>OW028574.1:6016714-6694214 GCA_932294295.1 Alitta virens | reverse complement strand
TATACATGATATACATGACATATATGACATACATGACATACATACACATAAATACACATAAAATATAAATACACATAAATACACATAAATACACATACATACACTTACATGATATACATGACATACATGACATACATGACATACATGATATACATGACATTGACTATGGCTCATTAGAATGTCAGCTGAAGCTGATCAACATTTTAGTAAGAAATGTCTACAGCGGGGCAGTCGTCATAGTCATTCAAGACACAATCAAAATCTGAAGTTAATGTGTAAAATTGGTCAAAATGTGTAAAATGTGAGGTGCTTTGCCTTACCATCCACTCAAAGTAAAGTGTGAGGTGCTTTGCCTTACCATCCACTCAAAGAGATTTTAACTGTGTGATATTTGGCATTTATGGGCATTGCAACTATTTGTTTGGTGATGCACGAATTCTGACAGTCAGGCTTTAGGTAAGCACTTCAAAGAAGTAATCCCAGGAAATTACAATGTCTGCTGTACACGTGTAAGAGATCATATTTCTGTGAAGAAACGATGCAGTTCAGCAATGCCCTTAAGGCAAATGTTCTGCAGAAGAGATTGGCCTAAACTACACCAGAATTGCAAAATTATGAAACAGGTGCTTGTGTGATGTTTGGGGTTAAGCTAAGTATTGGTTGACCTGTACTTTCTTTTACCACAGGAAACCACCAAGTTCATAATTTACCTGTGGCCAATGTGAAAGATGATGGATGAAGAGTATGTCCCATGTTATATCTATATATGTTGGGAACTGAGATGTGGCTCACAAGCAGTACACGGAGTGGGTTTCGAACCCATGCACCCAGAGCTATGCACTCTTGGTTGTTGAACTGTCTCAGCAGTGATTGGTGGTGGTGGATAAGGGCTTTACGTCCTGTATTTCTGCACCTGATGGGCTAATTAGGACAGGTAGGGACCATGGCAATGAGACGAAGGATAAAACAGCCATCCAACATATCCTCGACCGGGAATTGAACCCAGGACCCAGTGGTTGGAGTCTCAGCAGTGAAACTGGGCTAAACATACATAGTACAAAATGTATATTAACTCCGGTGATATCTTTAAAAAGGCTCTACAGATGGCAAAATAACATAACCCATGGCTTATGCAATGGTGCGGTCAATATTTTTGGCTATGGTGTGGAAAATTCTATTAAGGGGAACAGCAGCAATACGTATTCTGTGAAATAGGTTCAATCAAGGACATGCACCTAAATATCCGGAACAACATTAGACTATGTCAAGTTACTGATGAATAACTGTTTGCATGGAAACAGGTATGAAGTGATACGCAGAATGAATCCAAAAAAGTTTTTATGTGAAAAAGGACCAAATTTGGACATTTAACCCCAATTCCCACCATGACTTTGACCTTTGACCTTAAAGGTCACATAACCAACATAAAGCATGTAGTTAAAAGATTTGATTAAGTAACTTGGATAGAGTCTGTCAGTGCCAGTGGTAAAGAAATATAAAGAAAAAGAAAATTTCCTGAAATTCTGGCTTCGTTGCTATGGCAACAGATTTCAAGCTTGGTCGCCATGGAAAAATATGGCATCCCCTAGCTTGATAGAGCTACTTCTGAGGATTCCGAAAAGTACAAGATTGTGCTATGTCTATAATTTGTCAAGCAAGCCACTTTTTTTACTGAGCGTATGGTATGGAAAATTCTATTGATCATCAATGAGGAGAACAGCAGATAAATCTCTCACCTCAAAAACTCCAGGTTTAACGGGCTCTGCGAATATTTCCGAGATCGGTAGAGCAACTCCTATGATGATCAGTAACAAGGCATTCAGTCCGCTCAGGATGTTGAACAGGTTCTCTCTGCAAAGTAAAAAACCGATTTTGAGCCTTTTTACTTACCTTTACATTTTGATGGTTTATCACAGTATGGAACTACAGCATTCAAAAGTCTGCAAAAAAGCATAACGACCAGGGGCCCGCTTTACTAAAGCAGATCCGTCCGATATTTCGTAATGTTACAAAATTTCTCAAATATGTGATGTCCAAAAAATGCTTAGAGAAAAACAATATTTTGGATCCGAAATCGTCGGACCGCTGTTTGGTAAGTCCGAAAAGGAAGGTTTAGATCCGAAAAGGCTTTCCTTGACCTGGCAGAAGAGATTGATTGTCGTCATATTCGGCGAGAGAGAGAGAGGGGGGAGTATTCAGATTCCTTGATTGTTTCGCAGTAATATGACCATTTAAATTTAATCTCTGCACATATTCCATGTGGAATGCTTCATTATAGCACGAAATTGGGGAACTTTGAGGTCATTTTACTGAAATACACATTTTCTTGCTATATCAAGAAACTGAAAGAGTTTTAATATATAATGTTTTATTGACGTTTTCGAATCATGGTAAGATACATTCGTCATACACAATAAACAAATACTACAAATTGAACAACTACAACTTTAACAATACATGCAATTTCAAGTATTAGAACAAGCACAATTAAATTAATCATTATTAATTGAATAAGTAACTATGTGATTAAAGGGGGTTTCACACATAGCCGGATCAGACGCCAGAGCGTCCCAGAGTAACATTTTATTACCTCCGGTGGGTTCCGGGATCAAAGAGCTGTTAAATGTCAACAAAAAATAAATGTTTGACGATGTGTACACGATGTCAATACGGTCTCAACAAGAAGCAACACGGAGCTAACACGACTGTCCCGTTTAGAGTGCGGAGTGAACCGGATTTTCACGGTGCCATCGCGGATATCACCAGTCTTTACACCGTGTTCATTCGTGTGGAACCGTGTTGCTCCTTGTACTCTCCGGCGTTAATGGCGGCGAAATATTCATGCCCGGTTGACGCCGGATGTAGCCGGAGATATGCCGGAGTCAATACGGAGATTCCCGGAGATCGGCGGAGTATATTGGGAGTCTATACGGATCTACACGGATCTACACGGATCTACATGGATCTACACGGATTCAATTACTCCGGGAACTCCGGCATGAAAAATTAAACATGTTTAATTTTTTCCCCCGGAGTCCCAAGGTGGTCCCGGAGCGCCCCGGACAATGACGGACAATGCCGGACAATCCCGGACATGAACACGATGTCTACACGGCTTTCCCCGGAGTATGCGGGAGTATTCCGGAGTTGTCCTCCGGGACGCTCCGGCGTCTGATCCGGCTATGTGTGAAACCCCCTTAAGTAATAGTTTCTGGTCCCAGTTAATCGAGGTAATAAAAGTAATAAATAGCAAATTGTAATACTGGTTGTGAACAGGAGAAGGTCAGTTTAATAAAAATAGCATAACATAAAATATATACTTGATCAGAATATTGATGAAAGGTGAAGATAAAGCTAAATATATATACAAAAATATGCAAATTCATTCTGTGAACATTCTCTGCACAATACATGGATTCCAAATTAATGAAGCATGGACAACCTAGTTTCCTAAAACAGTAACTGCTGTGTCATAAAACCACAGACCTAACACATCTGTCATTAGAAGTCATGCTTTTTAATCTTTAAGATGCTGATAAGTTATAAATCTTATTTATGCAAAAATTAGTTACCTACATTAAACTAATTTATAGTGAAACTCAACAAAACATTTTTCACAAGCGGCCAATGTTACCCTGAGGCCGCCAAGAATACCTTAATTTACGAGACTATTATTCTAAATTACAGGCACTGCCATCAGGAAGAAGACTAGAGTCAATAAGATATATATATATATATATATAATTTTTATTGACAGTAAAATAATAAAATAAAGAACAGAAAATACAGGAATACAGAAAATACAGAAATGTTCAAATAAAATTTGTAAACTAGATAAGCATATGTTATACTAGTAACGCGGTTCCAGCCCCCAGACTTAATTTTTTTTAAATAATGTTTATAGTAACATCTATGTATGTATACTGTACATTGTCAGAAGATGGAGAACATATAACTCACATATCAATATCAATTAAGAATTTTCCCAGGCACCTCAGTAGCTCAGATTCCTTTGAGCACATGATAGATCTAAATTTATTGGTGTCATTCATTATGTCAAAATCATATTGTAAACTCTAGCTAGATCAAACAGTCATAGGCGAAGTGGTTTGGACATATTATTAATGAGTGTATCTCATCCTCAACTTCATTTAAGTTACATTTCGTACATAGTCTCTCTTCTACAGGTATTAATGGTCTTTCATGTCTACCTGTTTCTATGCGAAGGTTATGGGAACTGGTTCTGAATCTAGCTATTTTATTATAAGTTTTTCTACCCAAGTTTAACAGAAGGTATGGTTCAATTCTATAATCTGATTTGATGAGTTTATATGTTCTAAGTTTTGGTTGCTGAATAGAGTCATATATTTTTGCCAATAGGTTTTCTTGCGTTTTGGTGTATATGTTTACTGCAAATGTTCTAGCAATTGTATTCAAGTCCTCAATTTGTACAAATTCAGTAATAATTTGTTTAACTTCTTAGCCAACTACTCTGACCTGAACTTAGTGCATTTTCATGAATATTTAAACATTTTTTAAGTATACAGCTATCATGTAGGCGTATCAGTTTTAACCAGTAGTTTACCATCCTAACCTGTTGTCTGACATGCAATGGAAATCTGCCAGTTTCGCCATAAGCTGCCAATGTTGGTGTTTGTCTTCGGATTCCTAGCATATTTTTAAGATATCCTATTTGTATTTTTTCTATATCATCAATTGGCTTCACATTACTCCAAATTTCACAATTATATTCAAGAATAGGCAAAATATACGTATCAAACATTTTCATTGCTAGTTTTGGGGTTATATATCTAAAGAATGTTTAGTGTCTCCTTGAAGCGCAAACAATGCTTTCTGGGCCTGAGTTGCAAGGTATTTTCCCGTTTTACTGAGAATATTACGTTTGTTGGTCAATACATGTCCCAGGTATTTGAAGGTTTCTACATTTTCAATTAATTTTTCATTATAACAAAACTGATGCTGTGAATTATCACCTATTTTCATTACATTAGTTTTACCTATATTTACTATGAGATGCCATTTTCTACAAAACTCATGCAGAGCGTTAATGTTATTTTGGAGAGATGTCTCACAGTCTGCTACAAGAACTATATCATCTGCATATAATAGGTGTGTGAAGGACAGATCGTTTATTTTTATGCCATTCGATTCATTTAGGTAAGTGAGTAAGTCATATAAGAATTCATTAAAGAGTTTTGGACTGAGAATTCCCCCTTGCATAAAACCACATTTACTATCGATAGGATCACCAGTGTTTCCTAGATGTTTCACTCATGCACACAATTGTCTTTACTCTTTTGTACTTGCTCCTATAAGAGCTCTGATACAGTTAGTTTAATAAAATACGATCGACTCTATACAGCTGTAGCAACATATTCCTGGCTGTAGCTATAACTGGATAAAGCCAGCCGCTTCTGTCTACTCCTAGCTTATAGTCGGCTTACTGAAAAAAATATAAACCTTGACAAGTGTAAGCAATTTATCTAATATATCATAAATATGTATACTTTTAGATCTGGCTTTGAGTAACCACATGCAGCTATAGCCAGACAGTTGTGTTTAGTGACAGGTAGCATTGTATAGCAGATGTTGTAGCTTTGTCCGGGTTCAATTTGACAGGCCGTTTTACTGAAACTATAAATGTGGACATCTATTGAATTGAAAATAATTTATTTGGCGATTAAACAAGAATACAGCATGATATTTTTTTATTTTTGTGGCATGATAAATTTAAAATGATTACATATTCTGTTAGTGTTAAATTTGCCAGGAGACCCCGAAGAACCTCAGTGGGTTGTGTCAGGGGCCACCTTCAATTGATATAATATAATATTATAATACTTGGAAAAAAAAATTATAATAATAGTATAAGTTAGTAAAAATAATAATAGAAAGGAGAGAGTATTAATAATAATGAAAATAATAATGACAATAATATATGACAAACGATTTAGCAGTACAGGCGATATTTCTATTATAAGAGAATAACAAGTCTTGTATTTAGGTCTTGAACATTCATGTATGTGGACAAAGAGGTCATCTAGATCCTTTTCAATAACCAAGATATTTTCTCTCTATCTCTTTACCTTCGTATAACTCAGAACCATTTATATTGTCTATAATTACCTACTATACTTATGTGTGACAGGATAGTAGCTACAATATATATAATTACATATATTACTGTCATTAAAACGGGGTGTTTACTCTGTAAACCTCGTGATCCTAGAAGTTCGTGATATGAATGAACCAGTAAATACCGAACAAGGAAAATAAACGATGGTAATATTCAGGCAGATTGCTGTTGTTTATCGTGACATAAATGAGTAAGGCTGACAATCGTTATTCTAATGGCCTCAAGATATCCAACTACTTTAATGGGGTCTTTTTTCCACTCAACAAACAAAACATGAGTTGGAAACTCCTAAGAGCTTTTAGCGCCCCCACAACGTAATAATAATCTATTGAAGTCTAAATTACAATTTATATCAAAATAAACAAGGAATATGTAATTACATGTAACAAGTATGTCTTTTCTACTTTAAAGAAATCTACAGAAGATGAATTCCTTACATTAAATGGGAGGCTATTCCATGTGTATGGACCTCCAAATACAATAGATTTCGTAATGAGATTTATACGTGGTTTTTGGTAGCCTGATAACACCGGATTTGATGTATAAAATGACAGTAACTATTAAATTCATTTCTAAAGATAATGGTTTGAAGCATGAAGCGGGTTATTAACTGTTAGGAAGGCACTAATTTAAATCATTTTGTTTTAGCTGTAACATTCACTGTAATAAATTACCTAAATATGTAACATGTACGTTACACCACAACATGAAATTCATTCCCAATGTTATCGAAGCAATACACGAATGGTAACACGACTGCGAATTGTGTTCTAAGAAATAATCATGTAAACAATGCACTTAAAGGTAAAAGATATCACACCAAGAAGCAGGTACTTTGCTAGATATATTGACACTATTTGTCAGTTTTCATGGAAAATTGTAAATTATATCCGGTTAGATCTATACACCTATGGTGTCTGCCACAAAATGTACATAGTAAAATAAACTGAATTGAATTAATGTATTAGTAAATACAGAGGGGCCAGAACAAGTTAATTTCAGCAAGACCACTTCCCCTTTTCCTGTATATAGGGGTGAGTTCAGAACATGGCACCCTCACCTTTTACCTACAGTGCGGTGTCATGCACTCTTTTATGAAAGAATTTGTTACGGAAGCATATATTTCGGGGTCCTATGACACTTCAGGATCAATTTTCTTGTGTTGTCTTAACCACCAAGACCTGTTGCACAGAAATATAATATATATGCTTTAGGTGATACACTTTTATTTGAGTACTTCTTTAAGGCTGCATTCCAAACTATGTGTCTACTATACAGAGTTCTTTCATAGGTTGGGTGGTGGTGGGAGGGTGGATTAGGGCTTTACATCCTGTATTTCTGCACCTGATGGGCTAATTAAGACAGGCAGGGACCATGGCAATGAGATGGTGGATGAAACAGCCATCCAACTGAGGCTCGACCGGGAATTGAACCTGGGATCCAGAGGTTGGAAGCCCAGTGCGCTACCTCTGAGCTAGGCCCCCATCCCCCATATTTTGGGTAACCTGCAACCTCTATGCCATATAAAAACAGGGGCATTATTTTGGTACTTATTGACACTGCTGATATCAGAATGCTTAACTTTGTCTGACGTCAGGGTGCTTAAATATTATTCTACATTAGGCCAATCCCTGTGCCACTACATCATTCCATGACTCAACCTTGTGTATATTACAATAATACTGCATGTGGCCAATTATTAACAACACGTACATATCACTGGCAACGAGACTTTTGTAATATAATACGGACACCGCAACATTGAACAAACGTGTCCAACAATCTATCCTCAGCTATAAAAAATATTTGGATACAATCTTATAAATACTGGTCCGAAGCATGGTATAAAATGACCAGCTGCCAGAGCCAGATATAATGATGAAATATGGCTTTTGAGGCTATAGTACATATTCTCAGATTGAGACAGACACTGGAAAGGTTGTTATATACATCTATTAGGTAATATAAGGATAGGAAAGACACCTTGTTCATATACCAACTTTGCATTGATCAGTCTGTCTTATCATCGCAACATTACGCCCTGAAAGCTGATCATATAAGCTGACTAAGCTTTGGACATTGTGACATTGAGAATTTTCTCCATCTGTCAATGTGTTAAACTCTCTTGAGGAACTACGATGACAAACATTGTCATTTTGGATAAATAGATAGATAGATAGATAGATAGATAGATAGATAGATAGATCGATAGATAGATAGATAGATAGATAGATAGTTAGTTAGATAGTTAGATAGATAGATAGATCGGTAGATAGACAGATAGATAAATAGATAGGTAGATAGATAAATAGATAGATAGATAAATAGATAGGAGGTAGATAGATAGATAGGTAGGTAGATAGGTTGTTAGATATGTAGATAGGTAGATAGGTAGGTAGATAAGTAGATAGGTAGATAGGTAGGTAGGTAGGTAGGTAGATAGATAGGTAGATATGTAGATAGATAGATAAAAAGATAGGTAGGTAGATAGATAGGTAGGTAGATAAGTAGATAGATAGATAGATAGATAGATAGACTGATGGATAGATAGTTAGATAAATAGGTAGGTAGATAGAGGTATACATTCTGAGCTATATTGCAGGTACCTGGCCAGTAAACAGGTAACAGTAAAGTAACATTAGCCATCTCGTTCTGTTCAGCAGTAACATGACCGATTAACATTCAGGTACAAACCTAAGTTATGGCAAGGCTGAGTATATAGAGGATTTTGACCTTATTTCAATAGAGATGTCATAAAAGGAGGTCATTCTGCATGATTTTGAACAAAGCTGACCCAGTTTCGGTGCTGACCGTTTGACCCCATTTTCAAGGAACTCAAGGAACTGGGAGGGAACAGGACTTTAATAAAGCAGACATTGACCTAATTTCCCTTGATACATTAGTAACTTAGTAGTAGGTCTTTCTGCAAGATTTTGAACAAATTTGGCCCAGTTTCGGTAGTTTCAGTGCCGACCATTTGACCTTACTTTCAAGGAACTCTGAAGGAACTCTGCTGGAACTCTGCAGGAACTCTGAAGGATCTCTGAAGGAACTCTGAAGGATATCTGAAGGAACTCTGCAGGAACTCTGAAGGATCTCTGAAGGAACTCTGAAGGATATCTGAAGGAACTCTGCAGGAACTCTGAAGGATCTCTGAAGGAACTCTGAAGGATATCTGAAGGAACTCTACAGGAACTCTGAAGGATCTCTGAAGGAACTCTAAAGGAACTCTACAGGAACTCTGCAGGAACTCTGAAGGATCTCTGAAGGAACTCTGCAGGAACTCTGAAGGATCTCTGAAGGAACTCTGAAGGATATCTGAAGGAACTCTGCAGGAACTCTGAAGGATATCTGAAGGAACTCTACAGGAACTCTGAAGGATCTCTGAAGGAACTCTGAAGGAACTCTACAGGAACTCTGCAGGAACTCTGAAGGAACTCTGAAGGATATCTGAAGGAACTCTGCAGGAACTCTGAAGGATCTCTGAAGGAACTCTGAAGGATATCTGAAGGAACTCTGCAGGAACTCTGAAGGATCTCTGAAGGAACTCTGAAGGATATCTGAAGGAACTCTACAGGAACTCTGAAGGATCTCTGAAGGAACTCTGAAGGAACTCTACAGGAACTCTGCAGGAACTCTGAAGGATCTCTGAAGGAACTCTGCAGGAACTCTGCAGGAACTCTGAAGGATCTCTGAAGGAACTCTGAAGGATCTCTGAAGGAACTCTGAAGGATCTCTGAAGGAACTCTGAAGGATCTCTGAAGGAACTCTGAAGGATCTCTGAGGGAACTCTGAAGGAACTGGACTTAAACACAGATAACAAAGCAGATATTGACATAATTTCTAAAGATATGCCAATAGGATCATTGTGCTAAGTCCAGTTCCTTCAGAGTTCTTTGAAACTGAGGTAAATGACTTACTACTAACATATCAAGTGAACATAGGTCACTATCTGCCTCATTCTTGGTGTGAAATTCCAGTTTCTTCACAGTTCCTTGAAAATGAGGTCAAACGGTTGGCGCTGAAACTGGCTTAATTTGCTAAGAATCATGTGTAATGACCTTCTCTAAAATTGTGTGCCATATCTACGTTCTTGAGGAACTGTGAAGCAACTGAGAGAAGGAACTAAGTTCACTAACTCTCAAGAAACTCAGAAGGAACTGGCTTCACCGGTCTTAACTTATCATGTTAGATCTTTTCCCTGAAAGACATATTTCCTCAGACAGTGTTTCGAGATAACAATAACCCATTGCTGGTCCAACCTTCGCTCTTCGGATGCAGTTGGTATAACATCAAAAACCAACCATTAGTAAATAATAATACATAAATGGATAAATCTGTTATCTTGCTTTTGCTTTCTTATTAGTGTCCGTAAGGTGCCCATTATCTATCTAACTACCTATCTACCTATCCATCTATCTATCCACCTATCTATCTATCTATCTATCTATCTATCTATCTGTTTTACAAGATCTTGGTCATCTGTGTCTACGACTCGATCATATCCAAGTAAAAATAAGAAAAACTGAAATATAGAATAAATAACGTTTATTGACAAATATCTGTGGGTG
The DNA here is from genome assembly GCA_932294295.1 of Alitta virens. Lineage (NCBI taxonomy): Eukaryota > Metazoa > Annelida > Polychaeta > Phyllodocida > Nereididae > Alitta > Alitta virens. The sequence continues at coordinate 6,683,486 of OW028574.1, read as the reverse complement.
TACACTTAATGACATTAGCTCGCAAAAATACAGTGTACATGCATTTAAAAATCATTTTCAAATGAATTATTGACATGACTTACTTCAATATATCTGACTAGAACCAATAGGAACTGAAGACCTCATTTCATATTTCAACGTTGAAGCCTCGCTCTCCCATATTAAATAGAGAGTTAACAATTCTCAATATTAAGCTTGCATTACAAATACTATATTGATATTCTAGCCCTCTAACACAGACAAACGCCAGGTCCTGCAAATCACCAATAAATTTGTAATCCAATATGGCGCGAGAGTATGATAATGACTCAGGACGCTGAGGCAAAAACAGGTGGCTACTCAGAAAGACCAATATCAAATAAGTTCATGTAATTGCAGTTACCATTGAATAAAATGAGTTATGGAGCAATTGTTCACATGAATTTGGGATATCCAAGCATCATTTACTTGCGCCTTAACTAGAGTATTTTTCCCCAAGCATATGCATGTAATTAACGGAAGTGTATGTCTTCCTTACTTATGCCAAAACATACCACTGATCAGTATAACAATAGTGGATGGCGAGGAGTCCAACATTAGGTTTTGAGGGAGGAGGAAAAATTATATTAGTCGAGGCAAAACCCAGGCCAATATAATGTTTCCGAATCCCACAAAACTCAATGTTGAAAGACACACCATCTGACATTGTTTCTGTTCTCTGATCAGCAACTGAAATCTACATCAAATCAAATATATACATTAAATTTCACAAGATCATGGTCATCTGTGTAGGGCGGCATATGCAGAAAAAGCGCTGTTACTGTTACAATTTTTCTGTAAAATTAATTATAATTTTTATGGTAGACAAGTTAATTCTGGTCAAAATAAACTTTAAATTTGAAAAATTGTTGAAGTTTTTGAACAAAATGCATCAGGAAGCATATCCCTGTTCGAATGAGAACAAGACTGAATGCAATCTCTTCAGCGTCTTCGTTTCGTGATGCATTATTGGCTGTAACTTCCTCAATTTTCATCCAATTTTCAAAATTTAAATTTTATTTTACAAATAAAGTTGCATTTCATCAGTTCGTTACATCCTTTCTATTAAATGTAACCACAGCGTCGTTTTTTTAGGCAGCACACATTTCTTACTTTTTTTACATGAACAACAGTCGTGAGCAATGTCGTGAACGTCTTCGAGTTGTTTTTTCTTTTGACCATAACTTAAGTCATTTTTCGTCTGATTTTCAAAATTTAAAGTTCCCTGTGACCAGAATTAAGTGGAGAATAAATCACACTGATCTGCCCATCACGTTTGAACTGTCACAACCCTCCAATATACTATAGGCTATAGGGCTAGCAACGTCCCATATACTTAGCAACGGCCAACATATACCCATGCTGGAGTACAATTTATGAAGCATTCTGATTGGCTCACACCAGCTGATCAAAGAACATAAATATTTCACTATAAATGAGACAGTTTTTATTTCTCATTTAAAATTATGGATAAAGAAAACACAGATATGGAGAACTGCAGAAGTTCAGTCTGCATACTCTAACAGTTTGTTACCACAGTTCACTGACATTCTGGCTGCTCATTAAAATGCAAGCAGATAATCCATACTTAACCCTCTTTTTCAAGATTCAGATCAACTGCATGTTCTGTCTAAAAATGTTGAAAAGTGAGAACGATCAGATATTTGCCGAGCTGTCTTTCCAGTCGCCATGATACATTGTACCGCTAACATTAACAAAAAACAAAGTATAATTTCTCTTATTGGTGAACTAAATTATTACCCACTAATTATGCTAATTGATGGCACCAAAATATGTTAAAAACAAGTTCGTTATTTATTAACACTTTTAAAGGTGTAATTATTAATATGTCAAAAACTTCATAAAAACATTCGCTTATACAGAATTTTCCCCATTTGCAACTCACAATAAGCAGTGCACCTGTGTGATATGTTGACACAGAAACTCTTCATGACTCAATTCTGTCGCAGCTCCCACTGAGGCATGTTTGGTTTCCGTTAAATATTAATAAATACATTGCTGGTGGAATTTTTCATGATTGACCTGACTCGATTAACAGACTGTATTGTGTTTCCACCAGGTATACAGTGTACTCAACCTACACAATGTGGCAAATGATAATATTAAAAAATCAAATTTGAAATCTGGGCATCTTCTGGTGCTTGTGAAACATTCAAATACAGTTCAAAGTCCAGATTACCGAGCTGCTGTTTTTTTCACAATTCACCCACATATGAACATCCCGCTATGCTTCTTGTTGTGTTTTCCTAGAGCTCAGTGAACAAACGTAACCGTCCATCTAGTGAAGCTGTCACCAACTGAAAAAGAGAAACCTGTAATTAAACTACGTACATAATAAAAGTTTTTCCATTAATACATTTTCAGATTTACATGAGAAACACTGAACTTCTGTCCCACTAGCCAGGTCTTGAAATGATAATTTAAAACCTTACCAACAGTTAAGCCTCAAAATTGTAAGGGCTGTTCCATTTAAAAAAAAGGGGGGGGGGTTTATGGTTCTTGACAGACCCCGGTTTATTTCTATATTAAGATATTAAGAAAATACTGGTCAAAATTCCATTCAAATTTGAAATCTGGGCATCTTCTTGTCCTTGTGAAACATTCAAATACAGTTCAAAGTCCAGATTACCAAGCTGTTGTTTTTTTCACAATTCGCACACATATGAACATCCTCTGCTATCAGTTTTCCCCAAAAATATTCAGGTCCACCCCCCTCCTCTTTTTTAAATGGAACAGACCTAAGTAAAAGTATATTTGGTATCATGAACTAGAATATTATTTACTCAAACTTTTTTAACAAGTTTGTCATTATATCAGTAGCAATCTCAAAATCTAGAAACATCTACACCACAAAAACACTGAGTAGTATCTCTTTTAATAGAAGTATTATTTCGTTTGCTGAAGCATACTTTTTAATAGAGTCTTTTCACTGAACAGCCCTGAATTCAACAGGACACAAGTCTTTCCTCTCCTCTTATTACTCATTTTGCTTTTCAGACACAGTAGGTAATAACTAACTGCTTCCATAAATACAACTTTCTCAGCAAAATAACAAACATCAACTAAATGATAAGGTGTCAACTATACATTAAAATGCACTAAAAATACTACTGCTTGGATGCACTTTGCTTCAGCCAATCACAGCCAAGGGCGGGAACTTTTTCAGCCAATAGAATTGCAGTATTCTTTTTTAGCCACCTGGTGGAAATACAGAGAACCTTCCGTGAAAATCCACTATTCAATAATTAATGATTGGTAGGCTAGGTGTACCAATTGAAGAACATGTCATAATAAGATGTCTAGTTTATAGCGACAGTAATTATGAGGGACCTCTTTACTTTCACATCAGTCAGTGCAGAGTTTGTTGTGTTGCACTAAAGCTTCTGTCATTTAACGAAGTTGCCAGTTTACTTAATTAGTTTGGCAGTGAAGTTCCAGGATCTGAAGCTCTAGCACAATCCAGTTAAATTAAAATTATTATAAGCTTATAAGCTTATTCGTATAAAATATACAGTATAAATTCAAGATTAATAACAAAAACAAAATATTAAAAAAATTTATGATGGAGTCCTAATTAAAGTTGAATGGTTTATTTCATTATAATATACTTGTCTGTTCCCCACAAAATCCAAGAATTAAATGATGAACAGCCATACAAATCAATTCATTATCCTGCACAGATTGCAATCCGTTTCACTGTTCATTGTAATTTTAATGAGAAGAACAGATAGCACAACATATAAAGGGTGTCAATTGCACTTTATGGGAACCCAGCATGATTACGCGGCTTTGATTGCAATGAGAAATTTGTTATATTCATAGATCTATGAATATATTTGCACCCTGCATGGGCAAATAACCCTGCTTCTATTATCTGAAACCTCTATAGATATAACCAAGCTAATAATATGTTAATGCCAAAGCATGATGCCGAAGGCCACTATGTCGCTGAATGCAATGCATATACATAAAATATATAATTATATTTGATATCAATGCATTAAAAGCAAATTTATAGCATTAAATGAAAGGCAGAACGTCATAGAATTCATTTCTGAAGAGAAACGATATCCATTTGCTCTTGAAACTGAAAAATTTGCCGTAGGTAACATTTGACAGCTGACCTTATGAAAGCGAACGTTCGCTGACCACGACGACCGGAGCGCATAACTTCATGAAAAGTTGATCAAATTTCTCAAAGGATACATTAAATAAAAGCCAGAAAGTCATAGAAAACTTTCTGAACAAATACGGTATCCAGTCCCTGTGAAAACGGCAAAATTCGCTGTGTTAAGCGGCAATTTGCACGGCCATTCTGTTCTGTTGTAGCAGTGACCTACATAGCAGTCTAGACACGTCACTGCACATGCGCTAATATATTCAGTAAGGAAGAGGCCCCCGGTGGGTTTTCAAAATTGAACGACCAATAAAAGGTATAAGACACTGCAAGAATTCCCCACCTGGGGCCTCTCGCCCGAACATGCACGAAGCTGTACAACGCACTTCGGTCATTTCCGTCGGAGTTCGCCATCTTGTGACCGGAAACAGCCGAGGGACTCGCGGAGGCAACAAACAACGATTTAAAGAAATGTATGGAACACTGCATGCCAATAATAACTAGTACCTAGATAAATAATGTCATAAAAAACACGTTACCAAATCTTGTAACCAACGTTAGGAAAACTTTGTTTGTATATAATTGCGCATGGGTGAGATTTAAATTCCAGAAAAGGCTCAGTCAAAATTATCGTGGTGCTTCCACCTGTCGCTGGTTTCGTAGTGAGTGCTGCCACCTAGCTCCTGCAACCTTGAACATACAGCCTACGGGCTCTGGCCTTCGGCTATAATATAATCATTATATAGGCATGATATGCAAGAAGTAATCACTCTAAGATTAATGTAAGCTTATATTTGGCATAACAATATTTCTGAACATATTTTTGTTGAGAACAGAATTGAAATACTGCTTCGTAAATAAAATGTTACATAAGCTTCAGGGGGCAGTGTGTAATAATTTAAATAAAAGCCTCTCCAAAAGTCGGGGAAGGATGTAATGTAATGTAATGGTATTCTCTTAATCCACTCTAATTCAATGATTACATGTCTAGTTATTATTTTAAAGGCTCAGGTTCACATTCATACCTAGTCATGAGATTAGCGCAGTCATATATTAATCACCAAATTGCGCTTTTAAATTTAAATGTATGTCAGTTATATTGCCAGATACAGTTAAAGCTCAGGGGGAGAGAGGGCTGTGCTAAAATTCACCAAACTTAGGCCTATTTTCTAGTTTCTACAGAACTGTGTCCAATGCACCATTTTTTGAAGCATTACACTTTAACTAAGAAACAGTGGACAATGTAATGTTGAAATCTAACACGAAGTACATAAACTACTCAAAATTACCCAAGATTCATTCAATTAGTACTCAGTAGTTGTATTACATAGCTAGCTAATTGATACCCTAAAATAACGCTTCTGGGATAATTGCATTGTCTCAAAATTGTCAATGTTTACTTGACACTCGTGTGACATGCTAATAACAAAAGCTCAATTAGCACCTGCTGTTGACAGTATGTTTTTCTCATCACGGAATACCGAGCCTCTACAATACTTGGCTGATACATAGGACAACAGTGACGTAGTTCCGGCAAGAGCAAGGCACCAGGGAAATTCGAAAATGGCGGCCTCCATGATTGACAAAACGGGGGCTAATAAATTCAGGATATTACTTAACCAGTGCTCATATAAAAGTTACGAATAGCGGGGGTGTGTTTCTATGGACCCGAGCTAACATCTGAGAGGTAAAGTGTAAAAGGGGTTAGTTCCTCTTTAAGGGAGCAATGAATGAGTATCTTTTGGGGGAGCATGTATGATAGCCTTATGACAGTTGATATGAGCAATAGAGTCTTTTCACTGAGCAGCCCTGAATTCAACAGGACATAAGTCTTTCCTCTCCTCTTATTACTCATTTTGCTTTTCAGACGTAGAAGATAATCACTGACTTATTCAAAAAAATATAACTTTCTCAGAAAAACAACAAAAATCAACTAAATGATAAAGTGTCAAATATACATTAAAATGCACTAAAAATACTACTGCTTGGATGCACTTTGCTTCAGCCAATCACAGCCAAGGGCGGGAACTTTTTCAGCCAATAGAATTGCAGTATTGTCATAGCCACCTGGTGGAAATATTGAGAACCTTCCGTGAAAATCCACTATTGAGAAAAGTTATGTTGGTGTCAAGCACTGAAAATATCATTCATGAGTACCAAAACCTGCCATTTGTCTTTATGTTTATGTTTTTTTTACTTATTAGGCTTTTTAATGTCACTAGAGATTCTATATACATTGTATATTACAATTAATGTAAATATAGGTAATAATTTGGTACTGTCCTGCTTGTAGCACTTGCAATCCGTACCATGATTTTCCTTTCATTCGTAGCCAATACTCATATATTATAACACCAAATGGCTCATAGGTGGCATGCACTTGATTATTTTTGTTTATGTAAATTGTAAGTTTATGGTCAAAATAAATACTCTGTCTGTCTGTCTGTCTAGCTGTCTGTATATGTATTTATTTTATTTTTTTTACTTTCACTATTGTACAAGGTAAGACGGCATGTATCTATCTATCATCTATGAATACTGAAACAAAAACTGAATAATAATCAGATGTCACTGTTACCTGCGGGTGAAGCGGGTGGTATTCAACATCTCCGACGGTGTCTGTGTGGCCTGTCAACTTGTGCACATATGTCCCGGAACGGATGTCAAAGATATACGCCTGAAATTAATATTTAAAAAAGCCATATAACTGAAGCTTCACACTGCATTTCCAAATTATACATTATGAGAGACACACATGTGTCCGCCTGATCAGATGTTTTTGCTGATGTAACAAAAGTAATGGGTAAGCATATACTTTACAAAATTACAGTTGATTATAACTTCATTAGTTTTAGGTTTTTATAAGAAAAGTTCCAGCCACCATCAATTGTCCAAAACAGCCACTAATATTTGTATCGAATTTATAATTACTATAATTTCCTTATGTGATACATAAATAACTAATTTCCACTAATCAGAAAATCAATAGATTACATATCCATTAAAGGCACTCGCAAATGTTTTTACTACAATCATTTATCATTCACCGATGTTAAACCAGCCTTTAATTATATTGCAAAATATCTTTGTATTCTGCTCCATGAGCAATGGCTATTTAAAGTTGTATCTCGATGAAGACATAGAATCAAGACGAATTTATTTGCTTTCATACAGGTGACAATAATATAATAATAAGTTGAAACAATCAATATACTCTATTTACAGTGTATGAGAGGCCAGGAGGAACACTCTAAGACACATTAATAGTATCGCTATCAAGTGCCCTCCTGGTTTTCCGAGAGATCCAAGCCAATCATTATTAGTGAATAACAACGGCATATTTTTTTACACAAGGATGCCTCTTGTTTATAGAAATCAAGCATGTTTGTAGGAATAAGATCACTGAGCCCATGTTATCTTTTTGATGACATTCACATACATTATCCAACTGAGCATTTTATTGTGGCCATATCATTTTGATGACATTCACATGCTTTACTATGACTGAGCATTTTTTAGGTGGCCATTTATGGCCAGTACATCAGAGTAAAAAACCACAAATTGGAGAGTTGATTGAAGAAATAGACCGTATTGGACCCGGTTTTACACTCTATCTCACTGATATGATAGATTATGAATTGTATAGTCAATTGTTTTTACTGTTTACTGTTTTTTTTGTTCTTATACTTTATATGAATTTTACAGATACATACGTTTGCCTTCAGTACTGTCTTTTTTATATCTGGCGTCTAGACCTATGACACAATATACCTATGACAGATATGGTTCGTAGCAATGCCAGGTATATATTACGAACAATGACCTTGGTGGGTGAAAGAGATTAGGTCAAGGACCCAGGCAGGGTAGTCTTGCAGAAGCTTTGATTTGATTGGTTGTTCAACTATGAAGAACCCGTCGGGGGCCTCTTCACTTATTTTAATGTATTCGACCCAGAAATGCTCAGGCACAACTAAGGCAGTATTCGCCTTAAGTTTTAGTTAATTTTGAGATAAAGTCCTTGGTTACAAGTTCAAAAGTTTATAAATTAAAGTTTTAGGCATAATTGAACTTTTAACTATGGAGTATTACTGCAGTGAAACGAGCTAAACACATCGCTTGTGCACTGCTAGCTACTGCTTAGGTGAGCTATTTATAGAACCCAGATGCATACATTTCCAAAAAAAAACTTGGAAAATTGCATCAAATGTGATGGCAGAATGGAAAAGAGCGCTCTGCTGATGAGTGCGGTTCGAATTCAGCTTGCAGAATTTTTTTTTTTTTTTTTTCTTCCATCAAATTGACAAGAACATATTTACTGATATCACCCATTGCCAGATATCTTCTTTTTTTATATAAAAATAATTTTCCCGTTAATAATAAGAACTGTTTAGGTAATATTGTGCAAGCCCATAGTGCACTGCCACTCATGCTTCATTAATGATACTATCTTATTTTTCTCCATCATATGAGCACAATTTACTACTAATTTCTGCCAATGATACCCGGGCTACTTTTGGTCACGAAATGGCAACGTTTTACATCCAATCAGTCAGGCAGTCAACGTTTCTTCCATCATGATTAATTGCTTCCAATACATCAGTCGATCTATCTGGCTCTACCTGGTTACATGCATCTCTGCTGCGAAACTAATTCACAAAAGCCATCAAAACTAATTGGCCCTTTCCGCTAAAAAAACAGCGAAACATTGCAGTCTCGTCCGCCCACACAAAAATGTATTATGGCCCACTGAGCAATGTCACCGATTCTCAGTGGTTCCATCGGATTTCTTCTGGGAATGTATAGGCAATGTATAGTTACCTTGGAAGAAATGTATGTTTCTTCAAAGTAGTAACCAAAGAAAATTCAGGTTACAAACCAGATTATGATATATATTAGTTATTTATTCATACTATTATTAGTTATACAAACTGAAATTGGAGGTAATATTAAAATACCAGAACTTTGAAAAATAGTCATTCAATACCGACATTGGTTGTGATATTATAAAGTAATAATTAGAATGCCCACTATAATACGTGCACTTAAAATGAAAAAAAAAAAGGTTTGCATTCGTCATGACCTGCATTAAAATTTATTAGATTTAAAATTTTTGTGCTCTTTATTTCAAATGTTTATCATCCAATGCTCATTGATTTTTTATCCCTGTTCAGTCCGAGTCCAAAAAGGTCACTTGCTCTGTGAGGTCATTTGACCTGCTATTCAGCCTCGTTCTGAGTTTCATTCAAGGGCCCTGGCAACAATGGTGAATGGTTGCTAAGGAGCTTAATCTTGCAAGAGTATGGTTGTTTAGGGTGGTCATGTGACCCACAGGCACGCTGTGCCACAGGACCTTAATCCATTCAGCCTCTTTCTGGAAGTGATGGCAGCTACATTGGCAGGGAACATCAGCTCACTTCGGTGAAAAGTTGGAGGAAAAAGCAGGAAAAGTTTGCAAATAAAAAGTTGTAATGATGACAGTTAGTTAGAACCGGAGAAGATAGAAAGAATGGTAGGCCATTGCACGATCGAGGCCCGAACGGCAGCGTGCCTGGACGCACAAATTCGAGGTGACTCACCTATATATATATAGAAATAATCAGATTTTATTACCTGAATATTATTTGGTGACATAATGCATTTACATTGTCAGAAAATAATTGGATGCTTTCCTGTAGAAAGCTGCCCCTACATTACCAGAAGTGAAGTTGCAGATAAAACCATTTGCTGAGGACTTAGTATATACAAGTTCACATGGTCAAAGAATATTGATGCTGCATGTACCCATAACGTGATACATGTAATCTCATATCTGGTCATGCAGCACTAAATAACGGCTAAAAAATATTTCACACTATAAGCGAGAAACATGAATTTTGTAGACCTGTCGTGAGAAATGGTATTTAAAGCAGTTTCTCTGCACTTGTTCATGCGGTAAATGTGTTACATGGTGTGGACTCCAAGCCTAATCATCTCATCATTGCCACTGCCTTTGGCAGCTGGTCATATAAGCTGACTTAGCTTCAGACCCAGTAGCATTGAGACATTAGAAATTAAACTCAGTACTGGGATCACATTGGTCATTCACTTAGTGGTCTTCACAGTGGGACAGTATTAAAAATTGGTTTCCAGTAATATCAGAAAAGGAAACTCATGGAGTGCAGGAATAAGTGAAGTGGACTCTTTGCACTCAATGGTGCCAGACAAAAGGAAAGGCAAAAGAAGGAACTGCTGGCTTTTGGTGTCTATTCTGAGGCACGTGAAAAATGAGCAGTAAGACGTTTTAAGTCCTATCCTATCTATCCTATTCTACCCTATCCTATCCTATCCTACCCTATCCTCTCCAATCCTATCCTATCCCATCCCATCCTATCCTATCCTATCCAATCCTACTCTATCCCATCCCATCCCATCCCATCCTATCCTATCCTATCAATAAGTAGTGGATATTATAATATCATTATTTCTTTGTAGATACAGACTAACTACAACAGATAATACTCAAGTTTCACGGTGGCACATTTCAATATTATGGGTAAAAAAACATCCGACTTTAATTTGATGCCTGCTAAGCCTCATCTTAAATATTTAATGTGAGCAAGGTGTATTACAGAGTTAAAACACAGCCGATATATGCCAATGTGACCATCAAAAGGCACCACTAGGCCATGTAGAGTATTACTGGATAACATTTCATCAAGGTAAGTGCATTGGTGTTAAGAGTTCTGCTCTGGAAACGAAAGTGTCACGCCCGCCCAGCCATCCGCCAGTCCACCCACCTATAACCCTCTTCGTTCGCTGAGGGTTAAAAAAACCATGACAACCTTGATCACTCAAATAATTAGGCTCCAGATGACCATCCATCCATATATACATCTTCTCAAGTTATTCGCAGCAGACTATTTTCTCTGAATGACTTTAATTGGAATGAAAATCACATGAAGAGTTATACACTTCATAAGCATTTATTTTTATTAATTATATTAGTGTACTTACACATCTGTCTTCAGATCCAGTTGCGATAAATCTTGAACATGGAGATATTGCAACTCCACAAGGGTAGATTCTGTTAGCATGGCCTTCATACCTGCGAACGCACCTGTACAAAATACATAAAATATATATTGGTTATATTTAAGCAGAGATTAGAGGTAAACACTAAGTCATTTACTATCAAGTTCACAAAGAAGAAATCTGTGTACTTTAAATCCCCCGATGTTCCATGTGTATTTGCCTCACAGCATCAGAGCTATCAAGAGCAGCTACAAGTTGTTAAAAAAATATTTTGCTTAATTTCCACCTTTTTTTGAAAACCAATCTTTGCGAAGTATGCCGTTACAGCGAGTACAGGAAGAAGCGATTTAAGTGAAGAAAAAACAAGAATGGACCACAAAGCCACATTAATAAACATCATAACAGCCAAATGAAGAAAATGCCCCAGTTTCTGACAGGAGAGACATTGGAATATGATGCATTTTAAGAAAAGCCTGATAGTTGAAGACAAAAGTAGGCCTACTTCCATTATAGAAACACTCAATGTTTCTCAGCCAGGCGTCAGTTCACCTGAACTACATTTTGTGGTAATTAAAAAAAATACAACATACAGAAACTGGAAAACACATTACATACAGGAAATGAATGGGATAGATTCAACTACATTTACTCGTGACTTCCAGATGATCTAGATAACTGCATTGAGGCTAAATGAACAGCGTTTAACAAACATACAAAGAAGTGGTTCATATTGGAAATGGCTTGATACCGACATAAAAAGACGATGTGGATTTGTGAAATTCTGACAAAACATATGTTCATGATAATCCAATCACAAATAACATGCCTGCTACTTCTACTCATTCAATGATCCTGAGAAAATAAAAATCCCAACATGTGCACCCAATCCTGTAGTATAATTATCTCTTTCGTTTTTTACCTGTACCATCTATTTTCCCCCTCTCTTTCCAACACTACTATCTGCTTGCTCAACAAGTAATTCTTTCAATAGAAACCAATCCAGGGTCCCTGGTTCATAACAAAACATAAGACGATAACAATTAAATTACAATGGAAGCCAGCTGGAATTTCACTCATTAAGAGTGACTACAAAATTGTTATTGCCAAACGAGAGATTATCAAGAAGTAACACAAATTCAAACTTACATAGTATATAAATTAAATACAAAGCCTGACCCACTGGTAAAGGCACCAGCCAGCTATTTCGTGGGTATTAGTTTTAACTTTGTAGTCACTCTTAATGAGTGAAATTCCAGCTGCTTTCCATTGGAATTTAATTGTTATTGCCTAACACAGAAGTGACTCAGTTACAAGTAAAAAATATTCGAAAACACTGGTCCATTTTGGCATTCGTACAGACGTCTGGAGTGTCTGAATGTACAGGAAATGCACTATGTGCAGACGTCTGGATCAGCACATAAAACAGATGTAACAGACAGTCTGTATAGCTTGAATTTTGTGCCGTAACAGATGTCTTATTAGTCACCATCTCAGTTGTGTCTAATTCTTACAGACGTCTGGAGCATCTGTGTATCATGTAACTTCTCCATGTACAGATGTCTGGACAACCAAGATAAACTGCAGTAACAGACAGTATGCTTTACATAATGTATTTCTGCACCTGATGGGCTAATTAGGACAGGTAGGGACCATGGCAATGAGACAAAGGATGAAACAGCCATCCAACATAGGCTCGACCGGGAATTGAACCCGGGACCCAGTGGTTTGAAGCCCAGCCCGCTACCACTGAGCTAGGCCCCCACCCTCAGTATGTCCAACCTCAATTTAGCTCAATTTAGCTGAGTTACCAACAAAATTCTTAGTGCCGTCTAGTATCCCATGCTTCTTTGTTCCAGCTGACTGAAGCATTTGTAATTAAAGAATGACAGTTGTAGATGATAGACTACCTTGGCCTAGCTACTTTCCAAGACGTCTGTAAGGCCCACGTTAAATAAAAATTTTAAATAAGGTCTTGAATTGAGTCCACATAGGAAGTTTTAATTGGGGACTTGCACATTTTGGTGTCTGATCAAACACTTTCAATGAGATTCTACAGCACATACATAAGTCTGGAATTGCATACAAAACTGCCTGGTTTTGGGACAAGAAGCAACCCCTATGGATACGTGAGTTAGCGTAACACTCACAGTGACCTCACTTAAAGCTCACCGAATAAGATCACAAAGGATGACATCACAGTTGTTACCAATGTTACCCATGATATTTGAAGAGATCTATAATAAAAAGCAATAACTTATGTTTTGAAAGTTATAGACCCTAGTTCTTTTATGAATAAGTTAGATACTATTTTCAACATTTTTACTCTCTAACACTCTCCAACCCATTGGTTGTCATTTTGAAATACTAAGTATGAAAGCAGAAACCAAACCACTAAGATTTTGAAGATTTTAGATGCACATAGTCCAGAAATGGTTAAGTAGTAGTTCTTCCTAGTTAAAGCTGCATTGTCACTCAATATGACAGTGACCAAAATCGGTTAATGCATTCATTTCATGCATTCTAAAACGGAATAAATCCCATCAGGGCCTTGCTATGTTCACTATATCTCTATAAACATACCCTAAAAATTGCCGATTTGTTTACATTGCAAGTGCTTTTATGGCCAATGAAATGAAAACGAGGCATAAAAGAACGTCATTAGCGTCGTCGGTTCGTAATGTATTTCAGTATGCCGTTACAGCGAGTACAGGAAGAAGCGATTTAAGTGAAGAAAAAACAAGAATGGACCACAAAGCCACATTAATAAACATCATAACAGCCAAATGAAGAAAATGCCCCAGTTTCTGACAGGAGAGACATTGGAATATGATGCATTTTAAGAAAAGCCTGATAGTTGAAGACAAAAGTAGGCCTACTTCCATTATAGAAACACTCAATGTTTCTCAGCCAGGCGTCAGTTCACCTGAACTACATTTTGTGGTAATTAAAAAAAATACAACATACAGAAACTGGAAAACACATTACATACAGGAAATGAATGGGATAGATTCAACTACATTTACTCGTGACTTCCAGAAGATCTAGATAACTGCATTGAGGCTAAATGAACAGCGTTTAACAAACATACAAAGAAGTGGTTCATATTGGAAATGGCTTGATACCGACATAAAAAGACGATGTGGATTTGTGAAATTCTGACAAAACATATGTTCATGATAATCCAATCACAAATAACATGCCTGCTACTTCTACTCATTCAATGATCCTGAGAAAATAAAAATCCCAACATGTGCACCCAATCCTGTAGTATAATTATCTCTTTCGTTTTTTACCTGTACCATCTATTTTCCCCCTCTCTTTCCAACACTACTATCTGCTTGCTCAACAAGTAATTCTTTCAATAGAAACCAATCCAGGGTCCCTGGTTCATAACAAAACATAAGACGATAACAATTAAATTACAATGGAAGCCAGCTGGAATTTCACTCATTAAGAGTGACTACAAAATTGTTATTGCCAAACGAGAGATTATCAAGAAGTAACACAAATTCAAACTTACATAGTATATAAATTAAATACAAAGCCTGACCCACTGGTAAAGGCACCAGCCAGCTATTTCGTGGGTATTAGTTTTAACTTTGTAGTCACTCTTAATGAGTGAAATTCCAGCTGCTTTCCATTGGAATTTAATTGTTATTGCCTAACACAGAAGTGACTCAGTTACAAGTAAAAAATATTCGAAAACACTGGTCCATTTTGGCATTCGTACAGACGTCTGGAGTGTCTGAATGTACAGGAAATGCACTATGTGCAGACGTCTGGATCAGCACATAAAACAGATGTAACAGACAGTCTGTATAGCTTGAATTTTGTGCCGTAACAGATGTCTTATTAGTCACCATCTCAGTTGTGTCTAATTCTTACAGACGTCTGGAGCATCTGTGTATCATGTAACTTCTCCATGTACAGATGTCTGGACAACCAAGATAAACTGCAGTAACAGACAGTATGCTTTACATAATGTATTTCTGCACCTGATGGGCTAATTAGGACAGGTAGGGACCATGGCAATGAGACAAAGGATGAAACAGCCATCCAACATAGGCTCGACCGGGAATTGAACCCGGGACCCAGTGGTTTGAAGCCCAGCCCGCTACCACTGAGCTAGGCCCCCACCCTCAGTATGTCCAACCTCAATTTAGCTCAATTTAGCTGAGTTACCAACAAAATTCTTAGTGCCGTCTAGTATCCCATGCTTCTTTGTTCCAGCTGACTGAAGCATTTGTAATTAAAGAATGACAGTTGTAGATGATAGACTACCTTGGCCTAGCTACTTTCCAAGACGTCTGTAAGGCCCACGTTAAATAAAAATTTTAAATAAGGTCTTGAATTGAGTCCACATAGGAAGTTTTAATTGGGGACTTGCACATTTTGGTGTCTGATCAAACACTTTCAATGAGATTCTACAGCACATACATAAGTCTGGAATTGCATACAAAACTGCCTGGTTTTGGGACAAGAAGCAACCCCTATGGATACGTGAGTTAGCGTAACACTCACAGTGACCTCACTTAAAGCTCACCGAATAAGATCACAAAGGATGACATCACAGTTGTTACCAATGTTACCCATGATATTTGAAGAGATCTATAATAAAAAGCAATAACTTATGTTTTGAAAGTTATAGACCCTAGTTCTTTTATGAATAAGTTAGATACTATTTTCAACATTTTTACTCTCTAACACTCTCCAACCCATTGGTTGTCATTTTGAAATACTAAGTATGAAAGCAGAAACCAAACCACTAAGATTTTGAAGATTTTAGATGCACATAGTCCAGAAATGGTTAAGTAGTAGTTCTTCCTAGTTAAAGCTGCATTGTCACTCAATATGACAGTGACCAAAATCGGTTAATGCATTCATTTCATGCATTCTAAAACGGAATAAATCCCATCAGGGCCTTGCTATGTTCACTATATCTCTATAAACATACCCTAAAAATTGCCGATTTGTTTACATTGCAAGTGCTTTTATGGCCAATGAAATGAAAACGAGGCATAAAAGAACGTCATTAGCGTCGTCGGTTCGTAATGTATTTCAGTATTCTGTGCCTTCAATTTTCGTCCGATTTTGAAAATTCCACGTTATTATGTAAAACAATGTGTAGGTGTTTCGCTTTTTGGATGAATTGAAACAATTCTGACCTCAGTTTTTCATAAAATGACTGAAATCGCGAATCGGCGACGCTCTCCATCACGTTGCAATGAATAATTAGCTAAAATGTAAACGAAGTCGATGTAATAAATTCTGGCAATAATTTCAAATTTAGTACAATCTAGACAGTTTTGGCTGTCGAATTCATCAGTAAGAGGCATTTTCTTTCATTTGGATAGCTTTTTTGTTGGTACAAAAACCGACTGACAATGCAACTTTAACATAGAATGAATAAACATAAATGTATCACAACGGGAGATGATAGGCTGAATCACTAGATGCAAATACTTTGCAAATACTTGTCATTTTCACAATGTGTAACAAGGAGAAACAAACTGTGGTTAGGATGGACAGACACCACCAAAATAGAGATGCAATTATCAGTATATGGCCTGACAATCATTTCTAAGTCATCACTTTATATACATGAACATGCAGATGTAATAAAGCTTGTAAACTTTGTTGTTTTTGTTTTAAATTACAGATCACTGAATATTTTCGTTGTCACACTTGGGTCATTCCGTGTCAGATGTGTAAATATACATGGTAAAAAATTTGAAAGAGGTGAATAACTGGTTATGACATGGTCAAACAGTGATGCTAAATATGGCGATATTTTGCAAAATCGAAAACCCTCATAGTTATATTTATTACAGGAGATCTACTAAAGATTTAAGCAAAATGAAAGTTTTTTTATACAGAGAAATACCATAGGAACTTATCATAGGAAAAAAATCTGCACAATCTCATGATTAGTCCTGGAGCTATGGCTTATTAAATAAAGTCTCGTTTTTTATTATATTGGTTTTTCGACTGATTTTGTAGACCAACCATGCAAAACAAACTGGAGATACACTTGATTTGAGACCATTTTCGAATTCCTTAGGATGGAAATAGTCTGTGCAGCAGCCTTAAACTAGCATTTATAGTGCCGCTATAAGCTGCCAAAGTTGCCCGAAAATGCATTCAAATTTGGCGAAAAAATTATTTAAATTTCAAAGGGCTGTAAAATGAAAACTAATTGAGATATAGACCTAATATTTGGCAGTTTTTCATACTATGGGTATATAAGCACACCTTTTTAGGGCATTCTGGGGGGGGGGGGGGTCACCTGGCACCCTCCTGGATGATTTGACATGGAATGTTGAATGCTTAAACTTTGTTGGATCATTGGAGCATTTAGCAGAACACTGATTTCAGTCAGAATGCTAATCCAATGTGGATGTTTTAAGGGAAAAAAGTAGAATAAATTCCAGGTTGGTTATGTGACTACACATGTATACATATTGATTCAAGGACTCTTTAATAAAATTTTACTCGACCACACAGATTATACTAACACTCGTCAAAACTAAGCGTAAACCTTCTCCCATTGAAATGCCAACATGGTGCTTTGATTCATTCAAGGAGGCATGCCAATATTAATTTAAGACGGGCAATCATTTTGCATAGAAATTTAAATTTTTTTATATAAGTATAAAACCAATAAAACCTAACATATGGCTATAGATAGACAGATAGACAGATAGATAGTCAGATAGATAGTCAGATAGACAGATTAAGTGTTACACGTATCTTCCGTTGGGCCCTTCTATTAGAGCAATAATTATCTAACAAAGTTAACTTTTGATCAATTACAGAGACAGTGGCCTTTTAAGCAAAATAAAAAAACAAGCACCAGACAAGCGCAATTAAAGCAGTCTATATTCCAGAACAAAGCACAGTACGACAAAGCTCATCGTTTCTGATGTTTTGAGATTAAAGACAATTCTCTGCAAATGGTACAAAATTATACGCCTTGTATAGTGCAGAGAGGATAAATACGAGCCCCGCCTAAAACATATTCGGCTTTCATCCAGTGACTGAACAAACTATATGAAAAAGTACTAAAACAGCTAAGCACAGGCTAAAACAAGCACTTGAAACTCTGCCAAATGCTGTGATATGGCATGTTCCAAAAAGGATCACTCAAACATTGGAAACCACATTTATCAGTTGACCCATCAAAAGAAAATGCAAACACACCTGTCTGAGCGCAAGTCCCAGAGTTTAAGGCAGTCATTGGCAGCCGCGGTTAAAAACAAGTCATATGCAATGCTTGGATGTGTGACATATGGTGATCCCTGGAAAACAAAGAGGTTACCAATCAGTTCAATATATTTTTAAGTAACTGACAAAATTACAATTACTATCCAGTATCAACACCTATTTGGTGAAGCCTGTATCTGAAATATCTTAGCTGAAGATAACAAAGCCCTGAAAACATTCACCAGTCAGGTAGGGTTTTAAAAATTCTTCTCGACAATATTTTTAAACTTTATGGTCCACTTTATTACAAACAAACTGAGTGATTTTAAGACTGGCCTCGGATATTTAAGTAACCGGGTTTATAATAAATACTTTTTCACTCAAGTCATTGGATAGGCAATCTTACCTGGTTTTGGCAAATTGTGTGAACAGGTCGGCTGTGCACATCAGTCATTGTTCTTATTGAAGTGGCAACATTCATGTCATAGACCTCAACAGTCTTGTTTGAGCCGGCAGCTAAGGCTATATCTGATTGGGTTAAGGTTTGAAAACTATGACTGACAAAATCTAACTGATCATATTTCACATTTGTCAAAAATTCACCATCAATTCAGCATGAAAATCGGGCAGAGTCATATTATGAATGAACAAAGGCATTAAATTTGCACCTGTTCCTTTTTTTAGACTCTGAAAAGGAGTGTCTTTTATGCCCAAGGTTGTATTATGGTTGACACAAGTGGGATTACTCAGCTTCCAATGTAATACTTCTAAAACCCTACAGGAACAACATAGAAGTTGTGTTTAAAAAAAAGGAATTTAAGCCTTGTAGTGATCTGCAGGCACCTTGGTGGTCTAGTGGTAAGACGTTCACCGGCTACTCTCAAGGACCCGGGTTCAATCCCAGGCCCCGGCTTCCTTCATGAGCAACATCCCAGCTGGATGTCGTTCGGATGAGATGTTAAATTGGCGGTCCTTTGTACTCGGTGTCTATGCTGAGGCAAGTAAAAGATCCCACCCATGGACTCCTCCTCTCTCTCACTTCATCAATCAACCCTCGATAGCGGCAAGAACTTGCCTTAGAGGGCTGCACTTTCCATATCTATCTATTTATCTATCTATTGTTAAAGGGTTTATCAATAATTTCTATGATCATAATCGTCAGTTCTAAAAAAGGATACAGGAATGAAAACTATTCACAGCCGAAAAAGCTGTAATTTGTTGTGCTTGATCCATCTGGAACTCCTTGACAAGTTTGTAGCGATTATTACTCAAATATCTGGAAATAAAAAGAAAAAATTGATACAAAATATTATTTTACCAATAATAACTTTCAATTCACATTTCTTGTTCATAGGCCACAATTACGATATACTCTTTGTTTGCGATTGTTGCTTCTTTGTTGCTTTGAATTAACTGCAACACTATGACATTTCCAAGCAATTGTCTACATCAAGCCATGGCAGGCATACTCTAGAAAACTTTGTCCAAACAACATCTAACCATTATCGACCAGTTGTGTCAGATGGATACAGCAAGACCTAATTTCTCGCAATGCCCTCGGGTGAAGTCGTTCTGGTTTCAGCTCAGTTAGTGCGAATATCGAATGGCTCATTAATTGATCCAGGGTTACGCAAATGAGCATCCGTTGCCTATTATATCCAGCTAATGAGCTCAAGTAAAACACTTCTAGGCCTCCCCACATCCTTTTCGAGACCTTAATAATCCTAAATCTTCCTGTTTATGGCAACCTTGTTTACAGGTCAGTATTGACCTATTATTTATACATTGTGCCATAAATAATGATAACTCACAAGGCCGTGCTGTGACCATCATTGTGCATCATAGTGCATTTATGACGCAATTCTGATTAATAATATAAGCCTTTTGTGTCAATAAAACCCACATATATTTGTAGTAGATCAACAGATTTCAGTTTTCTTGTCATACCTACGCAAATTTAGGGAATGCTGGTACAGAACCTTCACAACTATGACTATAAGATACTCCAATATGGCGAGTGAAGCAACACAGCATGAGGGGTAAGTGTCAGATTCATATGCCCCAACAGGTATAAGTACCTACATTTATGTCATCCCTGAAGAAAGTGCGAGGATATTTTCTTTAAGGTGAGGTTCCAGCAAATTTCTCATAAATAAACTGCCACAAAATAAATTCCTGTACCTCCCATTCTGTCCACAATTATTTATTCTGAACACAATGTACATATGAAAGAATCTTTTTATGTCTTGAAATTAAGAAAGGCAAAACTAAAAATGAGGGCCATAGATTAATAGATAAATGGGACACAAATACTGCACATATTTTTCTGAAGCTAAATCACAGAAACATGCACAAGGAAAGGCACATCAATCCTAGCAGAATTTCTGATTTATATTTGAATAATTGAGGTCATATTGAAGTCACAAACTTACGACATACTTGTTATGAAGATGCCAAGTTTACAGCAAAAACAGCAAGGTAGTCTCAGTTGTCAGCTGGTGGTTTTAATCATTGAGAAACACAGAACACCAAAAAACCAAACAAAAAGATACTAACGCACTCAGAGTAGACCCTCGTTGCCGTGTTTCTGGGCCAAGTTTTGGTGGAGTGTGTTGCCTTCTTATTAATGCTTTCAGTTATTAAATTGCTGGCTAACACCTGTGCCTAAAGGTTCAATAGCCAAAAAGCTGTTCTAGGTCCTAAACGCTTTTTTTCTGTTCAGAGAACTATGTACCTATGCATGCATGATCAAATAACGATCATAAAAATTGAATGAAGACTTACCTTTTGATGTCAGACTTGGAGGTGTCCACATGATATTTATAGAGATAAACATTGTTTCCACTCGTCAAAATTATGAACTTATCCATGTAGTAGAACTGGGCAAACCGCACAGATTTGTTGAATATTGGATTTTCCTGCAAAAAATTTAAAACAATGACACATACATGTGCACTGTATTGCATGTATGTCGTACGTACTGTAACTAAGCCAATGGTAGTCCATTATTTACAGAAGACTTTAGACTTTAATGGTTAAATTCAACCCTATGGTTGAAAATATAAATTGAAATTTGAGAAAGCACATTTTGAATAATTGAAGTTATGCAAATGATATATTTACAATGAAATCGATGAAATTTATTTGTAATTAAACAGTCCATGATTAGTTGGATTTTTTTTAGTCTATCTGTTCAGTATTTGGGTCTAGGGAAGGAATGGAATCTGTTGTTTCTTAATGTTTTTTGCAAGTCTCGTCTTGGCGGGAGAAGGTGATGGAGGTATATATGCAAGACTGCCCACTGACTGTTCCATTCCCGGCATTTATGTTAGGATCTCACATAAAAATCAGTGGTGATAATGTTTCACTTATTCGCATTTGTTGAATTATTGAGCATTTTGAGGTACTTTTAAAGCTGTAACTGGGAAAAACTGGTTCCAACACCCAGATCAATCTAATAGAGATGTTGCATGGACTTTCATTTCTCCATCACTATATCTGTCGGTCCATGATTACAGAAAACAGTTTAACAACAGATGACGATGAAAGAGTGAGTTTTAAGAGGTCACTTTTTTTCATACCCCTAAAGATTGTGGAGAAAATTAATCTGACAACTGTCCACACTGCTGCATCCACCAAAACTCAAGTTTAAAGAATTTTCTTGTCACTTTCATGCCCCTACAACACGAAAAGTAACCATGTACAATACCTTGCTTGGTTTCAGTCCTCCTTCTTTATCAGTTCCAAAATTGTCGTTCACAAAAGAGAAAGTCATGACAGGATCAGGAACACTCAGGGACCACAGGTTGGCAGTTTTATCATCGGAGGCTGTCACTATCCATTTATTATCATTACTCCAACAAAAAGACGTCACACTTCCATTGTGACCTGTAAATAATAAATATCACTAATTGGTCAGTATTTTTTTTTCTTCAAATATTGACTACTATCATAGTATCAAATTGGAATGTAAGGAAAAATTGATTTGTAGAGAAAAGAGTAAAAACTGATTGAACAGCAATTCTGACACTACAGCTGTATGAGCTATATTGAAATGATACACTAAAGTGTGCATAAATTTTGACAGTTATTTAGAGGAAATTAATCACTTTCAAAATCCCCAGGTGGCAGGCATAGCAGCTCACCAAACAACTTAAATGCCCCCTGCTGGGATCCTTCATTAGCATCTGTCTGAATCTGATGCCTTATCTAAAACAAAGAAGCACTCACCATTGAATGAAAGACCCTTTCCAGTAAGTGGAAGCTTGAACACTTGAGCAGAGGTATTGGCAAGTGCGCATCCGAGGCTAAGCCCACTAGGAGAAAATTTGATTGCATTTATTGCAGTAGGCCTCTCCGCGACATCAAGTTTTTCTTTGATATGAGTGGGGGCTTTGCTGTTCATTGGATACTCTTTGGTGAGTTTACTGAAATCAAATGGACAATAACAACGTCGAGTAGACAAGATTCAATATATGTATTCATTACGGTTGTCATCGATATGCTGTACATCGATGAATCAAGAAAATACTGATATCGAAATAAAAAAATCGACAAAATTAATGTTTCGATTCTTTGTTTATCCTCTATAATTTTACATTTGTCCATGATGAGAACTTTACTACACATCCCCCGCCCCAAATTGCTAACTGATTGCCAGAAAGATTGGCTTAACAGTTATCATATTAAAGGCAAATGGTTTCAAAATGACTTGGGAGTGATATTTTTGTGACTATAGTGGTTCCATTTCTAATTGGGAATGCTGATAATACCAAATTTGCATGATTTTGCGATATTGCAATATCAAAAATTTATTACTGATATCGATATCGAATGAAAAATTGTAATCAATGACAACCCTAGTATTCATTGAAATGTCATTATGCAATAACCTAATGCCAATAAATGTCGTCCTCTGACTTAGTGATGTGTACTGCATTTGCTTTATATTTCCTCCTTCTCTCAATTTTATAGTTTGAAATTCTTATCTCATATCACTAACCTTAGTATTCCTACACTTTGTCTTTTTTGCCGAGTTTTAGATGGAGATTGTTGCGTTTGATTTGTTTGTGGCTGAAACATGGTCTTCCGAGGTGATTCTGTATTATAACCCGATGATTTGACTTTGGTATGTACAACGAGAGGTTGGTCTGTGTTGGACACATTTCCTAAGGATGAGGCTCTCTTCGTGAGACTTGTTTTGAGTGAACCTGGATAATTATGAAAAAAGAAATCACACAGATATTAACAAATTTAACTCTCAGGCTACGCCATTACAAGTATACATGTATATGCAAAATATTATTATACATGTTTATGCAAAATATTAGCATGGATCATGTTTTTTCAAAATTCCCTGGCATCGCACATGTATCTTTTTGATATGGATTTGTCAATAAAAGTTCATCTATGATGGATCAAAATTAGATTTCAAATATCCCAAGGGATTAGAACATGTACAGCAGTGTTCCAGCTAGGCCATTTAAGCATGGCGCTGTGCCATGTCCGACGCCCCTGGTGCCCGAAATTAAGTGAGGACTTCTTTTTTTTTTTGCTTTTTAACTGGCTGGCACCCTATACGATCTATTTAGGTGCCCTAAAATATTTGTGCGCCATGCCCAATTCAAATCCTAGCTGGAACACTGTACAAGATTTGTATACATTTTCAATTTAAACTCAATGAAATTAGCAAAGATTAACCAATCTCCCACCTCTTCTTCCTGTAGGTGTTTCCTTGGGTTTAAGCTGTAGCTCAGCTTTCAAAGGTGAATTCGCTAATACTGGAGTGCTGAAATATAAGAAAGGCCTGAATATCAATATATATATATGATCAGCAATTTCAGCATCGTAGCATGCAGCTCACTGCAACATCCTGAAGTGTTACTGACATTGACAAAGACAAATTTAGGAGATTATAGAGACCCTCGCCTTGGAAAAATTTGTGTTAAAATTACAAAAGAGCCATAGTTTTGGCCGATCTGAATGATTACCAGTACCTCACTCTTAAGGTAAATATTGTGATCAGTGATTTCTACAATGCTGAGTGGCAAGTTAGTTAAAACTTGCAAAATGTGACAGTTAGCAACACTGTCTGTCAGAATGACACATAACAAAAACAAATAACAAAGAATGCTAGGTCTGTACATGCACTGAACCCAAACCATACCTTGATAGAACAGTGATCACAGCAGGCATTGCCGACTCGCTGCCTTCTGAACTAGACCCTGGAGATTGCTCTCTCTCCGATAAACCCAGATTGGTCATGGATAACACAGTTTTTAAGTTCAGAACATCATTGTCATCTGGAGGCATCACCCGCAATACATTGACCTCATTTCCAAACATAGCACCGAGTGCGCAAAAGATCTGCAATATAATAGAGAAATAAATGAGCTCCTACAATCAAACCTTCAGGTATCTATGAGCTATATTAAGTGTCATTGATAGCTTATGATTAGGACATACCTGATTATTCTGTAAGCTTTGAGCAAGCATGACTGATCCAGTTAAAGGCAGGGATTTACACGTTTCTTCAATAATACTTGCTGATGGCAAGGGGTCTGAAAGAGAATTAGCCACAGTCCTGTAACATCTTCAAAGCAATTTAACACATTCACAGGTATTCTCGGTGGATGCAAATTAGTAAGTAGGTATTGCACATGTTCAAGCATGAGGTTCTCAGCCAAAGCTCATTTATAAGCAAGAAACATATTAGGAATTTGGAAGGCTTTCCAACACAATCTATCCAATAATTATTTGCATTCAAAAACTTTCTAAAAGCCAAGCATTTGTACATGTATGTTAGTCCGCTTACCTTGAAGGTTAATGAATGAACACAGCTCCATAGTTCTAGCATTAATCTGGAATAAGGCTCCATTTGTTACCACAACCAAGGTAGGTGCATTCTCCAATAACTCCCTAAAATGCAACAAATTAGCAATGAAACCACCACCATAGTTGGTTAATCATCACCAGTCAAAAAGTATGGAAAGCTCCCTGGTGTAACATTCAACTTGTGAGATCAATGGCTATGACTATGGAAGTAATCATTTCAAGATAATATTCGAGTAACACCATTAGGAAAGTAGGATCATGCAGATTAACCACTGGGTCCCGGGTTCAATTCCCGGTCAAGCCTAAGTTGGATGGCTGTTTCATCCGTCATCTCATTGCCATGGTCCCTGGCTGTCCTAATAATTTGCCAATCAGGTGCAGAAATACAGGATGTAAGGCCCAAATTCACCCACCCACTCTCATGCAGATTAATTATTATAATTATATAGGACCAGATAAACATTCATAAGTCAGGATAAGCACACAAAATATTAATAAAAAAGCTTGTCCTGCCGAAAAAAAAAGCTTAAAAATGTTATTTCCTTCTTTCATCAACATATATTCAAAACTGAATGAAAATTTCTTCCTTTAGACTCTTTGATAGCTCTGCACCAGCATACCAGAAAGTGTTCGCTCTTCATGCAAGCCAAGTATTAATCTCCAAGTATGGTTTCTATCATTCAAGTAAGAAAAAACAGAAAATTTTTCTACATTTCATTGATATATATTCAGACCACTCACTGAACTAAAGAGTCATCCTGCAGAAACGGCAGGTGGGCAGGTGTGGGCGTTTTGCTTCGACCACTCATCACAGAAGCCGCTCTAGGTGACTTTAAAGAATACATAATATGCAAAATACTGCAGCCGATTTCTGGCTCCTCCTCCTCTGCACCATCTTGTGCCACAGAAAGACCAGCTTCACCACGTTGCCAAGATGGCCGACTGCTGATTAATACTGGACCTAAAAAAAAGAGGCAGAAAGAAAAAACAAGTAGTAAAGGGTTCAATTAAAGAGAACCAAATTTTACTCTTTACACTGGAACAATTGTGGTCATAACGTTTCTCAAATGGTCGTACATTGCAATTTCATTGCAATTACTGAAAATTTCACAAAACAAGCACCAAAGAAGTCATTCCAGCAGGCACTACAAAATTAATCTTACTGTCATACTTGGAAACAAATAAAGATCACCAAGTTATGGTTCCATCTTATAATTGAATTGGAACTCACTATTACAAAACATATAATTAAATTTGAAAACATACCTTTTGTTTCAGTACTGCTTTGTTTTTCAAGTCTTTTAATAGCTATGGAATTCCTAATCTTATTTGATAGTTTCTGGACATCAACATGATGCAAACATCGAAACCCGTTACCATCCTTGAGGTCATAGATACGAATCTGAAATTTTTTTAAAATATATATATATATATACACATAAGTTAGAATCACAGTTTGGTCTCTCATATAATTAGCACAGTTTGGCTGTTTATTTTCCTTTTTGCTATGCGGACGTCGACTAAATTAACACATCAAAACTGTATGGAACCCATCTAAATCAAAGGACGTAAACATGACAATTTACGTAAACATGACAATTTTATTTCACCTGTCCATCTGCAGTGCCAAGAGTAAGTGCTTCCATTAAAGGGTCCATCGTCATGGAAATGAAAGGTGAACTACTGATAATTGTAGACTGATAGATAAGACTAGCTTGATCAATGTCCCATATCTGTCAAAAAGTCATAAATCTCAATTAATGCAAAGCAAGAAATTTGTGTATTGCTGTGACCTTGTCACTTAGTTTTATATTTTACACAAATAAAATGTTTTAATAAAACTGAACATTTTATTTTTTCATTACCTTGAAAGTACGATCATCAGCACAACTGACTAGGGTGGCGGTGTAATGTGGACAGAATTCAGCACAGTTCACCCTGCTAATGTGACCTTCAAGTCGCGCAATAATTTGTTCCCTCTGCAATATAAATACACATATTAAACAAGATTTTATCTTCACACATTAAATGATGATAATACGACAACACAAAAAAGCTTATGCTGCTTATAATTACTTTATTGCATGGAAACCAAATTCACAATTGTACGTGTTACATCATAAACAATAGTGGATTTTCACGGAAGGTTCTCTGTATTTCCACCAGGTGGCTAAAACAGAATACTGCAATTCTATTGGCTGAAAAAGTTCCCGCCCTTGGCTGTGATTGGCTGAAGCAAATTGAATCCTAGCAGCAGTATTTTTAGTGCATTTTAATCTATATTTGACACTTTATCATTTAGTTGATGTTTATTATTTTTCAGAGAAAGTTATATTTACGGAATCAGTTAGTTATTACCTACTGTGTCTGAATAGCAAAATGAGTAAGAAGAGGAGGGGAAAGACTATGGTCCTGCTGAATTCAGGGCTGTTCAGTGAAAAGACTCTAAATTATGCATACCTGTGAGCTTAGGATAATAACATCACGGTCAACACAAACTGCCACCATTTGGTCCTCTTCATTGAAAGCACAATACTGAACTTGTCCCAGGGTTGTTCCAATGACATGGCCCCGGATTTGTTGTCCTGAATTGAAAATACATATCATTGAGTTAATTATTATTCATGTGTATCAACATGGTATTATATATGACACAAACAACAGTGCCAGATGCAACCCAAACATGATTTGTTTTAAAGCCAGAGTTGAGATATATTATAGAGAATAACAAATACCAATACAATAGTCCGCACTTATGTATATTTTGGTATGGTAATCATGAGTTACCACCCAGCTAGCAATATTAACATTGAAATCTTGATGACATAAAAAAATAAATACTGTGAAGTGCTTCCTACCTGCTTCATAGGAAGCTCTGGCTTTATCAATATTCCAAATTATCACATAGTCATTGGCACAGCTGCATAATAAAGTAGGATGAGTATGACGTCCAAAACCCAGAGCGGTAACAGGTTTTCGATGACCTTCCAGTTCAAGTGGCTGTGAAAAAAACATATATATATATATTCGGACATTAACATTTAATTTCACTATTTATTCTTAGACATAAATAACCAATTAAAGATTATTTAGTTGTTTGAACAAAACACTGTAACCATGCTAACCATGACAAGTAAGACCTGAGAAAGAAATAGCTTAATAATCTTATTGTGAGTAGCACTAGAGATATCAAAGTTTCCCCTCACCTTGCAGGTAATGTCCTGCAGACTCCAGACCCCGACATTGCTCCGGGTGTGGGGCAAAGCCAGGTAAGTTCCATTGCAGCCCAACTGGACATGAGATACGCTAGAGAGCAAGCGCAGCGTGTGTTCATGGACTGCAGCCATTTGTGATGATGATCATGGCTTTGTGTTTATCTGTCACAAGAATGATATCATTATATCAAATATTTGTCACATTCAACCCATACACTAAAAAAGCAAAATGTTAACATAATCAGATAAGTAAGATAAGCATAAGTAGTGCATGAAACCTAATTTTCAGGTCAGGTAAAAATTGACTGAACATTAGGGGGTCAGTGTATAATGCAGACTAGCGGTAAACAAACACAGAAGGGGCGTCATTTGTTGGTTTAAGCTGTCCAACCAAAGGAGCCACAATTGTTTAATGGGGGATATACCCCTGTAACTCATCTTAGGGCATCATGCAGACCACACACACACATAATATGAACTTAAGTTAATTATATAAGATGAACTTAAAACGAATTTATTGTAAATTTAAAAACTGTGTGATTTCTCAAATAATACAACAAAATTATGCCATGAACATATATACATATTATGCTAATACTGCAGAATTTGCTTAAAAATTATATCTTATAACATAATAATTCCACTACATATGATGTCAAGACATCCCAATTAACTAATGTATAGTAATGTATCAATCGATTGCCAGTCATAACGGCTACACACGAAAACGGCTACAATAGCAAAGGGTTGTGGATGTCAGCCGAGTTGTCGCAGCCTGGGTGGATCCAAAACATTCTGAATGAAAAGGATGACATGTCATCCATACCTCCATGCCAGAGTGTTTTGGATCCGCCCCTGATGTCATTATTAAAGCCGGCTGACGGGCACTACATTTGTGATAAACAAGACACCAGATAGATGAGAGATAACAGGAGTCATGACATATAATTTGAGTATACGTGTATTATCAATTTAATCATATCTTATAAATCAATTTTGACAAATTCAAATCTATAACTCTAGTCATATGAAGAGCATTGCATCCAATGGTGCAGTGCAGTGCAGGGATTCATTCAAGTCCCAGCCTCCTCGAACTGAGCTCAGTCACAATTTGACACAAACATTGTCGAGTAAAATTTAAAACACACCTTTCAAGACATAGTGACAGTATTCACCACTTCTCCAATGACTCAAGTGTTATCGTATCTCAACATGATGTATATCTTCATTCAGTTTTTTTTTCCACTTTTTGTTTTGGTAACATGGACCGGAAGTGGTCACGAAATCCATTTGGTTACACTTACCAATCGAGGGCGCCACGTTTTCGCGTCAGATACGCCCCCTTCAGGATTGTAAGTTTATGTTTCAGACAGGCTGGTGTCTATCCCATTGAACTGGAATAGGCCTACCCTATAGTTGGTCTAGATACAGCAGGACCATCCTAAAAAAATAAAAATAAAGTAATCATCCGCAAACGTTCGCTACGTTTTCAGTTGAGAGTATGACTGCGGATGGTAGCTCAATGATACTGAAGCAGCTCTGACTGAACGTATGGTGCCCTAAAAATGTTGCCCATAATGCCAGAAATGCCAAGTCTCACTCTTTAAGTCTCAGTCATTTGCTGTCTCACTCTAGACTTGTTATTTTGTAAGAGAACCAGAATACATTTTAAACATTTTAATGAAACTGGTTGAAAATTGCCAAAACTCACGCAGTCATCACTAACTTGGCATCTCTGGATGTTTTGCACATTCCTGACAAATTGTTAGAAAAATACAGCAAAGATGCTATTATTGTTATTTCTTCATGCCCAAACCAAGTCTTAAATACTATTGTTTTTGGCAACCTGGAGCCAAGTTGCTCCTAGCCCCAAACGTAACTTCGATGGCATCTGGTCATGTCCGGGATTAAGCTGCCCCTCCAAACAAATGTAATGATGAGATAAGGCTTGGACTCCACGCCATGTTAACGCAGTCACCACAATATTACTTGCCCCAGCAAATATATTGATTAACTTAACTAGATATTGCTTTGCATAAGAAGTTATTATTTTTAATGGGCCCAAATTTCCAAATGTTTCAATGAACACCAATAAAAACAGTGCAGCAGCAGTTGTTGCCAAACAGCGACAGTAGGGGTACACTTCTGTGTATTGAACTTGAGACTTTATGGTATATTTTCCATTATCATTCAGGTATATTTTTTATGTATAATATGTAATGTCCAATATACAAAGAATCCAGACTCGACAACTTTTGGATCAACCAGAGATATGAACCCCTTCAAAAATGCAAGTTTGAAGAGAAACCCTGATGACCAACATGGTTTTCATGCACTGTCAATTTCTTAGCATAAACATATGATGGTATACATTTTGTGAGTCTGTCTTTATTGATTTCGTGTTCTTTGGTCTAAACATTGCTTCAAGGAGTTTGCTGTGATGAGATCGCTTAGGGATGCCCACGACTCTCTTGAGTATTGCACTCTGAGCAGCAGAGATCAGCTTATGTGAGTTTGCAGTGGTGTGGGGGATGCTGTCGATCCCATTTGACATTATTGGGGCACCGAGGTTTTTCCCCCTGTATGCTTTGGCTGCGGAAGATAGATCGGGGTATGTCATTCCTACCAAGGCCAGGCAATAGATACCCTGTCCGCAGCTTTTGATGCTGTTCTCCACAAATGTCACTTCAAGAATGTCAATTTTTTCAACTGTTGAAATATCCTGGTGACCTAGTTTCCAGGTGGGAGTGGAGGACAACAAAAAATTTTCCAAAGATAATGCATTTGGACTTTTTCTGGCCGAATCTGTGAACCTGTAGCGGTCAGCATAAGACACAAATGTGCACAGACATTGAACAATGTGGGGGAAAAGAGGCTCCTTGCCTCATTCCTTTGGATATCGAAAAAGGCAAGCTGGTAGAACCATTCCAGCGAATGACTACTCTAGTTGAGCTAGGTGAGCCAATAAAAGACCCTAAAAAGGGAGTAACTGAGTAATTTCGGTTGGATCATCTCATCGTCATCACAATACAATACAAAACAATACAATTCAATAGGCCTACAATTCAATTCAATTCAATACAATACAATAATCTGTATAACGTTAGGTGCGGTAATTGTTTCATTCACAGTTGTCATATCACGGCTGATGTGCAATAATTGTCATTGAGTGGTCACACTTTGTAGCTTTGTTAGGCTGAGCAAATTCACAGAAATATTAGCTAGGAAAAATAGTTCATGAGTGTCATTGAGTGATACAAGAAACAGTCTGGTGGCCTCTTATTGGTGCGTTTACAGTAGTTTCATAAAAACAGTCTGTCAAATTAAACTTAGACAAAACTAGATATATTCTGCTATATGATGCTACCTGCCACTAAACTATAGCTATAGCTGGCTACTCAAACCCGGATCTAAAATTAAATACATTCACTAAAGTTTATAATTTTTTTGGTGTAAGCCAACTATAAGTAAGAGTTGACAGAAGCAGCTGGCTTTAGTCAGTTATAGCTACAGGTTGCTACAGCTGTCTATAGAGTCGACCATATTTTATTAAATTAAAACTGTATATATCAATTGATAATTCAAGGGTTGGTGGGTGAGATGGGCTTTACGTCCCATATGTTTGCACCAGTTAGGGCTGATCATGACAGGCAGGTGCCTAGGCAAGAGGCGAATGATGAAGCAACCTTCCAAAATGGGCTGGCCTCGAACCCATGACCAAGTGGTTGGCAGCCCAGCGCTTGATAATTCAATCAATGCATCAATGAATTGACTGTTTCTGCCAAATAAACAAAGAAATCAACATTTGTATATGGACAATTCCATAAATCTGTGTAATTGTTTGCAAGAGAACCACAAGTAAAAGCAATATCTTTTATGTCCTGAAGCCAAGTCACACAAACACAGTGTATAGAACATATACTAGCATGAAACACGATTGTGCAGGGCCTAAGTTGGGTTCGCCTAAGCCCCCAGAAACCTTTTAATATATTATGAATTATTGGACAGCTGACCAAACATAGGTCCTAAGCTGGGAGCTTTAGACTATACTGGCATCGAGACGGTATACTACCCTATAATTTATCCCATGCCTAGGTGCATTTTCTCCCCTATACAAGACTTTTCCCGGGAATATACAGTGGGAAAGTAAGTTGTATAAGAGAGTATGCTGATATTAAGGGGAAAATTAGCTGTATAAGGGATTATACGGATATTAAAAAAATATATATAATAATAAAAAAAATCTGAGGCATGGGATAGAAAGGTCATACCATGGGTTGATGCAGTATATTGGGGATATACTGCATCAAATAACCTTTAAGCATATGTTATATTAATGAAGAATACATGAAAATTAACTGCACAACACAGATCTATCTGCACATATGTGTATATGGTCGATATATATATTCTTTTTGTCTAGAGCTCAAGATTTTAAAATCAAATTCTGGAAAATATTATAATTAAAAACGTCGCTCAGTTATGATTGTTAATATAGACAAGTTCTATGAAGGCGTCAAATTCTCAAATCCGTTTGTTCTGTTGAATAAAGAGGAAAAAATTAATGGGCAATGAACATTGTTCAAGACAGCAGTGGACTTGAAAGAAATCGAGAGAGGGCGCCAGCGTCTGTTGTGCCTGTGCACAGAGGGCGTCCTATTTCACAGCCCCTTTTTTCTTGTGTAAAATGCTAATTCGGGTAATAGATAATGTTACCAGGTAGGCTTCACAGGTGGCCCGCCAGGAAATCTACCATTGCCACATCTACTTATGTTTACAGTTTTTTGAACAAAATTTGGAAATTCTCAAATTTCACTGGGTGAAGAAAATGTTTTGGACGAGGAAAATGTTAAAAACTGTATTCTTTTTATTGCGCCTGAGTCCCCCTTTTTATCTAGAAATAACAGAATCTATGAAGGATAGAAAACATGGTTCAACTGTAATATTACCTGCATGCGCAAACAATGTCTGGCTCCAAAATCACTGCAAAACATCAACGATTATTAAAGGAAAAAATGCATAAAGAATAAAAAAAAAATGGTAACAACAGCGTACTTGTATTGTAAGCTTATCAAAGGCTATAGCATACTCAGGCCCATACTACATAAGCAGAAGTAATATTGCTTGGCAGTCACACGTAGGCCATAAATATATGTCATCCTTGGACATTGGTCATCTTATGTCTACAATATACTTCTCTAAATTTCTGACATCTGAGACCATCTTGGCACAGAATTTATTTTCATTGTTTTCAGAATAGTATATAATTTACCCCAAATAAAACAATGGCACCATGGGTGATTTAAATACAGCTATGACATTTCTTAAAGGTCATGGGCAATCAAAATCATACTTTTAGCGAAAATGTTCTTATCTGATAGCTATAAGTTCATTTATAAGGTCTGCAGTGAAAAAACTGACTTTAGCATAAATTTTACCAACAAAAAACGAAGTTTGCCGCACTCCCGCTCTTTTCGCAAATGTAAGGATCCAAAAACTGTAGTTCCAGTAACTGCCACCAGGGCCGTCCGTGTGACGTCAGAGTTGCTGCTGTTGAATGGCACACAGCATGGATAACCCTGGCAGCTTGGATGAGTTAAATGAATTTGATGCTATTATGACACCCAAATTATTAAGTATAACTTGGATCATATATTCATGAAGGACAAGGGCTAGCTTACATAATTTTACTGGTTATAAATATAATTATTATTATTTTTTTTCATGTATTTTTTCATGATGTCATTTGTGCATGACTCATAGTTATATATGTTTAAAATACAATAATTATTAATTCACTGTTATTGATATACTGTGCTGGTTCTTAGTTGCTGATAATACACAATGGTGTCCTATTTCTAGACAGTTAATAAACAATGCCCCTCTAAGAAGCAGTTATGATTACATCATCATAATATTTCAAAGACAAGCTGTTCATTCCAGTTCAAAGTTTTGGGCAGACCACTGAGGCATGTCAAATTCTTAATTGGTAATTGCCTTGCAGACCCCCAAAGATGATTATATAAACAATTATAAAGATAATCATCTACATTCTAATTAAATGCCAGCATGTTATAGAGATAGATAAGAATAAAATACAAATATCACCAAAGTAAAATAAAAGCTTTATCAGGGTTGTGTTGCCTATGAAAATACTGATCATAATTTAAACTGTAAATAATTAATAGGACATAATGATTTTGCATTCTGATATCAATAGACATTACTTTTTATTTCACGTATATATACAAATTTATGTGAAACTATGTTGAATCACTTATCTATGAAATACTATTTAGGTCATATGACCTAAATTCTAAAAGACTGCCATAGAATCAGGCTTGCTTACTCAAAATGAAAGTGACTGACTTTATTATGTTGTTTCATGATAAATAGGTTGTTGCAGGATCAGACTCTCTTATTCATCTCCTTTCATGCCATCCAGTTAATTATGATTTTTATTTACATTTTACATGCTTGAAACATCATAAAATGTCTAAATGTATGTGGTTGTGCTTTTTTGGGGTTTCATGGCCATAAATAATATAGAATTATAGTAGGCTACTAAGTAAGAGAAAAACGTGAACAATTATCACATTTTCCAAAACAATATCTCATCTACTATTACCTACATGCATGAGAAAGAAAGAAGCCTAAATTAACCCTTGGTGCTTGCACTTCAATAATTTTCACTGTTAATTCATACTTTTCTTTCATAATTATCAGTATTAAACTTATTTTCTCCCTGGAATAATTGATAAACCAGTAGGCCTACAAACTTATTATTCCGTTAACATCACTAAACAATGTGATAATGACTATAATCCACAAATGTGTCACTTCCCATATATTCAGTATACTATTTCCACAGTGGATGGAGCCTGCAGCAGCAACTCTGACGTCACTGCCTCAGTTGACCCAGTTACGCTTCAGTGATCGCACCCAAAATGCCGTTGTGTGAATTGGCGTAAATAAACGCTAATATCTTTTTACACCAAAGTCAGAATTATGTGAAATTCGGAATTCAAGTTTCTAGTATTCTATGTCGCATACTGGTAAAGTTTGATTTTGATTGCCCATGACCTTTAAGGGTGGGTAGGGGGGTTGCAACTTTCCCAATAGGCCAATTGATTAATGTGCATGTATATGGAATTAAGAAAAGAAGAAAAAACGTCCACCATTGGTTAGAGGTTTCCCAATAGACAAATTGATCAATGTATATGGAATTTAGAAAAAAGAAAGAAAAACAGGTTCTTCATTGGTGCAGAGGGGTGCTACCCCAAAACATCCCCAAAGTCTGAGTCCTTGGGTGAAAATTTCTAGTTTCTCTAAATTCTGAGAGTTCCTTTTGAAGTATGAGGGGACATTATTATTTTATTATTTATTTATTTATTCAAATATATCTAAAAACAGGATAACAACCTTCAGACAAAGCTATTTTTCAAGTTGGTCATGTTACAAAAAACATAAAACAATGATCATAAAAATATATATATGTACATAAAAGACGTATACAAATAAAAGCAAGTTATAAAATCATAAAGCACCACTTAGGATCAATTTTTTAAGATTGAATTATAGGATTTGTATTGGTTGCATCCAATGGTCGAATTGCTGAGTCAGGACATTTACCCAATTTATATAATTACTGCTTGTTCAATCCGACTACACTGAGTCCAAGCAACCCACCACAAGTAACAACAGAAAAGCTAAACAACTTCTGCCATACGATGCTACCTGCCACTTAATGGAACTGTTTTTATTTACTTTATTTATTAAATATATTTTAAAGGGTTAAATTACTCAGTGCAAACTGTTTTTCAGCAATGTCCTTTACACATGTACAAATTAAAAGATTTTACAAAAATGCAACTGTTTGACTATAGCTGGCTACTCAAAGCCGGATCTAACAGTACATATGTATGATATTCATATTAGATCAATTTCTCACATTTACCAACATTTCTTCTTGTAACAGCATGACATCACATGACCACTTTAAAAAAAACCTCAGGTATAAAATGTAGTCAGTTTAATTAAATGCTCTATAATGGTGTTTCTTTTTCACTGTCTGAAAATCAGATGCTCATCTTATGAATGTAATAAATGTTGTCTTATGTTATGTTATGTTATCTTATTTTATCTTATCTGGTGCAAGCATGTTGATCACTGATCAGATTGCAGCAGACGATCGTCCCAAATTGGCTGTTTGTAAACATGGTTTTGGCGCGCAGGGGCATTGTGATTGCATGCGAAACAGGGAGGGTTGTGACTGGGGGCAAAAGCAACCTAAGATCGGAGGGAAAAACAACAGAAGTTTGCCCCGACCAATGACACCCGCCGTGCCCCTGCATGGAGTCTCATAAAACGCCAATCATTGCCTGTCACACATCACAATCCATGGAACAACGTTTTGTTTACACATAAATACAAGATTGCCTTTCATAATTGTTATCCCAATAACTGCATTTTCATCACGGTCACTGTAACCGTCAGAGTTTGTGTTAAAACTACCTACCTATCTATCTATCTACCTACTTATCTATCTATTTATATATATCTATCTATCTATCTATTTATATATCTATCTATCTATCTGTCTGTCTGTCTATATCTAAATATCTATACATCTATCTATTTGTTTGTCTTTATCTATCTATATATCTATATATCTACCTATATAGCTACCTATATCTATCTATATCTATCTATATCTATCTATATCTATCTATATATCTATATCTAGCCTCTATATCTATCTATATCTTTTTATCTATCTCTCTATCTGTCTGTCTGTCTATCTGTCTATCTCTCTGTCTGTCTTTGTACCTCTATCTACCTACCTACCTACCTATCTATCTATCCATCTATCTATCTATCTATCTATCTTTCTATATATCTACCTATCTATCTATCTATCTATCTATCTACCTACCTACCTACCTACCTATCTACCTATCTACATATCTATCTATATATCTATCTACATACCTATCTACATATCTAACAACCTATCTACCTACCTATCTACCTACCTACCTACCTACCTACCTATCTACCTATCTATCTATCTATCTATCTATCTTGTTTTTTGGTGTCATCCGCAGGCATATACATGCATATAGGCAAATTACTGTCACTGCGGATGACACTGTTAGCTTTATGACGAAATTTCTGTGAGGACTCACAGCTTTTACCCGTCTCATCATTACGTCAACCCTTTGAAATTTAAACAAAAATAAAGAAAGTGATCATGCACAAATGAAGCTATACCAATTTGGGAAAATTTCAATATCACATGTATTGCGATTACCAAAAAAAAATAAATCTAATTTATTATCTTTGAATTGAACCACCTTATACATCCATAATTTATACAAAAAAAACCTTCTTTGAATTTGCTTCATAAACAAAACAACGTGTTGGTCTATTAGTACTTTATTTGTTGTGATAATTGTATAATTATCGACCAGTGGTATATGATTTAATGCAATTGTCTGATGCGCGGGACAAGTCATAAACATTACGTAACGTTGCAGACGATGTTCTTTGATGTGCGCACGTTCTGGAACTTCGCACGTGCCTATCTGTGATTCCCAGCAGGGGGCGACACGAGTCAGAGGCTCTTCTTCTTTGAAGGACGATAAAATCATCAAAATCGTCTGCTCCGTAAAGCATACGTTAATCGATTGTTCAACGCTCATAACTTCATAGCAGTTTTTATTGCTAACGGCTTGTTTTCTGCTCTCTATAATGTTTTCAGTCATAATTTCATCAAAGATTCGCATGTTGAACTGGAAAATTAACTTATTGAACAAGAGTAGAGTTATGTTAAAGAGCATGCCAATGATTTATGACAGGATATATTTAGCGCAATCAATGTTTCTCTTTACCATTACTTGCATTATGTTATCTTATTTGGAGATGTAAACAACGGCCGGAATAGCATCCAAGAAAACCTTTGTAATGTACTCTATTGATGTAAAGTTAGGTTATGTTTCAAACTTAAAAACAAAATAAATCAGTGAAGTGTGATAGTCTAATCCTATACAATACAACTTAGTAAATAAATAAAAAAACTTCTACTTTGTTTATACATAATTAACTAATATGCAATTTAACACATGAGGCTTACTTTATAGGTAATCCATCTTTGAAAAGAAGCAAAATGTTGCTATCCCTAAAAATTATGAGATGCAGACCTACATCATTTCGATAATAAATAAGATCATTCTCTAGTCACCCTTTGTGGATAATTTTTGACAGCATGAGATCACACTTTTGAAATTTTCACGGCAAACTGTAATTGTGGACATATATAACAGACATTTCTTAAAGACACTTAAAGGCCTGGGGGTTTATATCTTATTTTTTTAAAAGGCAATTGCCCTTAGAGCTGTGTGAATTATAAATGAAGCAGAAAATATTGACTGTTTTTTAAGAAGTTAATTTTGCACCGAGTTTGTACCAGTTAAGATGAACAATTTAACATTTTAAAGTTCTCTATATGACAAGAGAAGCCAGGTAGATAGATGAGCGGGGCAGGGGCTTCATGTGATGACTTTGATTGACAGCTGTAACAGCGCCATGACGCACAAGGAGGCGTGGCTAATGGAGCGTCTCAGCCAATGAGAGCGGAGCACCATCCCAAAGTGTCCCAAAGGGCCTGTCTGGAGCTGTAACGTTAAACACTCCGTTTGTTTTACACATTGAGCTGGAGAGCCTCTGAGGAGTTGAAATTGCCATATCTTGCGATCGGTTCATCATTCATATATCAGATGTGCTTTTAATCGGTTGTGGAGCTGCTTGCATCAAAACTCAAAGCAACTGA
Source organism: Alitta virens (assembly GCA_932294295.1). Taxonomy (NCBI): domain Eukaryota; kingdom Metazoa; phylum Annelida; class Polychaeta; order Phyllodocida; family Nereididae; genus Alitta; species Alitta virens. Next base: position 6,644,236 of record OW028574.1, on the reverse strand, counting down.
ACCAGCGAAGTGTGTTTAGGTTGCAATCTCCCGCAGGACACACACCCATGGACATGACTATGGCCGCAGCTCTCGGATCTCCGGATCTGACCTCAGACACTCACGGCTGTTCCACCAGCTTAAGTGACCTCTCAGACTCGGACAATAACAACACCCCCCTGTCCGGAAAAGGGCTAGTCAGTGACCATAGCTCGGCGGACATGAACTGCGGAGGGGGCAGCGTCGGGGAAGGGTCCCCCGGGTCCCCGTCGTCTTGTGCGTCAAACGCGGAGTCCCTGGGCAGCACGACAGTCAACGGAGGGGCTAGTAAAGGCAAGAACTTGACATTTTCCCCAGAACAAGTGGCCTGTGTCTGCGAGGCCCTACAGCAGAGTGGCAACATCGACCGCCTTGCCCGATTTCTGTGGTCCCTGCCCCCGAGCGAACTCCTGCGCGGGTCGGAGGCCGTTCTCAAGGCCCGGGCCACCGTGGCTTTCCATCGGGGAAGTTTCAGAGAACTTTACGCTATCCTAGAAAGCCACACATTCGATCCATCTAACCATGCCATGCTTCAGCAAATGTGGTATAAGGCCCACTACATGGAGGCCCAAAAGATTCGCGGCAGGCCCCTCGGCGCCGTAGACAAATATCGCCTCCGCCGGAAATACCCTCTGCCCAAGACCATATGGGATGGAGAAGAAACCATCTACTGCTTCAAAGAAAAATCTCGCCAAGTCCTTAAAGATTCATACAAGACGAACAGGTACCCCACTCCGGACGAGAAAAGGAATTTGGCCAAAAAGACTGGACTGACGCTGACCCAGGTCAGCAACTGGTTCAAGAACAGACGACAGAGAGATAGAACGCCACAGCAACACCAGAACTGCAGAAAGTAAGTCACTACAAATACATCCACAATGTTGAATTGTAATCTAAATGTTAGACCAATAATTTCTGCACAAAACGCAACTATAATTCACCCTAGAACCATGCAGAAGCACTCGTTTCAAATGCAGAAGTTTCTGCTATTAAAGATCTCTTGAAATATGAAATTATATGTAGAAATCTTAATAGTTTTCATAAAATCCATGAAATGCATAGAAAACCAGTCTTCAATCTGAAGCACAATTTCATGGAAACTGTGGTCTCTCCTAAAAAAAATATTACACGAGTTATAGAAGTTTTGTTTGTCTATAGTTTAAAGATAATACAGAACCAGCTGTTGGCACTAGTTGCAATAGAATTACACTCAGTGTCAACGTATCTCATATCCACACTTTTCGCAGAAATATATACATTTATATATATTTGAAGTCAATCTAAGATATTGCAGGATGACGCCGTGTCTAAAATTCATCTTTCAATTTTTTTCAAATGCAATTCGACACCTAGTTTTTCCTCCCTGCTGACATTGTGAGGCAGGGCTCTCACGTTTCTGTCTTGCGAGAAGAATACATTTATTGCATTGCTATTAAATAACACACAGTCGCAAAATGTCTTTTTGGCGATGATTACAAGGGGATATAGTGCAAACAGGCAATGTCATGGGGAGAACTTAGAAATGGTTGCTATATAAACAAAACAATAGAATTTAATCAACGTTGCTCGGAACAGAGTATACACAAAAATAGAGAGAGAGAAAAAAATGGTCGGTAAATTAAATAAAAACAGACTTCAATATTTGTTCAGTGGGCTTTATTAGTAGTGGGACTGGGCATATTTGAAATAACTGGAGTCTCAAAGATCCTGCAATGTAGAATAGACAGGGTTTTTTACACATTGTCCGAGGCATTGACTTATGGATGTCAATATTATGGAGGGTAAAAAGTTAAGGCTTCTGTAAATTGGGTTTGGAGCAAGAAGGGGGTATGTCAGATTATCAAATTAGGAAATGAATGGCATATGGATAATATATATGACAGGGAGATTAGAAAGAGGTTTTTATTACAGTGACAATTTTGCCATGGGGGACTCCACTGCTGCTGCTGTATTTAAAACTACACGCTGTACAAATTAAGGAGCTGTTTTTGGGATGATAAGTTTAGAGTATAAAGTTACCCCCTCTCGGGAGATAGGCCATTTTTGCCCTCGTACTAAATGCCTGTCAAACGTGATCGACATAGAAATCCTGGCCGTGAAAAAGACATGACATGCTTGGCCCCCTTGGATATTTCGTGGCAAAATTTACTCAAGAGCTTTATCATTTAGCAATAAGGGGGTGAGGGGGGAGGGTAGGGGGAAGGGCCTATACATCAAACAGCCCTATTCACCCCACCAAGGGCCCCTGGCTGCCTTGACAAATATTGTACTACGCTTGCAGAATCAGAGATGGGCTGCACAGTAACTCTTCCTATGTCCATGAGGGTTGAGTGTTTGAAATTCACCAAGTCATTCTAGAAAATTGGAATTTGATTGTTTTCTATGCTTTTTGACTTTTTGGTCGTTTTCTGAGCTCTCCCCGTATTATGATGACCTCCTGGGCCACACATATATAGGCTACGGTTCAATGAGCATAGGTAAACACATTTTTGCCAAAATCAGAATTTCAGAATTCAAACCTGGGACGTGCGTTAAGGAGAGCATATCAAAGTAAAAACTCAAATACTTCCACGTTTTCCCAATTTCAACATTTAAAATATTCACGCAGGTAAAACATTAATTTTACAAAATCCTGTGCTGGATATAGACAGCTCCCTGTAAGACAGGTATAACAATGACCAACATTATTCTGAGTTAATTACATTGAGAAATTATGAGCAGAACATGTACATATTGCTTTCTATATACATGTATATGATGTGAGCCATGTCAGCAAAAATGAGATTTGATAAAAGGCAGTGTCCTTACCACACAATGGCTGCTAGCTGCTGTTATTCGGGTGATATAACAGGGAAATTTGTGAGGATGGCAGGGGTCACCGTTTACGGAGCATTAGGGTGGTGCTAGGGAGGGGAGGGGGGGGGATGGTCACCTGGAACCGGTGTGTGAGCAGCCGCCCTGTGCTCATGCAGTGGCCTGCCCGTGTTCCCCCCTGGGGCGGGCCTATCATTAGATTTCGGGGGGAGAAAGTCACGCCGGGGGGCTCTTGTGCTCAAGTTGACGAGGCTTATTTTCCCCGTGGCCCCCAAACACCCTCGGGTCCTGGGAAGCACTAAACAGGGGCCCAGCACCCCTCTCCCCCACCCCTCATGATTCTAGCTATTTATAAACATACAATCAACTACACAATCTTTAGGCTGTCACCAAAAAGCCAGGCTCGCTCAAAAGACCAATTCTAAACAGCACAAATGAACACCTCCATGCACTCGGGGCATCTGTATACTCTGTAGACCTCAATTATTAGAATTAATAAAAGCTATTTTAGGGATAGAGCGAAGAAAAAAAGCTCCAAAATAACTAGGATTGGTTGGTTCCAATAGGCAAAATGCGGCTAAACATGCAATATCATTTGTTGTCGATATCTATAACATTATTTTTTGCAACGTAAAACGCCAAATATTGCTAAATAATACATGTCTATATAAATTGATATTAATGTGTTTGTGTTAATGATATTAAGATAGATCAGAAATTGAGAGCAGTTTTAGTTCGTATTCTTCGAAAATGAAATTGGTTGGGCTTTGTTGAAACATATGACGATATATGACAATATTCCTTTGTCTAATTCTATTCTATGGTATATCAAACACGCAATACAAATATCCACAAATGATATTTTCAAATTCATTGAAGATTGTCTCTATGCAATTTGTATAGCTTTCAAAACACGTGCAGATATGTAATTTCAGTTTCGAATTAGCAAAAAGTATTTATTTCAGTTTCAGTTTAGCAGCAGCAAGTGTAGTTCAATGGATGTAACTGAGGTTGTCCTCAGAGACCTGAATTAATTACAAATGCTAAGTCCTGTCTAGGTCAATAAGACTGACCAACAAAAAGGTCAACCACCCGCAAACAATAGGGCATTTAGGTGACCCCACATGAAGGGGTACTTTTTGTACACTTTTGCTATTTTCAATCAAGAAGCCCAAAAGGATGATTCTTCTGCAGTAATGGATGAAACGGAGTATTAGTGTACATGTTAATTAAAATTGATAAAGTTCACAAAGTAGAACAGCTTAAACCATGCAGTGATTATGTGTATAGTCTGAACTAATAACTATAAACCGATTTAGCCTATAACTTCTTTGGACGATTATCAGACTGTATTTCTAGTAGACAACATCAGAACATACATCTTAGCTTATCTTACATTTAGGTCGTTTGGAGATGAAATGTTAGAGCTTGGAAAAATTAATTAATTTCTCCAAGGTTATAATATAGAGTTTCCAGAATGCACCTCTGCCCCCCCCCCCCCCCCAAACAAAAATAGTCATTCTATACTTCTAGATGTTCACGTGTCTTCATGCAGTTGTGATGTGTCTGTGGAGGGAGAATTTCCTGTGCATACACTGAATTATAAATGTCTTCAAATATAATATTTTGCTTTTAATATAAAAAGTAATAAGCCTCTGATAGTTCTACAGGTGTGCTATTCTTACCTGCAGCTTAAATGGAAATATCTAATGAGCTTTTCTGATCCAAATCCATCCCAAAGGAGTTGCTGAGCTTGAGTCGATCAAGTCAAGCGAAATCCAAACAAAACTGATCCCTGTGTCACTCCCGCAGCCCCTCCCTGGACATTTACAAGGAAAACTCTTTAGATGTCACAGCCACAATGGGCTATCTTGGAAAGAACCACTTATCCATCAAGGCTTATGTGTTGGTTTTACTGGCAGGGTGGCCTCTATAAAGAGGGTTTACACAAGGACAAATATACTGTCTAAAGTTGTTCTCTATACACCACCTTCGAAAGAATATAATCTTGACCACATGCTCGTCTCAAATGATCTTGTATTCATATATTGAGGGCTGTGAATGTGTCAGTCTCAGTTGATAGTCAGTCTTATAAATGTGTGATGTGGTTTAAATCGAGGTTATATTGTATATTAATTAATATTATTTAATGCATTTAATATAATATACAGCTAGGGTGCCACTTGGGATGATGCCCACATGTAGCGACCCTCTTTGATCTTTTGGTGTCCCCTCTGATATAATTTTTACCCTAATAAGTCGTTCTTATTCTGATTTGAAATATAGTTACTGTTTAATGGAGTAATCATGGGTTAGCATAACGTTGCTCTAAAATAACAATAGCGTAAACCCGGCTAATCTTGGGGCATCTGATCATCTTGTGTTGCGCATTAGGGCATTAGGGTGAATTCAGGGGGTGAAATGAGATGATGGGGGATCAGGGTTCACCCGACTGCATGATCTCTTAGCTGCAGAGCTAACAACAGGAGCAGGGTGAGAGCTTAAAGGGGTTGAAATGGCACCCATCAAACAGACAACAGGGTCGCAATGTTTCTTTTGCCCTTTCCCACTCTAAGACTGTCCTTCGAGATCCTTGTCGCCTGAGTTTAAGTATTCAATTATGAAGACACTAAGAGAAGTCGCTGGCCTTGAATAGACTAACATTAAAGTAACAATTGCCCCCTCAATAAGCAGGGTGTCCACCTCTTTGTGGGGTATATTAAACCCCGCGGTTACAGACTGCCAAATGTACAAAATAATGTTTGCCCAAGATCAGCTCTCACTGCCAACAAAGGTCTGGGCTGTTTTGCTGTACTTTTCTCTCCCCTTTCTGTGAGATCTCTGCTCTTCTTTGCCCATTGCTGCTCGAGGGGTAAAATCTATTTCAATCGGGGTACACACCCCACAATGGGAGACAGGGCACGGCTGACTGCTTGTACAAATGTCCCGGCGCCGGAGCTAGCCGCGACCAGCGATTTCTACGGCTCCAAACTCCTCCGACTGTATTGTCCCCCACAGACAGACAGATAATGGGGCAAGTTGTAATACCCCCTACCCCTCCTACAGACGTGCTATCTTCTTATCAATTCTGATTAAATGCAACTGACTTACACATGACTCGATTTTGACAAACAGCTGTAGGATGACTTATATATCATCATATTGTATGTATATGTTTATTTATCATCAAATTATATGTATATGTTTATTTATCATCAAATTGTATGTATATAAAGTTTATTTCAATATAGACAGTATGTATCAGACATAACTTATATCATATACTATAGAAGGTATATCTTTCTTATTTTTCTGTTACAACGCCAACATTTTGTATACTTTGTACATGTGTATGAAGACTGTATATACAATGCAAATTTGTGTATATCTGTCACAAAATTTTCTATGACATGTGATTTTGATGAACGATGCAAAAGAAACACAATTTTCCAAATGATTTTTTTTTATTAGACCGTCAAAATATTCCTAACACAACATAAGTCATTCAAAAAGGACATTGTTGAGAAACACATTCTGCAGAAAAATGTCAAAATTAAGTTGTAGCTTAGGTGTTTTGTTGTCTAATGTAAATTCCTTCAAGACCTCCTAAAACTAATATTTATGTAACTCGTCTTCAAAAACACTCTGTAAAATGTCACTTTAAATCTACATCAACTTTAAATCCGCTAAATTATTTCTTTTGACCCGAAAAAAAGGCTACATTGTGCTTAGACTTGCATAGAATTTGTTTGTCTTGAAGTTTTCTCAATTTTTCAATTCATATAAATATTTGGCAAACAATATTTCCAGCTTGCTTAAATTCTATGGTGATGATAAATTTTCCTACATCTTACAGATAGCTATAGAATTTCAATTTGAAGATTATGATATTAATAAAGTTTTCAGTGGCTCACGAGACACAGCTGATTTTTATGGCATAAACGCCACATTTACAGTTTATATAGTATTAGTCATAATATAGCTCTACTTATTTAATTATTTTAACTGTTGATCCATGTATTTCTATTATCTTTTTATTTTTTGCCATTTATTATCTTGTCATGCTGACACATGTATCAATTTGATATTTAGCTGTCCATAAAAATCTATATATATATATAATAAATTAATATTTATAAATATAAAATTTATAAGCAGCCACTCCTAGCAAGCAGTAAAGTATTAAAATATAAACATTACTCATCTAACGTACATTATGTATTTATAGCATTAATGTAATTTATGTTATTAAAAATAGCATACATTATTGTCAAGAGTATGCAATTTAGTGCATTACAGAGGGACCTCGCCTTAAGACCTTAATAAGGCCTTAAAACCACCCTGTTATTAAGGCTACCTCAATTAAGTGAAGTTTTTCGGGAGAACTGTATCTTCTAATGTATTATTCCTCACTATTAAGACAATTTGGTATATTAATGCTGTATATTTTACACTAAGAGTGGTCCTAATGGCGAAGTTTCGTTGTACAGTGAACATGAAAGGTTTATTTTTAGTGCACGAGTTGCCAGGAAGTGATAGGAAATGCCAGGAACTGAAATCTCATATGTTACATTTGATCGGGTTCCAGGAACACAGCTGTGCAATCGCTGAATATAATCATTTTATTGGTTTATTGCGTAATATATTCACGTATTCCAACACTACACGCATATGGCCCATCATGATTGGAATATTGCTAAATGAAAGCATCACTGATTTTATGGCGTATCACACATATGAGGCAGATAGTCAGAAATAATCATTTTGTTGCATTTCATATGAGTTGTATAGTGCATTAATATGCAACCGTATTGTAAATTCAACATAAATCTTTCTTCCGTTGATAAATCTGTTTCATAAATCTGCAACATACAACTTTCCACACCTGTTGTGTGTCGATCATCATCCTCTATTTATTTATTTTTTTATTTTTTTTGGTGAAATGTTACAAATATGTAGAATCTATTTGCACTCATTTCAACTTTATGTATTATAGACCATAGCTTCACGCATTTTCCACGAACACCGATTTCAAATATCCAGAATCAGCTGGAAATATCTTTACTTCAAACTCAGCCAGCCTGCATCTGCATGAGCCTGCCCCATATAGATTATGGCAAAGTAATGCTGCAGACTTCTCAGATCAGTTTTCACAAGGCTGTTGCCAAACTACAGGAAGCTGAGCAGGAATCTCTTGAATTAACCAAAGCTCGGAGTAATATTACATCGCCTAACTAAAGCTAGGCTCTAATATTGAACCAAACTCCAGTTCTATCGTCTTATTAAATTAGACATATCATGCAGCTCAACTTGATTCACTCAGGTGAGAGTATATGAGTGCATTTGCGGATCAAATTTCTGATGAACACGGTTTGTTATTGTTTAAAAACCACCGTGTTTTTACCAACCAACAGAAAATGCAGTCGTGTAACACAGATATAACTCACATTTGAACTTTGAAAATTGTTTCACATTTTTAAAACAATGAATACGGAATATGTATGTCTCATGTACAATATCTAGAATTGCTATCAAAAGTTAATACAATTTCCACTTGTAACATAATAAAACCAGCTCAAATGCAAGGGATATAGAATGAATTTAACAGGATTAAGTTCCAAAATTATTTCACATATTTCATTGAAGTTATAACTTATAAATCTATAAAATAGAAGAGAATATCAATTTGTAAGAAATGAAACTGTGTGCCTCACAAGATCTAACTTAAACATAATTCAAGTATAATCTCTAAGTTACATTTTATGAACAAAATGCTTTTCCCAAATTTGCCTTGAAAGTTTGTCTGCAGTAATGTTATTTTTCTTGTAATTATATTAAATTATTAAGAAAGAAGAGTGATACATATATGCTTAATTACATGAAGAAAAAAAGCATGCTTAGGTAGTCTTTCCTAATTCTTATTTACAATTTTATTTTATTTATTTCTGAGTTTCTTGACTGAACTTCACCTCACACAAGTAATTGAACAGGACAAAAATCGGACAGAGAAAGAACTGTGTTGTATCTGTGAGCTCAGAATAGTGTAGAACATTGTGTTAGGACGGTTACCATGGAATTCGTGCTATTCTGCAGTTGATGTCTTTCTAAAAATGTCAGGGGGAGGGAGACAGTTTGATAGAAAAGCAGTCTCGTTAACAACAGGAACAAGTCTCGATAAAATCTCGAATGTCAACGGGACTTCCTCCAGTCAAAGCCACGTGGCTCTAGGACCAATTAGGAAAGGCAGAGTCCTCATTAAATTAATTCAATTGATAAATCAAATAGATAACAAACAGCTGATTTGGGATAAAACTGTTATTGGGCATATTCTGTGTATTTAATGTTTTAATTTTTCATAAATATTGGAGTTAATGAAAGTATATAATAGTATAAGATGAAGGAATGGAGGTATATTGTGTGCATATATGTACCATGATTTAATTGCATCAGTCATATAATACTCTTATCAAAATATTATAGATCACAATTTTGCATATTTGTCAATGAATGTGAGATTATGTTTATGATATCATATTCCTTACATGAGTAATTATTTTTTAGAAGCACGAAATAATCGTGCATGTATAGACTCAAAATAACACCAGACATGGCTCATATCTAATTTTACACTTACAGCTGAGGGTGGTGTACTTAGGCTGACAGCGAGCAGAAGATAGCTATAATTTCATTCCCAGACATGAGCATGTACCACAGCAGATAAGGCGGATTAGCCATGGCTCTGGTGTGGACTGTGTGCTGTTTATGGATGCATGACTGGACTGCATGCTTGGCAGGTTATGCATGGATGCTGTGAACAGTCCCCTAGAGAGGGCAAATATTATTGAGCCCTCAGTCAGGGTTTGGCTGTGGGCTTGTCAATAGCTGTCAACTAGGGTGAAAGGCGATGTAAAGGCAATATAAAAGCAGGGTAAAGGCAGCATAAAGGCAGAGTCATGTTGAAAGCAGCTAAGCTACATTTGAGAGGACTCGCTCAACCCCATTGGTATTTATCATGGCCATGCTAAGCACAGCATAGAAAGCATTCCCTTGTAACAATCCAATGTCATCCCACAATGAACATCATAACATGGCCCAAAGCCACTTAACAAATGTTTCTAATTTTCTCAAGTTGTTTTTGCACTCTGGGCAGCAGCTTGTGAAATTGATAAAACACCTTTTATTTATCTGACACCCCAGTGCTATTCAACCCGCTTGCTTTTAGGCAACTTAGATACTGCACTTCAGTTTGATATGATTAAATTTTGTGTCTTTTTTGCACGTTGCTTTTAAGGAATGGCGTCAAGATTTGTGAAACTCTTCAAAAAGAGGAGGCTTTAAAAAAACAACCACTGTCAGTGTTCTTGCTCCTTTTAATGGAGAACAGAATTGCTGATAACGCAGACAGGAGGAGCAGCTCAAATATGAACACTCCAGAATGAAAGCTGCAAAACTTTTTTGAAAAAGTAAACTAAAAAGTAAAGAGAGACAGACAGGTGATGCTTACTGCTGCCATTTTGGTTAGGAGAGGTGTGCAACTGAAGTGACTAAGTCAGTTAGTCACTCAGCATAACGCCAAGGGAGTGTCTTAATTGGTTTTTTTCAATGGATGCAACCTGACTCCTTTCCTGATGCTTAATGGACATAAGCAAGCTATGAAGGCTGATCTACTAGGTCTTAGATGTGCATAAACATCTTATCTTTTTCATATATTTTGCTCATAATGACAGAAGGTACAGCCATCGCAATGTACCTAGTCCATATATACATGGCCAAGAGTTATAAAAAGTATGATGCAAGATATAAAATGCACCATAGTCAAGATCACCATAGTCACCATCACCATAGTCACCATCTATGTCTAGAGAACTTATGGCCACACGGCTGTATAGTTACTATAGTTAGTCATATGTGATAGATGTCTAACCATAGTCACACTGACAACCAGTAAGTGCTATAAATTTATCATGGTCACTTTGACTTCTTCGTTCTCAGTGAATCAAGCCTAAATAAGTGGAATATGGACTGAGGTGGCGTACACAAGGTTCTTCAATTTCATTTGCATTTACCCAGTCAGGTCAAGACAAACCATGCCACTAACATGAGCGCGGTTTAAGCGCTGGTCCTCCTGTTCAAACCATAACTTTTTTTTTACTTTACAAATGGTAAATGCACCAATTACATTCTTATAACCGAACATGATACACAAATTATAAGACTGAATCAACAGTTTCCCTCGAGAACAAAAAGTACCGGTCGTAGAGGGCTGCACCAACCTAAAGTACCCATATTTAGATAATTCGCCCACGATACCATTTTTTTCCTCACATAATGCCAAACACAGAGCCTTATATGAAAAATATTGTGGATCCTTATCAGAATTAAAATGTCATTTCGTCCATATGAGCTTATTTGCATAATATTACAGCTTTCAGGGTTATTTGTCAATTACAAAAGGCAGTCAATTTTCTTTCGAAGGCCTTGGTTGTCAAGAAAGCCTGTTGTTGCTGTGCGGTCGATTACGTAAGGGCCCTATAATGGTTAAAACACCCCTTGACTCTCACTCAGGCCGAGTAGTTTCACCTGAAGTTAAAACACGATCAATTAAGCAAAGAAGAGACTCCTGTCTCTGCCACCACAGTCATTAAGCCATGAGCCAGGGCCTTGTTGGCTTCGAGTGGCAAATATTTTCTGTTCGAACAACTAATCAATCGTCGTGTGTGTATTACTCACACTGAACGCGTGAAACGCGCGCCAAAGCGAATTAAATTTGATCGGCGGCGCCATGAAATTCAAGTTTGACTGCGCGGTGGCCGCCATGTTGATAAAAGGCAAAAGCGGCGAGGTCTGTCGAACAGACTGGTGGCGTTGCAACGCTGATGCTTTGATCAGTTGGCAGGCGGATTGAGTTCCCAGTCCTCAGATTGATTGATTATTGGCAGGCTGACATCTCCTTGCAGCTGAGCACCCTTCTGCTCCCGTGCCACAAAGAACATGTCCTTTTGTCTTAACGGTCACATAATCACACAGAGACAATGCACCTTCAACCCTTCACCCTTTATCCATTGTCACCCCCTTGGAAACACTGCCTTAAATGCCATTAAATCAAACCATAAACGAGTTATTGGCTGCTGAAGGAAGGATTTAGCTATAAGAATGATGTGATGGGACTCTTGTGAACAGCAAGGTTGAGATACCTTAACTTCCCCCCCCCCCCCCCATAGATGTATATATTGGTCTGTAGGGGGATTTACAGGATTTTCAGTTGTTAGCTCACTTCTGTTGCCCAGCTCACTTCTGTTGCCCAGCTCACTTCTGTTGTCCAGCTCACTTATGTTGCCCAGCTCACTTCTGTTGCCCAGCTCACTTCTGTTGTCCAGCTCACTTCTGTTGCCCAACTCACTTCTGTTGCCCAACTCATTTCTGTTGCCCAGCTCACTTTTAGGCTCCCTGTATCCCATTTTCTACGTTACAAGAATTAAACCTGCTATTGAGAATGTAGGGCCCATATAGTTAAGAAATATAACTCGAATCTCATGATTCTAGGATTTTCATAAAGAATGGACATCATCATAATTATCAAAGCAGGAAAACCCACGATTATGTAATGCAACAAATTAGACATGAGTTTGCTAAATTTGGCATTGGCTTCAAATCCCAGTTTTTTAACAACTTAGAACCATGCTTTAAAGATGAACTATACACTCAATCAATAGATAGATTAAATAATTATTTAAAAAGAAACAAACAGCATCATATGATGCAGTATGTAGTAGACATCTTAACATAACTCATTGACTTTTTGAAAATATTATATCACTAAAACTAGTTGGGATATTTTTTTGTTCATTTATTACATACATATAATTCATTATTATACAAGTTGCTACTTATTTTTTTGCCTTATTATTTTGGTGACTTGTAGCTGGGGTCTGCATCCTTCAGTTCTTCATATCCTCACCAAGGTGGCATCCCTATAGCGACAATTATGCCTTTGGGATGTCTCCGCCCAAATTACTATATTTGCTGTTTCTGTGTGTAATAATAATTTGCCGTTTTGGAAACAAATGATATTCTGAAAATCTGAATTTTATGAACTATGGTTTACGTCAGACATCGTGACCTTTGCCTATCCGTCTATTAGTAACTCAATCACTAAATAAATGTTTGAGGTACTTTGTTTAATTATTAATAGCAATCTGTTAATTAATTAATCAATTACCAGGATAATTACGCAGTTTATCGTGACAATTTATCCAGATGCAATGAGGTTTTAGGAAGCAGTGGTTCGTGGATTTGTATTTCACTTCCTTTTTCTGTGTTTTCTTTGGCACTGCTGGTTGCCACATGGTCCTGTGCGGTGTTTGCAGACACATGGAATGATTCCTCAATATGGAAGTGTTCCAAATGACACACTGTTCACTGTTTTCCCGGAAGGCGTATCAAGTTCTTGTAATATCTTTATTGACGTATTGGTGTATTTCTATGTTCAGTTATGGAAAAGATACACATTATTTCCTGTGAATAATTGGCGGTTTTTCAGATTATATTTAGGTAACTTTAATTGACTTGTTTGTCAAAATACTGCAGTTCCAAGCTGGATATTTGTCTTAATTTTGCCAGCGAAAGAGTACACCTCCAAATAGAGACGAATTTGCAGCGATTAATTACCGTGACAGAGCAAGTGCGCATGTCAGCCGAAAGCGCGCTTAGTATGACACTTTTTGGCATTCCGCTTCCTGTTTCTGCACTGGGACTGTCACCTGCTTGCGGAAACATTGCCGTCATGCAGCGAACAAGTGACGCTCTCTTGACGGGGCTTGGGTGCTAAACGACAGTCTGTTTATCACACTAGCGCATGGTGGTCGTCAAGGCGCGAAAAAGGGCGACAGCAGCGCCGCCTCTGGGTGTCCGGGGTCACGATGGCAGGTTGATTAGGGACACCAGATAAAAAAAGAAAGCAAAGAATAGAAAAGAAATGTGACAAGAGAAAAGGAAAAGAAAGGAAGAAAGACTAATGCAAGAACAAAATGTCATGCGATAGGAAGTCTTTGTTAGATCTTTGTTAGATCTTTTAAATCATCTTTCTTCTTCTTCTTCTTCCTCTTCTTCTTCCTCTTCTTCTTCCTCTTCTTATCTTCATCATCTTCTTCTTCTTCCTCTTCCTCTTCCTCTTCTTCCTCTTCTTCCTCTTCTTCATTTTCTTCTTCTTCTTCTTCTTCTTCTTCCTCTTCCTCTTCCTCTTCTTCTTCTTCTGCAATCAACACTATGTAGTATGGCCATTGACCGGAATGCAAGTTTTGAACTGCGATAACCAATCAATTTATTTCAACTCCAATGGTGTCCTAATTTTTGTGGGCTACCGAAGTTCTTAATCAAAATAAAATAATCTAAATAAAAACAGAAGGAATTACTTGACATACCTTAGGGCGACTACATCCAAGACAAACTACCATCCTCAGTGATGTTTTTCTGATTCATTAAGTTCAAGGTTACTACCATCCGCAGTGAAAAACTACCATCCTCAGTGAATTATTTCTAATGCATGAAGTTCAAGATCACTGATCTTTATTTATTTGGATAAATTGTCACAAAACTGCCTTTTGCTTAAACATTACAACCATCGGCAATGACAATCTCACAGGAGAATGACATTCCATTTTAAATGCATAGGATGTGCACCCTAAGTCCCTTACAAACGCTATCATTCTAATTAATTTGTGTTATGATAATCATCCATTAATTAAAATGACCAGGGTTGTTATTCGAGTCTAATTAGCCCAAGATAGTATCTGTCCTGGTATACACATCAACTGCTGATTAAAATGTGTTGCAACATGAGGTGCAGGGTGCGAACTGTCAGTATGGGGAGTCAGGGCATTCGTTAGAATCCCAATCTCAGGTGTATGACCTATTTGCGCTTACTTTGACAGACAATGTAAAACTGTCTCAGAAACCCATAAAGCAGAAGTTATTAAATCAGGAAAGTTTTTGCTAAAGACCAAAGTATGTTCATTCTTTCGGAATGATTTTTAATCATGTTTGCGGCATAATCTAAAAAATTCTAAGTGAATCTTGAAAGTTTGCCATATTCTTGGAAGGAAAAAAGGCTTCAAGACTTTAATTACCTTCGATAATTTGTTTCACACAAAGGGGTGTGGGTGTTCTAGGTTAGTGACTATTCACTCCAGGTTATTTGTGTCAGTCATGGCATATTAAATTGCATTTAATGGCCATAAAAACATGACAAGAGTGTCGTTTCATAAAATATAATTTGACTGATGTATCAGTGCAAGGATAGTCCAACTCGGAATTATTGAAACGGTCACAATTCATATGCACTTTATCACTTATACACTAAATTCGGCCAGTGTTTGCTGTATATCTGGTAGACCTGAATTGTGAGATGTGGTAAAAAACGGATACCTTTAAAATATATTGCATTTCGAGCTTATATGATATGGTTGTCGTAATAACAGGTAGGAAGACCACTCCATGTATAAGCCTGTTTGAAGTCTCGATAGGTTTGCAATGTACAATTAGTTTCAAAAACGGCCTGTCGAATTAAACCTAGACAAAGCTAGACAACTTCTGCCATACGATGCTACCTGCCACGAAATGGCACTGTCTGACTATAGCGGACTCTCTCAAAGCCTAAATGTACATATGTATGATATATTAGAGAAATTTCTTACATTTACCAAAATTTATATTTTTTCAGTGGTGGTAGGTGAAAGCCGACTATAAGCTAGGAGTAGACAGAAGCAGTTGGCTTTAGCCAGTTATAGCTACAGCTTGGAATAGGTTGCTACAGCTGTCTAGTGTCGACCATATTTTATGAAACTAACTGAATGACATTGTAGACTCAGGGACATGTGGAGTTGTACTTCATTACTTGTATCATATTACAATTATCTGGATTAAAGTCCAGTTAGGCATAGAATATCATATTTGCTTGTTTAGGTTAAGTTTGGAATCTGAATATTGCACTTGATTGGAGTTGATGTGTTGTTGACCCGATGTTTCTTGATGGGCTTGGGAACTCCATGCAAAACTGCTTGGAATTAAGATGGCTGGAGGGCTGTTTTTCTAGCCGCAGCATTATAAATTAATTTGCTGCTGCTGCTGATGCTGCTGCGGCTGCTGATGTGATACAACAATGCCAATATGAGGCATTAAGTGTTGAAATGCTTTGCCAACCGGTCTGATTACTTAGGCGTGCCAATAAGGCCGCGCCCTGTCTAGGCCATTTTGACTCTGATCCCAGCACATCAAGAAACAATCTCGTCTCCCCCCTTTGTCTCTGCTCCTAGCTAATTGCTGTTTAACCCTCGGGCATGGGGGAAAAAGCGATGCATTATGAAAAATGTGAAACACTTCTCAGACCATAAAATTGTCCAGGTAACGCCGTAATATACTTCACAGTTCACACGGACAACATCTATGAGTAATCCAAGACTGGTGCCCCCCAGGTGTGTAATAAACACTGCTTGAAAAGCTGATGTCACTTTAGTCGAGATTGATCTACATTAATGTATCTATGTCACAATCTACATGCTCGACAATAACGGATCAAAATATACAAAAATGTATTTTGCTCTATTCATGAAATATGTAACGTCACCTTTTTAGTGATCCATAAGCACCTTTATCATAAAAGCTACACTGGGATAGTGTGAAAAACAGTCGTTAATGGACATTAAATGCACATGAATTAGGTGGGACTCATCTCCTCTGTCTTTTGTGACCCTGTTGACTCCTGTCACCTGACGCAGCGACCTCTATTGTCTTTGCACCACAACTAATGGTGCACGACACCTAGTGGCTGTAATGAGGTGGCTCCTATTGTGAAAGGACAGGGCATCAAATGACCATCTATTGTCAGGCCCCTGCAAACGCCTCTGCTGCCATTAAAACGATTGCATCGAAAAAAGGCTCTTTTATAAGACCAATGGTAATGAGTATGCCAGCATCTAGGGGCCTGGGTGAACTTTCTAACCTTCTTTATTTGAGATATGTTTCATCCACTTTCCAGGATGGAAAATTTCATCCTTTTTTTGTCGATCTTAATCTAATTAAATCACTAGTTATTTGTAACTTTCATTTAGCAATGTCTTTTTCGATCTGATATGGCCACGCAAGCAGCACTATTGTGACATTAGGCCTTTATTAAAATACCTAAAATGTAGCTTCAATCTTTTTGTACCGTTTGTTGATATTTGGTTCCATTCATATTTATGGTCTTAAAAGCCTAAAGACCAAAATGAATCCAGCTGAAATGTAGACTGCTTTCGGGGTGTGATAAACAGCAATGATTAGTGTGACGTGAACACTGAAATATTTAAAGCATTTAATGCATCAGCCTTTAAGCCCTTGTCCCAAGGTCTCTCAAGTTCTTTGACCAATTAGCCAGTTAGCCAGATGAAATGGTCAGATTGTTCATTGATAGTACAAATGTATATACGTAGTTTAAAAAAATGTCTAATGATATTCATTTAATGAACTGAAGATATATACAGTTCTGTATTACACTGGGCACCATCCTGTGCTGAAATTATTAGGCCTATTGTGTGGTAATATGTATACATCTTAAACAGACAGACAAAGGAATCGTGTGCTTAAATTTTAGCTATAAAAGCTGGGTGAGAACAACAATATAAAGTGTATGTATATTTCATCTAATTTAACTTCATAGAAGGGGAGTGCTACTTGAATAGAAACTTATGTTTACTAATTCATATCTTAATTTGATTAGTTAAAACGAATTTTTAATGTACTACTGTCTGCTATGTTAAATGATTATTTGCAAAGCAGTATGTTTTACTATATCTGGTACATGGATCTGGGAATAGTGACATTAAAGTATATAAATATAAACACGCTCCACATGTCTTGTGACTTCAGTTGTAGCACTGTAGCTCTGGGCACGTCTCCTTGCAGTGCAAAATGAAATAACTTGCAGATTTCAATTAGCTAAACATGGGCGTATCAAATATCTGGGAGCTCACGACGCAGCATTGCTCTGACCTCTTCAATACAACAGATGGGGAATATATTGACATTGCAGGAAATATTCTCATCTATTGCCCACTTCAATAACTGATAGCTGAGTTTAATATGCTTGATGGACTCGGTTATTGTATACTACTGTATGTTTAATAGATAATGCCAGCAGCCAATGTGTTGCTTCAGCGCATTAGGATATTGCATAGGTATTGGATCAGTTCAATCACATTTGTAGAAGCAAATCGTTACATTTAAAATGTACATCATTTTAAAGTGATGTTAAATAATCATGCTAAAACCTGCATAAATGCGGATTATACATGTTCGTTACTTAATACACGAGTAATGTAATATCTTGCATTGTATGGGTTTAATCCGTTTAATTGAGGATGCTTCCATTAATTAAATTTATCTATTTATCGTAACGTGCATATATCCAGTTTCCTCATGACATATCAGGTTGGCATATCCAAGTACATACATATATTTAAAAAGTAATGTTGTTGTAATGTCTGACCATTGTTGGTGGATACACCTATTCATGTCTGTCACGTATATAGATGGTTTTATCCTATCTTAAAATGGCACCATGTTTTGTCAAAGTATTTGCTTCAAGTACTTTTTGTTTGGAAACATTTCTGCTGATGTTGATGATGTTTTTTGATGGTTTTTTGTCATTGTTTTTTTAATACCTTTGGACAATCTATATGCAAATTGTACTGCAGAACGCAGCAGTGCCAATAACAGGGCTATTATAGGTCTGCAGAGTGGGGCAGATGCTGCTCACATCTGAGAAAAACGCAAGTGTCATATATCTAGTAGTTGGTCGGTGACCACGGGGGCTGGAAGGGAGCCACGGCGGCAGGTGCGAAACCCACCGCTCCCGGGTAACTCGAGACCGAAAGCCCCCCTGGCCAAGTGGGCACCCGCCGGTAACTATTGGTGCCCGCCCCTGTAATAGATTGCCTGAAATAATTGGACAGGCAGACAGGCAGACAGTCAGATATATTTGTCGATCCAACAAGAAAGAAAGAAGAAAGATAGATAGAAAGGTAGATGGATAGATAGATAGACAGATAGATAGATAGACAGATAGACATATAGACAGACAGATAGACAGATGAATAGACAGATAAATAGATAGACAGACAGACAGATAGATAGATAGACAGATAGACAGAAAGATAGATAGATAGATAGATAGATAGATAGGATTTTCCATTCTCAGATTTACACCGACACAAAATGTAATTGTAACATAGATCAAAATAAAAGATGCACTTGGAAGAAGCTGGGGCAAACCTGATCTTGGTTTTATTTAAGGGTTGTTTATGACCTTGAAAATGTCACTTAAAGAAAGAAGCGATGACTTAACTGCCGAGAGTCTCAATTTTCATGGGTTTATTTATTTTTGCTTAACATGCGTGACTTGGCACTTGTGTTTGGGGGTAGAGGGCACGTGCAAAAGCAATATTTATTGGATCCCTGTATCACCATGCTCGTATCACGAGTCTGTAATATTGTGTACCGGCGGTTGTATCATCTGTATTAATGACATCAAAGTGACATTCGGTGACACTGGAGATGGCTTGTCAATGAAGGAAGTAGGTGGCGCTGTCACAGGAGCTGATGACGTCATCATAAGAGCGTCGTTGCCTGGCGACCAGCCAAGTGCCCGGATGACATTGAGGGTGTGTTGGTATCAGCTGGTTTCGCACTAATTTGGTAATTAAATTAGAAAAGCAAAAAAAGGGGGAATCTTCATAAGAAAAATATTATTCCGTTTGATTTGTTTCTTATTGTATCCCGAGCCAAGTGGCCGTTCGCAAACTCCCTTTTTCACACTGTACTGGCAAATTGTCACAAAGCAACAAGATTACCTTTTTCTGTGTTTTTTTCTATTGATCGTAGCATTTTCTGTTTGGCCTATTTTTTTATCGATGGTCGCTCCCAAACCGGAAATTAAATATATGCCACATCAAAAGAAAGATTTTTTGGATTGGCCTATCCGAGTCTTTTAGGCCAGTGAGTTCTGGCCAGCGAGGCCTAATTGAGAATCTCTGTCTGAAGCAAAATCGTAGTCACTGAGGATGCTGCCATTAATTAAATTGATACAGATGATTTGATTTGATCTGATGTTTCAACAGCAGGCCAGTGTAATTATTAGGTAGTTAGTTGTTCACCTTATTGGTGGCAATGCTTCACATGAACCATACTAAACTGTCTAAGCAATGCTAAGTGCTATAGATATTATTGCTGCCGCCCACCAACCTATACTGTATGAACATAGTCACTTTGATTTGACCTGATGTTTCAACAAGCCTAGTGTAATTTGTTTCAACAGGCCAGTGTAATTTGTTGGAACACTTGCGTGCTTGTTCTGCGTTTGATTTCTGCAAGTCCTATCACGATAGAGCCAGCATTACGTCTGCCACTAAAGCTTTAACAACAGCTAGTTAAATAAAGCAACACAATATGTCAGCAAGCGGATAGAGACAAGCTCAGACAACTCACTTTACACAGAGTCTGCATGCATTCCTTGGGGAAGCTAGCTCATGTTGGCTTTTAAGCCGAAGCCGCATCACTGGAACGTTTTTTTATTTCATGAATGCTCAGCTTAGAGGACAATTGATTAGTTCATTGTTCTCTTGAACTTTGACCCCAATTGTCTGCATAATCCCGTGAATATGATTATCTCCGCTAATTAGGAGAGGCAACAGAAAAATCGGAGCAGATTACGCAGGCAGTCCTTCTATCTACTCTAACGATTATTCCCAGAGGTCAATGAAACTGTTTAATGGCTGTTCCCCCGTGGCAAAAATCTGAAGGGCGCAATCTGCATCTGGGAGGCTGAGGGCCTTGCAGATCTCTCAAACGTTGTAGCGGATTTAAATACAGAGGAATGGGAAGCAAAAAACACGTGAAGAAAAACATGTATAGGAATATAAAATGCACGTTTTCAAAATGTATGTATCTCTGACAGGATAGGATTAGGATGGGATTAGGATGGGATGGGATAGCATAGCATAGGGTAGCATAGGATAGGATAGGTATATTTCACCATAGAAGTAGGCCTAGTGTATATATGGAGAATTTCGTCCATGCTCTCACAGATAACTAAATCTATATGTTCCATATTTGCCTATATGTCTCTCATGAATATATAGTCAGAACCTGGGACATTTTGAGAGCAGTGTTTGTCAAAGATGACGTGCAGTCTTTTATGGCTCTCAAGCCCAGATGCGCCCCCTGTGAGAGGGTGTTACAAACCCTCGACTTGATCTTTTGATTTTCCTCTTGATCCGGCCTAGAGCTCTCTGCCTATTATCTCATAGGACAGGCGTTTTTCTATGAAGCGCAGAATAACAATTGGCCTAAGAACAAGGGAGCCTCGTTTTCGCTCGTAGCCTATTGTTAGGACGCGCGTGCAAGTCTAATGTCCCACCTGCAACCTCATATTACGTCTAGCTGCGGTCTTAAAAATCTGCAATGGCCCAATGTGCAGAAACTCCTTAAAAACTGCTAAATAAAAGCTGCCACGAGCCACCGTGTCCTTTTACACATAATAGGCACCTCTGATTAACCAAGCTGTAAATTTTACAGTCTGCTGCAAGGAGGGAATGGTGGTCATTTGGTGGTTACAGATTTCCACCAGTCTGGATCACGTATTTGATCTGTTTTCGTTGTCTGACATACAGTGCCATACACATAAGCTGCTCATGAAGTTGTCAGTGTTCCCAGCATTTGTATGTACTCAATATACAAGTCCCTGCCAAATATGGACAATTAAATGGACTCAATTCATATGATAACAAATCTTTATTGTAGCTGGAACCTAGTTTTATTTACTACTTTTTTCTTATGCTTTCATTGTATGTCATTTACTTTGTATTTTCTGTTTACATTGTGACACGTATGTCATGAACGAGGCTGTCAAATAAAAGTATTTATATATAAATAATATAAGAAATGTTGGGTCTTTGAAATTTAGGTAGCTAAAGCTGATTAGGAAACAGTGTCACGTTGACTGAGGGTTCCCCAAAACAGGTTGCCCTATCCAGAAAGATGTCTTTTAACTGACTTGTAAAGAAATTTTGTTTATTAATGTTTGATATTAATTTTCTCAATTTTTGCTGTTTTCAGCTTGGACCTTCGAGCGAGAATGGACGACGGTCTGGTTCACCACCAGCACATGGGCCACCCCCACGCCGCCCAGCTCATGTCCATGCACCACCATGGGCTGACAAATGGGCACACGGCCACCCACGGCCACCACCCGGTAGCCGCCCACCACATGGGCCACCACCCGATGCACCACCAAGCGCCGGAACACCACGACATGAGAAAGGCTTATCATGGCCTGCACACGAAACTGGATGCTCAGGCGGATATGACTTTGAACTTGGTCAAAAGTGAGGGGATCCCATCCCACTACCTTTATGGCCCCCTCGACCACACGGTGGCGCCAGTCTGACCACGACTGGAGGCGTTCCCAGACGGGCCGCCCGATTTCCCGCCAATTCAAGATCTCGTCTGACGAGAGAAAGACAATTTCCAATTCGTGACCAGCCTAACCAATTCAATTTCCAATCAACTGCATTGATTGGTGAACTGTTTTAACTTATAAATTTATGACTGAATGACTGTTGGTTAGGTCACTCACCGCTCCTTTTGTATTGAAATGTCGGCATCTAGTCAATGGCTCATTTCCGGTACGACCGGAAGTAGCTCTTCAGCGCCGCGCACGGATTTGTACATAAACAGTTTCTATAGCTGGTCAAAAGACATTTTATGTACTTCAAGTATAATCTTGACTATCTTGACTGGCCTGCCATAGAACACTTCTTTTTAATATATAAATTATATAAATATGTAAATTAACAGAGATTACATGTTTGTGATGAGTATATTTATTTTGGACAATAAGACATGAAGATTGGCCATGCTAAGAACGAATCGCTCAAGAATGTGAGCAATGTTTCGGAGATTATATTTTTGTTTCTTGGTGATTACAGTGTAATTCTTTTCTACTCTTCCATGCAGCCTTTCAACATTTTATCTTTGTTGACGGTGTAATGTTTCAGTTTTGTCTTCAAAGTTCATGCCACATGATTCTATAATGACATTATTTTATGGTGCTATGAAATTAATGCCAAGGTGTATACTTATATATGAGCTACACGCAATATTTCATTCGTATTCTAAAGACAGCTCTCTTTTTGCAGAAGGTCAAAATTATTTTCGCACACGTTCAATTAATTTAGAGTTTATTTCCGATACACCACTAAAAACTGAAGTAAAGAGTATTAATGAATTCGGAATTATCTCTATGGTAAAGTTTCAACAACAAATCTGAAATATTTGTGGTGAATTTAGAATACAAAAATGCATGCGTTTTTCACTTGATTAAATGTAAATTAATACGTGTCTATAAAGCAAAGGAAAGATAGAAATATCTATCGATATCAGATCATATATGAGTATGTAATCTGTGAATGACATGTCAGTATGTATAAGTTATTGGATTCTTTGTTTTATTTAAGTTATTGAATCTTGTTATGTCTGCAAGTGATATTGTCAAAGCAGCTCATGTGGACGAGGTTGTTAAAATACATCTGGAAGTCCTTGCGAATGAAAATAAAAAGGGGAGAGGGGGGGGGGGGGGCATTTTAATCTGGTTTTGATGGGGTTCTCATGATGATGTTGTGGCATGATTTCTTGTGACCGAGTTGAATAAAAGCGAATAAAGCGATTTCATGTTGTCATACTTGATGGTAGTGGGTGTTCTCAGCCAGCTGAGACGGGGAAATGTCAACTGCCGGGGGCTGGGGGAGCTTTGCAGCCGCTGCCCCCCGTGGCCTCCTCTTGGAGCCTCCTGCAGAGCCCTGAGGGGGATGTGACCTCTCTTTTGCAGTACGTTACCCTCGTTCTTCCACTTAAAGGTGATCCGTGGCTGTTGGGATCTGAAAAGAGCTAATCGTGACCTGTAAATGCAACCCGGGCGACCCCAGACTCGTTTGTCGCTATGTTCTGCAGTGTTTTCTGTTTTGGCACGGAGAGCGCGCGACGTTGCGTTTTTCGCTCCGTCATGACGCTCCGGGCGACGCGCGACGTGCGTTTTGACGCTCTGACGCTGCGCTACTCTTAGAAAACAACGCCTTTCTCTTTGTGACACTCATGTGATGCGCATTAGAACCTCTGGGGCTGACTAACAGCCCTAATTAAAGTGATCCCTTACCCTGGTGCCCTTACGACACCCAGCATAATATTGATGAGCCCTAATTCATCTAATTTTCAACAAACTGCAGCGATTTGTCATTCTAATAGCCTTTCTCCTGCCACTTCACTTATTGTTCAGCGCTCAAGTAGATTTCTGCTCCTGCATTTTCACCGAAAGAATGGACTGACTACGACGAAAAAAAAGGCTTTTTATTATCTTTAGATTCCATTTTCAGTTAGGCCTAGCCTGTAACTGCAATTGAACAAGTGATTAGTACATTTGGTTATTTGACAGAATAAATTTGACAGTGGATAATTGTATTGATAGAGTTTTTGTCCATTAAACTAACTGGTGCCACCGGAGACGGTAACATTTCCTTAACAAATCTTTTGAATAAGAAATGTCATTTTTATAGATATTTACATTAGAATAATCAAAATTATTGCGGGTTATTAAAGTATGGTAATCCTACCTTCTACATAGTACGAAATAAATACTATAATATATATAATAAAACAAAATCTATGAACACAGTTATTCATTTGATCTCTACGAAGCAATAACATTAGTAAATTTAGTATGAATGGTCATAGCTTTTTACTCTTCTTCAAGTTGAGGTCTATTGAAACTATTACAATTCAGTGTTTTACTGTTCAATTGTAACTTCTGAAGTTCAGCGGGATTCTGTGGAGCTTTTTTTCTTCATATTCTGTCATTCCGAAAATAGTGATTAAAATTGAAATGTTTCCAATACCGCAGATTGTGTCACGTGAGAACTGAGTGGGATGAGAATATTGTAAAACAATTCCAGACGTGACCATCAAATGTAAGTTGTCCTGGTAACAGAAATACACCATTGCTAAAAGACTTCATTGCTAAAAGACTTCATAGAAAAGTACACTTTACTGCTAAGTACATTGGAGCGATTCAATGTTCAACGCTTCAAATGCTGCTCGGTCCGAAGCTATAGCCAGCTTATATGACCAGCCGCCAGAGGCAGACGTAATGATGAGTTAAGTCTTGGAGTCCACACCTTGTTAAACATTTACCCAATGGGTGGGGTCTTTAATTTATTGTCATAAATGTTCATTTGAATCATTTCACTGCAATGTAAATGTATAATATAGTCTTCATATATAAGTATATTTTGGTCTCCGAACTACTATCAATTTTAATACACCAATGCCTGAATTCTTATTTAAGGATTTCGCTGTGTATATTAGCAATGTTTACAATATGAAGTAGCAAAGGTTTTCTGGAGCAAGTGTAACACGAGACGCTAGTTATCTGGGTTCGCAGCTACTGGGAAACGCAACGGAAGTTACTGGCTCACTTCCGCTACTTGTTTCCGCACCGGAAGTGCACCGATAGCCACCTGGCGATGGCTGATGAATTAACAAAACGAGTAAAAACATAATGCAGTGAAATAATCTTCGCAGCCGTGCATACAGAAGAGTGTAATTAGCGAACACTCCAATTTTATAAATAAGCAATAAATGACAATTGATTTGCACAGTTTTCTTGATTTATTTGAAGTACTTGGAAGTATTTCAATGCCACAATGAACAACACAGTTCAATGCCATATTCTTTTTATTAACTCACGTACCATTTTATAGTCGACTATTTATGATGCTTAAGTACTTTAACGGCAATAATTTCGGGGGTGAAACAAAGATGTTGTTGGCGGCTGGAGACTTCTCAGAGAGGGCGTCTTGGCAATGCTGGTTTCCAAAAGCGACGTCACTTATTGTGTGACCCTGTGGATGACCCAGTGACACGCAAAGGCCTCTTGAACGCCTTTCAAAATCGGACACCTCGGTATTAAAGACAAGGAGTTGTGCATTAGGCCATCAGTTTGACGATGTACCGAGCACTGTGACATCTTGGCAATGGACAGTCTCCAATACATAATCGATGACAGCACGCCAGTTGTAAACAACTATTAAAAGAGCAACGCATTTATGGAGTTCACCAACCAGCTAGTTAGTGGTGAGAATTGTGTGGTTAAAGGGTGAAAAGTGTCATCCCCCTTGAAAATCAAAGAATAAAGAATGCATTTAGTACGCTAATGGTCAACTATATTACTATATAGAGAATCCTATATTATGAATTAATCGAATAAGATATATATTGAAGTAGGACGCAAATGAAACAATAAAGATGGCCAAATATAGTCCAGGATACTTGGAATTTCCAGAGATGTTTTCCGGGTCATATAAGGCAATCACAAACTTGTTTCAACATGACTGTATAATGGCAATTGGTGTTGTCAAGAAAAAAAAAACTACACTTGCATTCGTAGGCCTGCTGGAAAATACCACGTGGACTTAGTTGATAAAACCTGAAAAAAATGAGCTTGTCACTAACTTTTGCTATATAGAGTACGTCGTTTATCTATAATGTTGTAGGTTCGAATCCCATCACGAAGGACCTATAAATCAGCTAAACTCCAATCAGTTGCAAATTATGAATTTCCAATTACTTGGCTCCTGCTCCAAATGCTGTGTTGGGAGCTGTATACCTTCGCAGTTGAGATAGACTAAAGCTTGAAATGATCCACTGGTGTCCAATATATCGCAATTAGCTGGAGTGCTAGGCAAGGGTAAATTACCACTTTTCCATTGATGATCACCTGTACATTTGTAATGTAACATTACCAAGTAAAAGACCCCACCCATGGGGTAAATGTGTAACATTGTGTGCACTCCAAGCCTTATCATCTCATTATTACGTCTGTCTCTGGCAGCTGGTCATATAGGGTGACTAAATTTCAGACCCAGTGGCATTGAAACATTGACCATTGACCATTAACTATTGAGTGAACCTGTTCATGTGTGTCCATATGTCCACTCTGTGTTTCCGCTTATCTTTAGTTTTGTTCTGGACATGCATGATTATTTAGTGCCCTTGTCATTCTAGCTTCTTTTTTTTCTTGTTATTTCCTCTTCCTGCCTACCAGTTGAGCTGCTCTCTCTTTCAGCCTTCCAAGGCCTTTAGATAATCCTAGCTTAACAGACCAGTAACGCCATCTGGTAATTTTCCATGGTACGACGGAATGCCTCTGGCGAGTTGAATCATTGAATGGCAATCCCTGTGAATACCTACGCGTATTTACATAACGCATGGAATTAGCATTGATTTGGGCTAATTACTGGCAGGAAATTAGCATTGTCTGGTTGGACGCTTGGTGCTGAAGCTGGTGTAATGTTTCACATAACATGGGCAGAGATGCTAAACGAGTCTGCTGGAGTTTCAAACATTTCAATTGTCATTTAATGGGCATGCTGAGCTATGCTCTAGTGCATTATGGCGCTTGTATGTTTTAGTGGCCTACATTTTTCGCTAATATAACATAATGATATCGTTATATTTAGGTGTTTACTGGGGATATAATTCTAGAACTACCATTTGTTGAGTTAACAATACTCAAATGATAAATAAATGATAAGTACAGATAGTGTTACAGTTGTTATTTTTCGATAAACAAATTACAGTGTAGTTTGGATAATCACTTAAATGTCCAAAGTGGAAAATTTTACAATTACTGAAGACCTAAATTCATCTTTTAGCAGCATTCTTCAGAATTATCCATCTTGTATCATATTGCACTCATCTCAACCGTTTCTCACGGAGCTTAGCTACTGATTTAGGGAGATATGTTGGTGAAATGTGGTTAATTATATGTAATGAGCATACATTGCGTGGCCGATGGTCACAGCAGAGCCCAGCGGGGAAGGGAGATAAATGCATTAACCACTGCATAACGCAGCGGATGACACTATACAAGATTTGGTGATAGGCAAAATTAGCCTTGTCGGAGCATTCCTATACTGTCAGATAATTAGGTGGATCCTATGGGCTAATATATTATCATACGCTTGTAGTACAGGTACTACAGGGTTTGGATAGAGTTGACTAAGGTAGTACAGTATAGATAACATTAAAAAAAAACACCTAAATTTGATCAAATTAGGAATGAATGTACAAGAAATTACGATGTAAACTTTGTAAGGTTAGAACATGGCATCTACAATTTTTGACCTGAAACATGTAGTTAGACTAACTAGTTCTTGGGGCAGTTCCCGATTGGCCATAATTGTCCTTTTTATTGTCCTGACTGAAACATAGAGAGCATGTTACTGATACAGTGATACTGGCACAGAAATAAATATGCAGAAAAAATTATATAGTTTTACTAGTCATTTTAATGTTAAAAGCTTTTATATAATTTTTTTACTGTTCAGTCTTCTTTTTTTTTTTTTTTCTACAGTTCGTAATCATTGTAAGGTTATAAATTGACAATTTTGTCACATGGAAATTTAACAATTGAATACAATGGGCCGAACTAATTAACTTTCTAGTGGCCATAAATAATATCCACTGAATGTTTTGGCCATATTTTTTCCATAATAGGCATTGAGCAGTACAGAAATGTTAGCAACATTTAACTGAAAGTTTGCTTTATTCTACATTGTAACTTCTGCTGCATCTCTGTGACCACGACGAATGCATGGTTATAATGATGAAAAGATGGTAAAGAATCATCAATGGAAAGATAGGAACATAGAGGGTTTTTCATGTGTTGGGAAAGTTGGGGCTTAACTTGTTAGTAACATTTCTGTCCCTTTTGTGCTGTTCCTTGCTTTTTTCTGCTAAAATATGACCGAAAAACAATTAGACATTTATTATGGATCCTACTATAATTGCATGTCAAGTGTTATGGTGGTCTGACCAATATGTAAATTGGATGTACCTTGTACTGGGTGTTTATGCTGAGGAATGTGTAACCTTATCATCTCATCGTTACGTCTGCCTATGGCAGCTGGTCATATGAGCTGATTTAGCACCCTACAAATAGATAACAATATCACACAGTAGGGGTGGGGGCCTAGCTCAGTGGCTTCCAGCCACTGGGTCCCAGGTTCGATTCCCGGATGAACCGATGGCTGTTTCCTCCGTCGTCTCATTGCCATGGTCCCTGTTTGTCCTAATTAGCCCATCAGGTGCAGGAATACAGGACGTAAAGCCCTAATCCACCCTCTACTCACAACAATAGCACACAGTACAATGTTGAAGGGACAATTAAATTATGAGACCATCAGCATCACAACCACCACAACTAATCTGTCTGAAAACTTTCTTAGCAAACTTTTTGGGAGACTGGAGTTTGCCTAGTTAGCTGCTGAGGGAGGACAAAAAAAATGGACAAGTGGACACAAGGAAGGTGGCCAGTAGCTGGGCAGGCAGTCACAATTAGCTAACAATAGCCAGTTAGACGGCGGAGTTGTGAATGGAGGACTTCCACTTAGCTCCCCACAAAAGCTGAGCAGCTCGAGTTTCTTGGGACAGCCGCCATGACACCTTACACCAGCCCAAACTGGTAAATACTGATTGTGCGGCCACAAGCAAATAGGTAAGTGAGGACTAAAGGCAGTTAAGTGAGGGTGGGAGAAAGGTAAGTGAGAGTAAATGAGAAGAAGACAAAAGATTAGTGCAGAAAATAGCTTTTGTTTTTTGGAAGGGGGGGGGATTTGAAATTTTTAGAATATATAAATTCATTCTCCATAAAAGTCGAACCCAATATACTACAGGGCTGAACTATCTATCCATCTATCCATCTATCCATCTATCTATCTATCTATCTATCTGTCTATCAATCTATATCTATCTATCTATCCCCATGAAAGTCGAAACCAATATACTACAGGGCTCCTCTATCTATCCATCTATCCATCTATCTATCTATCTATCTATTAGTCTATCAATCTATATCTATCTATCTATCCCCATGAAAGTCGAAACCAATATACTACAGGGCTGCTCTATCTATCCATCTATCTATCTATCTATCTATCTATCTATCTATCTATCTATCTATCTATCTATCTATCTATCTATCTATCCATCCATCCATCCATCTATCTATCCATCTATCCATCTATCCATCTATCCATCCATCCATCCATCTATATCCATCTATCCATCTCTATCCATCTATCTATCTATCTATCCCCATGAAAGTCGAAACCAATATACTAAAATGTATAGCTAGGTTGATACGTGGTGAAATTAGCCTTCTGCTGTAGTTTCCCTAAGCCTGCTCATCCCACATATGGCCATGTATAACAAGTAGGAACTGGTGACAAATCACAATGTATGAGAGCTTATGAGTTAACATTAAAAAAATCACTGATAGATAATAGATTAGATTTGTTTAAGTTTTTGCACTCGTACCCAGCTTTAATTAATTACATGCCAGTATTTCTTGGCAGAATAAAATACCAGAATAAAGGGGAAAATGAATTTAGGAAACAAGAGAAAAAAAAATTAATTAACGCTGGCATACAGCATGAGTGCACTTTTTTTTTCTAATGCCAGCGAATGTTGCCATTAAGAAATATGAAACGATTCCACAATTTCCACAAAATAAAGGTTTTTTTAACTGGGGTCATAGCTTGTGTCAAGCAAATGTGTGCAATTAACGGGGAGTTTATTTGTAGTCAAATGACATTGTGACAGCTGAAGTCTATGAATAATATTCTGTCAGTGGGCTGAAGATGGTTTAGTGAAGCCCTGTGGCAATTTGGTTCATTATGCTTCATGTCATTAAGTGCATTTCTTTAGTCTCTGTACATAATAATCCTTGTTAGCCATGTTAATTATCATCCTTGCATTAAAGGTGCACTGTCTGTCAAATTTGCACATGAAAGTAATGATATAAATCAATACTGCCTTCTTGTTTCATGATACATTTTACATGCTCAATTTTCAACAATTTAGTTGTAATTTACATAAAAATAATATAAATATTTGTTTTTCATGCCATCAAAAACTCAATATGTAAGCAAACCCAGTGATGATGTCACAATACTAAACAATGGTGATGTTATTTCCATTGTGTTTCCAATGTTTTGGTCTGGATTTTCGCTCAATGTATAATTTATTTTTTTAGTAATTAATGTCTGATAAAATCATTAGATCACACAAATTTAGTGTGCCTTGGTTAATAAAGGTTATTCATGAAATGTTTGATTGAGTCTTACAAAATCGCAGATTTGACAGTGCAGCTTCAAACCTGTTATATAATCCTTGTTTTTAGTTTGTCATTTTTAAGTCATGCAATACCTCTTGAGATAATGTTTTATTTTTGTATCTGAAGTCATGACGTAAAATAAATCTTATTCTTATTCTTTTTCAGGAGAAGGTTCAATTTGCCGACTAGTGACTTAAGTAGTCGAAGAGGGCCGAAGATGGCCGGAGTAGACCGAAGGGCTGGGCAGGCAGTAGGATCGGATTTCAGCCGTCATTGGGCGTCGCCTGGCAGCTTATTACTGTCATTGGGGCAGCCTCCCACAGCCATTCACGTTTCGTATATGAAGGGCCTAGGGAAAGTGATGGTTAGGTGCAAATGGACACCAATTGGGCAAATGTAAGGGTGGCCTTAATAAGGAATGTTCTCCAGAGGAAACTCCCTTGTGTGGCTGTCATGGTTTGCAGTTTCTCTCTTGTCAAATGCTTCACAATTTGCTCTTTGATAGCACCCCCCAGAATGGGGAGTTCCTGGGGACACACTGTTATAAGTTTGCACGGTAAAGTCACAGGGTGTGTTATCATATACGGATAATGTAAATGGTCGATTTAGGAGTGCATTAATGAGAGCTTGATGGGAGACGATGTTCATGACAAAATACAAAAAAAAAAGGTTGGTATGTCATGTGGAAAACAGAGTCATACATTCCGTTTTGTGGTTTATAAAATGCCAGGTTTCGACACTTGATGCATAAATGTGCTCCTAACTGATGGATGGCCATGTGCGACTGTGCATCTCTCAGCTGAGCAGAACTGGACATTACAGACCCAATAATAGGCAAGTGGAGGTTTCCGGTTCACCAAAAATTCTTTTGCATCCTGCGGAGTGTACCGATTCTGTGATCCAACAGTGTCAGCACTGGGGGAGAAAAAGACTTGTTTGGTTAGAATAGAATAGAATAGAATAGACGACACGACATAGTCACATAGGACAGAGATTATGGCAATGATTTACACCCTGTTAGGTCCTCAAGACCTAAGTTTTGTTAGATTGTATATTGATGTGCTGTCCTGGCTGAAAAGATACGAACTTTAAACCATACCATAATTCTCTGCACATACATAAATACTTCCAACACTCAAAACTACTGTCACTTTATATGACCTTAATTAATTCATAAGAAGGAACTTGCTTGCTGAGAATTTTTTTTTTAATAAAAAGTGTCACAATCGTGTATCAATGGAAAGTATGTTACAAGCTGTGAAGTCAAATGCAGCCATGGTAGATGGTCAGCATCCGGGCATGTCCTGTTGATGTCCATCCCGTGTGGTCAGTGAACAGCTTCTGTGTGTGCAGAGGGCGGGTCTGATACTCCGGTGCAATGTGACCTTTGACCTCGAGCAGGGTGATCTGGGGCAATATGGATGATGAATGGGGCAAAGGGTTGTCATCAAATGTCACCTTAATCCTGTCAATCACTGATTGATGTTGTAGCAGCAAATCTACATGTGCTGCTCATCCCAGCATCATCTGTGCTTAATTTTTTTTTACCCTAGAAACAACAAAACCTGCATTCTCGAAAAATGCTTCATCTGTCTTTGTCATAACGGTTTCATTTCACAGAGTCTGACAAAGTCTGACAGACAACCTTGGTGTTATTTTTTCTCACTATGCTTCTACCTTTCTTCGTGTTTTTTCTTATCTCCGGCAGCCTTTTTGTCCCATCTCTTTGCATCGTATTGCACTTTATTACCAAAAGACTACTTGCACCTGTCCTTCTGGCCCAGAAGCAGCCATAATCGTAAATTCCCTACATGCGAAACGCTGGCCTTCAAGTCTCGAGGTTACAACGAGTACTTATTCTGTGCCACCATCCCTTTAGCTCTCTCCATCCATCCTTCTGCTACACAAATCGCCATGCATGCAAAAAGAATCATCCCTCACCCTCTTTAATGCCAATTAACGTGTGAATCAATCACATATTACAAACACATGGGGACACTTGAAGGTTATTAGTTCCTTCTCTGTCTTTGCTTTTGCACGTCCTCAAATAAAGCGCTTGATGGCATGAGTTCCAAACAACACTTGTGTCAAGTAGCCAAACCTGTGACCTTCTCAAAAGTCTCCCAGTAGACATGACATCTGTGCATGCAAACTGCTCACAAGCCTTCAAATAAGTCATGCCAGGGTGAGCTACATATACAATGGACAGGTGGTAAACTTTGTTGTTAGGTATAGCAGTAAGAAGGCACTGACAGCAACAATAATAAATATTTTTGCACAGTTGGAAGTCCCATTGAATTGTTTTAACAGTAAATGATTAACCTAATACTGAATTGCTTCACAGCTACATATTTCTAGTGTGTGTGGGTGATTAGGGCTTTATGTCCTGTATTTCTGCACCAGTTGGGCTAATTAGGACAGGCAGAGACCATGGCAATGAGACAAAGGATGAAACAGCCATCCAACTTTGGCTTGACCGGGAATCGAACCTGGGACCCAGCGGTTGGAAGCCCAGAGCGCTACCTTTGAGCTAGGCCCCCGCCCCCACATATTTCTAGTGAGCCTTTCTCAGTCTCAGGAATTAAATGTAAGCAACAACTCCCTATAATTCCACATTTCAATGTTTAGATGTCCTCATGCTACTGGGTCAGAAGCTAAATCAGCTTCTTAAGACCATCTTCCAGAGGCACGTTTAATGATGAGATGATAAGGCTAGGAGTCCACACCATGTTACACATTTACCCCATGGGTGGGATCTTTTACTTGCCTCAGCATAGACACCCAGAACAAGGTACATCCAATTTAACATCTCCTGCGATCGACATCCAGCTGGGATGTAGCTCATGAAGAGTGCCCGGGCCAGGGATTGAACCTGGGACCTTCAGCAGAGCTGGTCAATGTGTAATTTGCAGATGACTAATTTTATTTCATATAAAATCTATGCCATTAATTTTCATTAAAAAAATACCTTAGACACGTATAAAATGCTTAATATTCAGGAAAACAGATTTGATAGTGGCTTCTTCAAACAGAAGACTTGGCATAATTGAATTTAATAAATAGAGGTTTTGGCTGAAGTAGACGTTATTAAATGGAAGGGATGCCAAAGTATGCCTGACACTGGATATGTAAAGCTTTCGCAGCAATTGATGAAAATCATGTCCTTTGAAACCTTACACCAACCAGGCTCTGATTGACTGAATGAATGTCGTTCTCTGATCAACCATTTTTCATTATCATTTAAGGTCAATGAAAAGTCTGCTTAAAAAAATTATGACAAGCTTTTTCCTCTTACTTCCATAATTCTGTGTTTTGGCAAACTGTTTGCAGTGGATGTGTGAATGGCAAATGTTGGCAGACAAAGGCAAGAAAAAAGTGGGTAAAAAGGGCAAAACGCAGGGGGGAAAAAAATCTAAACGTTTGATTTATAAAATTAAGACCGGTATTTGAATCAAGTTTTGTCAAACGTCAAAATGAATGTTTGTGGCTCCTTTATGTATGTGTGAATGAGACCTATGAATGTGTGTATAGAAGAGTTCAGGCTGGGTCTTTGTACAGCCTTTGTGAACATATGCTTGGAGCTGGAACTGTTGACAAGCTTACAGCCAAAACTGACAAAGCCCATAAGGCATTTAGCTGTGGGAGGGGAGGGCCACTTTCTTTACAATGTGCCTCCTCTCAAAAGTCGAAATTTGGCCATTTCTGTTTTTGGCCTAATCGTCTTAGAGCCAACAGTGTGGATCGGTCAATGGCAGCTGGGTTTTGAGACCACACCAGCTGAAAGGGGCCAACCTCAGTGAGCTTTTTGACTGGACTTGTGAACAAATATAGAAAGACATCGCTCAAAGCTGACCCACCACAGATCTTGCAGGCATGTTAATTTGCCCACCACGCATCTGCATTTAGCAAGAACAACAGACGGCTTGACAGCAAACTGCCCACAGAGGCCTCATTCACTGCCATGGCCAACGCAAACAAGATGGCCGCCGTGACCTTGACCTCCATATGTTTTGGAGTGCGTGACCTTCTTCGCTGTCAGCGGATGTCACCTACCTGTCAGTACAGAAAAACACACGCCACCACAAAAGTCAATGGTCACTTTGAAAGGTCCAAAATGATAGGTGCAGAGTTGTTTATGGCCTCTTCTTATTACAAATTACAGTAAATGGTAAATGTAAACACAGATGCTTTTTTCTGGTGAAATGCAGATCATAAAATGCAATAAAGAGATGTAAAAGCCATTTTGACATGCATGCAATGGTTTTTTTTATAAAGCAGAGAATGTTCAGTACATGTATTTCACTCTACATGGACACGCGAGTGCATTCATGAATGGTGACAATACACGGACAAAACATGAACATGTAGTTTAATAACGCGATGCCAGTTACCTATGTTGATATAACAGGATAATGAAGTAAATTATTGTATATAAGAAACGACTCGAGGTCAGTCAATCAGTAAGGCTGAGTAAGCCAGCCAGTAAATTAGTCAGTCAGCTAGTCAGCTAACCAGTCAGTCAGCTTACCAGTCAGTCAGTCAGCTTACCAATCAGTCAGCTTACCGGTCTGTCAGTCAGACTGTCAGTTAGCCAGTCAGTCAGTCAGTCAGCTAGTCAGCTAACCAGTCAGTCAGTCAGTCAGCTTACGTGTCAGTCAGTCAGTCAGTTAGCCGGTCAGTCAATGAGCCAGTAAGCCAGCCAGTCAGTCAGTCAGCTAACTAGTCAGTCAGTCAGCTAACTAGTCAGTAGAACCACATTCAATTTTCGGTAAAACCAGCAATCTTTAATAAGCCGACCATATTGCTACCATCCGTCATGCCAGGTTCATGAACGCGTGCAAGGGAGGTCTTTGCGGGGGTAATATTATCACCCTTGACAAATATTAGGGCACCCGGGGGCTCTTATGTGTCTGATACACCCGTTATTGGACAGTATCCATGACACCCTAGGACACCTTCTACTCTTTCATGAATTATTACCCCTTTTGCTCAAGTTATATCTGTGGCTAATGCTCACTACATGTGCATTTTGGTTGAACTTGTGCTTTTGATGAAAAACAACAGGGCATTGACCCACCGTGTAATGGGGTTCATAATTAGGGTTAAATAGTGAAATTAATGTTTGTTACAGTCAGATAATCTAAATTCATGTAGTATTGTCCTAATATCAATGCCATTAGCTTTACTGTATTTAACTTACAGACATTCTAATGTGCAATAAAAAATATTCAAAAATAATAAACGTATAAATTACGTCGTGCCAATTATGAAACGTGACTACATGCAGGTATGTACATGCGTTTATATATGTCCATATTTTTCTACATTAATATATTTTAATGTCACACAACAAGATTATTAAAGTTTGGTTGTTGATAGAAAAGATATTGTCTGCGAGTAAAAACATATTCAGGAGCGTTAAGCATTGTTACGTGTGAATTAAAACAGAGAGACCCAGATAGATTAATTTAGGAAACACTTCTTTATTTGTGAAAAATTTAAGTCTGCCTTACCAACAATCTATAGCTAGTACATACAGTAAATCCCAGTGAAAAATTCCGTATTTACTACACAAGAGCAAAGTTATTCTCTCAAACTAAATCTTTTCCAGCTAAGTATCAATTTGAAGTATTAAACTAGATTAGTGGATTAGATTAGAATTGATGCTTTGATGACTACTGGACAATTGACGACGTATTTAATGCTAAGAGATTTAGAAGTAATTTGCACTTAAGTAGCCAAATATGGGGCAAAATAAAAGTAAGAATAGTGTATGGTTTTTTGGAGAGGCATGACCAGGTGCTCATTGTCTATGAAAACGGAGTTTTGTCCCCTTAAACACCTGTGCGTGTGTAGAATGGCTCTGTCTTTTTACCTGTCTGTGAAGCCTTTGAAAGACACCGCCAGTACTCATCTGCAATTAACAGAGACAGCCAGGGGGTTGCACCCCTTTTGAGGGGGGGGGGCTAAATGGGGTCGCATGTGGGGGCATGCCATCACAGCCTGCCTCAGCAACTATTCGAGTGATGCTCCAGTGAATTTCAATCACAGCACCTTCTGTATCTTTTGCGCTTTTGCTGGTCGCTGCCAAAAGACCAGTTTCCGAACAACGGGCCCACTAACTTCAATAATTCCAGGTATTCAGAAAAATTCATGTGTGACGCGAGAAAACATTGACCAGGTATAGGAACGCGGAGAAGCAGCAAAAAATAAAGAGCATCAAATAAGAGATGAAAGAGCCATGTTCTTTTGATTGCATCAATGCCTGACTTTAAAGAAATCTCGCCTGAGTCCTGACATGTGATTATTAGCGTGCAAGACTTTCATAAAGCCCAATTTCAATGACTCCCATAAAACTCTCAAGTCCCAACCAAGTGCCCTGTCAAACGCCTTCTAAGAATCACGCACTCAACATAGCTGAACTTATGGCGTGATTGGGAAAACCAATGTCATGCATGACGACGGAAATAAATGAATAATAATAAAAAAGAAAAGGAAAAATCTGCAGCCAAATGGGGAATACAGTGTATTAAAGAGCAAAAAATAATAGCATACTCAAATCAGTATGTACCGTGTATTATTTCTACATATATGTCATACGCACAATGAAATTTAATCATAACTTTAAAAGTCCCAATATCATAACTTACATTTAATCATTTAATAATTTGATCGGCTGTATCTCAAATGTCCGCAATATTAATTATTTTTATTTTTATTCTAATTTCACTGTAGGCCTACTCCTCAGATTAATTAGACATGTGCACTCCAGAAAATTAAATTAAAAAAATTCTATAAATATATTTGGTATTAATTAGATACATAATTCATGTTACCTGAGCAAGTTTTGTTCAAATGAAATAGAAAACTTCTTGTGCAAACGAGTCACTTCCCTTAATGATATATTAGACAAGCAGTTAGGTCAGACTTAACACTTAACTGCCTTTATTGCCTAATTAAGCGTGCATTGTTTACAGTTATCCGCAATTAAGTTGTAATTAACAAATTGCATAACAGCCTGCAAGGTCAATGAACGATTGGAAAGAAAAGTTTTGCCAAGAAAATCCACAATGCTCACAGAGGCAGACGAGATGGTATACTATTCAAAGTTTTGTGAGTATTTTAATCTTCTGTTAACTTGATATTCTATTGCTGGTACTGATATTAAATTGATAAAAGTTCGGTTGATATTTATCCATTCTAAATTTATCTTTCACATTAATATAAACCAATAAGTTTCCCTACGGACACTTCAGGAATTTAATGAAAAGCTTATTGCGGGAGTGAGGAATGGGGGTACTGCAGAATCATTAAAGACCTGCATTTACCCAAGGAAACCAGTGACCTGGTGAAAGTGTTTTTCTGCTCAATAATTAAGAATTGTATCGTATTGTGCATATTTCTGATGATCAGTCGTCGGAGGCAGATGTGATGAGATGGTAATGCTTGGAGTCCACAACATGTTGTACATGTTTGCCCATCTCATGGAGTCTTATAAGCAGTGATAGCGATTATGGAGTGATTCAGTCCTATAGTTAACACGCTGTAATTGGCTGTGTACTCCCTAATGTCGCCAAGGAGTTGAGAAAGCCTCATACTTGAACAGGCCTACCGAGGATGTAATCGAGTAGGCCTACAAGCCACAACCAATTCAACATCTCATGGACCAACAGCTGATGCCCATGAAGAATGCCAGGGGCTGGGAATCGAACCTATACCTTCTGAGATGTGGCTTATTGACAATACAGAAAGCGGATTGGAGACTTGGGAGTGTGGGTACAATAGAGTCTTTTCACTGAACAGCCCTGAATTCAGCAGGACATAAGTCTTTCCTCTCCTCTTATTACTCATTTTGCTTTTCAGACACAGTAGGTAATAACTAACTGATTCCATAAATATAACTTTCTCAGAAAAATAACAAACATCAACTAAATGATAAAGTTTCAAATATACATTAAAATGCACTAAAAATACTGCTGCTAGGATGCATATGCTTCAGCCAATCACAGCCAAGGGCGGGAACTTTTCAGCCAATAGAATTGCAGTATTCTGTTTTAGCCACCTGGTGGAAATACAGAGAACCTTCCGTGAAAATCCACTACTGCGGGTGAGTTGGACTGGTCTCTTCCAGCCACCAATGCAGCTGAAGGGTTTAGCAATTCTGCAGGTTTTCTTGGTTCTTGTACTCACAGCACGTCGGGGTTAGGAGAGCATATGGGGCGAACAGCTTAGCCCCTCTACCTGCCTGGAATGCACATTACACTTAAAACTGGTGGCTGTGCTGAAAGCAATGTGCTTTCTCGGTGCCTACATGTAATACAAGCCCAGCAAATGTTGTACATAACAGTGGCCATGATTGGAATAAAACATTGTGCCCCACAAGCTGGGAGGTGCGCTCCCCTCTTTAAAAGTTTACCTTGTAATTTTTTCACACTCCTTTTGCCAGCCCCTTATTCCAGTTTCTTGTAACTTAAAACGCCCTCCAAATAGTTATCGATTGAGTTACCCAGATGTTTTTGTCAGCCCTTCGTGAATTGGATTATAAACTGAACATGTCAATAAGCAGAGGTTTCTCACATGTGGATTAATTGGCACAGACAACTTCAAGACCTTATCGATCGCTGAAGGCAGGGACATGCTCTTGAATCTGGAAATGGTCAAGAAGCCCATACTTAAAGGTGAAATGCTTAGTTTGCCCAAGTTAAAAAATCAAATCATTTCATCTGAAGGCATCTAAGGAATTAACAGAATCCGGGTAGGTTGTTGTAGTTTTATGGGCATAAATATGGGCATAATTAGATGTCTATATTTCATCAGACAGCGTGCTTTGCATATCTGAATTATTGCATCTATACTGGGGGAATGCAGTGTCACTTTTTGAGGGCTGTATGATTTCTTTTCTTCATAATTTGAAGTAGATCACCAATGTATAAGTAAAGCCTACTTTAATCACATTTTTGCTGCCTATACCTATGAGTTAATGTCACAATAACTACTATATGTCTCTGGTTAGTAATAACTGCAAAGAATGATTTCCTAGCAGCATCACTGGCACTCTTGTGCACTTTTGTGGATTGCCAGTTATTGAACAGAACCAGTGCCTCTCATTTCCTGCTATATTTGACATGCTGGCAGCCCTGAGTTGGTTCAACACCAGCCCTACATGTTGGCATGCCTGGTCCGACTGGTGGGGGCCATGTGCAATATGTAGGGATTACAGCGGGGAGGGGGGCAGGCCCGGGCAACCCGATCCGCCGTGACAGGTCAAGCCGGCTGGGTCACCCCTGTCCCCGAACCTACCCGCCCCGAAGTTTGGTTTACGGATTATTGCGTGGTCTTACAAACAAGACGGCCCAAGGACTACAGCTACAGCAGCGCCACCACAATGGGCGATTGTCGAAGGTCCCACGGGCATCGCAAACAACGCGTTTCACGGTGCCGAACGCTGGTCGCCGAACGCTCTTTGAGTCTTGTTTACCCTTGTATTTAGCCCGAAAAGTGCGCGGCCCCGGCACCCATGCTTTCACATCCGTCCTAGCTGAACAGCTAGGGCGAGCCGCATGAATTCTGATGTGCTTGCTTTTGGCCCAGGTCTGAAATTTCATCCTGTCAAACACGACTAACCATGCCTCCTGTGGTGGGGAACAGTCTGCTAACATTTTCTTTATTCTCAATCTTTGTTCCTCAAACTCACTTCTCACCAAAAGCGCTCTCTACCTCTCTTTAACTCGCAAATTGCCATTTTTGACAATTGTTCCTGAAAAAAAGAAACGTCACAAAGCCATGTTTGGTTGCCCAACTCCTTATTTGGATGGACGGGAAACTGGAGAAAAAAGTTTCAAACTCAAGGATGAATCAATATTTCTGGCTGTCTCACTTAAGACTTATTTGAAGTAGCTTTAAGTGGAGTTTAAACCATAATCAGAAATCCAGCATGAATCTTTTTTCTCCCCTTGGATTCAGTAATATTGGGCTAAAGCCATTGTGCTTCTGTCCCTATATCTGTTTCAGGTTTGTTTGTCTATCTGCTATTCTTGTCTGTCTTGCTGTATCATTTTTCTCTCCCGGGTATCCGGTGCTGAAAATATCTTCCCAGAATGGCTGACACCTATTTATTTGACTAACACATTAGTCAGCTTTATCTTTACAATTAAGTCTATATGACATACATGATATTGATTAAGGCCAACTGCCATGTGAGATAAAGCTGGCTAACTTAATAATTTTAGTAATTCTTGCAATGATAGGCCTACAGTCCAAAGAGCTAAAGTTAGTGAACATTTAAAAGTAGTCAAATTGTCCAATATTTTAGTTGCTCTAATTAGTGACCAACCTACTTAAAATATTTGGGTCATTTGCTATCTACATAATTTGAAGAAACAAATACTTTACGAATGGTAAAAATCGCTTTAAATGCTGTTCAAGTTTATTGGTAGCTTTTTTCTGGTTATTTTTGCCGTTATTGACTTATTTTTCAAAACTGCCGTACGAAATCTCTGGGTTGTAATTTCCAAATGTATGTCCAAATGTAACATTTACGTTGAAATGCCCTTTAAGTCTGCTAATTGATGAAGTCAAAAGACCTCTGAATGCGTCTGACTTTTCCTGTCTTCACAGCAAATTACCTGTGTCTTTCCTCCATTCACAGAGGGAGCCACGGGAGGCGAAGATTCTTTCCTCCTTAGACCTCATCAAAAGCATTCGCCGACCAATGATGAGCGATAATGAGATAAGTAGGCGAGAGTGACGTAACGGAAACGAGGCTTGTCATCCCCAGCGCCGCCTGTTGAGTAGGAGGGAACTACCCGATTGTCACCTTTTCGGCTAAGTAGCTTGCAACGTCAACAAAGTGACTTAAACAAGACACCGACTGAACAGTATTATTCCATTCTAACATTCCTCAGCTAATTTAGTAACGGTAGGGGAGGTCAATTGATTGTCCTTTAAATTTAAAAGAATAAGAAAGATCCAGCGGAGGCCTATTTATATAGATAGATCATTTAGCCAAAGACGCATTTTTGTTAGCATACTGTGTATATTCAGTGAGTTTTCTGTCCCCAATCATCAGATAGTCTTTTTACTCTTGTAAATGCACTGTCATAGTGTTATTAATAATTGCATCAAAGTGTATTTTTACAAATTCTCATGGAAATATCCATTTTTTCACTCTGCATGGATAGATGTACACTTTATTAAATGCAGGCTTCACAGAAAAACATATTAATAAATACTTCATAAAGGTCTATGGGGAAAGAGCCAGTTCTTGAAGTGATCACTAAGTAGAAGTAGAAGTAGAAAAAGCAGTTCTAAGTAGAAGTACCCCGACGCATGCTGAAGAGCGTCGTAGACACGTGGTGCGAACCATTGAGCGAGGAGCATAGCGACGGGGATGGGAGATTCACCCCCCCCCCCCCCCCTCCCCCGTCCCTTTTGATTACAGAGTGGGAGAAAATCGATTACGAAATTGACTTTCACCTGAGGTGGGGGTAGGAGCGAAATGACAGGGTTCGGGGAGGGCTGATTAGAGAGAGCCCGTCTTGTTGTGTTTATTGACGACGTGAAGAGCGTCGTGCGGCGCGTCTCAAAACCTCGGGCGCGTCGTGACTTTTCAGTCTGCCAAAATGGACACAGGCTGCAAGGCTGGCACAAGAGGGGCCGTCTCCTCATTAATTATGGGCACAAAAGACCCTCGTGATTGCTGACCACTGCCCACTTGGGCTCAAGTTGCTCCCACCTGAGTCCATTGCATCAATGTTGCTCCTGTGGTCAGTTGGACTGGACTTGCTGACCACAACATGATCTTCTGAAGGCGGACTATCTAACTTAGAGACTCCCATTCTCTTTATTCCAGATATTATGACTTTTGTTTATCAAATTTGTACATGATATGTGAGTGTAGTGATGATATTATTTAATCCCTTAAAAAAGGAAGAAAATAAATTGGGGTATTTTGATTAAAATGGAAAAATAAAATCAGTTGTTGTCATTTATCTTTTATGTGTGGTTGTAAACAGTGAATGTGCCTGTGTTGTAAATTAATTTATAGGCTATAAACTGATATAAAAATAAATCCAATTAAGATGGTTATATATATTTTTTTTTCAGTTTTATTTATCATATTGATATATTTAAACCATATATTTATCCCCCCCCCCCCCAATCAGAATACACTCACCTATATAAAAGAGCTTATGGAATTAAGGTGTACAGTTAGCAGCGCATTTAGCCATAGATTCTTCTGTTCTAAATACCTCCATCAATTCCAGTTCGACTAATAGCCCACTCAAGTGACACTATACATATTGGACATGGTCTGGACAAGTTTGCAGTTATATCTGATGCCATTTTCTGGCCCATGTCTGCTGTGTCAAGTATTGTAGTGGACAA
The DNA here is from genome assembly GCA_932294295.1 of Alitta virens. Taxonomy (NCBI): domain Eukaryota; kingdom Metazoa; phylum Annelida; class Polychaeta; order Phyllodocida; family Nereididae; genus Alitta; species Alitta virens. The sequence continues at coordinate 6,600,759 of OW028574.1, read as the reverse complement.
TGTTCAGGCTGTCCACTATTGTCCACTTCAGTCCAGTTTGCTAATCACATCAATTAGCTGAGGCAGCTGCCTGGACAATGCACGCGTGTCCGTTGGTAGAATTTGTATAGACTTGTTGCTGATAACGGAATTACTCTTAGGGCATGGAAAAACAGACAGATAGACGACCCAACAGACACAGGTATTTATACACAGACATGCTCAGACTGAGCCGAACCACCAAGTTCATCAATTTCTTATTATTGTTTTTATCTGTTATCCGATAAATTGCTTTTAATTTCATTGATTGCTATTTTATGTTTTTTTTAAGGGCCCAGATGCAAAACAGCTATGCTGGTCTGGTTTTATCCTCATTAAATATATTCAAAATAAACTAAAAGATGAACTTATTGAAGTTTGTAACTTTGAGAATCATAATAATAATATTTGCCTCAGTGCAAAATTCAATGATGACGTTGTCTTAACTGAGAGGTAATTTTGCACTGGTTGTGAAGTGGTTCTAAATATAGAGGCGGTCTTAACCTTTAAAATGGTTCCACTATAATGTTACCGCCCCATGTGACATTTATTTATTACAAATATATTTTACAAGGGTAAAATGCTCAGTTAGTATAACTGTTTTTCAGTAGTGCCCTTTAAATATTTACTAAGATTAAAACACCAGGTTTCAAAAAACACTACCATCCTAAATGAAAATATACTCATGCATTTTTGGTATCATCCGCAATGTAATTATTCCCAGAGGACCAATCTGAACATCCACAACAGTGTATACTTTAATGATTACTGCAATCAATTGCTTAGCAAACAACTTAGTCATCGAACCTGGAGTTAAATTAACAGACCAGTGCTGTAACAACGAGGCCAATAAGTTGTCATGTTTACAAGAAAATCTGAAATTCAACCCCTTAAAATGTTCTGTCTTTAGTGAATCCTTTCTGCCTCACATGCAAAAATGTGGGATCATTTGAAGTGGTTTTAAAACTCCTCCAAATATCAGATAGATAAAATACAGTTTCGTGCTATTTTTTCTGCCGAAAATTGCTCTTATGCCGTGTACAAAATACCCTCGACTCTCATTCACGTATTCATATTTTACATATCAATATTTTATTGTATTTTTTGCTTGTAAAACAAGTAACATTGCCACGGCATTAAAAAATTTAAGTACTGCAAAATTCGAAGGTGTCAAAATGGCGTCATTTTACTTGAAATTAATATGATTATATATCTCACTATCACAGAATGAAAGTGTTAGCGATGACAATTCAAATTTCGGTAATGTAAACAAAATGATCGTTGGTCAACATTTTAACCTCAAAATAGAACTTGACTTTATGACTCTTTTGTTTTCACGTATGAGGTGTCAGTTTATGCGTTAAAATTTGCAATTGACTCGGATAGTTTTTCTGTGGTTTTTTCATACGTGCATTAAGAGAAATTCGAACCTCGTATTTTTACCATCTTCGCATATAGGTAAAACATGGAATATATATATATGAGCCTTAAATGTAACTGATACGCGCTGAGCCACTCTTAATTGCTGTTCCATGTTTTTTACAGCACGTTGTCAGAAAATCACTAATACTTTTTTTGCTGAGCGATTAAATTCCGATCGTGACGTAGTGTTTTTGTCATGCTAAGTGTGATTTCTGATAGCAGTTTTTACGTAAACTTTTTTCCCCGCACTATCTTAAAGTTAAGAAACTACAAGGTATGTTGAAAATGAAACGAAAGAAGAATTTGCATGACGTGGCCAGATTACCAGGCACAAAAATAAACTGTGCAAATTCTTTGAGTAGTCGTGATTTCCTTGATTTAAGTTTTGTGCCTTTATTAAAGGTGATATAACCCATTTAAAAGTCTTCCGTTAGTCAATTATACTCCTTCTTTATTTGTAAGAACTAGATATGTAAAAGTGAACGGGTTACTCAAATTTAAGGACCAGTTCCATATTCAACGCACTTTAGAACGTTTTATTTTTACGTCGCCACCAATCAGTGTTTAGAGCGTCGCGTCTCCTAACAACGGACGCAGATTCCTCTGATATCTGACTCTGGCCCATACTAATTGTGTTTCTGGGGAAGGTGCCAGATTTCAAACAATTGTCAAATGGGATGAGAAGTTTTTATCTGAGGATAAAGAGGCTACAGCATTCCGACATAGCTTGACCATGTCCCCGTTCATTTTGTAATTGGAGTAGGTATCACTGACACTGCCAGGGACGGGACAACTGGATGCATAATGAACCCCACTATAGACATTAAATTCACCAGTTCAAAAGATTTTAAACTAGACATTCGCATGCATTTATCAGCACTTTCTAAGTACAGAAATTTCCGGGGGAAAAAATGAGGTTAACGGTGTTGAAATTAGTTTATTATCAAACAGATACAGCAGAAGGTCTCTGTTCAGATTCTGTTGGTATAAAGTGGTTTTTAAGGGCAATATTCGATCTTTATTGTTATATATGAAAGGTGTTTCAATTGGTGAGGTGACTTAAAGGCGAGGTGACAGCTAGCTGGATAGATAGATAGATAGATAGATAGATAGATACAGTAAGTTTCATAACATATGGTCGACTCTAGTCAGCTGTAGCAACCTATTCCTGGCTATATATGAACTGTAACTGGCTAAAGCCAGCCGCTCTGTCTACTTCTACCTTATAGTCGGCCTAAACTACCACCACTGAAAAAATATAAACAAAAACTTGGTAAATGTAAGAAACTTATCTAATATATCATAAATATGTATGTGCAATCGACATGCATCTTTTCAACAAAAGATTACAAATATGCACAACTCTCAACTTATGCACCAAATGGTGCTGCATGCACTTTTAGATCCGGCTTTGAGTAGCCAGCACTCAGTTCCGTTTAGCGACCGGTAGCATCGTATAGCAAAAGTTGTCTAGCTTTGTCTAGGTTCAATTTCACAGGCCGTTTTTAATGAAACTAACTGCGGATAGATAATGAATGACATATGATATAAAGTGCAGCGTATTCATCATGGGTATATATATGACCATGACGATTGTGCAGATAAATAGAATGCGTGTTTGTTTATATTTGTCCTTTTCCCCATATTCATACTTTGTGGCTTCTAAGTAGGAAGTGGAGGTTTAATGTGCCTTGGGTGTCACTTTTCGTAACTTGCATGAAAAATACCTTCACAAGAGCTGAGTCGCTGGTCTCTGGTTTCACAGGGACATCACGCAACCCATGCCAATCTCAGACACCCCATCAATGACCTCCAATGACCCCTGTTTGCCCTTGAGCCCAGACAGCCAAAGGGCCCACGGTCCTAGAAACACTGCGAGGCCCTTTTGTGCATTGCAAAGAAGAGAATGGGGGAAAGGGCGAAAAAAGGGGGCCACCGCAGTTGTCAGACAATGTCCGTCCCTAATCATGCAATGTAAGAAAGGCATCAATGCAGACTTGGATGGTCTTTTAGCTTTAGCGCTCCATGCATTTGATTTATATCCAATGGGAAGGGGTGCTCAAATGCCCAATGCAGTATGTATTGAGTCATGTGCATGTCAGCGTTTGTCAAACTAATCAGTGCCTTCCTTTCAAGTTAAAAACGAAAGGGATAAAAAAAATCACCATCAATAAGTGCACCTACTAGAAACAGCGTGACATGTCATTTCTTAAGCGAGTACCCCAATTTGAAGCCACTGGTTATGTATGATTGAAAATCCAATGGCTGACTAACTACATGACTTGATGACTTACAGGTGTCTTCCTACGTACCAATTTATCGCCAATCTTATCTACTTATACTTACTGACAGGCTTCTATTTTTTCTTTCTTACATATATGCTTTTCTTTAAAATATTTCTCTTAATCAACTTTAGTTTGATACTTATTTAACTACCTACTTGTTTACTTTACTTACAGTCCCCTTTTTTCTCCAATACCTCGACCTTCTGCACAACTTCCCGAAAAAAAAAAAAACTATTGACGAATCGAAGCGAAGCTAAGGACGGTGATAAAACACTTGATCCAAAAGAACTAAACGTTTTGTCGGAATAAATCTTCTTCTGTAATAATAACCTCAATATCAATTTGCTGGCAAATCCAAAGAGTGTGTAACTAAGAATAAGGAGTGATTCTTTGGAAATCGGATAATGCTTCGGGATCAGTGAGTTTGACCTCTAAACCAGGCTGGCGAGGCCTGCCTTCTACTGTTACATCTCTAATTGTTGGCCTCCTACAGAACCGGCTGCTTCAGAAACGGTTTTGAAAACAGAGACGGCCCCAGAAGAGTTTGATGGGCCGCACGTGTGGTTACATGCAGCTGTTTTTGAAAATTACATGTCTTCCGCAACATTGAACATTGCTTTGTTTCTCAGATCATCCCACAAGAAAGGACTTAAACAATCAAAGATCATAATTCATAACGCGATCTGCACATTGCTGCATGGTTCTTGTGTTTTTCTGGTTTGTTTAAGCAACAACAGACTGCATTAAGTAACACATTATGCTATGTCATCATTCGTGAACAATCGATGTGGCGGTAATTACAAGAATCTGGTAAAAACTTCGGGGAATACTGCAAAAACATAAGAAAATAAAAATATTAATTAATAAAAAAAAGGAAAATTATTTATGTTTATCAAGGGACATGGAAGTAAAATCCATGCACAAAACCTCAGGGATCTGTTTCTTTCAAAGGGGATTGATGACATTTAATGCTCATCTGATCTTCTGATCTTTTGACGAGCTCGTTGAGCGATCTGCTTTATAGCCGATTCTGCTTGGGGGCGATTTGACCAGCGTCACGAGTTCTCAGCCAATAGGGACACATAAATCTGCAGGCGAAGTGACTTTGTGAAAGATGGAAAGGGAGGCTGCATGGGGAAGCAGGTGGCTGGACCAGTAACCTTCATCAAAAACGCTGGTCATCTGACCCGGGGACATGTGTGCTTCTTTGAAAAACAACCAATCCACCTCAGCAACTCAGGCGAAGACGCAATAGTCCCTCAGATGACGTGAGGTCTCAGGAAATGCCAGCAACTCAGTCGTATTAGTCCGCAAATGAAAGCTCAGAGCAACACCCTGCCATCTGCAACTTCACATTCACTTGCAAAAGTTCCACAAGTTTATCTGGCTATTTTGCATGCATGAATGTGAGTTAATTGTATGCAGAAATTGATGCGTAAAATTATATATACACGTATAGATCGTATTGCCTGTTACAAAATACTTACATTGTATACAGCTTTTGTTTTTAAGTAAATTTTGTAACATCATACAACCTTCAAATTACAGGAAATATACAAACACATGCACGGTTGTTCTACAAAGCAAGAACTGAATGTTATGTTTTTGTGGGGGTATCATTTTGATGTTAGCTTTTTCGTTGTCTTTTGTTTCCCATTCCACGTGCACCTTCCTCTCAAATTACATGAAAATATAAAATCAGTAAAAAACACTTTTGGACACCATGATCTTTTGCATATATATATTAAAAAAAAATTATCATGATCTATTGGACTGCAATATGCATATCAAAAATTATAAATAATACATACATTGTATGTTAAAGACCCATGCTAAGATTTTCTTTTGTGAAGCTATATAAAATGTCGAGAACAAAGTTTTAGAGGTCAGGACTTACCCATAGACAATTAAAACGGTCACATTGGAAGTGCGTGTAAAATCATTTGATGGTGATGTCTCAATGAGAAGATTTTAATTCCATTTCATCAAATATATTCAGATTAATGAATAATACACAAGACCTCGACATGTACATTTGTAGACCAAAACTGTTGTGTATCTGGCATTGGCCTATCTAGTTTTTAAAATCGAATTATCAAGTTTAACTTAGTGAAAAGTGCGGTAAAATAACTGGCTCTCCAAAGTCTTTTGACTGGTAGTGTGTACACATTGCATGAACATTGTCCAAAAAAGGAATATTTAATTTCCATAACATACATAAGAATTATCAGAGTATAATTTTTAGCCATTTGAGGTGACCAAAAGCACAGGTTGTGCCGCTTTCCCTCACAGGCTGTGCATTGGAAAGAACTGGCTGCAAGCACCTGGCTGACTCACAATCAAATGATATCGGGGCTGCCAAAACAGTTGAGAATCAAAGTGCACGTATTCTCTTCCAAGGGTTCCATCACACACCAGAACTGAAGCTGACTGACAGCATTTCCAGAAATTGATTCTGAATTATGCTGCATCGGAATCAATTGACCGTGATTCAATTTTGGGTCTATTACAATCTATTCGAAGAAATATGGCTGGTGATGCGAAAGTACAAATTATGATAAAAACCTCCAAATAAGTTGTGGACCATTTGCTATACCCTTCTAGGCTTCTAGAAAACCCCAGACGTGCTTCAAATTGGGTATAATCATGCATATATACAGCTAATTTAACTTCATTTAACTAGATCATATAAATTTAAATGCTGTAAATAAAATACAGAAAAAATTTAGCTGTAAAAAGTTGAGATCCACTCCGTTCATAGTACAACATACCTTTTCTATTTAAACCTGTCTTCTTCTTTGTTGATATTGAAATTTGTGAAAAATAGGCAGAAGGATTACATTTTAAAATTATGTCAATTTTGGAAACGGTGCATGATACAAAAACCTTACTAATTTTATTATTTATTTATTTATTGAACATATTTACACAGGGTGTATACAATCAGTTAAACTGTTTTTCACGTGTACCCTGTTAAGAACATCAATATAAAAATAAAAAAATAAAAAGATAAAACTAAAATAAGCAAAATAATATAAAAGCATAAGATTTAAATTAAAATATAAACTTTAAGTGCTTTTTTTAAAGAATTAAAATCATTAATGTCCTTCATTTTGTCAGGTAAAGAGTTCCAGTAAATAGCACCACAATAAGCAAATGTTCTTTTGTATAAGTCACAGTTTGGTCTTGGCACATAAACATTAATTATTATTCAAACATAAAATTATTAATTTTGAGTTTATTTATTAGTAATACTGATTTTCTCACAATACGATCACAAGTAAACAACGTCATTTTTGCCTAGGTCAGAGGTCACTGTTCTCAGCATCTCGAAACATGTTCTTGGTGGAGCAGTTCTGAGGGGGTTAACTAGCTGGAGGCGAGTGAGAAAAGTGCATTTATGGGGTGTCATCGTATTGATGAAAGTGCTACAAACTAGCCGTGATAAGGCCAGAGCCTTTCAACCTTCATCTGCCTTAAGGCTGCAATTCGAGGTGCTGCTTAATTGGGGAAGGTGTGAAAACCTCTTGCCCAGGAGAAAAGAAGAGCAGAAAAGGAGAGCAGAAAAGAAGAGCAGCAAAGAAGAGCAGCAAAGAAGAGCAACTCGTGCAAAGACAAATTGGCCTCTTATGTTACAAGACGCGCCTCTTTATTAGGCCAGAACAAAGCTCACCCACTTGTTAACTTTCTAGCTGCGCAATTCTTATCTAGTTACACGATTTCTTCTTTGGTTGCTTATATATATATATATGTATTACTTGTTTGTTCTTAAAATTTTTTTTTTTTCAAATCAATTTGCTCTAAGGACAGTTTAATCTAGAAATATTCCTAGGTTTAATATACTTGTCTGGTACATTTGATTAAAATGTGATCTTTTGCTGATCATATATCGTATTTTGCAATAGCCTTATTTACAAAGCCAGGCAGTATAATTTATCTATTTTTTTCCTATTCAGTTTTATTTCAAATGTATTGTAACTTATGTATGATGTCAGTGTAAGTATGGAGACGCGTGTGTCAAAATGTAGGCTTATAATACATGGTATGTACGATGAAAATATAAAAATATAAATAAAACAAGTAATCTTTGAGGCTCTTTTTACCAACGTTCTAATTCTTGCACAGGTGTAATTTCATCAGCTTTACATCCATATTTTAGTCCTTCCTGGTGTGCCATAAGTGCCATAAGTGCCTATGATTGTGTGGTAACCCTTTTTGGCCAATTTTCTTCATTTATCTTTATTATGAGACCGCAATTTTGCTGATTAGTGGAAGAGAGAAAGTTCATAAGGCCGTGTTTTAGTGTCAATCCACGTGTTTTTCTCGCCACAGGTATCTCCTCATCACAGCTGCTTCAGGCCACCCAAAGTGAGGTGTGCCTCAGGGGGAAGTTTCGTTTGTTAACCAAATTAGGGTTAATGAACGCTGATTGCGTTGGGTTAAACGTAAGGGCGCGTAAGACGCCACGCAACACGTGCCGCGACGCAACAGGCGGAAATGACGTCATCTGGATCTACTCTTCTTTCCTCCGGCAGTGGAGAGCGGTTGTGCGCCGATGGCACCTCTTCATTGTTGTCCCTACATTGTTTATTGCAAAATTAATGGTTGTCAGATGCGTTTGGATCATTAGATAAATACAGCTGAGTGGTCTACTATCATAGGCCCCAGCTCATCATTACTTCTGCCTCATACGGTGTATGAAGCTCTGGGATGTCTTTGTTCATTCATTTCCCATTCAATGAAAACGAAAAAATATTATCTAATTTTGTGTGTTGATGAACACACAATTTTAAATTGATAAGCAATGGTACGAAATTTACTGCAAATTAAAAACACATGTCCTTTCTTTGTGTGTCTTTGATATATCTCTATGAACTAGAATGTTGCTAATTTGTGTTAATTGCACTTGTGTCTGATCTTTTTTACTTCAAAAATCATCAGTAACGTGCCTAATTATAAAATAGAATTCACATATTTAAGGCAGAGTAGTTTTGTAATTAACCTAGTAATTAGCCTAGTAATTAGCCAAATGTCTAAGCCGCAGTGCAAGTATACACTATTTAGCCACTGGGCCAGACCACAATCACCGAAAATAAGATTTTAAGTTGAAAGGACTTTTTTTTAGATGACTCGTTCTTGACCCCTGTCTGTGAATTCATGTGATCTTTATTAGCATCATTTGAGATAAACAAGAAGATAGGATAGTTAGTGCCAAATAAAGCATCCATTCAACTGCTTTATTCTCTTTGAGACCTAATTTTGGGACCACCAGAGTAGAACTGCACCTGCTCAGCCAACCATGCAGCAAGCACTGAGCTTTAATGAAGGTTGGCAGTGGTTGAGTAATACCGGCATGTGAAATGATAATACTGGCATGGCCATATTTCACTTCAGATGAATTATACTGTTCCTGAAAAATTGTTCATTTGAAGTATATACAATGTCCACGTTTTCTTTTAATTGCATTATTATTATATATATATATAATTTTATTGACAGGATATTATCATAATTGATACATTTGTCAAAAATGATATAACCAAATCTTCTCCAAAAGCAGGTTGATGTAATGATGAGATGATACTTATTACAATATGTCAATGTAGAGACAGCAGTAGCTGCTATACATGTATATAGTTGCTCATCTACCTGAATGTTATTAGAGGCATAAAATCATAAACATGTACATTAAAATATGAAGAAAATACACTGGGTATTTCAAGATAGGAAGACAAGAAGGAATTCTTAAGATAAACTAAGGAATAAATGATGAAACTGATGACAATTAACTAAGGAAAACACAGTGGAAAGAGGCCTCGGAAAAATATCACACTGGCAGTAAAAAAGTCAAAGTACAGAACTTGGCCTTCGGTTTGTTTTCTGTTTGTTTTATACTTCTTCCTTCTTCAATTTTTTCAACATCCAACATTTATCTGGAGACGGATGGCCATGTCACCACTATCTGACAACGTGTCCCGTTATCTGGACATAATTTGTCAACAAAAATTGGTCTCCAGTTCGAAGCCGTTGAAGCGTGAAAAGCGTGGGGCCTGTTGACAAGAGTGTGTAGATACTGGTGCAGATAAAGACCCCAGGCCAATAAGTACCCCCAAAACATGGTACCCACGCCACTGCCAATGGTAATTGGGAAATGGACAAGATATGTAAATGGCAATGACATGGGCTAAGAGAGAACGAAAGCAAAATATCCATAATAAGACATTTCTGTAGAACGTCAGTCACATGGATATTTCTCTGTAATATATTTAATGCACATTTCTTTATTCTTACTTCTTTAATCTAACAATTGCATTCTTTAATTCTTTTCTTCTTCTTCCTTTTTTTTTATCAATGAGGCCATCAATAAAATTAATACAACCTAAAAAAAATATGTGACCTTAAAAAATAAAATTCTCATCTTTTTCCCTCAAGCTACTTATAGTAAATTGGCATCGTCATCAAAATCATTAACTCTTCTTCCTCTTCTTCTTCCTCTTCTTCTTCCTCTTCTTTTTCTTCTTCTTCCTCTTTTTCTTTTTACAATGGTTCACCTTGCTCATATAGTGACCAATGGTCACCACTAAATGACCTATAAGGTCACCCAGGTTAAGCCAATATGATAGATTATCCGGCTATCTGTCATGGAATCTCTGCTCACAATGCAGCCAATGAGGGAATTAAGATGTCACCCCAATATACCTGCTCTTACCATACTGTTATCAAATGGGGAACAGGTAGTTCACAATGGAATAAGCCTAATTCCGTAATTGCCTTAGTTGGTCTTTTGGCGGTTCCGCATTCTCACGGTATTAAGTAACATGCAATATAGGTTGTGTTGGGAGTGTTTTATGTTTGAAAATAATATAGGGGAAATCAGGGGAAACAGGACATGTTGTTTTAAGTTTTAAGTTTTTGTTTTTTTCTTGACACATGATTCATACAATTTTACACTGATACATTCAATACAGTTATGCATATACATAATAATTTTAATACATTCAGTGTCAAGAAGGGAAACAACAGAGTTTAAAAAAACTATATTAAGTTGCTCCCAAATACAAAATAATATAATGATATAATATAAACAGTAAATAAAGTTACATATGGCCTAACTATTTAATAATATATAAATCTACATGACCGTTTAATAATTCTCTGTTTAAAATTTTACAAAAGCTTTAGCAAATGATGATACACAATGTTTTAACCTATCTATTAAATGCTGTAAACAAGCCCAACAAATTATTTGTTCTGTTTTTTTTGTTTTTATGTCTGACTGTTGGACAGTAGTTCTATATCAGTAATTAGTATCATACCAAATGATAATTGATTTGTAACCTCCCAAATGGGGGCATTAATTGGCTTTAATAATGTTTTGAAAGAAATTATTGCTGTAGTATAAATACTGCTGTTGTTGGTACTGTATGTTTGAAAGAACATAGAAAATAGGAAAATAGTTATATGAATAAATCTACAAAGTAGTTAATGCTAATTTCTGAATTGTCTTGCAGAGTATTTGCATCCATTTACATCATGACATATATATATCAGCTTTGTCATTCACAAGTTTATGCATGCAGTTTCACAAAATATGGTCGACTCTAGACAGCTGTAGCAACCTATTCCCGGCTGTAGCTATAACTGGCTAAAGCCAGCCACTTCTGTCTACTCCTAGCTTATAGTCGGCTTACACCAACAATTTAACTTTGGTAAATGTATGAAATTTCTGCATGTACTTTTAGATGCAGCTTTGAGTAGCCAGCTATAGCCAGACAGTTCCGTTTAGCAGCAGGTAGCATCGTATAGCAAAAGTTGTCTAGCTGTGTCTAGGTTTAATTTGACAGGCTGTGTTTAATGAAACTAACTGTAAGACATGCACGAACGTCCAAAAATAATGAATATCGTTAATTACTATGAGACGTTCATGCATTTCTTAGATCTCTAATTTTTTATGTGTAATTTGTAAAATCAGTAATTACCTTCCACATTTAATTACACGAAGAGAGATGCAAAACCTCTCGTAACATAACACCATGTAAAATGTGATGTATTTGGCAGCGTGATTAATAATCTTTACTGCTCCAAGGGTATAAAACGAATTGCAATGGAGGAGTCTATAGCTGCCATGGATGCCAATGAAATTGCTCACCTCAGCTCATCTCTGCTATTTTCTGGCTGATTTCACTGGTTATTTATCTGTAATCTCTTTGCTGGATTTGGTTAAATGAGATGCAGAGCAGTCAAGTGAGCATTGTGGAAAAGGTCAGCGGTTATTGAATGGCAAGTGAATTACTTACTTGATGTTTGTGAAGAGAGATTTAAGTGGTAGGAAACAAGACACCAGAGCTGTACATGAGCATTTCAGAATATTTATTAGGAAGCCACAAGGCCAATGGGATTTTGTGCCCTCAACATGAAGCACTTTAAGAGCAGGGATTGCAATAAATTGCCCATTCTGGGGTCGGGGATGAAGTTTCAGTCAAGCGGATCAAGTTGCTAGCATCCCAGAGTGAATCTTTTGCCCTGGGGCCCAAAATCAGGAGGGTGAAAGGGGGGGGGGGGGGGCAGAAGCGTGAAAAATCCAAAATAAGCAGCTTCCTTTTTTCATGGACACTAGAGGACGACACATGTAAGAAGAGACATGACCTCGAGGCAATATAGCAAAAGCCAAAACATTGATGTGGTCCCTGGGCTGCCTGTTCATCAACGTCCTGACCTCTGTGATGAAGAAATTGGAAACTATATCCTATTTAGGGGGGGGGGGGGGCAAACCAAAACCTATCCATCAGCCACCCTTCTACCTTAATTTACTAAATCAATCTTCATCGGTTTTAATTAATTCAGGTTAAATAAAGTAACAAAAATGAAGACATGAGCTGCCGTCTTATTTTGACACAAGCTCTCTCATGATAGACATGGGCCTTGTTTGCTGCGAAAAAGGTGGGGGGGGGGGTTGCTGGGGGGGGGGGGAGACAATCCTTATTTTCCACAATAATGTTGTAAGTTAAGCACTTCAGTTAGTGCATTGAAAAACGAGTTCAGGATGACATTTCCTTCATTTTAGCCAGGTTAGGGGAGAGTGGGGAACAATGAGACTCTTTTTTCATTTTCAATCATGAAAGAAATTTAAAAACAGGGCAAAACTGGCATCCCACCTCAGAGGTAGGTAATATAGTTGTGCATACCTTCCAGCAGTTTCGGGTTCCTACCTTGTGTAAGCTTAGAGTTATTCAACGCAATGTCAATGCCAGTCAATGAAAGTCATTTGTCTCATTGTTCCCCACTGGTGGGGTACTGTGAGACAAGCTAAGGGGCAGAGAGAGACATGGCCTGAAAGTAATACGAAGTGTCATCAAATACCTTATCTTAGGTAGCAAGTTCCTTTTATTGTCCATTCCTACTGGTCTGAAGCTTGGATGGTTACTTTACCAGCAGTCAGAGGAAGATGTAGTGATGAGATGATAAGGCTTAAAGTCCACATGCATGTTACACATGCATATATCCCATAGCTTGGGTCATTCACTTGGCCTGGCATAGACACTGGGCACTAGGTACCATCAATTCAACATGTCATGCAACCGACACCAAACTGTCGTTTTCCTTATGAAGAGTTACATTGAATTGACTGTCTCTCCCTAGCCCACTCACGCTTTGTCTCACTCTTACCCGTGCTGGTTTTAATATGAACTTGTGACCTTCTGAGGTCCACATGGCTACAGCACTGTTTATTAATATCTGGAATTAAAGACCACTATCCAAAGTTTTGAATACTATTAGATGATTTCATTATCTCCAAATACTGAAGAATAAGATTGAAAACTCATGTGCGTAAAAAAATTACCTGGTGTAAAACCCAAAAAGTGAAATTTCAAACACCTCGTGCTTTTAACTCTTGCAGGTAATGGAACATTCGGGTGGTTATGAAGTGTTGGCATAATACCTAAAGGGCATTGTTATAACCTTCATTGTGTTGAAACGTTAGAGGGTTTGTCTCACTGTTCCCCGTGTCTCACTGTTCCCTCCTCTCCCCTACTCACTTGTCAGTCACACTGAAATGAAGGGAGGGATCTGAAGCTACACAAATATCTGAACTTTAGATCAAGTTTCTGACATTTTAAGTGACTGAACTTTCTAACTTGAACGAAAACTGGATGGTGATTAATTGTTGACCTACTTTTATATTGCTACGCACATTCAAATGAATTGCGGAGCCCAGAAAATAGTTCTTAGTTCACCGCTCCAAATTGCTCCAGAAAAGGCGTATAATACCCTACAGTTATTGTGGTATTGGCTTCCCCAAATGATATTAAGCATTTTGGAATAGGCGACCATAGGTCACAAGTGGCTGGGTTAATTGTGTGTGATATCTGGTGCGTTGTTCACAATGAATTTCCAAGGACCATCTCCAGGAACCCTCGGGACTCGAGTCCCGGCCGGAGACAGGGGCTTTATTAGAGACGTCCATGGTCGAAGGAAATTACTGCTTCTGTGTGTGTCTCTTTATAACATAACCACGACTATGGTGAGATCTTGGATGAACTAGACCCTTAAAGATGCCTAATTTTCACTATATGTGCATCTTTTTTTTTTATTAAATTATTATCCCAAATATGCTAATGCCATTATATAAACACAGTTTTAAATTCTGACATGAATTAAGTCAAAATGTCAAAGTTATACTAGGAATAACGTGAAGATATGCATTTCAGTCTAAATGAATACATATTTTACCTTCTCTAGTTCATCCAATCTGAGATATAGCCACTTCTTTTTTTTCAATGGGAGTAGTGGTTGTAATTGTGTGCATGTATGAGGCATTTATGACAGCACCATGGCATGCACTGGTCTACATGCAGCAGCTGCCATAATTAACGCTAATAAAGTTCTGAGAGGGCAAGATGGAGGGGGGGGGGGTGCTATTGAGGGTGACAAGGATCGGGGTGGGGGTGACTAGGGGCTAATCATATTCATCTTTTTATCACCTGATATCTTGAGTGTCCGTCGATCACTGACCATGCATGCACTAGCTTCCATCTGCATCAGGGTTTGTGCAGTGAAAAAAAAAAAAGGTCTTGTTCCCAAGGTACCAGTATGAGCGATGAGGGGCTCCCGTGTTAATAAAAAAAACCTCAGTGAACGGACAGACCGACATATGTTAAGTCTGTGTCATGACGTTCTATTAGTATTTTTTTTTTCCTTCCTTCCTGACTGACTGACTGACTGAAAAGGAAGGACATTTCATTTAGAAATACAAATATTTTGAATTAAGGATATATTATGAAATGTATGCCGCACTATAGGTCTATATACATGGCGCACACAATTTTCCAATTTTCTATGCATCCCCAAGACTGCAGCTGAAGGGCACATATGAAGGCACAACTTGTTATGCAAGCCCACCACTCGTTCACTTAATCTTTGAGAGTTCTCAAAAATCAAAGACAACTGGCTCCCTCTATATCGCTGAATGGGCAATACCTGTGACATTCTGAGCGCAAGGGTTAAGCCTGAACTTGAGAAGGGCATCTCAGTTAAGAAAAGGGGTGTGGGAGTTACCAGATCCAACACAGACTGGGGACCTAACATCTGTCGGTGTGTCTGTTGAACTCCGTTGGTTATTAATAATAAGCCGACAGTCCAGGCTAATTAGCCGTCGATAAGGCAGCGTAATTTTAGCAGGGCTAAACAGCCTGTAGCATAGCTCAAGTTGCACAAAAAAACTGCAGTAAGCAGACCAGGAGATCACATATGAATAACTGGCTGATCATTAATTACAGCGCCAGGGAGATGCTCTCCAACACGTGGTCATCATTAGCGCCACCTCTCGTGAATGAAGGTTATTAATAAACACCGTCTGTGGTCAACTGTTCTGCTCCTCTGAGAATGGCTTGCTCCTGCAATAACAAATGAACAGAAAACCCACAGACAGACTCGCTATCCACAAAGCATGCCATTGCTGCATGTGGTCAAATTAGAACTCAGTGATGACTGAACAATTTCTATCATTATTTCATTTATTAATAATAAAATTAGTTATTTTCGTATGAATCTAAAACTAGAAAAAATTAAAACTGGACAGAGAATTTTTTTTTTAAAGGATTAGTTAGTGCAGTTAAAGCTACGTTTTCTTTACTGTACCCTAGATCTATAAAGAGGTGGATTTCTTATTTGTTTAATCATTTTTCTCAGTTTTCTAGTTCTTCCAGTCTATTCTGATATTTTAATCATTTTCAGCCAAGTTAGTAATTAGGCCTAGTAGCATGGAATGTTATTAGTAATAGGAATAGCTTAAAGCAGCCAAAAGTACACAGGCCCTGTTGGCCTTATATCTGATGCAAGTGATTTTAAAATATGCGGAGACTTCCACGCATTGTTTATTATTCAAAAGCTGAATATACTTGTTCGTGTGTAACATGACATGACAAAAAAAAACATCATAGGCTAGTAAGAGATTAAATTGTAATCTCTAAAATTGAAAAAGTGTGATAAATCAGTCAATTTATTTATATGTTGTTTGTAGCATTTACATATCAGGCATATTTTCAGCCATTCGCTGCAATATTTTATTGAAGTAAATTTAATCTCAAAAATTGTTTAACGTTAAAAGATTACCAACAGATATACCATTTTTATATGAGATTTAAATTAATTCAGCTACTAGTACAAAAACGGCAAGCTTATAAAAAAAATTAATCTGACAGTTGCTTAATATAATTGCGTCGTTGAGCGATATGAAATACCAATGGACAAAAATCACATCAAAAACAAAAACGGGTAAAAAAAAAAAAACGAGAAAAAAAAAGTAGTTCCCGAGAGGGTATTTATACACGAATTGTCATTGGCTTAACTCGATCTACGATTCTACGAGGCCCACGCACGAGTAACGCGAGCCGCGAGACTAGGGGCGAGAGAGGATGGATATATGCTCACTTCCTGTCTATATGGCACTTCCGCCGGCTTGTTTGTCACAACAAAAATGGCTGCCACATAGGCGCAAAGTGTTGCCCGGGGCATTCTATTGATGAGCAAAGAGTGTTTGGTAATATGAAGCCAACCATCATTGTCAGTTATAGAACAGCCAAGAGCAGGATAGCAACCCCCCCCCCCCCTCATGAATCTCCCCCCCCCCCTCTAATCCTTAATAAGCCCTGTCACTTGGGTTGGATCATTTGGATCATCAGCTTTCACGCAGTTGTTGTCAAAATCATGCATGCATCACACCAATATAAGATCATATTTACATGTTTACTTATTAGGCATAATTCTCCACATATAATATTATTTAGGAATAAAGTATCTAATAAAATTTAATCAGCTTGATAAATCAACAAGTAAAAAATATTAGCTAAGGATAATGATATACTAAGTGTCTTTCAATTTAACCTTCAAGTTGATTGATCGTGAGCTTTTTATGGTCTCTGGGAGCAGTTCTTGTTGCTATAGGCGTCGTGTGAAAGATGGTGTAATAAATTATATAAGTGTGCACTCTGTCAAAATTTAAGAGGGCGGGGGCCTAGCTCTGAGGTAGCGCTCTGGGTTTCCAACCGCTATGTCCCGGGTTCAATTCCCGATCGAGCCTAAGTTGGATGGCTGTTTCATCCTTCGTCTCATTGCCATGGTCCCTGCCTGTCCTAATTAGCCCAACTGGTGCAGAAATACAGGACGTAAAGCCGTAATCACCAACCCACCCATCGGTCAAAATTTAAGAAATGTAAATCAATTTATATCTATAGTGCTATAGTGGAATGTATCCGCCCAATGAACCAGACTGAACTGCAGTCACAGTGATGTGCTTGCTAGAGTCTAAATTAGTCCATTTGTAAGAAATAACATCCACAGGAACCCTGAGCCTTGCCCTGAAAATTATCAGAGCTTTGTACCTTGAGGCCCTTGCGCTAGCTCTGGAGATTCTGCCAGGTCCTTTGGGAGGACCTATTGCTCGAGAAGGGTGGGAGGCATTCGAGGAGTCACAGCCATAGAATGGACACATGAGCCAAGCTAGGGCTAGGAGGGCCTCTCCCCTTACCATTAGCTGTGCTGTCACAGAATATAACGAGGAAAAGGCTAGGCAGCAAAAATTATACACATTGGACTGATAGCTTCTATGCCCTCTAGGGTTTTTTAGAAATGACTGAAAAGAAAATAAGAAACTGTTCTAAATAAGTCAAAATTAAAGCCTGTTAAAAGGGGGAAATGGAGTGAAAGAAACAACAATTTTTTACAGACACTATTAGAACAGCCATTTTTTTCACATATGATCTCACTTTTTACTATACAGTTAGTTTCATAAAAAATGGTTGACTTTAGCTAAAGCCAACGCTTCTGTCTAATCCTACACTGTAGCTTATAGTCGGCTTGCACCTCTGAAAAATTAAAATTTTTGGTAAATGTGAGAAATGTATCTAATATATCATTGAGTAGCCAGCTATAGTCAGTTAGTTTCATTTAGTGGCAGGTAGCATCGTACGGCAGTTGTCTGGCTTTGTCTGGGTTTAATTTGACAGAATGAAACTAACTGTATGTTGGTATTGCACACAAATGACCATGCAAAAGCTTCTTTTTTTGCTTTTTTGTTTTTTCATTTTTATAATTTTTTTCGGATTTTCTTACATATGTACAATATAAATATGCCATGGAGACAAGAGTAGATTTTTGTATCCATGACCATACATACTTATATATAAATACGTGTGTTCTAGTGCTATGAGCCTGTAACACATAACAACAGCATCATTTGTTTACCATGGCGTTGATCATCAACAAAGTACTGTACTGAGGTTTCACACAATTCAAAGCAAGTGCGCATGCCAAACAGCCCGAGTGGCTGGGAGCACGTGTAATTCACGAGCTGCGCACGTGCCCTGTGTGTATTGTTTACGTTAATCAAAGCCAAAGAACAATAGCAAGTCTGCCAGGGGAGGAGCTGACCCTCTCAGTCAGATATCAGTGAGTGATTTCAAAAGCCAGCATTCTGTCGTTTCCTTGTGTTCTAGGGCCATTCTAGGATCTTTAAAGTGTAAACAATGAGTTAATGCATGTCTTAAGGATTTCAACTGATGTTAAGTATTTTTTGGGTGGGGGCCTAGCTCACTGGTAGCGCATTGGGCTTCCAACCACTGTGTCCTGGGTTCAATTCCCGGTTGCGCCTATGTTGGATGGCTGTTTCATCCTTCGTCTCATTGCCATGGTTCCTACCTGTCCTAATTAGCCCATCAGGTGCAGAAATACAGGACGTAAAGCCCTAATCCACCACCACCACCACTCTTAAGTATTTTATATGTTGGTGATTATATGCAACCTTAAGAAATGTCTCTTGACATGAATAACACGGCTTATCTAATCGCATAAACATATATATTATTATTATTTACAGGAATTAAAATCAGCCTTAAGAGTGGCCCAGGTTGGATTTATCATGAAAGAATTTCATACTACAGACAAGCTTTAGGTGACGAGTTTCATAATTTAGAGAGAGTCAACTAGAGGATGAATGCTCTATTTACTCTTGTTTTCACATTGTTTCCTGGATAGCTTCAGACATCGTTTTGAATGGTGGTGGGGTGGATTAGGCCTTTACATCCTGTATTTCTGCACCTGATGGACTAGTTAGGATAGGTAGGACCCATGGCAATGAGACAAAGGATGAAACAGCCATCCAACATAGGCTCGACCGGGAATTAAACCCGGGACCCAGTGGTTGGAAGCCCAGCGCGCTACCACAGACATCGTTTTGAAGTCGGGCCGATGTGGGCGACGTTGGGCCGACAGCGAGCCGACATTGGGCCGACATAGCATGTTATCAGGATTGGACCTGATCATGCAGCACAGTGATCATAAAAACAAGGTGGTCCCACAATTCATCTATTCTATATAAACTGACATGATTCCTCTAATAATGTTCTTCAAAATAACACGTCATCAGAATGACTAATATTAATCATATACACGGCACTCATTTTACCAACAAATTGTCAGACTGACTGCCCAACATTTTACCAACAAATTGTCAGACTGACTGCCCAATATACATGCATGGGACGTATTATAAAACACGTACGTCCATGATACATGTATCTAGTCCTCAAAACAGAAAAGATAACAAAGAGATATGTGTGCCATCTATCTTGTTGGGCCGGGCAAGTTTGTGATATTAAATATTCAATCTTAAGCAAAATACTATTGAAGAAATGCAGACGAAAATTCTGTAGTCCAATGGCTCAGAGACAATTCCAACTGCATCTTCATATCACTGCTTTGCTCCCCATGCAGTAATGGCAAACCATTCGCCTCAAATGAAGCTTGAAAAGCTGGCCTAAGGCAGTGCAAGGGATGGTATTAACCTGTTTCAGAGGACTGTTAGATTAACCTGGCTCATTGTGCACCCATCCATCCCACAGGAGTTGGGGTCTATGCTGGGGAAGGTGCACAATGCTTTCTCTGGCAAATTACAGCTCCTCCCCCTGCCACACCACCTGCGACGGTCGCCGGTCCGTCACTAGGGACCGCAAAATACCCCACTTCCGCTCCGTCAGACCGTAATTTAGATCCGCAGATTTATAAGGACCCCATGCTGGTCTTTGATTACTCCACACATTAAAATAATTATTTCAATCCTCAGAAATTCTAATTTCAACGTTTCATTCAAAACTGAAACATTAAAGCCTACAAAATGTTGGCCAACACTATGCATTAACCATCACTCTCAAACCAGCAGTTTCTACACTATAAGCGTTTGTATATATTGCGATCACTGTGCTTTTACATCCATGTATATAACTGTGGACTATGCCTTGTTGTATATACTCCATTCTGATAATGAACAGCATCAACTGCAGTAATATAGGTATTTATTGTACTGTATACATTAAATATAGGATTCTTACTACTCTGCTATTGTTTAGCAACTGGGACCATGGATGTGTAATCTATTGATATAATGTGTACCTTTAACTTTTATACCATGTATATAAATTGAATATAGGAATAGTGAGTAGAAGTAGACTTAATACACGTTTTTATCTGTTATTTTGACAAATGTATGATATTACTGTGTCAATAAAAGCATATATGATATTAGCCAGGTCACGAAATTCATCCATTTTGTGTGAATGTTTTGGCAAATAATTTGGAATTTTATAATTAACATCTGTATTGTTACTCGTACAAGGAATTTACATCAGGTCACTTATCGATTGATAGGAAGTTGCGCAATACTCAATTGCTTTTCACCGTGCTAGTCAAAACAATAATTTCCAGGAAGCCCTTAATTGGACCAATTAAGAAATTACACAATCAACCAATTAAAGTATTGCATAACATGGAGGGTTTCGTCAGGACAGGTCTACATGCAGGTAACAGGATATTATTTCCTCAGCTTTTTCGTGAACCTTTGCCTGACTTCTATGGAAGTTATAATTTCATTTATCCCGAAAGAATTTTGGCATGCGTTTCTCTCTTTCTCTCTTTCTTTCATTGTTTCTTTCTATCTATCTATCTATCTATCTATCTTTCTTTCTTTCTTTCTTTCTTTCCTTCTTTCTTTCATTCCTTCTTTCTTCTATCTTTTTTTCTATCTTTCTTTCTATCTTTCTTTCATTCTACCTATCTTTCTTTCTTTCTATCTATCTTTCTTTCTATTTTTCTTTCTTTCTTTCTATCTTCCTTTCTTTCTTTCATTCTATCTGTCTTTCTTTCATTCTATCCATCTTTCTTTCTTTTTTAAACAGACATTTCTAGCTGGTTGGCTGCGTTATATTTATTTGTGTCCGCATGTCCGACTAGTACATATCTGTCTCTCTGCCTGTCTGACCTTCATTCTATCTGTCTATCTCTCTCTCCCCCTCATCTTTCTACACACCTGACAGTAATGGGCTGCTGAGGCAGGTGAAGCTGCATCAACTGAGGATGCTCGGGGATCTCCCAGGAGACTGTCTGCCCGCGAAATTCGATGCCCTCCGAGGCGTGGCTTAGCCCGACGCAGATTGCTTATTAAGCCTGGCCAAGAAAACACGGAATACCAGAGTGCCATTGTCTTTTGCTGTGGTCGATGTGATGGTGCAACCACGACAGAAGCAAAGCTGCTCCCATTATCGCTCAGCGTCAGAGACGGGGCATTAAGCAAGGTCCCTTCCTTTAGCCTGTATTAGAGCAGGGATTTGCTCGTTCATAATGCAGGAGCCCAAGAAACACAAGACTTGCAATTCGAGAAGATCATCCGCAAAAGCTCGAAAAAAGGGAAGGTGCGGGAGCAGCCATCGCCTTCCACCGACATGTCTGTCTGATGCAGGATTCCCAACTAATCAAGATGTTAAATAAAAAGAACACTCAAGAGTTTTATTTATTAAATTATAAGTATTATCAAAGTGGTGATCATGCAATAGTTATACAAATATCACATGGGAATGCTGTCGGGAACAAGGCCCATTCAATCATTAATTTTCAATTTATAAAGTACCTTTAATCATCAGTTGTATGTCGTTAATATGACCATCTTCTGTGTATCTATCTCACTGTCTCATAAGAGAAAAGCAGGAATTATCATATCTCCGGTATCTAATCTTATCTTATCTTTTCTTTTCTTATCTTTTTATATTATATTATCTTATCTTTTTTTTATCTTTATCTTTTATCTTATCTAATCCTATCTTTCTTTTCTTATCTTATCTCATCTCATCTCATCTCTTCGACGTATTCGTATCTTATCTCATCTCATCGTATCTTTTCTGATCTTATCTTTCATATTATCTTATCTTATCTTATCTTATCTTTTTTTCTTCTTATTTTATCTTATCTTACCTTTTCTTATCTTATCTTATCTTATCTTTTATCTTATCTTATCCTATCTTTCTTATCTTATGTTATCTTATCTTTCTGATCTGATCTTATCTTATCTTATATTGTCTTGTCTTGTCTCATCTCATCTCATCTTATCTTATCATTTTCGATCCCTTGTGCACATATCATACAACACCCCACTCAAGTTTAGGCTGAGCCTGATCATCAATTGTGAGATAGCTGGCTGTTTTTCCTGCAGAGGCACTTGTTTTTTAATCATAGGAAATGGGGAGAATGGGTTTGCAATGTCATCTGTCAGCAGGTGTTCTCCACAGCAGTTATTCACATTGCATGGATTGACATCTAAGAGAAATTGTATATGAGCAACTGTCTCCAATGAACACCCATGAGTACTTCTGGAAACAAGGCTTAACACAATCTGTAATGCACATTTCATGTGACCAAAAAATAAATAAAAAATACAACTAACTTTGTTACGCAACTGCATAATATATTTCAATACCGATTTTTATTATTTTTAAATGCAAGAAGAACTGCCTGACTGCCTGACTGTGCCTGACTGTGCCTGACTGCCTGACTGACTGAATGAATGACTGATTGGCAAGCTGACTGACTGACTACCGGACTGACTGCCTGACTGACTGATTTTATTTTATTCTTAAATGTAAGAAGAACTGCCTGAATGCCTGACTGCCTGCCTGCCTGCCTGCCTGCCTGCCTGACTGACTGACGTGCTGCCTGACTGACTGCCTGACTGCCTGACTGACTAGCTGACTGACGGACTGACTGACTGATGGACTGACTGATGAATAAGTGGGTGCCTTAACCTTATGGATAAGGTGTTAGACTCGAACGTGTATGGTCGTGGGTTCAAACATGCATGGGCACAGCATGGATGAACGGAGCAGACTCCTAGAATTAACCACTGCATCAATCCATGAATTTCAGGTGCAAATGGGTCCTTGGCTATAGCTAGGCAGTGATCATTTCCAGTAGCTTTTACATGAACAATAAAATAAGCAGTGATGCTTGTGGATCTCCGACTAAAATGACAATGAAACGTTATGTGCAGATGAGAATGACTATATACAATGACATTAATGACTGACTGACTGACTGACTACCTGACTGACTGACTGAACAATAAAATGAGAATGAATGAGGGCAATATCAGAGCGCTCAGTCTGTGTGCTGACTACGGCAGCTGTATTCTCAACTCATCAGGGAGTTGAGAAAGGCTCACGCTCGAACAGAGACTGCTTGGAGCAGTGAAAACAGTAGTTCAATGCATTTACATATGAATGATGAAGGATGACACAAAAGCCAAGCTCAGAAATGACCAACAAACATGTTTTTTTTGTGTTTTTTTTTTTTTTTGTGAAACTTTGAACAATTAATATCGCAGCTCTGAATCCGCTTAATGAAAGATAACACTTTCATATTTCGTTTTTAATTTGCAACATAATATCCCCTCGGCCTTTTTTGTCTCAGGGAGGTCAGGTTTTTCTTTGCCATGTCCGAATATCTGACCGAAGTTAAATTGGTTTGAAAGATGGTTTGTAATTGAAAAACAAGCCTGGCTCATAGGAAAAATGTCAAAGGTTAAGAGGAGAACAATGTTTTATCCGATGGAGGATTGGCATCTTGTAATATATCTGCATCCAATTCAGATGGTACATGATTATGATCAGGTTGATGGCAGAAGTTAGTTTAGAAAAAAAAACAAAAAAAACTTAAAGCATAAATTTATAACTGTTGGTGAACCGGATGGATTTTGTTGGACCGGGAAAGTTTGTGATATTAAAAAAAATTAAATGACGTATATCGGCCAATAACTTTTTTAGTAACAGATCAAATCATATCAGCATACAAAAGAAGATCTGTGACTGTTAGGTGGACCTGATAATTGTTTGCATATTGATGAAAGTCACTGTCTCCACCTGGTCACCTGAGTTGCAATTGTGCAGAGGTCAGCATGGCTTGCCCACCGGTCATTTTGCTAACTTTTAATCAGGCACGACTCACCTCTACTTTGACCCCTGTTTGACCCCTGTTGACCTCTAGCACGGAGGTCACTTTAAATGGAGCTCTAGAGGTCAACCCAGGTCCGGCGTAATCCCATTTCATCTGATGATCATTGAAAACATGAGAGAAATTAAAGAAAGTTTTTAAGACTCATCCTCCTATTTCAAGAGAAAAACAGGTTTATTTTTCTTTTCATCTCCAGATTTTCATTTCACGGGTATCTAATTTGGGCTCTAATGGAGACGAAGTAGCCAATTAATGTATTTATGAAAAATAAAAGACTAATTAATCCAGAAAGCAGCTAAAAATGAATCAGATGGCAAAACGTTCAAAAGAGCAGTTTAGGGAATATTTGACTAAAGGAAATGAGCATGTCTCCTCCTCCTCCTCTTCCTCTTCTTCCTCCTCCTCTTCCTCCTCTTCCTCTTCTTTTTCCTCCTCTTCCTCCTCTTCCTCCTCTTCCTCCTCCTCCCTCCTTCTCCTCCTCCCTCCTCCTCCCTCCTTCCTCCTCCTCCCTCCTTCCTCCTCCTCCTCCTCTTCTTTCTCCTCCCTCCTCCCTCCTCCCTCCTCCCTCTTCTTCCTCTTCCTCCTCTTCTTCCTCCTCTTTCTCCTTTTCTTCCTCTTTCTCCTCTTCCTCCTATTCCTCCTCCTCTTACTCCTCTTTCTCCTCCTTCTCCTCCTCCTCTTCTTACTCCTCTTTCTCCTCTTTCTCCTCTTCCTCCTATTCCTCCTCCTCTTACTCCTCCTCTTTCTCCTCCTCTTTCTCCTCCTTCTCCTCCTTCTCCTCCTCCTCTTCTTCCTCCTCTTTCACCTCCTTCCTCTTTCTCCTCTTCCTCCTATTCCTCCTCCTCTTACTCCTCCTCTTTCTCCTCCTTCTCCTCCTACTCTTCTTCATCCTCTTCTTCTTCCTCCTCCTCCTCCTCCTCCTCCTCCTCTCCTCCTCCTCCTCTTCTTCCTCATTCTCCTCATGTTCTCTGAGAATCTTTAACTAAGTGCGAAGTGATATGTAAAAACACTCAACAAGGTGAACACATTCATGCATTTTACATGTATGAAGATAACATCTATAGATTCATTGCTCTTTCAATTGGTGGTTGACTATATTACAATGTACCGCCCAATCAAAATGTTACTATCACACCCCGGGCCCTTTTCGACTTTCCACTGGTCAGTTAGGAACTTGGTAGCAGGCTATGCACACCTTCCTTATCACCACCCCATCAGTTGAAATCTTCACAATCTACCTCAGCAGCACGAGGGCTTTGTTTCGTGACCAACACTTGTTATTCCACTTCACTAATAGGCAAACAGTTTGGCAGCAGAGCACTTGATTTCCAATGGTCTTTGTTGGGGGAATCGTGGCATTTTGCATGTGGCTTGTCTCTTCATCTCCGGGGCAAATTGGACTTCATTAAGCTGATTAAAAAAGGGAAACAATCTTCTGCCTGGCAATGATTTACTCCAGTATTATTGTATTGCCCAGTTTGTCTTTTTTGCAACATTTTAAATGTATACATGGACTTGCTCCTCAATACCTTTGTAATAATATTACAATGGGATGTGAAATTGCTTTACGTAATACAATGTCTTTTGACAGTATGAATGTATTTATACCATTTGAAAATATGTCGCAATCTAAAACCTTTGTTTCCAGAGCTGGTACATTGTGGAATGTTTTGCCTGCAGATTTAAAATGTGACAGTAATTTAAATATGTTCAAATTCCAACTTTAAGAATTGATCCTAAGTGGTGCTTTATGATTTTATAACTTGCTTTTATTTCTATACGTCTTTTATGTACATATTTATATATATTTATATATTTTTATGATCATTGTTTTATGTTTTTTGTAACAGGACCAAACTTGAAAAACAGCTTTGTCTGAATGTTGTTATCCTGTTCTTAAAAATATTTGAATAAATAATAAATAAACATCTATTCCACGGTACACTAAATTAATAGCTGATTTCAGCGAGTTGTTTGTGATGGACAGATGGTATACAGGGTGGGTGGTGGATCAGGGCTTTAAGTCCTGTTTTTCTGTACCCGATGGGGTAATTAGGACAGGTAGGGACCATGGCAATGAGATGATGGATGAAACAGCCATCCAACATAGGTTCGACCAAGAAGTGTATAATTATATAAGATTGACTAATAGGCCTGTCAGACCAGGCATTGGTTTCAGTACTTATATATAAGTCAATGTTAAAAAATTCTATTGAATCATGAATCTTTGCTGCTGCAGTTATGTTTTGCTGGACCACCTACAATTTCTTAAAATATGATGACTCTAGACACCTGTAGCAACCTATTCCTGGCTGTAGCTATAACTGGCTAAAGCCAACTGCTTCTGTCTACTCCCAGCTTATAGTCGGCTTACACATACCACCGCTGAAAAAATATAAATTTTGGTAAATGTTAAAAATGTATCTAGTATATATATGTACTTTTAGATCCGGCTTTGAGTAGCCAGCTATAGTCAGACAGTTCCATTTAGTGGCAGGTAGCATCATACGGCAGAAGTTGTCCAGCTTCAAATGTCTAGGTTTAATTTGACAGGCTGTTTTTAATGAAACTAACTGTATTTTGCAACTTTTGATTTGATTTATTGATTGATTAATTGATACACTCCATTTATTACCAATAAAGGTGTCTGTACATGGCCTATTTTTTTTTATTTACATTTGCTTCCTCTTCTTGTGAATGTCAATGGCTTCCATGTCACAATAATATTACGGGGCCTTAATGGGGATGCTGTCCTATTAGTGAGAGGCCTTAAGATGGGTGCATTAATTATTTCCAGAAGAAGGTTTCCTGCCTCCTTAAAATCTCGTCTCCCCCACACCTACGCTTTCCTGCATTTCCCTGCACCCAGAATTAGCCGTCTGGCTTGATCATGCTTAAACAGGCCGTGTTAAGGGGGATCAAAGAGCAGTGCAAACAATGTGACCTCACATTAGCCTCTTCTTTTGTGCTGCCTTTTGTCCTCCACCTTCTTATTGCCTCCTTCCTTGTTTCTGACACACGCTTCGTTTGGGAGAAAGACATGTTTCTGCATTGTCCACAAAACAACGCACCAAATCTCGCCCACGTGGCTTCAAACGACATCTCTGACCACGTGATCAGGTGGGGCTGCCATGACGACGGATTGCGGTCTACCAGACTCCTCTATCATCGCCCAATGACCTATTCATAAGACCAAAATGAGGAGGTTTATACAGCGAGGAAGGCTGCACGGAAACTCGTTTGAAAGGTCGCGGATTAAGCCATAGGTTTGTCTGCTTCAAAGACAGCCCATCAGCGAGGCTAATGTCGTGAATCTGTGTCAATCATTGAAGAGGATTAGGGCAAAGCAACAAGTCAGGCAATGACAGGCCAGGCCTAGCCCTTCAAAGCAGCTCTTTCCTCTGGTATAAACAGTGTTTTCACGCAGAAAAATCCAATTACTGATAAGGAATATGCCCAAACAAAAGAACTAAGGCCTGGTCTGTTTTATGTTGGTAGAAATTTTCTATCCATTTATCTATCACAGTTCTATCTATCTATCTATCTCTCTATCTATCTATCTATCTATCCGTCTATCTATCTTTCTATTTATCTATCTATCTATATATCTATCTATCTACTTGTCTGTCTATCTATCTATCTTTCTATCTTTCTATCTATCTATAGGCCTATATCTAACTTTCTATCTATCTATCTATCTATCTATCTATCTACCTATCTCAGTGTACATCACAGTTCACGGGAAGGGATTAAAGTGGCAACATGAATGACGACATTATGATTAAGCAGATGATCCAATCACTTGGTAGCAGGGTGGGAAATCGAGTTCGTCCAATTGTCCATACAGTTGAGTGGTCGGGCGCACTCGATTTGCTGTTTGGAGCAATCCGTGCGAACTGAAATGGCAGGATGGCAGTTCCTGTGAAAACCGAGAAGTTCCAGAATGGCCTTTTTGAAGTGGAGACCAGTTGGCATGATGATGTAGCCCGGACCAAAACTCACGCAACCAGCCCCTTGCAGGACTTACGACAACAATAAATCATATCCTTTTATATTTGAAAGAAGCGATGGCCTCTTAACGGCTCTGCTGCCTAGGCCCTGCAGTGAAATTAATGAATGCTGAATGAGACTCATCTTCGCCAATCAAAAACAAAGTTGTCTGGCTCGTCCAAATATAGATCAGTCTGCCTACCTAAAATTACACAACACTCAAACTGCTCTACACAGAATAGTAGATGATTGGATAGATAATGTTTGCTGTAATACATACAATGGTATATGCTCGTTTGACATCGAGAAATGTGTTGATACCATTGATCATCAGCTGTTGTTAAGAAAAATGCAATTTTATGGTATTGAATGTTATGAATTAAACCGGTTTATCTATCTACATAACCTATCTATCTATCCTCATATGCTTAATCTGCCAGGTCTTTTCATCTGGCCAGACAGTGATGGTGCAAATATCTGGTCAGTTGGTGTTCCGCAAGGGTCTGTTCTCGGGCCACTCTTATTTGTTATATTTATAAATGACATTATTCAACATGTTAACATAGGAACTGCTAATTGATTTGCTGATGACACTTTAATTTATTGTACTGGCAATAATATTTCCGAGACAAATGTAAAGTTGCAAAATTGTGTGAATGAAAGAGTGACAGGCGACAGTTTAATATTCTAAGTTATCATTCATTTTGTTAAAAATTGACAGGCAACATTAGGTTTTTTCTTAAATAGCTACATGGGACATTGCTTCATATTTTTGGGACCCATGTAAACCCCCATTAATTCTCTTGTATGTGATACACACTGTATATCAACCATGCAGATGCTTTGATAGAATTCTGATGTAGAAAGAGAGAACAGCGTAGATATGATAGTGACAATACTTTTAATTTACCATAAACATGTAGTATACAGAGAAAATAAAATGAAAAAGTGTTAGACATAGGAAGAATAAAGACAATAAAAGTATAAATGAAGATAAAACAGACAGTAATGATGCAAACACATATACATTCAACCCCCTAACTTTTTCAGTTGCATTGTTTTGTGGGCTTTTAGTTCCAATAACCAGAAAGACATGTCCTTAAGTAGCAGTCCTTAGAATCTCCACACCTTGGGGACCTTGGTCTGCATCCCCCTTTCCTCCATTGCTGCTGCTGCTGCTGCTGCTGCTGTGCATCCCCCTTTCCTCCATTGCTGCTGCTGCTACTACTGCTGCTGCTGCTGCTGCTACTGCTGCTTTAAAGACCTGGCCATTGAGGGGCCTCAAATTTCAATTACCCACTAGGCTAGTGTCTCTGTGGCACACCCAAAATGTTTCTGGCTTATTGTTCTGCTCGTGTCCCTAACAATCACACAGGTCCTAATTCCCCATTAATGAAGGTCTGTAGCCATTCCCTCCCATATGCTTAATCTGCCAGGTCTTTTCATCTGGCCAGGTACAATCGCCTGCTGAGGTTTGAGTCTCAGTGCATCACCTGAATCACATCAATGAAACTGGAGACTGGACAGACTGACAGAACAGAGGTGAACTTTAACAAGTCCTTGTGGTCTTCTTTAGCTGTGTAGTTTGCATTCATTTATAACCATGGTCAGATTACATACATATGGTAATCAAAGTTACAAACTTCTGCACGACAATACAATAAAATAAGAATGAAAAAAAATCATCTGTAGCCACTCTGACAACTAAAACTGTGAGTGGTGCAAACTAAGAGAAGAAAATAACTAACAAATGCGCAGAAACTTCCATAAAATCCAGATCTAATTTCACTTAGCTACAAAAAAAAAAAAAAAAAATATATATATATATATATATATAGTTACTTGTCTAATTATCAATAAAATTGTTTATCTATTACATAGCTCTTCGGCTCTTCACGATACCATTTCCAATCATCACAATTGACTATTTATTTATTCATGCCCATAATCTTTTAACCCCACCGGTGCGTGTCCACCCTGGGTGGCCAGTGGTCAGTGGTCAGCACGGTCTATTGACAACAAAAAGTACAATGATTACGAAGGGGCTCGTCCAATGAGGGGAGGTCTCTTAATGACCTCTGTCAACTCAATGCGAGCAGCTCTTGTAAGCAGATTGTCTTGTGTTAATCCGGACCAACAGGCTGGCTCAAGAACTTCCTAATGCTGCCCTCCATTAACTCAGATACTTTGAAGGGCTCTAGAGTTTCACGGTAGGTTTTGTGCTAAAGGGATAGAAGAGACAAGTTGTCCTGCCTCCCCCACACCCCTCCCCTCCCCCATCACTCCTCCCAGTCCATGCTTTGTCAGTTTGCCAATCCAACAGTCCATCAAACGAGCCAGCAGGCCGTCACAGGTTTGCGTTTGGGCCACCGTTTGTTGGGACAATGGTTTACCAATGAACCGAGCTCTAATGCGGCCCCAGGCAGGTTGAGGCAGCTTCCCATTCTCTTCGATGCATGCGGATTTATATTGAAAACACTGATTTCTTTCTTTTCTTTCATTCTTTTTATTTATTTATTTTTTATTTTCCTTCTTTCTTATTTTCTTTCTTATTTCTGTTATTTCTTATTTTCTTTCTTTCTTTCTGCTATTCTTTTTCTCAAAATTCCTGTTGTTTGTTGGGACACCATGTGAAAATTAAGCAGTACTTATAGCTGCTTCAATTTCTTTCCCATTTGTTTTTCTGGGCAGCAATGTAGGATTAAATTCGTGAAAAACGTATAGATAATGTAAGATGATTCCTGTTTACTTTAAAGCATTTTAATTTCTAGCATAATTACACATATAACACTTCATAATCAGGCATATTTGAATAATTTTATTTTAGTACTATACTATTCTCAAGAAGTTTACACATACTTAATAATGAAGTTAGTAAATTAAAAAAAATAATAATAAAACTGGAAAACGAAGAAAATAAATAAAACGAAAAACAAATAATAATACATGAATGAAAATAAAAAGTAGCACAACCAAAAAAAAATAAAAATAAAAAGTAAATAATAATAATAAGAAAATAAATCTATTTCCGACACCCATATAAACAACCGAAACCAAAACCAAAACTATAGTGCAGCTCCTAAGAAATTTATTTCAGAGTAGAGCTACCCGGAAACCCGGGATATGTCAGCACAAATTAAGTAGAAGAAGAAGAAGATCAAAATATACATCCATAAATTTATTTATATGAAAATCATTATTTTATATTAGATCCGTCTCTTAATTAATAGAGCTGAAAAAGTGCCAAGTGTTGAATGTGATATATGAGCTGAAATCCGTTCAAATCTGTTGCAAATTATAATACCCGACTCACGAAGCAGCAAATTAAATTACTATCATGTTTGAAGTCTAATGAAATGCTGTAACCCGCAGCCTCAGCCTGCCATGGTACCAGATGCTGCGGCAGTGTTGAGTATTGTTTAAGTGAAATTCAATCGCTCTATGATCCCCAAATGCTTTTGTTTAAAATTCCCAGCATTCGCTATTCATCAGTAATATGTGATTCGCGCATAATTTGACGAAATGTTAAGCCTGAAAGACATCAAAGCTGTCGGGAATTGCAGTGAATACGATGATCCCATTGAATTTACATCAAAAATCGCAGGCAGTAGTTTGTCGACTTTGGCACCCGCCACAGGCAATTTGCAGCCACTGAACATTCAAGGGCTGTGTATAGTAGGCCTGGTAAAATGCATGGACCATGTTCTGTGTACGATTCAAATTGACAAAACTGCTCAACAAAGTTAATTGCTGATGCAAGGGAGTGTATGAAATGCAGTTGCCATGCATTGACAATTGGAGATGTGTTGCACAATGTTCATGGGGCAGTGTGTCCATGGGTTGTCCATGACGAACTGATTATAAGATAATAAAATCATGTTTCCCATAGTTAAAGGTCTACCTATCACAGTGATAGTATCACTGAAAATAATATAAAAACTTTAATTAGCTTTATTATTTTTTTAATTTTTATTTATGATGTTTTTATTTTTTAATTTGGCTTATTTTGAGGTTAGGGTGTTCACCAACTCATGCCTGCTTTGGATTAGGAGTTGGGCCTGCGTGTACTTGTGTCGCCCTCTGTCAACTAGCGCAGAGATGCATGGTGTCGCCCTCTTTTGTATTGCAGACGACAAAAAGAGAGGATATGAAAAAAACTAAATTATAATAATATTACAAAAAAACTGTGATTGAAAGGCTTATAGCTACTCATATTTATTTTACGTTACACACATGTGCAACAGTACAGTTACGTTATATACACATTATCCAGGCTAAAGTAGGCCTTTATTAAGTAGGGCCTATGTAAGTAATTTAATACAACACAAATAGCCTACTTATAAATGCCAAAATAAATTATTTATTGCGACAACGATAGTTTCGGTCGTAGTGTATGTGGCGCCATCTATATACCATGTTATACAGAAAAGCCACGAAAATGACAAAATAATGGTATATTAATAAGACTTAGTTTATTATTTCTTTTCGTCGACTTGAATACTTTAATATTACTGGAAAATGAAAGGATTTTTGTGTATTTACAGTAATGGTAAGATAAATTACATCAAAATTCAGTGGTGTTGACATGACACCGTGACCCAGCTGGTAGCAAAGCTGCATGCCTATGAATATCTTGCAGACCTGAGATCGTCAGCTTTGCGCAGTGGCAATACCGTAACCAATGAGGTTCAACCGAGGTGCGGTTATTGCTAATTGAAAACTATACCCAATACCCAGCGGTGTCGACCTGCAATATGGTCGGCGCTCGCAATTTTTGTACGCCCTTACGGGGGCAGCATTCAATTAATGGAAGTCTTAAGCTGCGAGAACACATGTATACATGTGTGATTTTTAAACAAAGACCATAAATTCGAGTCATGTATTACATGAATAATAATAAAACGTAGATTATCACAGGTAAATAAATGTAGAGAGATAAAATCAAATGTATATACATATATAAAGTTAAGTGATAGATAATGACCGCGTTTGAGTGAATATGCAATTTATCCGAGGCTTTAGTCGATTAATTGCATATTCACGAAAACAAGGTCATTATCTAACTTGTTTTGTGTGTAGTTGTTCGATCACTTGCTTATGACGTTCTCCCCTTAAGACTTTTGTTTGCTTATTATATAAGATGTTCATTTGATTGTTGTGTTTTGTTTCATTGTTTTACTACAACTTCTAGCCAGTCAAGTGTATTCTCCCAGGTATATGCAATTTATCCCCCTGGAATCTTGGCCTCTGATGAAAAAGGCAAACAGTTAGCAGGCAAAAATATAATCATATTTACAAGCCGTAAATCTACATATAAAAATCCTTAGCTCTGGTAGAGCTGAATATCAGAGATCTGAATAATTTGACAGTAGTGACATTGGTTAGGCCTATAGTTGTGATTTTATGTATCCTCAATGCATTAAATTTATACGAGGAGCGGACCTGAGAAATTTGCTTAGGCCAAGAGATGCTTTGTTAGTAACTTAAAGCATATAGCAGCATAGGTTGGAGTGCAGACTTCCCGATGTATGCTGCCACCTGGTGCTTAAAACCGTTGTTAAAAATGCCAGCACTCTGTAAGTTGTAATTTAAAGGGGAACTAATGGAAGTTTGTATGTTTATTTCAAAAGTTCAATTAGTTGTCAAATAATATATTGCAGTGAAAGGAAATGTCTTAAACTCGGGTTTGATATGATTTCAAGCCAATTAAAAGTGAAATTTGCACCAGCCATCAACATGCTGGGGGCCGCCATTATTGCACACGGCACGCAAAATAGTGACGTCACTTATGTACACAGCTAGGCCATATGTATTCAGCAATACAAATTAATTACAATCCTGTGGATTACAATCTGTTACATTGCAATTATAATGACAAGAACAGATATCACAACAACATAAAGTTCTTACTGAATGTCAAGTAATTGCCATTGAACTATTTGAGACAATGCAATTATCACACAATATCAGAACAACTATCAAGTATCCTGCTTTGTAATACAACTACTGAATGTTTGGATAACTGAGTACCAATTAAATTAAATTATTTTTTAGTAATTTAGAGCAGTTTTACATTGTATTAGATTTCAGCATTGTATGCATACACAAAAAATGTATTATGTTGCCAAATAAATCTATCTATCATTCGTCCACTGTTTATTAGTGAAGCTTTAAAAAAATAGTGTATTGACAAAGTTTTGTTGAAAATAAGTTTTCGATATTATATTTTATTTTAAACTGGTATATTTAATGTATCTAGCAATGCAACCAACATACAATTGAAATAAGCACAATTTGGTAATTAATATATATTAATCTTTGTAAAGAAGGAGGTACTGCCTTTAAAACAACCCCACTAACACTACATATACACCAAATATAAATACTATGAAATATATGTAATTATGTATACTATACATAATACTGCACATTGCCCCTAAAGATTATGTAACATTTAATTTACAAAGCAAAGCAGTATTCCAATTCTGTTCTCTTGCAAAAATATGGTCAGAAATATAGTGATACAAAATATATGTTAATGTAATCTTAAAGTTATTAAATTTTACAATAAATACCTTTTGCTATTTAAACTCCTATGCTTGGGAAAAACGTCTTACATAACATGTACGTAGCAGGGTTATTGCTTATTTGCCCATGCATATATACCTATATACCTATCCTAAGGGCACTATCCTGAAATAAGCCCCTCAGGGGCCTTCCAGGAGTAATAGTGAAGGTATTCATTGATTGAGGGGCTTATTTCAGGATATTGCCTAACTTTGACATGCCCTTTACAAAAGCTCTGAAAGTGCAATTAACACCTGTATCTAAAACTGTTGTTGACAGTTGTTCTCACCAGTTGAATTGCATTGCCAAGCCTCCAGAATACTTGGCTCTCATTGGCTAAGACCACTCTAGTGACCCCATGCTAAGACTTGGTACAACAGTGAAATATTTCCGGTCAGTGCAAAACACCAGGAATTTAAAAAATGGCGGCCTCCGTAGTTCACAACACGGAGCTAATAAATGCGGGATATTTCATTACCAGGGCACATATACAAGTTATGAATAGCATGGAATTGTTTCTATGGACCCAAGCTAAAATCTGAGAGGTAAAATGCAAAAGGGGTTAGTTCCCCTTTAAGGACTATTATTTCTCATAACCGATTTGCCGCTCCCCCAGAATCGGGAGGAAAATGTCTACGCGCGTCGTCTGCCCTTGAAGTAGTGCGATTCTTACGCACATTTTCTTTACTGCAAGGAGTCATGCATTCACTGTAACACTGTTGCAGATGTTTTCTCTTCCCCAAACCATATCAACGTGACAAAATTTCACCATTTGAGACAGGAATTCCACCAGCTACATGACGTTTACTACTTTCGTGAATGTCACTGAACAAGCGTGTTAACGACGTTGCGACGCTCTTTCAACAATCTTTTTTTTACCGTATCCCTTGATGCTTTGCATGAGTTATTAAAAATTGATGGCTATGTAGTAGAAAATTATAAAGAAAATGTGAAAAAAATTGATTGGTCCAAACTTCCATATCTCAAATTCTATTAAGCCTGTAATTTAGATGATCTAAATCTTAGTTCTTTCAAAACTTCATTTAAATTTAAATTGCTTCATACTTTTTGGAAATATGAAAAGAAGTTCTAAAGCCGAAAATTGATTTGCTGCTACATTCCCTAAACCCATACAAGTACTCTATGTTCCATAATATCTACATATTAAAATGATAACCTCTATACCATAATTTACTTTATGAATATACCTAGGCGAAATTATATTCTGTCCCGTAAGACCCTTTTGTTTAAGGGGGTTTCACACATAGCCGGATCAGACGCCGGAGCGTCCCGGAGTAACATTTTATTACCTCCGGGGGGTTCCGGGATCAAAGAGCTGTTAAATGTCAACAAAAAATAAATGTTTGGCGATGTGTACACGATGTCAATACGGTCTCAACAAGAAGCAACACGGAGCTAACACGACTGTCCCGTTTAGAGTGAGGAGTGAACCGGATTTTCACGGTGCCTTCGCGGATATCACCGGTCTTTACACCGTGTTCATTCGTGTGGATCCGTTGTGGCTCCTTGTACTCTCCGGCGTTAATGGCGGCGAAATATTCATGCCCGGTTGACGCCGGATGTAGCCGGAGACATGCCGGAGACATACCGGAGTCAATACGGAGATTCCCGGAGATCGGCGGAGTCTACTGGGCGTCTACACGGATCTACACGGATCTACACGGACCAACACGGATTTAACTGTTCCGGGATCTCCGGCATGAAAAATTAAACATGTTTAATTTTTTTGCCGGAGTCCCCCGGTGTTACCGGACCATGCCGGACACTGCCGGACACTCCCGGACATGAACAAGATGTCTATACGCCTTTCCCCGGAGTATGCGGGAGTATTACGGAGTTGACCTCCGGGACGCTCCTGCGTCTGATCCGGCTATGTGTGAAACCCCCTTTAACTAAAATCTTCCAATCCACTACCCAGGGCTGCTGTTTTGGTGTCAACAGGACTGGTCACTCAATATGCCTATATAGATATAGATAGTGTAATGATGAACGAAAATTTTCACACAAATTGTGTTAAACGAGGCCAACATTCATTGTTTATTTGGAATTTCTAGTCTGCCGAGGGTATGCTGCTGCAGCAGTCTATGTTTGATTTACAATAAGAATCTGGAAAACGTAACCATTCTCTACTCACAACAACCTCGTCGCGCGAAACTAGTCATGGCGTTCATTTAATCTGAATTGCGCATGCGTACTTGGTTCTTCTCAACATGGGCAAGGGGTGTGTGTGATTTCGATCTTGTTTTCAACGCGTTTTGGATCATTTTAAAGATGACGGAGGGACCAAAAGATGTCTCCGTCGAGGAGTTACAAGACAATTTGGAATACGTGTTGAAAAATGTTTACAAAACTCGAGACGCCGACGCCAAAGTAAGTTGAAATTGGAGCGACGCTCAAGCCATGGAGGAGGAGTGGCAGATTGTCATGTTTTGTTGGCATTTTCTTGTTTTCGCAATCACACATAATTAGGAGCTTGTGCTTAGTTGTTCGGAACACAATAATTATGTATGATGATGATTTGTCGATAAATTGCTACAATGTACACTGAGCTGACATTGCTTTGTGACAAGTGACATTCACATTGCTTTGATGTTCTGTCAGTCTTGACAACTGAATTGTCAATCATTCAGTGACACTGACAGTCTCAATTGAATTCTCTCCAAAGGCTGTTAGGCTTATATGGTTATAGTGACACCAATGAAAACCAAAGACTAATCCCCATGTTCATTAAAATTGGTATCGTATGTATCAACTAAGCAGCAAATAACGTCTCAGTTTATTACAACTTAATAATTGATTTTAATACGGACTAAAATGCTGTTATACATTTACTATGTACCCAAGCAGAGTTCTTGTTGGAGTTCATTATCTGTGCAGTGTTTTTAGAATATATTTTTGTTGATAAAATGAGCATGGTATTGTGTACTTATGTACATGATATCAGCATCAATTGGTGCTGTCAATAGATAAGAGATAATTTGAGAATAGGCTTTGGTTGTTATGGGATAATATGGAATTCCAATGAAATGTGATAATTGTAGGGTTGTCATTGATAACAATTTTTCATTTGATATCAATATCAGTAATCAATTTTCGATATCGCAAAATCGTGCAAATTTTGTATTATCAGCATTCCCAGTAAGAAATGGAACCAATATAGTCACAGAAATATCACTCCCAAGTCATTTTATACCATTTGCCTTTAATATGATAACTATAAAGCCAATCTCTCAGGTTAGCAATTTGGGACGGGGGATGTATAGTCAAGTGCTCATCATGGACAAATGTAAAATTATAGAGGATAAACAAAGAATCGAAACGTTGAGTTTGTCGATTTTTTGATAGGAATATCAGTATTTTCTTGATTCATCGATATACAGCATATCAATGACAGCCCTAGATAACTGTGACAGGTACCCATGGTAAACAGTGATAAGGTTAACTAATTGTTATAAATGTATATCCTTGTATGGCAAGGATGATGCCAATCAACATCATTGCTATTTTATTACAAGTGTCAAATTGCCCATTGAGCCTGTTTGAATTGGTCTCATGCAAACACGACTTTCCCCCGAGTATAGAAATAAATGATGTTTTTTTTAATGTTATTTCAGAGTGAAATTATGCTTAACAATTGCCTGAAATTGTTTGCGAAGGACTACAAATGCCTTGTAAGTTGTATTAATAGTCGTAATATTTTCACTTCCTCCAATATGACACTATGAATATTCTTAAACATGTGACGTTTTTTGTATTTATAGATTGTAAGCAACAACAACGGGGAATTATGCAGCCATTATCCTTCCAAACTTATCGTCATGGAATATTTAATTTCAGACAGTGGGAAGCCACATGAAAAGTACAGTGACAACTTAATTTTTGATACAAATGTTTGAAATTTTGTAAACAATTTAGAATTTGTGTGTTTTTCATAATATTGTAAATTTACCCTTTCTTTTCTGAAGAGTGGAGTCCTTATATGATGCCCAAGAGGTGAAGGATTTGTTTAACAAGGCCAAATTTGCCAGGTGCAGGGGGAGATTCTGTGTGCCAGTTCTGTTGTTTGAAGGAAAGGTATGTTGCTCAGAATTTATGTTTGTATTTGATATTATGGTTATATTTACATGTTTGTAACTTGTGAATTTTTTTATTTTAGCACGTATGTCGGAGTGCAACAATATCTGGTGGGGTAGAACTCTACGGTCGATCTGGGTTCGATTTATTCTTGACCGGAGGTGAAAATATTCCTGGAGAAGGACATGCTCAATGTGAAGATGCAAGGTAAACATTTGATGAACAAGTACCAATGTCTGTGTCATTTATCAAAATTCTGCCAGCATTCTCCATTTTAATGGGGAGAAAAAGTAACAGAACCAACAGGGGGCACTACGACCGTACTACATAAAAAAAACAATAAGATGGCATCACTACACTTCTGTTGCTCGTATGACGTCACAATATTGATGACGTCATCAAACATTACTTATCTAGTGCGGTGTCAGTGACCTCTTGTACTTTTTCTCCCCATTGGATATGCTTATAACAAGTATGATTATAATAAAACAGACCCGCATAACTATTATATATCATAACCTGGTAATAATGAAGACTTTTTGACAGGCCCTAATTATTAATATAAGCAGGTGTGACTACAAAAATTTAACATGATGGGAAAAATAAATTGCTGGAAATGAGGGTTTGTCTTTGTCTGTAGTAAACTGTACTCTGTACAAAGCTTAAGTGTTATTATGTTTTTCAATGGAAACAAGTATATATATATATTTAATAGTGTATATATAGTCTCAAATATCAAATATTGGACTTGACAGCTACCTTGAGGAGGGTTCCAACACACCCATAATTAAAGTGCAGATTTTTATGTGATCGGCTCTGTTGATTGCTAAACTCCTAGTTTTGTATGTTGAGTTGCATTGCTTACTTTTTCTCATTGTATCATTTATGACCATGTTTTTTATTTCTTACAGTGCTGCTGGAGGAGAAAACTGGCTTTTTAACAGAATTCGCGGTCAAGATATTCGACTGTTGAAAAAGTTTTCTGTTGGTTATATTTGTGACTTGATGGTGGAAAAGAAGAAGGTGAAGTTTGGAATGAAGTAAGAGTACTTGACAATTTTTACAACCTTAATAGCCCACAAATAATCCTATTTTATAATTATGAGATATCATGAGGTTATGAAGATATGAAATGGTAAATTTTCATGTATTAAAATTGATGTCATCATTCCAGTGTGACTTCATCAGAAAAAGTTGACAAAGAAAACAGATACGCTGATTTCACAATCTTCTCCGTGCCATATCCAGGATGCGAGTTCTTCAAAGATTGGAGGGATAATGGCTACATGGCAGAAGGCATGATGTTCGATTGGAGACAGGTTAATAATTGATTTAAGTACTAGTGCATTTAAAAGTTTGGTTTTGCCGTCATATTTGCCATCTTAATATGAATTGTTTGGTTTTCAGGGGTATGTTGATGCCAGGTTAGAATTACCAGGTCGACTGTCGCCTCCACATATGATTGACTGGTCTAATTACAGAGTGCGTACTCATTTATATTTGCCCTGCCAATTACAAATCTTAAGCGCTGTGTGGCATTGTATTTTCGGTGTGGAAATTATTGCTTAATCTCTTCTGTTGATTGGTTTTCTCGTTTTTCAGAACTGGGACTTAGTCCGATTGACCCAGAACTATCTCAAACTTCTCCTGCATTATGTAAAGGAAGGGGAATCGGGTCTCCTGGTTCATTGCATTAGTGGGTGGGACCGCACGCCTCTTTTCATCTCCTTGCTTCGTCTATCCCTGTGGGCTGAGGGTGCAGTGCATCCTAATCTTTCTGCTGTTGAAATTCTGTACTTAACCATCGCATACGACTGGTACCTGTTTGGGTAAGTTGGTACTTTTGTTACAATTCGTATGCCTTTTGCTTGTTATGAATACGAATGAATGTTGACACAGGTTAGAATAAATTTTATCAATTCCTATCCTTCCCAACTATATCAATTCTCTGTGTTTAGCAGTCATATCAGTCCATTAAATATAAAATGAAATAAATAGATAAATATTCAGAAGTGGTACAGGCTTTACTGGTTTTTTAAAAAAGGCCTGTCAAATTGAACCGAGACAAAGCTGTAATAGCTGGCTACTCAAAAGTGGATCTAAAAATACATATTTAGGATATATTAGATTAATTTCTTACATTTGTCAGTATTTCCACTTTTCTGGTGATAAATGTAAGCCAATTGTTTACCATAGAAGTGGATAGAAGCAGCTGGCTTTAGCATGTTTAGACCACAATCAGGTAGGTATAGGTCGTTACAGACAGCTAGAGTCGACCATATTTTAT
Organism: Alitta virens; assembly: GCA_932294295.1. Lineage (NCBI taxonomy): Eukaryota > Metazoa > Annelida > Polychaeta > Phyllodocida > Nereididae > Alitta > Alitta virens. Next base: position 6,559,269 of record OW028574.1, on the reverse strand, counting down.
GAAACTAACTGTACTATGCTGTTGACCTCGTCTTAAGTTGTCCAATTTCTCCTGTCAGTGTGATGATGATGTCATGCTTTTTGTTTCAGACACAATTTCCCTGACAGGATTTGTAAAGGAGAGGAAATCTTTTTCTTTTGTTTTAACTTCTTGAAGCACATTACCTCTGATGAATTCAATATTTATCGAAGGTAAGTAAACATTTTTGCCTTACAGTAATTTATTTTTGCCATCAGCCTGTTTAAAATTGTATTTGTGAAATGTTTGGACTTAACTGTAGTAACAGGTCGATCATTTTTGTTTTTGCAGAAGGAGGCATAAAAGCAGGACAGTTAGCAGAACTGACTCAGAATGCAACTTTGATGGAGTTTTGTTAGGTAAATATATCATGAAATTCCTACATGGTTGTAGGAGTTTTGTACAAATTTTTTCCACAAAGGTTATATTTTGTGAGCATAACGGATGATGTCATTTTTATGTGTATCTATGGGGCATTTGTCTATAAGGCATTTCTTATGGTGCGTTAGTGTACTAATGCACCATATTAGATTGCTGATTTTGCGTAATGCTTCCGGTTTGCCATTTTCCGAGCGGCAAATTCGAACTTACATGTTAATCCAATGGGGCCAGTTCGGCGGAAGGCTCAAGCGTGTATAAAGCACATATGCACTCAAAGTACGGACCTGTCGGCGTTACCAAACATTTGTGTAGAGCTTCATAGTCTTCGGCACTGATTCCTGGGCTTATCTATCCAGTATATTTCTCAAAATCATCATTTTGTGTGCATGCTGGCCGCTCGTTCATCTTCGTGTATCTCCGCCAAAGCCACCACTAAACGCCAGGTGTCGCCACTGTGTTATGCTGAAGTATACAGTGTCACCCTCTCGTGTTTGAATCTTATCATGATTGCTATCGAATTGCGCTCAGCTTGTTCGTTGCACAGAATTCGCTCTACGCACCATTTGCGCATTTCCATGCGCTCTAGTTTCTTACTCAAATGTACATGTTGGTTTATATGAATTAAAAAAAGAAGTTGCATAATAGAATAATGTTAATATTATCGGCCCAAGTATTGAATACAACTGCTAGCAACGATTGTGCTCTATTATTGGGTCTTTAGGTGTGAATGCTAACGGAATAAGCCGCTTTTATTGGCTGTTTTGCTGCTCATTCCGTGGTGCAGTTGTATTCGATACTTGTGCCGCATTATCAATCTTTTTGAACATGAACTTTGCAGACCCAGAGATCTCAAGAGCGAGTTATAGAGGTAGTAACACAAGTATAAACAGCACCAGTAGTTTGAATAGCACCAAGAGCAGTATTGACAATGCACCTATTTTCTTCACAACATCTCATGAAGAGGAGCCTGGAACTTCATTGCCAAATGGGTAAAGGATTTTTTTGACCTCGTTCTTAGTTTGGCCTCATTCTTAATTTGGCAGTATATTTTTGTATATTTAAAATTTTTTTTTAACAATTCTGGTATTTTTGCATTGCATTGTGATAAATTCAATTTTCTTGTAAGGCTGTTTACCACTTCTCTCTGATGGGAAGATAAGCTAAAACCTGGTTCACTTGGTTGTTTATTTATGAATCAAGTTAAAGCTCTTAAATATCAAGTGATCAAGATATGAAAACTGTAAGTGTATAAATTATTAAGTTCAGAAAAATGTTTATGACATTTTTTTTTACAGTCTGGAAAAACGATTAAAGTTAACAATGTATTATGCTCCGCACTTCAATATTGCATTATTGCCGCTTCAGGAATGTGAATTACCACAACGGTGCAGCAGTGACAGCTCAGTCTAAGTCTGTGATAGAGCCTATGACTATGAGAAGTGGTCAGAGTCCCAGTAGTCAGGTGTTTTATAGCAGCACGAGCCCCGTAGCAGTACCCCACAGCGTTCATCAACGCGTGTATGATGGCCACACAAACTCACCAGTCTGTGGCAGGTTGGTATTTAGATACCGTAGTTTAACATTTACATGCACACTGAACGTGTGTTGATAGTTTTCTCTTACATTTCTTCAGTCTCAGTAAATTAGAAGTAGTGTATAATACTCTTTTATCACCAATGATTTTTTTTTGTTGTCAATATGCTTCAATAAAAATCTAATTTAATCTGGAAAACCAACTCTGTTGAATCATAGGTCACTTATTATGAAATTCTGGTCCTGATTTCAATATCAAGGCAGGAGATTCTTAAAGACTTACTAAATTTTTTATTATAATGGTTTTCCTATTGTGAATACATGGGAAACAATTAATAACACCAATTAATCTTTAGTTACACCAATTAATCTTTGATTCTGATGAAAAAAAAATTAGGAAAATATCAAGTTACTACAATTTATTTTTAATTAGTGTTCTGTTGTTTCATTTTATGAAATTGATGTCATATTTCAATATCCTTGTCAATTTCTGCAGCTGGCAGATAGTGTCTGGTAGTGGGAGTTTCCGAGGCAGTACATCTTCAACTGACTCTCCTCATTCCTCTGCATCTGACCCAACAGGAAACCCTCAAACGTAAGTAGTATGGTCATTTTAGAAAACTCAGTTTAATAAATGTTATCTCCAAAGAAAAACAATAAAGTGTACAATGCATACATAGACACAGTGCTATGTTGAGATGTAGAACTAGGACAACCATACTACATAGACAAAACAATACACAAGGTGATTAAGTAGTGTTATAAAATGCATTGAAATTTGTTTTGAAATATCTTCTTAGACTTTAATTAATTATAATTTATCAGTGCTTAGTTGTAAATTGCCAATGCCAAGTAATATGTAAACTAAAGTCTCAAACTTTTCGAAGTCACTGGATCTAAATGGTTGCATCTATTGGCCTGGAAGACAGGTAAAATCCACCAGAGGGCAACATCATATAGCGCCCTCTGTTATTTAATGTTTTGCGTCAAATCTTCCTTCCAAGCTGGCCATAAATCTCTCATTCAACAAAGATGGCAAACTTTTAAATGGTCATCAAAAGTTGCCTGTCAAAAATGTGGTTATATATTGGTTAACAATATGACATTTGGCCTACTGATTTTATTTGAGGTACATTTTAGATGTCATTTTACAAGAAGTCATTTGTTATTTCAGGGATAGTAGCAGTACGTTAGTGCTTGAAGAACCCACACGGAAGCAGAGGCTTGACGCTGCTCGACGAGTATTTCTCTCAGTCTACTGCAATGTGATAGACTATCGGACATTCAAAGAAAGCAGTGGTCTGTCTAGTTTAGTTGGTCAATTTGCTGAAAAAGTTGGCATTCGTGCACCGCGTAGTACGCCTGTATGACGGTCAAAGAATCGTCTATACGTCAATTAAGTACTCGATCTCACTCTGTAATGTGATTAAGTTACAGGAACAAGACTGCAGTAGCATTGAAGTTATCAGGTTTGACGTCAGTCAATCTTTAATCATGTTATTAGAATGACAATACACAATATGTTGAAAAGCATTGACAGGGACTGAAACATATAGATGTTTAGGTGTAGCTCTGAAGTACTTAAAAGGAATTCTAGATACCAAAAAGTCGTCATAGTATGCATCAAGAATTCGAGACTCCAAAACTCAGACTGGCAGAGCTCAATGTGTTTATGTTGAACACTGAACTGGTCAAGCGGATTACACCAGGGCTGATAAAAATGTCAAAAATGATGGAATGGGCATTGGAATATGGTGATAGCCGTGATTACTTATGCGACATATTGCGACAATATTGTTGTTCGGAGTCATATACTTCTGGTGCGACTCCATGATTCTAATTCCCTCATTTTATTTTACAAGACATTTTACATCACTTGATGGTCAACGAGTATTTTACTATTGATTATTATCGTTATCAAGAGCATTTACATCAATGATTTGGCACCGATCAAGAATTTGCTAGCATGTTAAAACTTTAAGAACAGTGTGATTTATCATGTATGTATTTCAAAGATGCATTGTCATTATCATTATAAAATAATATTATGAGAAAAATTGCAATTATGGACAGTGGCAACTAAGTATACTTGTGCGGTCATACTGTGGTATTATTCCAAACTGTATATATATATATATATATATATATATATATATATATATATATATATATATCCTGAAGATATATTTCTTAACTGTATGTTTGGTTATTTGCATAAGGTGATGTTTGTGTTATGAAAATCGTTAACATGTAAATCGTGGATTCCCATTACCCAAAAAACAGTGAAATGGGTCATAGCATTAACATCAGGTTCATAAAAACGGCTAACAGTGCTTATTTGATAATAATACTAAGTAGAAGATGCAGCAAATTTTTTTGTATTTCATTTTTCATTGCATCTCTTCAAAGCTGCATAAATTAAGTATTAATGCGGTGCATTTTTTCTGTCGAAAAATACGTTTGTTATTGTGAGCCTTGCACATGCAGATTCCATAAATCACATTGAGGAAGTGTATTGGTCTGTAAATTGTTTTATGTAAGCAATATTTCCAAAATGTCAATAGTGCAGATAATGCAATTGTAGTTTAATGGATGCTAAATCGTGATTCACTAACATGTCATTACACAAAAATAGCTTGATTTGATAACAACCCTCCGTCAAAATTGCTGTTAATTATTACGTACCTTTCAGATGTTCAGGGGAAGCTGTTAATACTAAAACACACAATGCACAGTGTTGCATATCAATCTAAGAAATATTAATTTTATGATAATTTTTTATCTAGTCACTTTAATATTTCTAAATGCTAATTTTAGGGATGTCCCTAGCTATTGTATTTGATGTATTTTAAATCTGAATGTCACACACGTCTTATGAAGTTAATCAAGGAAGACCCAATGTATAAATTTAAAGCAGTGGTTCCAGTTGGTACTCTGAAGCATCCTGCTCGGTCTCTGGGTTGTATTGTTGTAAATGTTTGCTAGGAACAAATGGGAAATTAAAGCCTGTGTATATTTATTGTTTTTAAAATTGGGCATCACGTTATATTAACTGGATTGGTCTTCACTGCATTTTACAAAATTAAAAATATAACATTATCCACCTGCCATTAATGTCCTATTGTTTTTGGTTGTTTTATGAGGCAAGTAGTCTGACGGGTCGGAATTAAGGGTGTTTCCCCCACACCACGGAATGACTCTGACAAGTGTAATAGTTAACGCTCTCGCTTCCCGGTGAGACTTCAAGAAGTCCAGGGTTCGATTCCCAGGTGGTGCACTCTCTTTTGACAGACTACACTAGTATATGTTGTGTATGGTATCCGTACCAATGTCATATCTCTAAAGCCAATGACAGACCTATTGTCATTGCCAGAAGAGGGCATGACAATGATTAACACTGTTATTTCGACGACTGGGTGACTTGAGGACCATTACTTAGGTCACATACCAAGGAAATTCTAGACTGCCTGGAACTATTAGTGACTTTACAGTAGTCCTTTCCATTTTTTGGGGGATGGACATCGATTCGATGGTTCATACCACAGTATAAGAGATTGCGAAGAGTTATTTTGTGTCTTAAATCTCAGTCATCAAGGTTTCACCATATACTCATACTTCTTATTGCTCTACTGAACCATGCTTCTCAGTTCATTAATCAGATTTACATCAGACCAAAATTGTGTCAGCTTAGCTTGGGCTCCCATCTCATTGAGTATCTGGACCAATTTTTTCCACTGCAGTTTGTTCCACCAGGCCCTGTCAAGGTGGAACAACAAACATCACCTATATATATATATATATATATACTGCCTAAGTTGCCCTGCATCCTTTCTTTCGGTATCATTGAGAAATCCCTTCTACTAGATATAGGGCCTAACTATGTCAAATGCAAGTCTCCCAAGGCTGAGGAGCCTTTCTCGAAGGCTTCCAACATTCAGAAGGTGGTGTCAGTACTGCACATTACCTGAGAGCTTTAAGCTTTAATATCACAATAACAGCTGTTCAGGGCAAAGTAATACATCTTTGCGACAATACAGCTGCAGTCTTGATATCAGCAACGTTAGTGGAGCATTCAGTCACACTTTACGAAGAGACAATTAAGGGACATTCTATTATGCCTCCCAGAACACCAGCAGAAGCTCTGCAGAAGTTCTGGGGAAGCTCAGCAGAAGCTCTGTCTCGCCTCATTAAGACCAGTTAGACTCATCAGTCTCACCTCGTTAAGACCAGGTAGACTATCAGTCTCACTGCCATGGTAGACCATTTGTTCTTGGTGTGAGAAGAGAGATCAAAATCTTACCAAAGCCAGGTAGTTGGCTTCCTAGTGAATTGAGTCAAGTCCTCTCCCAGGACTACAGGTATTGCTAAGTTCTATTGCATCCAAACTTGGTTCAGTTGATGGCATTCCTAACTCACTTCATCTATGCCTTAATAGGCTATAAATAATCCAACACACAATTTGAGTGACTTGTCAATGTATACACAGTTTCACAGTAGCCATGTTGACATTTTCGCCTCATAAACCTCATTTTGATAACATTATATGTTATCACATCACAACTTCTCCATTGTTCTTGCACTCTGTGACCTCACCATGGTCGGGATGGGGGCCTAGCTCAGTGGTAGCGCGCTGGGCTTCCAACCACTGGGTCCCGGGTTCAATTCCCGGTTGAGCCTATGTTGGATGGCTGTTTCATCCTTCGTCTCATTGCCATGGTCCCTACCTGTCCTAATTAGCCCATCAGGTGCAGAAATACCGGACGTAAAGCCCTAATCCACCACCACCACCTCACCGAGGTCATCGTCTACTGATGACGTCACAATATTATATCTGAGTGCAAAGACAGGTCAATGAGGCAAAAATGCCAACATGGCTGCTGTGTGAAAAGGGTGTATGTTTCTATCTCATGCTCTCACGCCCAGGAACCAAACCACCAACTGTGACACTGAAGATGTAAATTGTTGCCCCAGCACGAATTTGCCCTGTGTTTAATAGCCGAAGGCCTAGATTGAGGCTGTAGGCCGTAGGATCAGGCTGGCAGGAGGTCACATGACCCACGAATATTGTATAATTCAGCAAAATGTCAATCTCGCGCGTGTTCAAACTTTAAAGGGTACCCTAGGAGTTTTTCACGTGACAATCGTCAATCTGCTTACAAAAATGCCTTTAGACCTGATAATATATAGTGTAGACATCCTGCTGTCTGTTCATTGGGTTATATGATGCACTGGTGATGCACTAAAATGGTTCATGTCATGTCATATTGACCTGAGAGGTCATTTATGTCTGGACTAGTTATGCAGGGCTAGTTACACAGTGTGAATTGCATGGGACAGAGCCCTGTGTTGACCTTTGGGGTTTGAGGTCTTCACCCAGTGTAAATACAAATGTATCCTTATCACGAGGAGGCCCAGGGCCTATCAATGGAAACAGTTCATTTGCAATATTTTTGCCATTTCTTTCTAGCAACAGCTTTGGGGAGAACTGGGCCACCTCAGGTGGGGAGAACTGGGCCCCTGTCCTAGGCCTCCCTCTTTTATAAAATACGATCAGTTTTTTGATAAGGAAATTATATACCACCTGGTATAAGAAATTATGCTAAAACACTAGCTTACACTTAGAAAATGAAAGGAAAACCATAATCTATGTCACATCATAGTTGACTTATGGCTTACAATATAAGTTGGTTTTATCCATGCTTGCACTTTCAGAGTTTAAATTATTCAAACATAAGTTCAGCAGGCATATTTACCCTACATTAAATCATTCATCAAACGTCTATATGACAGTTACTTACTGGTTTATTAAAGTTAAGATATAGTAGGCCTACATGCTACACTTTTGGGGATACATACAATAATCTTTTAAATCCTGCAAACTTTCCAATAAAACCTTGATTAGACTTACAGAATTTTATGTCAAGATAAAGTTCAAATGTTAACTTAATACATTTTAACCATGAAATGCTGTATTCCCAATGTATATTGAAGTTTAACCTGAATGTAATTTAAAAAATGTTGATAATTCTTTATATTATGAAAGCATTAATAATTGTTTCAGGTTTTCTGTGTGTTAACTGAAAGAACAGGCCCAGTTCTCCTTACCGGATGGAGAACTGGGCCACTTTTTTCTGAAATATAATTTTCTCTTTATACGAGAAATAGTTGAAAATTCTTTCAAAAAGGCACCTTATAGTATAAAGAAAAAGGTTGCTTTGCTTTATTATTATTTGAATCGGGAAAAATCGAAATGTGATATAACGGCCCAGTTCTCCTTATATACTTTCCCTATTACATCAAAATTAGCACCAAGTGTTTTGGCTTTGTGGCTGGAGTGCTTTTAATCCCCCCACATATGTAGGTATACCGTATATGAGGCACTGGGTGTATATATGTTTCAGAAATGTAATGCACACAAACTGCCACATGGTCAAAATCTTTGTGGATCATATTTCCTCATGTTCATCTCACCGGAATGTTCATTGGCATGAGCTATGATGAATTCAGCAGTGCGCCATCTATTGATTCCATAAGGCGTTTATCAGTATGAATGTGATCATAAATATGTGGCGACAGCCAATACTTTACAGGGAAATTGGCAGGAGTACAGAAAAAGACATATAATGAATAAGCTGATAAGAGCATGCAACTGAAGTATTTTTGGCATGGGAAATGCCATTGGATGTAATTTGGTCTTTGTTCTGAATCTGTGTGGGGAAGAGGGGAGGAGAAATCAATATGGTATAAGGAATGTCATTCAACATAATATCACCCAATCTCTCCACTGGTTGCCAATCGCCAAAATAATAGAGTATAAAATTTTAACCATCGTCCACAAATGTCTGCATGACCAGGCCACATCATATCTAACTGATTACAATTAAATCATTCAATAGAACAACACGTGCCAGCACCACCCGAATCATGGACTTAGAAGTGCCTAAATGCCAGAAGATCCACTTTTGCAGCCCACTCTTTTAGAGTGCTGGGTCCCCATTTATGGAACAAGCCAACATCACTACTAAAGACTTTGCTAATTTCAAAAGGCTTTTAAAAGACTCACATATTTCAAACAACTTTTAATCTATCATTAGCTTTTACATATTTAATATTTTATTTGCTTTTATCTATTGATATGCTTCTGTATCTATTTGTAGCGTTGTACAAATGTATACAATTTAATAATAAAAAGCTTTAAAACAGTATGTTGAATAAGACTTAGAAACTAGTCTCATAGACTTGGAAGCTAAACTCCAGAGGAGTCCTCAACCAATCACTAAGAGCCCTGGACTCTCATGACTCTTAGTGATTGGTTGAGGACTGCATGCCTTATCCAATGGGAGTCCTGGGTTCACATGACGTCATCTGGAGTTTAGCTTCCCTGTGTGACTGGTTTCCAAGTTGTAAGGCAAACGCTAGGTGTTTAGTTTGAATGTGTCTTTTGCCTAAACCAACAGTCACTTATTCTGTTATTTTCCTTACCTTGGATTAATAATACTAAAATAAATTTGATAAGATTTGGGTCAGGCTTGGAAGTAGTCATGATTTGAAACATTTCCCGGCCAAACTTTTCGTCCCCTGCTGGGTAGGTGGGTGGATTAGGGCTTTAAGTCGACGGAGGGACTATGACAATGAGATGATGGATGAAACAGCCATCCAACTTAATTGGGCTCGACTGGGAATCAAACCCCGGACCCAGTGGTAGGCAGCCCAGCGCAATACCACTCAGCTATAAGCCCCCACCGCTCTTTTCCCCTGCTGTATATACATGATATATAGGTTCAGTGGGTGGCACAAATCCATCACTGGGTGATCAGGCTGCCAAATTGTCACTAAAATTGAAAGAATAGCCTGATGTCTGGAATCGGATGTCTCTGCAGAAACAAATGATTGATAGCACCCTAGGGTTACATGAAACTGAGGTCATTAGTTCTCCTTCTCCAAGCAATCATAAGATGGGTAGCGAATCATCCTACAGAGATGTCTTTGGGTATCCGTCTATGTATCTTTGTATCTATGTATTTATGTATTTATCTAACTATCTACCTATCTATCTATCTAACTCTCTATCTATCTATCCATCAATCCATCCATCCATCCATCCATCTATCTATCTCTCTATCTATCTATCTACCTATCCATCTATCTATCTATCTACCTACCTATCTATCTATCACTTTTCTAAATGTTAAGGTATTGGTTTAGTCTGTTTTACTGCTTTTAAAGCAGTCTTTGCCGACCTTAAAATATCACCCTTGGCAGGCCTGCTCAAGCATGAGCCTTTCTCAGCTCCCTGAGGAGTGGCTATCTAATTCCTCAATGCCAGGGCCGAGTTTGAACCTCTGACCATGCGCATACGTGTTGAACACCTTTTATCTACTAGGCCATGGCACCCATCTTTTCTATGTATCTATCTATCTATGTATCTATATATCTATATATATATATATATATATATATATATATATATATATATATATATATATATCTATCTATCTATCTATCTATCTACCTGTCTACCTATCTATCTATCTAGCTAGCTAGCTATCTATCCATCTATTCACATTCATCTATCCATCTACCTACCTATCTATCTATCTATCCATCTATCTCCCTATCTATCTATCTATCTATATATCCACCTATCTATCTATCTATCTATCTATATCCGTAATTGCTTTCAATGTAAATGTCAGCCATCATCTCTGCCTCTGTTGCGGCATTTTTAGTCAGCATTCACAAACAGAATGTCAAGCCGTTTCCTGAATAGCATCTGTACGATAGGTCATATGGAGAGGTCGCCACTAACAGCTACTCAAGACTGGTAAACCCTTCCTCTGGGCCATGCAATTCCTGTCAGATGATAAAGAGCAAAGTCTTGTCGGTGAAACTAATACGAGACAGTAAGAATGCCGCAGTCTGGGTATTTAGCTATACTAGAGGGCCTTAACGTTGAAAATGAGGAAAGAAACCTTTTAAGATATGTGGAGAAGTGGAGATTCTTTGAAGTTCATTGGATACCAGAGTCGTGTTGGCACCGTAATAGGTTTGCAAACGTTGTAGGCCACACTAGCGAACTTTAAACTCTGTAATTACCACGAAGGGAGGATCTGAAGTTCTTAATGTGCCTTTTAGTAGTCTGACGTACGGTGCTCTATTATGGTCAGGTTTTTGTTTAATAAATAGAGTTTTCAGTAAAAGTCTTGCACTTGTTAATGGTTCTTGATATCTCTATTGTTAAGCATAATTATTTCACTTAACAAAATCATTGAAAATAGCTTAATATTTGTTAAACATTAGAAAATACAGCCTGTCAAAACAGGTAACCTCATAATGACAATACGTATTAGGACACCAATGTCATATAATGCAAGATTTGTGCTAAAAACAAATGATTTCTCCCTGGTAAAAAAAAACAGCTTCTGCTGTAAAAAAGATGAATTAAATTCTCAAAAGGAATTACGGCAATATTCATAAATTCACTTCTTCAGCATATCAAAAAGTTGATGTTTCAAACATACAAGTTTGAAGAGAAACCCTGATGACTAAAATGGTTTTCATGCACTCTCTATTTCTTGCCTAATTTTGTGTTCAAATTGGAACCATTTGCCTTTGAATGACCTTGCAAAGTGAAAACACATATCTTAAGTTTCAAAATGCTGCTGTTTGAGTGGTGCAACTGCTCAGCAGACGAAACTAGGGAACATTAATTAAAACTGACCACATTAGGACACTGACTATAATAAGGCACCATACGTTCGTCTTTTAGACTATGGCCAGTTCATCTGAAGGTTTCAAGTTCGGATCCCGACCTACATGGCTAAATGTGCCACGTGCATTTTCCATGAGAAGGATAAACGCATGGAAAACGCATGGTTTTTAGCTAATTATAATGAGGCAAAAACGCACGTGGCACAATTGGCCATATGCACTGTGCGATTCTTACATTTATATAAGCTCAACCAAGTCATTCACATGACTAATACAATGTATAAATACACCCCCCTCCTCCCATTAACTAAGATGCAACGCGGTGCAGGCTCCACACCCGATACTATCTCATCATTACACCTGCCTCTTGCCTAGCAACTGGCAAAACCAGCAGCCTAAACCCTAGAAAAGTAGCCTAGAGTCAATAACATATGCAATTATCAACAATGTATATGGAATTCATCCCCAAAAAATATCTTGTTTTGATAATATGAAATAAAGTTTTGGGATCTAGGATGAATATTAACTGTTATACATTTTCATTTGGCAAGAAGCCAAACTCTATTCAGTTTTGAAAATTACTTTGCCTCTGGCTTAGAAATGGAGCTATTCAGTTAGTAGTAGGCAAACAGTGTAGTGTTTGTTTCATTCTTTATATAACCCAATTTCCTTTTTCTTCTTACGTTACTTTTTTCTCAAACGATTGGATAACACTTCATAGCAGTTTTGATGACAATGATGGTGCATGGTAAAATTGCCTGAGACTCGCTTCAGGGTATCTGTAGACAAGTCAAGCTGAATTTCCTCTGCAAATTGTTTGTATGACCATTTTATGGTGTGGCATTTTTTTTTTTTTTTTTTTAATCTACAAGAATTCAATATATATATATATGTATTTTTATGAAGTAGGCCTACATTAGTTATAGCTTTCAGTAGACAACTCTAGCTAGGTCGTTTGGTTCAGCTAACACAGAAGTACTCACGTGAACTATATTTACACTGTATGTTCACCGCTCAAGATTGCGTGAGGCCTGCTCTTTAAAAGCAATCCTGATGACACTTTTTAGTGGCCTCGTTTACATATACTATTGCAAAGAAAACATTGTTGTGCTAGTAACCTTCTATACTGGACCCTACCTCCATGATCAGGTCATTATTTCCCTTTGAAATACAGGATATCTCTCCAATTTCGGCAATAATTCCGATTAGCTGATTAGGTTCAAGTCCCATCGTTGTTTCCCTATATTATTGATACAAAGGCCACCCCACAGGAACAAATCCTTCCTTCAATACAACGAACAACATGCCCCTTTGGAAAGCCACAGCTAATGCTGAACAAACATCAAAGGTACAAGTGTTCCACAAATAGAAGCAGCGAGTGTCCAATTGTATACAACGCACAAAAGCCTCCTCGTTCATCGAATTTCCCCCCAAAGGAATGCTCAATTCAAACAGACCACAAGGCTCTTCACTCTCTCCTCCACTATTTGCATTACTTGACCTAACAACAACACAGACGAACTAGAACAACACTGATACGACAACAACACAAACTCCTGTACAATGACACGTTTCTTTGCACTAATTGTCACACAGCACAGGTCGAACGTGTAATATCTTCCTGTAAACTATTTAACGTGCCGCAGCCATGTCAAACAGACAGACAGACAGACAGACAAAGACATTTATTTACACAAAGAGACACACATTTCATATACAGACATTGTTTGAAACAAACATAGACAAATAAACAAGTAAAGAAATATTTAAAATTTATTTTTCTCTATGTGTGGGAGGCCTCTCTAAGGTCTTAAGACCGCTATCGAGAGGCCACCCATAACAGGCATGATATCTCATTTTTTGGCCATTTTGAGTACGACATCAACAGTTATAATTCGGGTTACGTTTTGTAAAATCAGTTAATTCAGTTAATTAAAGGTCATGTAGATTAGATAATAATCTTTAAAGTCCTCGATGATGCGAACTAGACACATTTTAATGTCCCTACTATGTTAATATAAACATATATGATAAACGCACTTCAGAATGATCTAAAGATTAAATCTGACAAAATTCTGGTGTCAGCCACATGTAATGATGACAGTACAGTAATTTTATATCTGTTGACTTTTTTGTGGTGTCTTATTAAAATTGTCCCATACCACCTCTTGAGTAGTAAGTAGAAGATTGAGATAAACGACCAAGGGGCCATTCATGTCAGGACTGCTTGAGTTGATCAATGTATGGAGACAAACACTAGAGCGCTGAAGTACCAGAGGCCCCTCTGACTTCAGTGTTTTTGATTCTCTTTTGGGTGATTTGAGTTTGGTCACATCTGCCTTTGTTTGTTCGTCCATTGTTTTCACACTTTTTCCTCTTTGCTTGCAATTGATTTCCCAATTTAAGATGTCGCTCTCCACTTAGTCGTGCGTTTGTTTCTGCTGACTAGAAGCTTGGGTGGAATTCCTTTGCCGAAGCTGCAGAGTGTTTTCAATGTCCCCTTGATCCTTTCTTTTTGTACGAGCAGAACAAAGCGCTCAGAACAAAGTGCTCCTTTGGGAATCGATGGTTATGCTTTGAATTATGCTTATTAGGATAAGAGCGTGTCTAGAAATACACAATATTTTTGTATGGAGAAAAGGGGGGCAATGCATAAATTATAGCTATAGAAAAATACAAGTAGTGACACTAAAGATTGGCAAAGAATAAAAGCTATTAGTACTTTTTACAGTGATATCTTTCTGCGTGTAATTTGCAACTAATGACTCTTAAGGCACAAGGTATTCATGACTGGAATATATGCCGTTAGGTGCGGCCATTTTTGTCTGTCTAGAGAATTAGCTAAAGGATAGAGCCAAACACATTGTTATTGTTATATTTTATTTGCAAACCAGCATTTAAAACAAAACAAGTATTAGCTAAAAACAAGCAATACTTACAAATATAAAAAAATTCACCTTTTGAAAAAAGATTTACAACTGGTAGCTTCATACATATATCCTAATTTTCTACAAACTTCGTTACAAAATTTAGTTCTTTCATCTACATATTTTGGACAGTAAAAGACAAAATTAATTTCAGTTATTACACTTATTTTTGTTACATAATTTACAATTGCGACCATTAATATTTACTCTATACCATCTTCCTGTTTCTATAGCTAATTATAAAATGCCAGACCTAAATTGTGCAACATAAGAGCGTTGTTTCCTGTCAATAAATTATAATACATATTTTTCAGTTTCATACCCTGATTTATAATCTCTATACAATCTTAAATTTGGTTTATTATTTAGCTGTTGTTTCCACTGTATGCTACATTTTTCACATAACAAAGGCTTAACTGCATACTAATTACAATGTCCATATTAGTCAAACGAATCCTACATCTGTTAGTATCTTTCTCAGGTCTTATAAAACGATGCCAATTACCACAAAAAGTGACAATAAAGAAAAGAAACAAAAGCACTTTTCTTGGAAAAATGAGGACATGAAGGTGGCCTTCAGGGAGCACAACCCGGATTAGGCCAATAGGAGGAAATTACCAAGAAAGAAAAATACCACAACCGGAAAATGGACTTATATAAGACTAATGAACGAATAAGCAGCAGTGGTCCAGAGATCCAGCCATCCATCTAAATTCAGACCCTAGTCTCAGATGGAGGCTACAGGGTAGAGAGGCCACAGAGCAGAGAGGCCACAGGGCAGAGAGTCTGAAAGAATTCAATGCGAGGAACAATCACGCGACGACTGTGACAACAACACATTATCATCGGCTTGTAATCGGCCCGCCTGTGGCCAACATTGGGACGATATAGACATGTACTGGTATGCTATCTGGGAAGTCCTTGTGTTTAGTTTTTTTTTAACTTTGCAAAGTAAGATTCAGTAAACTAGGGACTCCAAACTATTAGTGTTAATTAGGGCTCCTAAAAATTTCTTTTGTCAAGTTGGGGCCCATCACCATGCCACCTCCCTTCCTAAGGGGGTTCAGCAGTCAATTTCTGGCCTGAGCTTAAAACTGCTTAAGTTCTCATGCCAAAACATGCAAATCAGTGGCTAAGTTATAATGCTTCAATATCGTTATGGCGGGGTATATGTACAGTTAGTTTCTTAAAATACGGTCGACTCTAGCTGGTATCAAAAATGTTTCATGATATGTATATCAAAGGGTGAGGTATATCAAAGGGGTGAGGTATATCAAAGTGCATTTTGCAATGTGTTGATGTAGAGCGCCTCTACTAGAGACAAGTGATATGTATTCCTAGACTTATTATCTCATCATTACGTTTGCCTCTAGCAGTTGGTAATAGAAGCCTCAGGCCAGTATCATCCAGAACATTGACACAATGTCACAGACAGCAAAGGAGCAGTTGCATCATGGACACGACATGCAAAAAAAGCAGCTGCATCATGGACCTGTTCTAAACAGCCCGATGAAGTTGCTCAGATTCCTTAAAGCCGAGCGACCGGTGTGCAATACTTCAGCTCGTTAGCCCCAGGAGGGACCGATGGAGATAAATGAGGTGTGGAAATATCAAATTAAGGTGATCTTTCAATCCCTGCCCATAGATTTCCACTGAATGAGTCAAGGGAGGAGCCTCAAGGTCAGATTGACCCAAGGGTCATACATGGCTTAATAATTTATGGGGTCAAATGTCTTGTCCAGTGGTTGTGCCATCAATAATAATTTCTCGATCTTAATTTAAGGACCAGGAAACATTTGATTTGATGTTGCCTATACCAAAGAAAAGGTGGTAAAAATCCAAGCTAAAACATTCAAGTATGGCACGTTTCATTAAAAACGGCCCATCATATTGAAACTAGACAAAGTTGTCATAGCTGGCTACTCAAAACCGGATCTAAAAGTACATATTCA
Organism: Alitta virens; assembly: GCA_932294295.1. NCBI lineage: Eukaryota > Metazoa > Annelida > Polychaeta > Phyllodocida > Nereididae > Alitta > Alitta virens. The sequence continues at coordinate 6,542,747 of OW028574.1, read as the reverse complement.
TGATATATTAGATTAATTTCTTACATTTACCAAGGTTTATATTGATAGATGTAAGCCGATCATTAGCTATAGAAGTGGACAGAAGCAGCTGGCTTTAGCATGTTTAGACCACAGCCAGGTACAGGTCGCTACAGACAGCTAAAGTCCACCGTATTTTATGAAACTAACTGTACATATACCCCGCCATAACGATATTTAAACATTATAATTCAGCCACTGATTTGCATGTTTTGACATCGTCTCACAGCATTATTCTCACAACCCCCACCCCATATTCTACCCCATCAATAGTTGAGAATTTGATAAATTTAGAAATTGTAGTGGAGTTAGACAAAGGGATGAAAACTTCTATTATCCTCATCAAGTTTCTAATTGTCTGTCTGGAAGAGCCTGTATCATTTACTGCAAGGGCTTCGCGTGTCAAAATCATCACTCACCTTGATACCATTCTGACAATATTCCGTCCATCCCCCACAAGACTGTACAGCTTGATGCCCCCTCACCTGGGAGTAATCAACCAATATTCTAAATTCAATCAAGTGTTCCTCTCAGGCTTCCCAGTTCCCAGAATCAGGGCTTCCGTAGTGACAATGCATGTAATTGTGACAAATTACTCTTTCCCCAAGCCATATATCAGTTTAAAAAAATCTGAACTAGGGAGACTGATGAATGCAGTTAGTTTCATAAAATACGGTCAACTCTAGACGCCTGTAGCCACTGCTGTAGCTATAACTGGCTAAAACCAGCTAGCTGCTTCTGTCTACTTCTAGCTACATGTAATAGGCGGCTTACACCTACCACCACTGAAAAAATATAAACCTTGGTAAATGTAAGAAATTTATCTAAAATATCATAAATGTGTATACTTTTAGATTCAACTTTGAGTCGCCAGTTATAGCCAGACAGTTCCGTTTAGTGGCAGGTAGCATCGTATGGCAGAAGTTTTCTAGCTTTGTCGAGGTTCAATTTTTTATGAAACTAGCTACATCTGTAAAGTCAAACTTAATTTTGAGACAGATCTTGAGACGTATATTGTAGAAAAAAATAGCAGTCAGGCAAGTAACCAGGCTGCCTGTCAATTGATGTGACACAGGAGTTTAATATTAAATTATTACTTGTAAGATGATATGTACATATGTTAATAATTCATCTGTGAGTAGCTTTTATTTTCGATAATATATCCTTTCACACTTTGTATATTTTGCGCTCCATAGTCTTAATTTCATGTAATGCAATTTTTATTATATACCCATACGCTTTAGCGTCTGTCCCAGGCACTGCCAGTAATTGATCTTTTTGTAATTGTTTAATTAATATGTACTTTTGTTAATGTTTTGTCTTAGTGCATGTTTTATTTTGTATTGCTGTGAGTGCAAATGCAATTTTGATTTTGTTTGTTGCAATGATGATGGAATTCCGTACATTAAGGGTTAATTGCTTGTCTTTGGTGGGTGTTTTCTTTATCTTTATTTATACATATATATATATACACATATATATATATATATATATATATATATATATATATATATATATATACACACACTTTTATTTGACAACTTGATGTCATTCATGACATATGTGTCACAAAGTAGACTAAATAAAATTAAAATTAAAAGCAAATGACAGTAACAATATAAGCATGGGGATAAAAGAAAAGAAGGGTTCCAGCTACTTATGAAAATGTAAAAGTTCATGAATAAATAATTGTCCATATCTGGCAAAGACTGGTAAAACTGAAACTTGCAGCATTGCGCTGACCTATTTTTATTGTCTCCAGTATTGGAGAGTTATCTGTCGACTAGTAACATTGCACTAATCTAATCATTATCTTTTTAAGAAATATTGCTGCCAAATACACGTGGCAAGAATAATTATAAAGACATTTTGTTATTGCAACATTGATAAGATGCAAACATTCTCTTACAGAGAAAAGCTGACTGAAGTAATTGCTCAATAATTCTCCACTATTCCAGGGTTTTGTTGACTCTTGCTGTCTAAGGAGATGGCTAGTCATGTGACGTTGACCGGGTCAGATCAATCTCGACCACCTGGCCTGACCACGACCTTCTCTTGCATGACATCACATGACCGGAAGAGGCTTGAAAGCTAACCACCGGAAGAAGTTAAACGACTTCCGTTGGGCATGCGCACAGCGATGACTTCTGCAGAATAGCTCCACAAAGGTGTTCCTGGAAGGAGCATCGAGAGTATTGAACAAAGATAATACAGATGATGTTTAGATGTTTTATTTGTTCACAGTATGTAGTATTTCAATACGGTTAGTACATTACATAAACAATCAAATACATAAGCATACTGTGGGGGATTTGCATTAGCATACTAAAAAGCTGTAAAATTGTGCACACCCATTACATTAAAGAAAAAGAGGCTAATTAAATATATTTGAAATTAAATTCATATATTGACACATAATAAAAAAATATATAATAATAATAATAAATAAAAATAATAATAATAAAAATGAATTGACATATATTACATAATTCAACACTAATACTAATTGCAAAGTAGCTTTTTTAAGGCTTTATTAAAGGCTTTGACACTAGCTTTTTAATGTGTGATTTTGATATGAAATTGTCAGGAGTATGAACCATAAAGAATGTCATGTATACAGTGCAGTCTAACAGTGTGGCTTGCAGTTAACACAATCAAAATCCTTAAGTAATTAATACTAATAATGATTATAAAGTGTATGTACACTTATACATTGAGAATTGCCCAAAATTCATTATAGGCTGTGTTTTTTACTCTCATTAATTCCATATGATACAAATCAGTTAAACTCAATAATTCATCTCTGTCAGAATAATCATATTTTTAGTCATTTATTTATTTTATAATTCGAAGCATGGACAGAAATGGTGGCACTAGGCTGTGTTTGACTCTCATTATTCCATATGGGATGGCAAAAAAAAGTTGGTGCACAACAGTGGTGTTTGTCAACAATAGTGATTATACTCTTATTCATCACTATCAGAATAATCATATTTTTTACAGTCATTTATTTATATTATAATTCGAAGCATTGGCCGAAATGGTTGCAAATAATTCAAAGCCCAACTTCATACTAACGACACCTCTGTAATAAGTATTAACAAATAGCCACAAGAAGGCCAAAAATTAAAAACACACGCAAGAAGAAATAAATGTGGACATTCATTTATATACACATGCATAATAACTTTGATTTCCGATGCAATGTAGAGTGTTTATGGCCAGTTGAAAATGCAATTAAAAACTATCATCAACTCTTTTACAGTGATGAAAAGACATTTTCACATATTTTTCATTAGGGTAATTCCAAAAGCTGTGTTATATTAGCTTCGAAGGCAGATATCATAGCAATTGAAATCTAATTAAAAGCAATTTATCACACTTGTCAGTCTGCATGATTGTTTTCTAATTGGGATGGCATTCCCTATCAATAATATTAAATTCCCGTTTGTTTGTACCATAAAAAGTAGAAAGGCACCATTCATAACAATTAATTCCATCTAAATTCCTTTCCTATTTAAAATTTATTTTGATACCACACAGATATTGTTGCATGGAAGAATGTCTTACGAAATAGGTACAACGGGACCTATCCTTCAGATTGTAAATTCCGTTCGAAATTAATGTTTTTTTTTCGTCCTTTATGTCTTTTTATTTATTTATTTACTTATTTATATATTTGGATGGTCACACATGTGATTGTATATCGACATACCACGTGGGGTTGTCAAAATAACTAGAAGTTAGTCAATCAGGTGGTATGCCTATAGTCACTTCGACAATGATTCTATAGAGTGATATATGCTTTGCAATAACATCTTAGAAATCTTCAGCTCAAAATTCAAAATTTTATATCTTTTAATCCAGATCAAATACAGTTAGTTTCATAAAATACGGTCGACTCTAGACAGCTGTAGCCACCTATTCCTGGCTGTAGCTATAACTGAATAAATAGTCGGCTTGCACCCACTATAAAAATATAAACCTTGGTAAATGTAAGACCTTAATCTAATATATCGTTTTAGATCCGGCTTTGAGTAGCCAGCTATAGCCAGACAGTTCCGTTTAGTGGCAGGTATAGCATTGTACAGCAAAAGTTTAGCTTGTCTAGGTTTAATTTGACAGTCCGTTTTTGATGAAACCTACTACATACCATGGAGTAGAATCTACTATCTTTTATTGTGCTACTAACATCTTTCATTCTGTTGTAGCGTACCTTTGCATTTTTGCTTTTAGTAAAGTCTCTTTTATTTTCTCTCTCTTTTTTTTCTGGTTCAGATAACTGGAAATAACAACTAGCGTTTATTTAATTTCATTCATCAACAGATTGCTCCGTTGCATCATACAGTGCCGTGCATCTACCCCTCTGAAAATGAAAGGGGCACTCTCTGTCAAATTTGCACATAAAAGTAATGATATAAATCAATACTTCTTGTTTCATGATATATTTTACCATTACATGCCCATTTTTGCTTACATATAACATAGCATTTCTCCTCTTTTAATTGTTTCGCTGCCATTTCATTCCATTGTGCCTGAACTCAGAAGGTGTAATTGAATGATATATATGGCATAAGGATAACATATCAGCACAGGTTAGATTTTTTTAAATACAAATTGCTGAGGTGTCTGAAAAGCTGGCTGTAAATATCAATCATATCCGTTTCTTGTTCTTTTCAGCCAAGTTAAAATTAATATTTCACTTATCACAGAGCCATATCTGCTATCATTCTATAGAAGTTCGAAATGACATCACATCGCAACCTAGAAGCCTTGTCACCACATTCTTACCGCAGGAAAGAACACCTACAAAAGCTTCCATTACGTTCTCCATCTAATGCCATCTCGTGGTAGATTGTAAGCTTCAATGCTGTACTGTATTTTCACAGGTTGGGCTTGATAGAACATTCATTTCCCAACATCACCTCAGCTGGCTGATTTGGCTGAAATGGTGGGTGAGTGGATTAGGGCTCTACTAATCTTGTATTTCCGCACCGGAATGGGCTACAATTAGTTCCATAAAATAGGGTTGACTCTAAACAGATGTAGTTGTCTAGCTTTGTCGAGGTTCAATTGATAGGCCGTTTTTAATGGACGTAACTGTAATTAGGACACACACACACAGGGGCAATGAGATGAGGGATGAAACAGCCATCCAACTTAGGCTCGACCGGGAATCGAACCAGGGACCCAGTAGTTGGAAGCCCAGCACACTAAACCCCCACCCCTCATTTGGCTGTAATAAGTTATGTAACACCTACAGTTAGTTTCATAAAAAGCGGTTGACTCTAGACGGCTGTAGCGATATATACCTGACTGTGATCTGAACATGCTAAAGCCAGCTGCTTCTGTCCACTTCTACAGCTAATAGTCGGCTTACATTTATCACTAGAAAAGTGTAAACATTGGCAAATGTAAGAAATTAATGTAATATATCATAAATATGTACTTTTAGATCCGGTTTTGAATAGCCAGCAATGACAGCTTTGTCTAGGTTCAATTTGACGGGCCGTTTTTAATGAAACTAACTGTAGTATTGTTAGAAATAGTAAGTAGTCGTAGTCAATCTTAATTAGTATTATTACCATAAAATTAACAATGATTCTAATTTTTAACATAATGCGCTAGGCCTATCATTTTAGTAGATGTATACATGATTATATCTTTCGCATCTAATGCTGCAATATGAGAGTATTGGTGAGCACGGGTAATCTACATGAGATCATGGCAATGCATATCGAGAGGTTTTTCCACATCTCAAATTCCAGTCAATCCCACTGCAGGCGATACTGTTTCACCAAAATGTCATGTCGTTAATTGCAAAATGGGCTCAAATGCACTTGTTGATTACATGCATTTCCCCCAGTCACCAACAACCCTACATGTCTGCGCATTCCCCAAGTTGCAAATAATGTCATGTCTGAAAACGCAAAAACAGAAATATGGAATGCAAAATCATGCTGTTCCTAATAAACATTCGTTCGTTGTTATTCCAAAATTTTTGCATCGAATGTGGAGAAGCCATCATATGTACAGCCTGAAATGCCATGGATTACAAATTTAGAAACATTAGTGCTCAATAGTCAACTGAAGTTATAATAAGCATCTATTATCATTAATAATGAGTCAGATACTGTCATATTTCTAAAAACATTCATATCGTATGAGTCGTATTATTTACCTTTTTATTTATTATACTTAACTTATTCGTGACTTTTTTTCGAGTTAAAAGGTGCTTTATAATGACATTGTACAGGTGTATCTCAAGGTCATTCTTCCTATTCCCATTAGATGATCATTACATCTGCCTCTCCTAGCTGGCCAATGTGGTCCCATGCATTGCAGCTGTCTAACTTTTACCTCTGAAGCTCTGAAATATTACAGTCGAGTGCAATTTTCATCGACCTTTCCAAGGAGTACTGATGTGATACCCAACTGAGTCTCTGCTTTTATTGCTTCCTCTATAAGCATCTGGTTTTCGTATGACCTTCCAATATGATCATCCAGAGTAAACATGAGGTAACCTGTCTGTGTGTCCTGCATATGTGCTCACTCCAACAGGTACCTAAAGGTCGACAACCAGTGTGTGCACCTTCAGAAGTGTACAGTTAGTTTCATTAAAAAAGGCTCTTCAAAATTGAAACTAGACAAAGCTGTCAAAGCTGGCTACTCAAAACCGGATCTAAAAGTACATATTTATGATATATTAGATTAATTTCTTACATTTACCAAGGCTTTTATTTATCTGGTGATAGATGTAAGCCGATTGTTAGCTATAGAAGTGGACAGAAGCAGCTGGCTTTAGCACGTTTAGACCACAGCCAGGTACAGGTCGCTACAGACAGCTAGAGTCGACAGTATTTTATGAAACTAACTGTAAACTGTGAGTATTTGACTTATTTTTTCTTGCTGACCAAAGATGTGTCAAAGTTTAAAAAAGCTCTTTTTTACAGGACAAAAAGCTTTTGCTGGACACTCACCACTTACATGCCTGATAATGTTACTCATCGTCTTTTCGGATTTACATTTAAAAAAGGATGAAAGAAAGCCTAAATCGATACTGCCCAATAACTGTAAGATAGAGATTCACCATTGGGTTTTATAAAGCAACGAACAGAAAAAAAAACACACACACACAAATGTAGAATTTGACGTGGTTTGGTTGGTAGAATACGCGTTATTGTCTGATGTGGGGAAGTGATCTAATCCAGTGCTGATTGTTCATTAAGTTTGTAGTGTTCGTTACGCGACGAATTGTCATACTTAACTGACCATGTGGCAGCCAACCTTCCCAATCAGGCAATAAAGTACACAAATTAAGTATTAGTTATATCCCGAATAGGAGTGAGGTAACTAATTAAAAAATATTTAATAACAATTCAGCGGTCCCTGCAATAAATTTTTGTTGGTTATCCAGAAAATTGTTCAGGGTGGGGGTGGGGGGGGGGGGGGTTTACAAATTTAAATTTATTAAAATATTTTTTAATTAAAATGAACTAGGTCAAAAGGGTGTTTCAACCCCCAAACCCCCCCCCCCCCTACATCCGCCACTGATATCTCGATGCCGAAGGCGGAGGGATACAAGCAACAAAAATGTTAGTTACCTCCCGACTATGAGGGATATAACTAACCTATACTCCATTAAGCATATTTAATTTATTTGATTGTTTGTTTTTACTGCCTTTAATATGCAAAACAAATTCAGTTTGCAGTCATATCAGGAGGGAGTTAACTAACATTTTTGCTGGTTATTGCCCGCTTAGAACAATAGGAAAACAGCCTAAGTGGAGCATCACAATGTTATAAGGCCCCTGCAAGCAACAGAGTGTGACAATTATAGTGACGTGGCAGATTCACTAGACTAATATAGCAGTTGGGCAGCACTGGAATGATCAGACCTTTGAGGTCATCCTTATGGGTCCGCAGTCTTCATTCTTCACCTCAGCTGTTACCATCCTAACGGTCCAAAAATTTGTAAATCAAAGCAGATGACATTTGGATATATAAATGTTGTGTGGGATAGAGGAGAGAGCAATAAACAGGAGCAGCCCAACCAAACACACAAACCCAAAAAGTGTAATAGCACCATGGCAGCTTGCTGAAGAAGTATCATAGAGCTCTTTCGGTGAAGTAGCAATTTTAGCTGAATATTCTCATGGATGGAATCATTTTCTCAAATAATTGTGCTGGAGAGATGTCATGAGTGCTTCCGATAATGCACAATGAGATACCATTTTTGACATCCCAAAGAGGGAAGTGTCATACACATCTCCCATTTCAGCAGAACAAATGGAAACCCTGATGGAGTTGAGAGCTTTAGACAGGCCACAAAGTGCTCGCACAGAACTCTTCATTTACCCTGGCAGCATTGCGCCCAGTGACAGCAGGGGTGGGCTACTCAACCCAAGACGAGGTTTCTGAGGTTCATGGGAAAAGAATTCCCCTTAAATAGGTTCATCAGTTTGGTATATCCAGTTTGTGTAAAAAGAACCCAACATATATAGAAAATAGTTTCTTTTACAAAAACCTTTGATTTACACTGCATAAGTCAATTACCAAAAACTATACCCATATAATTAAAATGGCGTTTGGCTTGACAATCCATCTATATAATCATTAAGGCTAGATGTATTTTCAACTAAATTTTTATCTATATTTATTGCTTTGTATCATTGCGATTTTTGTCTGTTTGGCAAATGAACGCAATAACTGAAAAATCAATCATCGAAACTTAGTGATTTTTTGCTTGGTAAAACAACTGAAAGTCAGGACATCGGGGAAATTTTTCGTTTCGAAAATGTGCCTTTTATTGACACATTTAAGGGAACAAGATTTATTCATGTTCCCATGCAGTAGTTTTGGAAGAACAAGCAAAAAAAAACAACAACAAAAACCTGTCTGAACTACGCTGTCATACTCATTTTTGTCATTCAACTAGAGGAAAAAAAAAAACTTGTCATTTACTCATTTTTGGAAGCTGCGAGTTACTCCTACTACTCGCTGGCTTACTCCTACAACCCGTAGAACCCGCCGAGTCACCTGTAGAACCCGCCGGGTCACCCGTAGAACCCGCTGGGTCACCTGTAGAACCCGCCGAGGCACCCGTAGAACCCGCCGAGGCACCCGTGGAAGCCGGCGGGTGCTGCCCCGCCCCTTTTTGCTGCCAGAACCTGTCGCCAAACCGGCGGAAAGAGCTGTTACATAACTATTACGTAATACTACGGGTTCACTACGGCAAAACCGGCCCGTGTGACAGGGGCTTAAGCCAAGATTAATACGCCCGATTTAAATCTGATATAATTTGAACTATTTCCGTGACCTGACCCATGACCTGACCTCCTTTTGAAAATAGTCCAATCCCATAATCCCAATGTAGCCATGATGCCATTCCTAGCGTAATGGCAAGCTTAGCAGTGTGCTACGTTGTAAGCTTGAAATACCATGTCATTTCCTAGTTTGTCACCTTCCACATGTTCTTAACCAATGAGATGGATGATGCGAACATGTGGGCGTGATAATTAACACATGTTACATAAGTCAATTGTCAGAGAGGTGCGGAGCTGGGTGGGAATTTGGCATTTGCAGAAGCACAGATTGAACATGAACATCCGATTGTACAAACCAAAGTTAGTTTCATTAAAAAAAGCCTGTCAAGTTGAACCTACACAAAACCAGACAACTACACAATGTCTCCTGCCACTAAATGGAATTGTTTATCTATAGCTGGCTACTCAAAGCCGTATCTAAAAGTAAATGCAGGACCATTTGGTGCAGAAGTTGCGAGTTACACATATTTGTCATTGTTGTTAACCAACTATTAACTAGGAGTAGACAGAAGTGGCTGGCTTTAGCCAGTCATAGCTACAGCCAGGAATACAGTTAGTTTCATAAACTGTAAATGATTCGGCATGTGTTTTATTGAACATATCAGACTGCTGGTAAATCATGTGTTCTCAAACTGTCTCCAAAAAGTTCTCAAATATACATTCCCATCCTATTTACTATGTGTACGAGAAGTAAATGACAACACCAGTTTGACTACAAAGCTATGGTAGAATTATTGAACTAATTTCACCTTAGAGTTAAAATTACTAACCCAGTAGTCAATACATTTCATCTCAGTCAATACTAACCAAGCAAGCATGGCCCTCATTTGCGACCGAGTTTGCAGAATGAGGGCTATGCAGGAGTCTTTATATTTTTTCCGTGGGATTATATGTGCAAGACATTCCTAACTATCTGAATCTATTCTAAACTGAAAAATAATGAGTGCACACACTATTACTTATCTTGACACGCTGTTATTTTTCCACAATCATCATTTTCATGCAGTGAATCGGCAATTTCAACTTTTGCTTCTTAATTTTTTTTAATGTTATCACTATATGACTATAGTCATCGCCGATAAAACCTAATTACTCATTTTCAATGATGCGAAATAGTGATAGTTGCACAGATATGTGTATACTGTCCAGAAAATCTCTAATCAACCTGTGGCGAAATACCACGAAAAATGACAGGACTGCTGCCAGGCTAAGTCAATACTGGCTTGTTAGATAAAGCTGATGCTAATGTGTTAGTCAACAGCAGCTTTGCACTGTTTGTGGATACTAGATTAAATCAATTTCTCTTGTAGTCTGCAGACTAGCATCTGGTATTAAAAGTCTAACAATGAAATTACAGAATAATAAGTTGTCCATGTTACGCAATTCTTGTAAAGTGCAAGCAGGTTGTTCAGAAAAAATGCCTAAACTATAAAAAATTATGAATCCATTTCTCTTGAAACTTTTAAAAGAAGATGTCTTAAGTCAATACAGCTTATCGGCTACATTGTTTAATCAATTATTTTGCTTAATTAGGGTCGCTGGGCTTTGAGGTGACAGCACAGTGTTTGCAGTTGACAAATATCCTGAGCAATGCTAATAGCTGACAAGAAATTAGTCAAGAAATCGATGAAGTAGCCTAAAAACTGAATTGTTAATTACACAAAGATAGTTTGAAAAAAATTTAACAATGTAAACAAGGAGATGTGGTTTTTCTCTTACAGTACAAAGCACACAACAAGCCAAATAAGTGTCCTTGAAAGGAGCAGTGGGGATTACCATGGAGTTACCGAAAGGGCATTGTTCATTTGGGTTGAGCTGGGGCTAGACAAAGGGCAATTGTGAGGTCATTCTGCCAAAGAAGGTCAGGGTTGGAGCCTGCAGAAGATTGCTATTGTACAACCAATCAGTGTGTCACTAGCACTACAAAACACTACAGGGCTTTACTACCTGTACCATAGTAGGTTGAGAGAGAATCAGTATTCATTACACAGTCAGTTTCATCAAATATGGTGGACACTAAAAGCTGTAGCAACCTATTCCTGGCTGTAGCTATAACTGGCTAAAGCCAGCCACTTCTGTGTACTCCTAGCTTATCGTCGGCTAACAACAAAAAATGACAAATACGCGTTATTTTCAACTTATGCACCAAATGGGGCTGCGTGTACTTTTAGACCCGACTTTGAGAAGCCAGCTATAGATAAACAAGTCCGTTTAGTGGCAGGTTGCATTGTACAGCAGAATTTGCCTGGCTTTGTCTAGGTTCAACGTGACAGGATGTTTTTAATGTAACTAACTGTAGTGTGAAAAATATTTCATAATAATTTTACTTATTCTTGAGGATTTGATATGAAATTCCTTGAAATTAACAGGAAATTCTAGTTTCTATATTACAAAACAGACATCACCATGGTTGCCACTTTCTTTCAAACGGCTTAATTCACTGAAGCATCTAATTCAATAAGTTAGAATGTTTTAATTTGCAAATCCTTAACTATATATAACTTCCTTATATTTGTATCTTGGTGTCCGTAGTAAGAAGACATGTTTCGTTGGACTATAATGCCAATATGATCCACCAAGCCAAGCAGACAGAAGATAAATGAATCTGACGGTGTGCGTGCATGACAACACTGGGCTGGACTTGAAGGGAAGCTAATGATCATGTGAAGTGACATGCAACCTAGCAAGCATATTGATATGCATGAGCATAGTCTTGCAATATTTACTGCCAGAGTCATGTCCGAGTTATTACACAATTGTACATGATTCTGAACTTAGCTATAAAAACATTTGTACCCCGCAATGCTATTACCGGTCGAGCTTATGTTGGATGGCTGTTTCATCCTTTATCTCATTGCCATGGTCCCTGCCTGTCTTAATTAGCCCATCAGGTGCAGAAATATAGGACGTAAAGCCTTTTAGTCCACCCACCACCACCCCGCAATGCTAAAATCAAAAAAGTCTGTGAAATTGTCGTTGTAATTTGACTAACATGTGATAATACGCTTTAAATTAGCAAAATTTATAGCTTAGTAGTTACACGGATTATTAAAACTCTTATCCGTAAAACTGTGTTAGACTCTGGAAGAAGAGGGATGAATTTCTGTACATGAAGATGTTAGGAGGCATGTTCGTAATTGCCAAATAAGAAATGCAAACTGAACATAACTACTTTTACAAAATAATAAATATATAAATAATTACAAAGAAAATTGATTGTGCAATATCAGCAAGGTCAATTAGGAGGAGCAAATTATGTTTGGCATTTCTATTACCTAATTTATAAAACCCTTACATATTGCGTCCTTATATTAATTAGCAATCATCTTACCCAGTAATCAGGCATAATACATCCATATTCATCTTCTTCTTTTTAACGAACTTGTCACCCTTAATTTGTTCCTATCTTTAGAAAGGTCAACTTCCACAACATCATAACTTTAACATGCTCCTTTAACATGCTCCTTTAACATGCTCAGAGTGAAGTGACTTGGGGGTTACATTATGCTAACCAAATCACCAAGTTATGAGACATGTTTTCTTTTTTTCTTAAAGGGGAACTAACCCCTTTTGCACTTTACCTCTCAGATTTTAGCTTGGGTCCATAGAAACAATTCCATGCTATTCATAACTTGTATATGTGCCCTGGTAATGAAATATCCTGCATTTATTAGCTCCGTGTTGTGAACTACGGAGGCCGCCATTTTTTAAATTCCTGGTGTTTTCAACTGACCGGAAATACGTCACTGTTGTACCAACTCTTAGCATGGAGTCACTAGAGTGGTCTCAGCCAATGAGAGCCAAGTATTCTGGAGGCTTGGCATTGCAATTCAATGGTGAGAACAACTGTCAACAACAGTTTTAGATACAGGTGTAATTGCACTTTCAGAGCTTTTGTTAAGAGCATGTCAAAGCTAATTGTAATTTCTTGGGAATACATCATAATTATAGCTAATTATTGCATTGATTGCAATAAGCAATTTATATCTAAGAATAGGTATATAGGTATATATATATATATATGCATGGGCAAATAGGCAATAACCCTGCTACGTACATGTTATGTAAGACGTTTTTCCCAAGCATAGGAGTTTAAATAGCAAAAGTTATTTAATGTAAAATTTAATAACTTTAAGATTACATTTAGCATATATTTTGTATCACTATATTTCTGACCATATTTTTGCAAGAGAACAGAATTGGAATACTGCTTTGCTTTGTAAATAAAATATGTCACATATAATCTTTAGGGGCAATGTGCAGTATTAGTATTATGTATAGTATAAATATATTTCATAGTATTTATATTTGGTGTATATGTAGTGTTAGTGGGGTTGTTTTAAAGGCAGTACCTCCTTCTTTACCAAGATTAATATATATTAATTACCAAATTGTGCTTATTTCAATTGTATGTTGGTTGCATTGCTAGATACATTAAATATACCAGTTTAAAATAAAATATAATATCAAAAACTTATTTTCAACAAAACTTTGTCAATACAATATTTTTTTAAAGCTTCACTAATAAACAGTAGTTGTATTACAAAGCAGGATACTTGATAGTTGTTCTTACTGAGTGTCAAGTAATTGCATTGTCTCAAATAGTTCAATGGCAATTACTTGACACTCAGTAAGAACTTTATGTTGTTGTGATATCTGTTCTTGTCATTATAATTGCAATGAACAATGTAACAGATTGTAATCCACAGGATTGCAATTAATATGTATTGCTGAATACATATGGCCTAGCTGTGGACATAAGTGACGTCACTATATTGCGTGCCGTGTGCAATAATGGCGGCCCCCAGCATGTTGATGGTTGGTGCAAATTTCACTTTTAATTGGCTTGAAATCATATCAAACCCGAGTTTAAGACATTTCCTTTCACTGCAATATATTATTTGACAACTAATTGAACTTTTGAAATTAACATGCAAACTTCCATTAGTTCCCCTTTAACCATCATTAGTTGAGTAAATATTTCTAGTTTCACAGCCAAATTTATAGAGTTGAAAACCAATCTCTCGGACATGGAGGCTAAACTCCAGATGATTTCATGTGAATTAAGGACTCCCATTGGTTAAAGCAATCCCTCAGCCAATGAGAATCCTGGATTCACATGACGTCATCCGGAATTGAGCTTCAAAGCCTATGAGATTGGATTCCAACTATGAATTTGGCTGTAATACGTTGCTTTATATCCAATGTGGAAATGCTATGGCTGTATAAATGCATGAGATCGACTTGATGAAAAACAAAGTTACAAATTGTGTTCTCATGTGCCAAACAAAATTTAATACCCGTATCTCAAGAACAAAACAAGAGGTATCAACAATGTTACATAACAAACTCAGCAGTTACAAATGTACATATTTTACAAGAAACACTATTGAATATCAATACGCAGTATTACACACATATTTTTCGCAAGCGAAAAAGATTCTCAAGTGAGGATCGTGTTGCTCCAATCACTGTCTAAGTGATATGGGAGATCTACAACATGACAGGAGAGGGGTTATTACTGAGCAGTGTGAGATCTTTCCTGCGGCTTCCTCTTCCAGACACTTCAGATCGCACCGTGCCCATCCGGATGACAGTTCCATTAATACTAACATAACCACCATAGCACTTCCTCAAACACCAAGTCCGCATGAATATGTTTCGAAATGACCTGCTGCAAAACACATAGATGAGAAAATTGACTGCAGAGTTGAACGTCACTAGGACATTGCTGACAAGACTGATGTATCGACGCGGTGTGTCGAGATGTTTCATGGATTCAAAACAAAGTTGCAATGACCACAAGAGGTGAGAAGTCAAGGCCACAGTGTTACTGGCAATGCATAGAGTGACCACAATCACCACTATGGCTGTGATACTTCTGCCTTGACTGTGCTTTAGTGGTGTCCCACTCATTTCACTTCGATGGGCTTCGGCTTTTCGCAGAGCTGCTAGCAATTTGGCGTTGAGCACCACTAGTATACACATCGGGAATAGATACATCACAAAAAGATAAAGGAATACCCTGTATGTCACCGTATAGGGTTTACTTTTAGTTAATGCAGTCTGAGAAAATTTAAATTGGTTCGTCAAATCCAGACGGTATTCAAAATATCTTGGCAATGAAAATAACGCAGAGGTAATGAGAAGGATTATCAAATTACGTCGTGTTTTGGATAACGTGCAAGAAGACTGAGCTCTTAGCGGATGGCACACGGCGATGTATCGGTCAACCGTGAGGAGGACTATGAACCAAGTGCCAACAAGGCGGATGAAGTAGGTGGATGGGTACAGAGCCAAGAAGATGTAATGGTAGGAGTCAAGGTAAGACGCCAGGTATCCAGTGTAGTATGGAATGTAGCGAATGGAGCGCATCAATACGGTGGAGATCAGGACCAAGAAGTCTGCTACTGCTAAGGCCATCAGATGAATGGAGGTTGTGAGGCGAGGTCTCTGACGCAGAAGCACCATAAATGCTAGGGCATTGCCCACCAGACCAAGCAAGGACAATGGCATGCAGATCAACGTTTCCAAGGTGAATCTAATCAGCATGCTGGGACCTGCATTCAGGTTTGATTCTAGTTCCGATATGGATTCATTCAAATTTGATATGTTCATGATGTCTTCACACTTCAGCGAGGCATTCACACCGGTACACTCCAAGTGGCACATGTTCACTGACGGCTTCTGAAAAGAAAAGTAGTGTGCAATGTCATACCTTTTGAATTTTTGACCTGAGTTAATGTTCATTACATTTGGTAACCACCTTAATCCGGGCTAATAATCCCAAAAAATTTGTGATGAAAAAACTTCCCAAACATTTAATGTGAGCCGGGAGGAGGACTATGACCCAAGTGTACTTATTTATGTATGTAATACTATATATTATCAATGTAATCTGAGTTTCTGAGTTCCATGTACTTACTCTAAAACCATAATAATGATATTTAGTTTTTTGTTTTTTAACCAAAGGATTTGTTGCCTTTAACCAGTTTCATTGGTTGATGTTTCCAACCAAGATTATGGTTAAAAAATCAATGTACTATCTGCCTCCCAAGTAGATACAACCATTGGAGATTAAATTTACAGTTTTGACTGGTCATTCAATAAATAGAAACTTGAATTAGTATAGAGAGATGTGTTTTCACATGTCAGAAATTTGGGAGTTTGACTGTTTGGTAACATTTATGAAATTTATGTCCATTTTGTGCTGCTCCATGACATATATGTAAAAAATAAGACCACAAAACAAGTGGATATTTATTTTGGATTCTACTACAGATTAAACTTACCAATATGAATCTCTAAATTATGCTTAACAATCGAAAACACGAACCACTACACTCCTAATCACGAATCCATCACAGTATATGAGCTTTGGAGACAGCAAAGCCACCCAATCTTTCTGCAATTCTACCATGTAATCATACAATGTAATGTTGCTATTTCACTAACTATACACAGAGGATGTTTCAGTTAAACAGACTTGGTATACATCACTTTATAACTTAATTTTATTGGCTATCAAAAGGTAACATGTCATGCTCTTGCTCTGCTGATATCTGATGAGATGTGTTTGGTGAGCTGGATGACATACTCACTCATGTGAATTCACCAACCTGACGTCCTCAACTGCTCTCCACCAATTACACCAGCTATTTTGCTATTGTAACAATATAAGTGTCATTTAGCAATGAAAGCCTTGTGTACGTAGTAGCTGGGGTTAGTGTAGACTGTAGAGGTGCCATGGCCCAGTGGAAAGGTGCTCGCCTCCAAACCACAAGGTTGTAGGTTTGAGCACTCGCCATAGCATGGAGGAACTCAGCAGATCCTCTGTAATTCTTTGCTCCACTCCGCCCAGGTGTAAATGGGTACTTGGCTACACACATAGATGACAATTGTAGAGTAGAAGCGCCTAGCAGACTGCACGTTGGGTGTATGCTCCCCAGGGAGCTGAGAAGGGCTCAAGTTTAATTACGCCTGCGAAGGGTGTAATTGTGAAGTCGGCAGAGTACGTCCATTATGTAATTGAAGACTCTAGGCCCCAGACATATATTTATTTATATATATATTTTTGATTTTTACAAATATCATTTTGCGTCATACTACACACATTGCCATTACAGCTAGCTGCCACAACAGAATGATTGCTGAGTGCAGGTTTTAAAATCATCCTTCATCCAGCATGTTCCAGCTAAAGGAAAGAACAAATACTTCATCCCAGCTGATGGTGGTGTATGTTGAGACAGCATTTGGGTAGCCTAATGGTTTTCTGCCAATTCCACATTAATTGTGTCAGCTCTGCTGAAGGCTACATCCCTGCTGGATGACGACCGCATTAGGTATTTTGAAATTGAAGATGGGGTGATGCTAATCTGCATAGATAAGCAGTGACGCGCTGGTGTGCATCTTTAAGCCTTAGCTCATACATCTGCCTATGGCAGCTGATCATACACTACCTACTCACAAAAAGTTACTATATAATAGGGATATTTTTATAAAAAGGACCATTATGAAAACAGGATAACCAATGTTACTCCACTGCAGGCACATATAAGGGAGTTTAGAGTGACTAAAGTGTCATATTAGACTATTCAGAACTATATAAATAAAACCGGCTACATGCTAAATGACGTGCCATGGCACCCGACGGCAATCCTAGACACAGGCATCATCATCTCACAGGGTTTGAGACCATTTGCATTAGCTCTGCTGAAAATAGTTTTCAGCGTGTGCAGAAATAATGGGCGGTACTACTAATGTTACCACTGACATTAGGAGATGGCTGTGATATCATTGGCAGGTGTGTCAGATCAGAGCCGAATTGAATCAAGTCTGGTAAATTTTACTTAGAAAAGCCTGTACTGCCTCATAGAATATCTTTGATCTGGTCATCAAACCTCTGCTTGTCAACAGAAGCCTGAATTCAACTTCAAAGATCAAAATTCCAAACTTATCAAGTTTGCATCCTCACGCCACATCTGCAGGATGCTGGGATTGCCTCAAATTGAATGGCCTGCACTCTCCCCTGACTTCAATCCCATAAAATATATATTTCTATTGTATAGAATACATAGCAAGATGACGGAATACCTCTCAACACAAGCTCATAAAGCGCTCTTTGCACTGCAAGGTGATTCAAAACAAGCATTAGGAAAAATCGATCCCATACTATCTCTTCGAATGTTTGATACCTATATTTTACCTATCCTGGAGTACAATAGTGAAATATGGACAAGTGAAAAATCTATGCCTGAATTAGAAAATTTGCAACTTGCATATCTTAAAAACATATTAGGAGTAAGAAAACAAACACCATCTTTAGCAGTCTATGGTGAAACAGGTAGATTCCCATTGCATGTCAGACAGAAAATTAGAATGGTGAATTACTGGATAAGATTGGAAAGAGCACCTGATGACAGTTTACTTAAGAAATGTTTAAATGTTCAGAAGGAAATTTATGTGAATGCAGTAAATGGAAATAACTGGTTCAGTAAAGTGTGTCATGTATTAAATAACTGCACCATTGAATATGATATTAGTAACCTCAGAAACTTTGACATTGATAATATCTCTAACACAGTGAAACTAAGACTCTATGAAGCCGAACATGAGCGACTTATAAATGCAATAAATGACAGTTCACAACAACCAAAACTTAGGACATATAAACTATTTAAAACTGATTGTAGAATAGAACCTTATCTTGAATTGCAACAAATTCGCAAAGTGTTAACTAAAATAGCTAGATTTAGGACAAGTTCACATAGCCTGAAGATTGAAACAGGTCGACACCATAAACCAATAATTCCTGCTCCAAATAGAATATGTGAAAAGTGTACGTTAAACTTTGTAGAAGACGAAATTCACTGTTTGATTGTCTGTCCTGGTAATGAGCAACACCGTGTTAACCTTTTTTTGAATGCAACTAAATTTATTAACAACTTCTTGTCTCTAGATGATATAACTAAGTTTACAGCAATAATGACAAACAAGGAACCTGAGTTATTAATTAGTTTAGGAAAGTTTCTCCTTCAAGCTGATGTGTAGAGAAAACCATCTCCTGTATCCACACAGTTATTAATTTAGTTTATTAGTTTATTAGTTATGATGTGCTTGTCATGTTTCGGACTTTGAGAGTGAAATGTTTTTATTAGCGGCTTGTATTTTTTTCTATTGTGTATGTGGATTTTAAACACGTATTATAAGTTAACTTGGTGGCTGGAACCTTGATTATTGACATTTTATTGCTTTCTGTACTTACATTAATGTCTCTTTCATGTTATCTTTTAACTGAATGACATATGTATCATTTATGATATTTTACATGTCAATAAAATCTATATATATGTATCAGCTGGGTTGTCCTGTTGAAGGTCATTACCCTGTGCCTGTCACCTTAATGACCTTTGAATAACCCTTAAGGAAGAGAGCACTGGGTCACCAAATCAGTCTGTAAATAGTCAAAGCTTTGTTTCATGCTGGGGTACACATGACACGTTTGGAGAAGTGGGGTAGTCACTATTATTGTTAAATTTTACATTGATAAATTGTTCTTGTAAGTAGTAAAATATATTACTGTTGGCACGTTTTTACTACAATACACTACTTTCAAGCTATGTTGTAACTATTGTTTCTATTTTTTACGGAAATTCCGACCAAAAGTCAAATATCCCTAAGTTTTTGTGAGTAGTGTATAAGCTCCACTCCACTCCATGATTTGCAGCAAAAAACTTTCCACCACAACTAAACAGCACAAGGTAACAATGTTTGGCAGGAATGTGACAATTGAATTATATTCGTGATAGATTTTTATCTCACACATGTACGATAACCATTTCCAAATCTCAAAAGAAAAAATAAATTAATTAAAGATTTTTAACGACTGTTGTAGGATTATAAGGCAGCCACTTGTCCACTATACCAGCTTTTGGTAATTATGACATGTCTTGTTTTTTTACTTAACTACCTGTATTAAGCAGCTTGAATGGCATAATTACACTACATCCAATATAATTGTTAGTCTATAACCAGTGCAAACACTTGCAATTCTGCTGATTAATTCATTCAATAATTGGACAAAAGCATTGCCTGAAATTTTCAACATAGGGCATAACTGTGGTTGGTTGGTAAAATTATTCAACCAAAATATGGTTTTCTTCCACCCAGTCAGTTTTTAGTCCATAACACAGTTTTTTTGCTACTGTGGAGAGATGTAGCTCTCATAGATCATATTAGTATTTCAGAGAATCCCTTTCTGTGACAGAGGATGGTGGTACAGGAACTCCCTACTGGAATGCTTTCAGTTGATCATGAATCACCTTATTTTGATCCCTTGGTAGAGAATGGTATACTTTCAGGTCAATTACCATAGCCCTAGTAAAGATAAAGTATGCATGACCCTTTCTGCCCCGTGCCAGTCACCTTAAGGTCCCAGACCTACTAATTGGCTTGTTGGCAAAGAACATGAGCACACAGCTATTTCTAGCCAATAAGGTGCATAATGAAACAATAACCATAGTTAAGGGTGACTTTAAGTCACTATTACTGAGACACTAACAACCCACACTCTTCCTGAATCGGACAGAGAACACAAGATGTTGTGCACCCTAGTCTGACCCAGGTGGTATTATTGTGTCAGGAAGCAGGTTATTTTCCACAAATAACATAGAACTAGACACACTACACATGGTTGTTAGCTATGCCTGTTCTTTCATGGACGCCAACACCAAAAACCATTTGTACGCCCTTAACTTCAGTGGCTATGCTGTGTTTGCCAATAGTACACGCTGACAGTAAAGGATCTATAACTTACTTAAGGCGCAGGTTTTAATTACACAATTAATATATGAATCAATATTGCTGTAACAGCCACATACACCTATTGGGTATAATAAATTGAAATCAATATTTTAAAAGAAAAGTAAGGACATGTATGTACTATGGTACGAGAGCTGTATAGGCAAAAGAGCAGTGTGCGTGGAACAAGGGTATATACTTTTCAGCTGCTGCAAGGGAGAGCAAGATATTAGTCCAGGAGCCAAGGGCCAACAATTGGCTTATTATATTAAAGGATTTAGCTCACCCCAAAAGGTGGATGGACAATCTATTCATCATTAGAATCGGTACCTGTAGCGTTTTAATCTGGTGGATGCAGTTGACAAAAATGGTGCAGTTTTTGTAAATTGCTTACCATGGTAACCAAGTCTGAATTTCAGTACTCTCATCTTGACATCAACAAACCTCTTTTTCAGGGACCTACACTAAAGACAGACTTAATTTGACTGACCGGACACATTGTACCCATATTTTTCAGCCTCGTTGTACAGTGACATGATCGGTTGTACATATCTTCATGTCTCACATGTAACCATTGTATAAGTATATTATGTAAAAAGACATATTGGAGACCGATGATGTCACATCATGTGGATTGAGCCTGCTCTCATGATCATTACGGACTCAAAATGTATTCTATTAAAATTTGCCCAGCTGGGTTCGAGGAAATCCTTGCAAAATTATTTGTATTTTGTAATTAGAGCTTGTAAGTAAAGGAAGATTACATATTTTTCAGACGTTCATGAACATTTTAAGGGGATGCTGTACATACACCTAATACAAACATTTATAAGCCCATAGGACTAAGTCCTGAAGTTCTATTCTTTTCTTTATTTCACAATGTCAGTTTCATGGCTCAGTTTCTATGACAATAGCATTGCAATACAATGATTGATGAAACCTTTACCATGGCAATAACACAATACAATGGAAAAAATACCAAAACAGTAAGTGGGACATAAATCATTAATCATATTAATTAATTGTTTGTATGTTTTTTTTTTTCCTTTGTATGTTTATTCCCGTAAAGTATATATCGAGCTGGTATGAATTACGTATAGGAGACCGATGATGTCACATCAGGTGGATGGAGCCTTTCTTGGGCTCTTCATGCACTGGCCAAATACAATAGGAATTTAAATGAAGTCAAACACATGAATCATAATCATTGTTATTTATTAGGTATCACGATGCAAATCTAGTGCATGTAGTAGTGGTGGTGGTGGTGAATTAGGGCTTTACGTCCTTTATTTTTGCACCTGATGGGCTAATTAGGACAGGCAGGAACCATGGCAATGAGATGATGGATGAAACAGCCATCCAACTTAGGCCCGACCGGGAATTGAACCCAGGACCCAGTGGTAGTGGTTGCAAGCCCAGTGCGCTACCACTGAGCTAGACCCCCACCCCCAGTGTATGTAGTGTGTATGGCAGACGGTATAAACCATACCATGCAAGAAGTCCAAGAATTTAAAACCCAAAACCAAGAAGAGGCAGAAATATCCCAAGCATGAATTCGTCAAATCACCCTGTGTAACCTCATTATAAGGCAATGACAGGTCAGAGCATGGAGAGCCCAAGAAAGGCGTCAATTCCTCACCTAAAATACTCCTGGTTCTATTCAATCAGGTCTTCCTGTGGACCTTAATCACAGGCTCTAAAGTAGGTCTCTCCCACCCACACCAGCACATGTGGCCTGTCCATCAAAGTCCTTGCTCTCTCGCTGCCTGAGGATATCTCGACTGCAACACCCCCACCTAAGTGTACCCTTTACATACATAGTGGCTTAAGTCAATCACTATCTGAGCCCCAACACTCTGGTGCTGTTCCATTTCAAAGTAAACAAATGGCTAGCTGGGCTTGAAGCTAGCTTTTCTGTATTGGACCAACTGGTTCAGCAATGGTGTCTGGGTCACTCTGAGGTAAGTTTTCAATAGAATTCGGTCTCCTGTAACCACAGAGTGTGACGGTTTGTGACGTAGCAGATGCACACAGCCAATGCCAGTTAGACAGCTTTGGAACACTTCATGGCATCATACAATAAGGGTTGTTATGGCACTCTGAAGAAGTAGTGGATATTGTGACTATGTTTTACTTGATGTGATGGGAACTTACTCATGCAATTAGCTATTTTCTTCACTATGATTATGCTATGTCCTTAATGATTTTTTAATTAGGTTTTGGCATGATTTTGTTTTTCTTCGGGGCAGGGGGTTATAACGAATCATTACTTTGGCAATTTTCTCAGATTTCTTTCCAAACTCTTACAACCACTTACCAAACAAGTTGCATCCAAGCAAAAAATCTAATTTCCTCCTAAGCACAGTGGCTGATGCACCCCAAGGTCATCAACCGAACACCCAGAAAACAAGCAAATAGTTCTTGAACACGACAATTCGGGCACAAAAAAATATCAGAGATCAAAACACATGACCTCCCAGGAAACGTAATGAGCATATAACATGGGTTTAATCAAGTGAAGACAATCTGTTTGATGAAAGACTACTTTGATGACACACGTTGAAGCAATGAATATTTAATAGACACTTATAATAAATGTGTGATAAGAGCGAACGTCACATTACTGGGCATTTTATTAAAACCGATAAAAATTCCAAAATCATTGTATTATATATCCTATCGGACCGAGTAACAACGTATTACTTTTTGCTCCAATCTAGGGATCAATGGAATTTTCTGATAGAGAAATCTGGAATAATTAATGAGCAGACAAAAAAGGTAAAAGTTATGACAATGCACTGAAATCGTTTTGCATAGAATGTTAGTCGAATGATCTCCATATCTAGACATTATGACTGTCAAGGTGGGTGAGTGGATTAGGGCTTTATGTCCTGTATTTCTGCACCAGATGGGCTAATGAAATTAGGTCAAGCAGGGACCATAGCAATGAGATGAAGGATGAAACAGCCATCCAACTTAGGCTCGACCGGGAATTGAACCCGGGACCTAGTGGTTAGAAGCTCAGCATACTACCACTGAGCTAGGCTAGGCCACCACCCCCGTTTGACTGTCAATACACCATTACTAAAATGTTAAATGCAAATGTTTTGTTTACAGTCTGCCAGTGTGTGTATGTGTGTGATTAGGGTTTTACGTCCTGTATTTCGGCACCCGATGGGCTAATTAGGACAGGCAGGGACCAAGGCAATGAGACGAAGGACGAAACAGCCATCCAACTTAGGCTCGACTGGGAATCGAACCCGGGACCCAGAGGTTGGAAGCCCAGAGCGCTACCTCTGAGTTAGGCCCCCACCCCTACAGTCTGCCAGTACATGGCACAAACAACCTTCGGTTTTACAATTACAACTTCGGCAGGCAAATCCAGTCTTTCTAAACACAGAGATAACCACATAGAGCTCACACCAGTGCCATTATCTTAACTTGCTCATTTAGGTTGGTGTGATGCTCATAGTCATAGCTCGATTCCATTCCTACCGGAATGTGCTTAGTACACTGTCAAGACGAGTCAAAGGTCATAACCAAGACTTGACGGCTGAGCCTTATCTTTTGATGTACATTATGTGCCAGAATCAAAGAAAGCCGATTCGTGAGCTTCTGTCTGATCAAGACACACTCAGATTATCTGCATATACCTTACCTGACTTATATACATGGATAAGCAACTGTCAGATATTAGATGTCAGATATCAGGTAGCTCTTCAATTTGAAGCAGATTTCATAGACTTGGCAGCTAAAATCCAGGGGACGTTTGTGAATCCAGGGCTCTCATTGGTTCAGGGACTGCCGTTAGCAAACGTGAGTCCTGGATTCAAATGAAGTCCCTTTTGGAAGTTATTTTCCAAGTCTATGAAAACTGCTGTGATATAACCAATTTTCAGCTCTGCAAAATTCAGACCTGATGCATATGCTGTCTTCCGCAGTCCACCAAGTTACATGTACAGTTAGTTTCATTAAAAACGTCTGTAAAATTGAACCTAGACAAAGCTAGACAACTTGTGCTGTAGGATGCTACCTGCCACTAAACATAACTGAATGGCTATAGCTGGCTACTCAAAGCTGGATCTTAATGTACATACAGCAGCATTTAGCAAATGAGTTGTGAGTCACGCATTTTTGTCATTTTTTGTTGAATAGATGCATGTCTGTTGTACATACATATTTATGACATATTGGATAAATTATTTACATTTACCAAGGTTTATATTTTTTCAGTGGTGGTAGGTTTCAGCCAACTATACTGTAGATGGAAGCAGTCGGCTTTAGCCAGTTATAGCTACAGCCAGGTATAGGTTGCTAAAAATACTGCACCAGTGCGCCTCACTCCAAAAATATAAGCCCACTTTAACGGCAAAAACCACGCATTTTCCATTCTTCGCATGGAAAACGCACGTGGCACATTTGGCCATGTAGCCGAGGCCACGCAAAACACGGATAACCTCTTTCTTCAGGGTATAACGAAAAATGACCCACTTACAAATGCATTTCCGTTTATTTGTATATTTCTTAACACTGTCATGCAGGGTCTAGGGTTACTAATAAGCCAGTGCCTTCACATGCCATTTCTTTGTGCAAATCCGGAGGGGTTATCTTTGGTGTCCATGTACGTCATCTTTGACAGGTGTCAGGAGAGGGCTGCAGACCCAAACAGCAAGACCATGGACTGCATAAGCTGACCGGATCAATGTCTGAAATCTAGGTGACATCAGGCAGACAGATAGACAAATAGCTTTTATTACATTCATATAAATCATACAATTTTAGGTGGGATGAAATGAGATGAGATGATACATCTATAATGAATAAATCAAAATTATATGGATGAGGAGACTCCCCAAAGACAAAAAAGTGTAGCTACTGGGGAGCCACCTGAAGTCACAATGACTTCAATGACAGGCAAGTAGACCCTCAAGAAGGTCTGCAGTATATTTAGGTAACTCGTTTATCACAATGTCGAACTATTTTCGGCAGTAGTAGTTTGTAAATTACACCCTAGTGCCATCACAGAAGACTCACTGTGAGACAACTGTGGGGTTACACTTTTAGCTCACAGTGTGCTCAAATTCCTCACTGGGTTAGGCGAAAAGACTCATTTGTGTAGTCTATTTGACTAACTGTTTAACTAGCCCTGTTGGCTGCTGTTCATCAACGTTGCAAGGGGCATGACTAATGCTTAGCCCAAAAAATGCTAAAAAAAAATTAGTCAAAAATGCTATAGGCAGGTAGTCGTTTCTGCTATCGTCACTTTGACTAGATATCTAGTCAAAATGAGATAAGATGTTAGTCACTTTTTTTCCGTGTGGCCTCCAAGCTCGTCTTTCGCTTTGTTTATCTCATTAACAGCAAATATACAGGGTGGATAGGAAGGGCACAGGATTTAGCTTAATTAAGACATGGCCTTCGGGAAGTATTTTTTAGCCTTATGGTTAAAATCCTCCACTTAAGGCTTGCTATTCAATTAAGACTTGCTGTTCAATAAAGACAATCTAAGAAGATGTCCTCATGATCAAGCAAGTGCACAAAGTTCCAAAGGCAATGTTCCAAAGGCAATCACCGAACTAACCGCAAACTGATTTTCAGGTTCATCGGAGAATCTAAATCAACTGTCTGTGCAGTATTGATCGATGTTGTTTGGTCACAGCGAAACTGATTCTCCCTCATTTCTATCTAACATTTTATACAAACTCAAATATCATCGCAAAAGGTGTTACAAATTCTGCATAACCATGAAGTAAGCCATGGCTACTAAAGGGCAAATTACTTGATTTAAAAAGAAAAAGCAGGTTTGGAATTTGGACTCGTCCAATACCTTATAGTCACCACTTTAAAAAAAGATTAAAAGGATTATAAATTTAATTGCTATTTTAGTCGTAACTGATAACTTTTGTGATAAGTAGTCCCTGCAAATCATGTTTCTTATGTGTTCACATTGTTCAGGTGCAACTTCGGCGGCAAGCTGGAAAATTGCAAATTGTTTACAAGGCACCTTGGGGGGTCACCATACATCACTATGTCTAATTTTCCACTTATACATAATACATGATGTTCTAACAACATGTTGGGACTCTGCAGAGTTTTCCCATTAAAGTTAACGCGAAAACACTACCTTACAAGACTTCAGAATTGCAAGCACATTTGTCACAAAGTGCATTAATTATACAAGACTGCAACTCCATTTCTTTTTTCATTTTTACCATCTAAATTAGTCTAATGCACTTTCAAACTTTCATTACATTTGTTACATCACCTGCTGGTATGGTCGGCCATCTTAGGAGAAAGTGCTTCTACATTCACCTTGAAATCTCAGAATCAGCCTTCAAAAGATAGATGTATAGGGCAAAGCACAAACACGTAAGTAACAGATCAAAATTCACACTCTGCAGAATTTCTTGCCAAGTTGAGAATTTCTGCACTAGATTCTGCAAATTGGAAAATGCAAGAGTTGCTCAAAAAGGAAAACTTGAAGTAGTTAAATTAAGACTTCGGTGTAAACAAGATTTTATCACACGAAACAGCTCTCCGATAACAGACACGAAACAAACAAAAATAACCATCAAACAGACATCTGCATACGACTGATCATTAGGACTTGAATGTAATAAAATCAATTCCCTGTCCTGTCATAATTGGATTCCTCTTCGTGGCTTATCTAACTACATGGCCAAATGTGCCATGTGCGTTTTCCATGAGAAGGATGGTGGTGGTGGATTAGGGTTTTACGTCCTGTATTTCTGCACCTGATGGGCTAACTAGGACAGGTAGGGACCATGGCAATGAGACAAAGGATGAAACAGCCATCCAACTTAGGCTCGACCGGGAATTGAACCCAGGACCCATTGGTTGGAAGCCCAGCACGCTACCACTGAGCTAGGCCCCCACCCCTCCATGAGAAGGATAAACACATGGAAAACGCATGGTTTTTGCCTAATTAAAATGAGGTGAAACCATGCGTTTTCCATGCGTTTATCCAAACAGCTGTCTAGAGTCGATCGTATTTTATGAAATTAACTGTAGTAACTGCTCATCACTGCACCAGTGCACCACACTCCAAAAATATATACCCACTTGACCATTGTGTACATAATTAACTGACTGGAGATGATAGGTAAGGCCAGTACATGGCCAAATGTGCCACGTGTGTTTTCCGTGGGAAGGATAAGCGCATGGAAAACACATGGTTTTTGCCCCACTATAATAGGCAAAAACCACTAATTTTCCATGCGTTTATTTTACGCATGGTAAACGCACGTGGCACATTTGGTCATGTACACTTCTCATTAGTTACCTGTGAGAGGAATTTGAAGCATGAAGGATAGTTATACAATATTCAATATTCATTTATTGTTATATATTTTTCAAAAGTTTGTATGACACGTCCAATTGTGTAATTCAGTCGCCTCTTTTTTCATAGTATCTTCCTAAATTCTACCGACCAGTAACACCCACATGCATTGTGCATTCACATAACAAAGAAGCATTTTATTTGTGGTACTTTGAAAGCTCCTTGACAGGTTGTTTCACAATTGATTCATTAAGAAGATATCCTGTAACCGAAGTCAAATTCTATTTGGGGATTTTCTTCCAGCTTGGCTTAAGGGTGTTTTGTTGAGAGGATCTTTGAAAATTTTAAATTTCGGAGATCCCCAATGACAGGCAGAAATAGACCTGTGGGTTTTTCTTCTGCGATTCACTGGTTATCACGCAAGAGTTTAATTCTTGTTATTTTCCAAACAAACCTCATTTAAGCTGCATAATGTGTCCTGCGTGTTCCTTTTAACCTCGTTTACTTTAAATTTGTCAAAGTTTTCAAATGAGACAACCTTGTCACCAATCATATGCTCAATATTGACTACTGTAGAATGACTACTGTAGAATGACTACTGTAGAATGACCACTGTAGAATGACTACTGTAGAATGAGTCATCTCATAGGAATATTGAAAAATTAGTTTCTAAGATGGATAACATCGTTGGATATTTTTCTTTTTCTTTTTGGAGTAGGAGCAGTTATCGTTATTAATTATCTAAGAAAACCATTTGAATTCTAACAAAAACGTAAAGACAATAAAACATGCCAATAGGTATGGAATGTCAATGAAAACAGCAGTCGTATTAATATTGAATAATGTTTATGTATTAAAAAATTCTAATTTCTGAAAATCATTACGGGAATGATGAATTCACTCATCATTGCGTGGTTAATAATTCAAAATATGAAAAACCAAACAAAGTGGCAAAACGGATTCAATAGATAAACATTTATATTACTTCAAACTTAATTTTTTTTCTCTTTTGGTGACATATTTAATTGTACATTTCATACAACAGTACATTCGTAACAGTTTTGCAAGCTAAAGGCGTTCAACAATTTGCATGGGGATTTTTTTAAAATACTTGACATACAACAACCCACTAGATTTAGCCCAAGGGAATACTCAAGTTCCCATGATTGGCCTCTGATTGGATAGAAACGGTCGAGGACATTAGAGGAGACATTCGCGGACGTTAGAGGAGACACTCCTTGTTTCACGTCATTCTGGGCCTCCTAATACTGTATAATAGACTTCGCGTGACAGTTTTCGTCTCATTAACAACCCCAGATCTTTTTATTGTTTTTTTTTAAATCTTCCAATTAATTACTCAGGGTATATCCGATCAACTCAAACTAGCACAAGTAACACCAATTTATTATTCAGAGACCTGTCTCCGCCCGGGACCCTCGAGTCCCGAGGGTCCCTGGAAACTAATTTTGAGCAACTCACCAGTGCTCTCACACAACTAACCCAGGCAGTTTTGACCTATAGTCCTTGATTCAATATTGTTAATTACCATTGAAGGAATACAAATCTGCTAATACTGCTAAATTATACGCCGTTTCTTCGTCAATCTGGAGCAGTGAAATAAGAACTATTTTGTGCGGTTCTGCGTATCGATATAAAAGTAGGTCACTAATTAATTGCTTTTCACTTTCTGTATACCTCTCGCAGTCGCTCGCACGTTATTGAGCAGTCTGCTCGTAGATAATAAATACCAACAGGCCAATATCAACTTTTTCTTCAAAAAGAAATCAAATAAATTGCTTAAAACAAAAATGACCTGAAATTTCAATTGTTGATAAAATTATCTAGGCTTTCAACAATTGCAACCTAGCATTAGGACTGTCTATTGATTTAATATGATTAAATCTATAGCCTCGGCAAATATTATTTTCCTCATCCCACAAAACTCTATGTTGGACTCCTCACCATCCGCTACTGTTATAATGTTTCATGTGAAAACCACCACGTTGACACAAATTTCGTCTTTATATGTAACAATCAAAATTCCTGCTTGACAAGAGGGGGGGGGGGGGTGGGGGGTGGGGTTATTATAGATCTTTCGTCCACTGAATAATAAGTAACTGCGAGTAAAAATTGTAAATATATTCTGAAGAGTAAAAAAAGTGAAATATATTACATTTCAAACAATTATTTGTAATTTATAACAATTTCAAAGTTATATTGTTATTCAAGTACAAATACACCCATGCTTTCACTAACAATCCAGTCAGGTTTTCAGTGCAATAAACAACATCAGAAACTTCAAGTTGAACTGCTCGTAATGAAGTCGAGAAGACAGTGCGAGGAGGCAAACTGTCATGCCATGGTCAAAGGTTAGTAGGACAAGACATCAATTTTCCGGAATCAGTTGCTCAAAGCAAATCCAGAGGTTACGATCTCTGGAAACCATATCCTTGGTCTTTTGACAGGAGTCCCACAAGGACACGCCAACCGATGAAGATCAGCAAATACAGTTTGGGGCTGAACCTTGAACTGCTAATTAAATAGTCATCGATGGCACCCGTAGATTGTCAATCTGACTACCAAACGAGCTTCATACATACCCAAATTGTTTTATTGATAATCATCAACATGTATAGACTCAATATCCACCCACGACGACCATAGGCTTCCAAAGCGATCTTCCTAAGTCTCAATTTCGTCAATGTCTCAATGCTATGGGTCTGAAGCTTTGTCAGCTCATATGCCCAGAGGCTGCCCAGAGGCTGCCCAGAGGCTGCCCAGAGGCTGCCCAGAGGCTGCCCAGAGGCTGCCCAGAGGCTGCCCAGAGGCTGCCCAGAGGCTGCCCAGAGGCTGCCACAACACTGAGATGATAAGGCTTGGAGTCCACACCATGTGACACATTTTCCCCCTGGGTGGGGTCTTTTACTTGCCTCAGCATGGACCCCGAGTACAAGGCACCTCCAATTTAACATCTCATGCGATCGACATCCAGCTGGGATGTAGCTTACGAAGTGTGCCAGGCTGGGGATCAAAGGTCCAGAGTTCAAATCCAGGACCTTCAGCAGAGCTGGCTAATGTAGAATTGGTGGTTGCCTTGGCAATTAGGCTACCCAGCTGTCATAATCGGAGTAGTCAGATGAAATGATAAACAAAAACAAAGGTAGTTGTGAGTACACAGAGCATACATAGAGAGGCGGTGGTGGTGGATTAGGGCTTTACGTCCTGTATTTCTGCACCTAATGGGCTAATTAGGACAGGCAGGGACCATGGCAATGAGACGAAGGATGAAACAGCCATCCAACTTAGGCTCGACCGGGAATTGAACATAAAGAACATCTATCTCTAAGTATGTCTATAATAGTGGGGCCTGATAATTTGGTATTAAACACAGATCGACGTATCTGCTTTAATCTTGCTGTGATATACCTCATTCCAACCATGATTGTCATTCATGCAGCTGCACATGCCACTAGACACACTCGTGTTTACGTGTTCTAAGTACTTACAACCCCATCCGTCCCCTTCTTTCTCATTTCTGATCAATGATCCTACCAATCATTGATGTTCCACTCAACCACCATTGGATGTGTTAAATCTTCCATCTTCTGTAGTTTGTATGGGCGCAGGACGTCTCCAATAAATTCAGACTTCTCACGCCACTGAGTTTGAGAAGTTTTGAGAATGTTCGAGTTACAAACATGGCATTTACCAATTATGACCCCAACTATGGGGTCCAGGTTTGATTGCTTGATTGCCAGCCCAGTCACTCTTCATGATCTATACATCTCAGCTGGATATGTTGGGAGCATTTGACGTCAAATTGGCAGTGCCTTGTACTCAGTGTCTCTGTTGTGGGACAAGTAATAGACTCCACTCATGGGTGAATGTGCAATATAATGTAGACTCAAATCTGTGTCATCTCATCATTAAATCTGCCTCTAGTAGATGGTGATATGAACTGGATAAGCTTGAGACCAGTGGCCCTGAGACTATGAGCTTATATGTAATGAGATTATCATGGATTGGTAAACACCTTAAAGGTGTGAGTGCACCATGCTTTGCTAAAAGTGGATTTTCACAGAAGTGTGTGTGTGTATGATTAGGGCTTTATGTCCTGTATTTCTGCACCTGATGGGCTAATTAGGACAGGCAGGGACCATGGCAATGAGATGAGGGATGAAACAGCCATCCAAACTTAGGCTCGACCGGGAATCGAACCCGGGACCCAGTGGTTGGAAGCCCAAAGCGCTACCTCTGAGCTATGCCCCAGCCCTGATTTTCACGGAAGTTTCTTGCTATTTCCACCAGGTGGCTATGACAGAACACTGAAATTATATTGGCTGAAACATATCCCGCCCTTGACTGTGATTGGCTCAAGCAAAGTGCATCCTAGCAGCAGTACATTTAGTGATTAGTAATATATATTTGACATTTTATCATTTAATTGATTTCTGTATTTTCCCTGAGAAAATTACGTTTATTGAATAGGTTAGATATGTCTGAAAAGCAAATGAGTAACAAGCGGAGAAGAAAGACTTATGTCTTGCTGAATTCAGAACTGTTTTGGTGAAAGGTCCGTCCATCAAAGTCTCCCATCCGGTACCAACATCCCCTCATTAGTCATCCCACACGCAAAAGCCAGTCTTTGTACAAAGGTCACTGCTTTAAATTTACTGCTCAGAGGTTCTACTTGAAATGGAGTGTAATTATAAATCACTAGTTAATCAGCTCCATAATTATTGTTCTTTCACAGATTTCGACCTGGACAACTCCATCCCATCTTGAGATCAGTCAAGGGTGACACTTCGTTTCTAAGTGGCCATGAAAATTACATAAAATACATGTGCCTGTGATTTATATAAAGGAAAACTAATTACTAAAAGGCAATAACTATAACAGTTCTTACTAATGAATACAGTCATGCAAACCTTTGTTTCCTTGTGGTGTAGCCCAGTCCTGGCTGAAAGGTAGGCAAATTACAGAATGTTTACAAGCCACTTCGGAGGGTCACTATTTATCACCTAGCCTTATTTCCTAATACAAATAACACAAATCTTCTATTGAGAAATAGCAGACAACCAGCACAATAAACTAGGCCCGCTCGAGCCTCGTATACGATCCTGTATTGCTTGAAGTTTCTTGTGATATGAAGGTCCAATGCAAGTGCGATTGTTTGGCTGTGGGTATATCAACCAAATCTAAACTTAGAAAACAGGACACACGAATTTTTAAATAGTGAGCTTGGATTTAACCAAATAGGCCTAATGGTGAGTTGGGTGATCTGGTGGTTTAGGCATCTGCCCATTCCACACTGGCCGGCTCTACTGAAGGGGCCCGGGCACTCTTCATGAGCTGCTACATCTCGGCTGGATGTCGATCGCGTGAGACATTAGATATGAGGTCCCTTGTACTTGGTGTCTATGCTCAGGTAAGTAAAAGACCCCCACCCATGGTGTGGACTCCAAGCCTTATCATCTCATCATTACATCTGCCTCTGATAAAAAATGGCTAAGCTTTAGACCAGGTACATTGCGACATAAAGACATAAATGCCAATATAAGGGGCTTAGGTCTGATCCATTTGAAAGGGGAGACATCACGTTTTGCAACGAGGAAAGCAAAAATCCAGCCTTGCCAGGCAATACACCCTGACACAATTGGTGTTGCGATACCACAAGAATTCGAATAAACGTAAATTGTATTATCGTTGTAATAGTTATGTAGAATCGTCTTTTAAACTATTTTCTTCTTCATCCGTGACATCATGAGGTTTTCACAGCCTCTGATTGGTCAATTCTGTAGTCTGCAACACTGTTGCAAATTAGAAACAGCAAACTTTATACTGGATTTATGTCAGTTGGCCAATTAGGCATTTACAATGCTATCTTGTTTGGCTTGAGCATGGAATTTATGCAAACACAACTGTGACATCATGTTCTCAGAATGTAATTATTACAACGATAATAAAAAAATTGATATATATTCCTGTTTTAAAATTCAGATCCGGTTTTAAATTAATTTACACATCAAAGTTAACGTCCATAGGACCCTTAATATTCATTATTAATAAAAGCAAAAATGAAAATTCAGTGTTATGATAATTGCATCGTCTACGCAAACACTTTCATAAATAAGTCGAAGAGCATATGAAATTTTTACTTCTGAAACTAAGAATTCTTCCATAAAGTTCACATAGATTTCATCTAATTGCACAATAAAAGGCGGCAGTTCCTTAATTTGCCATCAGGTGCACATTTGAACCATTAGCAGTTCAATAAGATCCGGTACAATGGCACTGATGGCAGTGTTATATTTGGAAGACAATTGCTTCTACGGTCTCCCTGGAAACCCTGAGCAATAGTGGATTTTCACGGAAGGTTCTCTATATTTCCACCAGGTGTCAATGATAGAATACTGCAATTCTATTGGCTGAAAAAGTTCCCACCCTTGGCTGTGATTGGCTGAGGCAAAGTGCATCCTAGCAGCAGTATTTTTAGTGCATTTTAATGTATATTTGACACCTTATCACTCAGTTGATTTTTGTTATTTTTCTGAGCAAGTTATATTTTTTTTAATAAGTCAGTGATTATCTTCTATGTCTGAAAAGCAAAATGAGTAATAAGAGGAGAGGAAGGACTTATGTCTTGCTGAACTTAGGGCTGCTCAGTGAAAAGACTCTATTGTCTAAAAGACACATGCCCTTCCCTTGGTAGTTCATGTGCACTAAAGAGACAACCCAGCAAAATAGCCTCAAAAAGTACTGGAATCTGCAGATTGGAAATGCGCGTGTTGACAAAAATGGAGTGTTTTAGGTATTGGATTAAATTATTATCAAAGCAGGATTATTGAAAAATAAACTTGCTTTGTAAAAATAGACATCAAACAAATCTTGTAGCAACAGAAGACGTCAGGCTGGAAGATGAAGTAAATGGCTAAATTCCCTTAAATTCCGTCAAACATCTTCATCTTTGAATTCGACGGCTCTTCTAGGATAAAGGACAGTTTCGTTTATAGGAAACAATTTAGTATGTATGATGCTGTATAGTATAAGTTTGTTGATAATACAGTGAAGAATTTGAAGCAACTGACCCAGCGTGGCTTGGCCTCTTAATTATCAGATTGGAGGTGCCTTGTACTCGGTGTCCATGCTGAGGCAAGTTTATGAAAGACCCCACCCATGGGTAACAAGATGTGAACTCCCAAGCCTTATCTCATCATTACGTCTGCCTCTGGCAACTGGTCATATAAGCTGACTAAGCTTAAGACCCAGTAGCATTGAGACATATTCAGATAAAATCACCATGATATTTTTTCTCAAGCACTCCATCCTAATAACACTCTTCAAAAAGTATCCTTTTCCCAGCTTCATCAGTTTCTATTTGGTAAAACGACTGCGTGTTTCCTTTTTGGATGCACATTTACCAAACTGCATCTGATGCTACAGTATACACAGTGGGGAAGCAAACTACCCATCCTTTTGAATAGAGTATTTTCATTTTTCAATG
Source organism: Alitta virens (assembly GCA_932294295.1). Taxonomy (NCBI): domain Eukaryota; kingdom Metazoa; phylum Annelida; class Polychaeta; order Phyllodocida; family Nereididae; genus Alitta; species Alitta virens. Next base: position 6,506,800 of record OW028574.1, on the reverse strand, counting down.
AGAAGCCCTGAATTCAGAAAGACATTAGTCTCCCCTTATTACTCATTTCGCTTTTCAGACATAGTAGATCATAACTATCTGATTCCATTACTATAATTTTCTCTAGGAAAAAGTGGAAATCAGTTGAATGATAAGATGTCAAATATACATTAAAAGTGCACTAAAAATACTGCTGCTAGGATGCACTTTGCTTCAGCCAATCAGAGTCAAGAGTGAGAACTTTTTCAGCCAATAGAGTTGCAGTATTCTGTCGTAGCCACCTGGGAGAAAAATAGCGAACCTTCCGTGAAAATCCTCTATTTGCCATTTGTCAAAAAGCCGAACAAATACTTGTTTCATAATTTCTTCAGTCTTTTGCCAATTACGAAGCGCAATAATGTATATATTGAAATATTTATGAAATGTAATAATTAGATTGTGTAGAAATTGTGAAGCACATGACATTGCACACTCATAGACTTCCAAGAGCAGAGGTCCACACAAAATAGCATCAAAGCTACGAATACGAACTATGTAATAATGTGATTTGTTGTGAGAATCAACTCCGTTGGAACAAGATATGAAGGCATAACCGTATTATGCACCTGAGAGGACAGGTGCACTCCAGATGCAAATCTCATAACACAATTCAAAGGATGGCCAGATTGACATATCAGTGGCCAGTGCAGCATTTCAATCCCATCTAATTCAGTATAGCTAACTTGACAGTAAGCAATTTTGAACTTTTCTAGACTAATAAGTTTGCGATGTACTCAAACAGTACCTCGCCGTTTTTGCTAATGTTTCTAGGCAATTAAATTCACTATAGTTAACTTGACAGTAAGCAATTTTGAATTTTTCTAGACTAATAAGTTTGCGATGTACTCAAACAGTACCTCTGCTAATGTTTCTAGGCAATTAAAGTTGCGGATACAGCGTCAATCAACAAAAGATGTAACATTAAAATTTCAAATCTGTATCGCTACAATGTATCTAATCTAATTTACCAGGGAAATTAGTTAAAATCTGGTCACATGGGCAACATTTACTGCAGATCTCATAGACATGGAAACCAAAATCTATAGAGGATGTCATGTTAATCCCCCTGATAACATGTTACGTCGGCCCGATGTTGGCCCTATGTTGGCTCGATGTTGGTCCGACTTCGCCCACATAGAGCCGACGTCAAAAATATGTCAAATGCTATCTGGATCAGGACTCCCATTGGCTATGGAAATCCCTCAACCAATGGGTGTCCTGGATTCTTATGACGTCATGTTGATAAGATAAGATAACATAACATAAAGATAATAAAAGATAATAAACTATAGCTAGCGGCTGTATGCCAAAATGTCTGTCTCCAACACCATATTTAAACGTATTGTATACAAATATTCTTATTGTAAAAATGATTATGATTATGGTTGGAATAAATGCATCTCTCTCTCTCTCTCTCTTTCTCTCTCTCTCTCTCTCTATAAGATACTCTTATCTTATCTTATCTTATCTTATCTTTTAAATCTTATCTTATATGTTATATCTTTATTATCTTTTCAAGTCTATGAATTCTGCTGCAATAGCTCAGTCACATCAGAAAGACGAATCAAGACAAGAAAACTTTTGTAGGGACTTCCTAAATTGCACTGATCACGTGGTCTGCATTATAATATAGGGCATGTACTTGAAGATGCTACAGGCTGAACATAAGGCACTTGTGTTAACTGGCAAAATGACTTTGTGTACAACCCTAGATGTCCAAATGTTAGTTTTGTCTGTCACTGTAACTAATGAGTACTTTTATCTGATGGGCAGCAAGAGTCTGAAGAGTGCCGTGGCCAACGAATTACATGTTGTAGGCCTTCTCCTGATTTTAGATTTAAGTGGAATCTATATATGATTTTAGAGAGCTCTACATGGCCAAATGTGCCACGTGCGTTTTGCATGCGATGGATAAACGCATGGTTTTGGCCTCATTAGGCGAAAACCAATGCGTTTTCCATGCGTTTATCCAAATGCATGGAAAACGCACATGGCACACTTTGCCATATAGAAATGCATCAGTGAAATTTATTTATTTATTTTATTACAGGGTGTATGCAATCAGTAGAACTGTTTTTCATGTAGGCCCTGTAAAATCATCATGTACAAATAGATAGTTCGACTAAAAACAGAAGTGAAAACATGGAATAAGAAGATAAAATTATAATAATAGCATCACATCTTGCTAAAACATGAGCATTAAAGTGCCCATGTAAAAGCATTGAAATTATTAATATCCTTATTATGATTGGGTTAAAGGTTCCAATAGGTAGCAACACAATAAGCAAAAGTTCTTTTCAACATATCAGTTCGTTTACATACATATTTCAATTCAGGTGGTTATCAATCTTCATTCCAAGGTAGTTAGCACAATAAACCAAAGAAAATATATTTTCAATATATTTGATAATATTGTCTTTCATTTTAGGCAAACTTTCATGGACATGGAAACCACATCTATGGAGGATGTCACCTACGTTAATCTGGGACTCTCCTTGGCAAAGACAATCCCTCAACAAATGAATGTCCTGGATTCTTAAGACGTCCTCTGGAGTTCAGTTTCCAAGTAAACGTATTTCTGAATGCTTATAGGTCTTTTGGAGAAGTGAAACAAAGAGATATCTCACCGGATACAGTAAGTTTCATTAAAAACAGACTGTTATATTGAACCTCGACAAAGCTAGACTACTTCTACTATACGATGCTACCTGCCACTAAACATAACTGTCTGGCTATAGCTGGCTACTCAAAGTCAGATCTAATAGTACCTATTCATGATATATTACATTTCTTACATTTACCAAGTTTATATTTTTCAGTGGTGGTAGGTGCATGTAAGCCGACTATCAGCTAGAAGTAGACCGAAGCAGCTGGCTTTAGTCAGATATAGCTACAGCTAGGAATAGGTTGCTACAGCTGTCTGGAGTCGACCGTTTTTAATGAAACTAACTGTACCTTAAAATTGACCAACTGAGTGGATAATGCATGCCACACAAACTGCATTGGAAATCTGTATTCCTCGTTTCGTTTTTTTTTTTGTAATTTGTACTTCATATTTATCATATTTTTTCTCAATATGCTGTTGTATTTGGAGCATATAAAAAAGAAAACTGGAGTCTGAATCACGTATACTGCATGTCAATGTACATTTGTATATTTCCAATTTTGATGTTTTCCTGCAAAGCGTTTAGTGTCATAAAAAGAAGAAAGAAAACCAATTTGCCAAGTTCATTGGCCGCAACTGTATTGGTCCTTTATAGGTAAGAGAATTTTTCAGATTTTCTGGTGTGGTGTTTCTTTTTTTGACTTGATTCGATTCAGACATAATATTGAAAAGAAATCTTTCACATCACAATCAGGCAAAGCAAGAGGTAACGAAACTTTACATGAAATTTTCTACTGTGGTTTATCTCATTGCAACATCATCAATAACTGTCAATACCAATGCTTTTAATCTGAGATATAACTTAAACATCTCAAATTTGGAAATCTTGGATGACACAATATAATGCTGAAGTTTTCGACTATTTGATTCAAATAAAAAATAATAGTTTACCCTTGAAACACAAAGCCCCATGTAAATTAAAGAAATTAAATATTCTTAACTTTTCAATTTTGTTTAAAATTAGTAAATTCACTTACATGTATACGATATATCCACAGATAATAGAGCATGTGGTGGTCTATGACAATGGCTAATACATTTAGCAGTAAAATTTCAATCAACAATGGTTACCAAACATAAATTATTAATTTTGAGTTACTGAAGTGAATCTCATCAGTTCGAATTTTCTTTTCCCAGCAAATCAGCCAAAATATTAGGTAACCACAAGATAATAAACAAATATAATAAACCGCATCACCCACCTGGGAAGAACACCATCACAGCTTGCACTGATATCTCCAAATGATACAGCAGCCTCCGTCCCCATCCATGTCTATCGCCCGCCTGCCACAGACTCAGTGATAGCGGCAGAGCCTGGGAGTACAGCAAGGGCCAATTCAGCACACGTTGAATGCATTATCAGCAGCACTCGATAGAAGCAGGGGATGAGCCAGTGCCACAGATCATCACTCCGATTGGTACCATATGACTAAGGTCAACTTTGGCCACAACACAGGTGTTCGGTAGAACGGGAACTTGATTGAAATTGGAACTAGGTGTTCATGTGATTCATCACATATGAAGACACTGGGGGAATTTATACCATTGGAATTCACCCCACAACATACCCCCCTGTTACACCAATGACTTAATCCGACTCTTATTTCAGGTTAATTCAAGATTACATTCAGTGAAAGGCAACTTTAAGATTCAATGCACTCAGTTTGAAGGACGTATACCCACAAATGGCTAACAAAATAAGCTAAAAATATCAGATGGCACACACCCACCCACTATATGAACTTTACAGAACTTAAAGGTCAGGCAGAGTGCTCCCCAGATAGCATTTCAAATCGTATCAACGTTGGCGTGATGTCGTCAATGTCAGAATGATGGTGTGCCGATAGCGGCCGATATAGAAACGACGCTTGCCCGATTTGGAATGCTGTGTGGGTTATAGATCGGAATTTACCCAAACAGCCCGGTTCCGTACGTAGGCGATGTGCCAACAAGCATGAAAGCCATATAAAGTGTCTGCATAAAGTGTCTGCATAAGGTGTCGGCATAAGGTGTCGGCATAAAGTGTCTGCACCTGCATAGTATCACTATTAGCGTGCAAATTAAATTTCACTATTGTGATAAACACATATAACGAGTTTGTTACACTTGGCCAGTGAATCATTTGTCACAGATTATTAATATGACCAACATAGTTTACATGCTCTAGTGTTCCTCATAGTTTATCGTTTGTAGAAATGTTTCAAGCTTAGCGGCAACCTGCCTACAGCATTTAGCTCCAGGAAGCCTAACAGAAAAGACACAAATCAAATTGTCAAGTAAATTATTCATTTAAAGACTATACTGTGATCAAAGATGAGTTATTTCATATTGTATTAATTATGGTGTTATTGCTGCATTTAGTAGTTGTGTTTAAGTATTGTATTGAATGTTGTATATATTTATATAACCATTGTAGGTATATTATGCTTGGGCCACAAAAGTTGATGTTCACTTGTCAATAAAGTGTGTTGTCCAAGAAAGCTGCACATGTCTTGTGGATTAAAATTAATCCATATTAATACTTATGGTTATTATAATTCTTTCATTATGTGTATTTGTTGCATATTCTAATGTACAAAGTATCATATCAAATCATAGTTCGAAACAAGTGTATTACAGTTCTATTCAAAAGTGGTTACACCTGTAATTACCTGTAATTTATCTTAATTTACCTGAAGTTTATAAAATATGCATGTGTATGTTTTGTAGATTCACCTAGCAATGGTTAATCCACTGTTCGAGTTAATAAACTTGGATTGTCATCATTTATGCACACTTTATTAGTGTAATTACTATTATTATGATCTTATCTAAAAATCTTATCTTAAGGCAGCTGGGCGGCCTAATGGTTAAGGTACCAACCAATTCCAAATCAGCTGAAGGGTACTGGGTTCAATCCCCAGCCCGGGCACTACTCATGAGCTACATCCCAGCTGGATGTCGATCGCAGGAGACTGTAAATTGCAGGTGCCTTGTACTTGGTGTCTACTATGTTGGGACAAGTAAGATCCCACCCATAGGGTATATGTTAAAAATGGTGTGGACTCCAAGCCTTATTATCTCATCATCATGTCTGCCTCTGGCAGCTGGTCGTATAAGCTAAGCCAGTAGCATGCGTTGAAACATTGAAACACACACCAAAACCTGATAGGAATGATATGTGATAAGAAAATGTGTCAATGGGTTTTAGAATGCTTTTGCCAGCATGGCGTCTGCCAAATAATGCATGCTTCTACAATGCTTTTGCAAGTCTGCAAGACAAGCTGGGCACACGGATTAAGCACCTAGACAACACAAAACAACGGTCTACAGAAACAGTTTATAGGGTAAAAATATGCAAATGGGTCGCACTTAATGAGTTTCTTACATGACAAACGTCAATGAAATATAATAAGCATTCCCTGCCAACACAAGCATATTGTGACAATCTTGTCGCAACATTGTATAATATTGTCAAATATTGCAGATTACATATTGTCGCAGTATGAAAGTGTGGACCTTACAAAAGTGTGCGGCAACATTCCGTTAATATTCCCAAAACTATTGTTAGAACATTCAGATTATTATTTTAAGTAATCTCTCCAAAACAATATTGTGAGAATAATTTCACAGCATTGATATTTTTAGCTAACACTTTGAGAATATTGCAGATCATATTGTCACAACATTAAAGTGTTCACAGTAGAAACATTATTGCACATGTTCCCCTGAAATGTGGCAAGAACATACTCATGACATAGACATTATTTTATTGAACGAACATCGTGACTACTTGCAGAACATATTGTCACAAGATTTAAGTGTGGACCCTAGGCGCTTTGAAGCAATATTTTCTAAATAGCAAGAAAAAAGATTTTCATAATATTTTATAACATGATTTAGGTTTAATATATAAAATATAACAGCAAAATGTCTGGAATAAGGAGTAAAATATCTTTATTTTCAACTTAACATTCGATCAGTATCTGGAAGTTATCAACTTCAACAAAATTGCAATTATTTCTTTTCATACTGAATAGATAATTGGAAATAGTGGATGAGCATTCACAGTGATGTATCTCTTCATATTGTGGCTCGTTGTCAGTCAGGCTCATGATTAGGTCCACTTCTACATCAGTATACACCTCTGAAAATTATATTAAAAAAATACATTTATGATGTTGCAAATTCTTGAGGGGCAAAACAAATTCACATTTCGAAGGGAATTAATCTTCATATGTTTTCCACAATGACTGATCACTGGCAATACTACAAAAAAGATAAAATACAAAATTTTGCAGATGTTCTTGGATTTTTTTTGCTGAGACTTGAAACTTTTTCCACATCAAAATGGCTACCAGATCAATATATACCCTTTAGATGGCGCTTGTAAATTTAAATTAATATTTTCATAAGGTGAATAAAAACCTTGCAACAGTGTTTTTAATGATATTTTTTAAAAACATTGCACAGACATAATTACAACATCAAGATTTTCAATTAGGTTATGTGACAATATCATCTGAGCATAATGTGACAATATGAAAGTGTCTGTGGACCCTAGAAATGCTTGCAGCAACATTTTTTATCATATTATCACAAATTATTATGGAAATAATGGCAGAACACAGTTTCACAAGGTGGATAAAAATCCTTGAAGCAATGTGTTTAATAACATATTTTAAAAATCGGCATATATTCTTAAAACATCCAGATTATCAGTCAAATTAAGTTGTGACAATATGATCTGAGCATAATTATGATCATGTAACAATATGAAAGTGTGGACCCTGGAAATGCTTGAGGCAATATCATGAATTAATCATCACGAAACATTATCAAAATAGTTTCACCATGCAGACTATATTATAACATTTTTGTCAAATATTGTCCCAATGAGTGAGTGCTTATATTATTCAAAAGATGTTTTTGATGCAGGGATTCTGTCCACCCTCTTAAAAAGTATATATACATTGAAAAAAAAGCATCTTTCGTGTGAGACCCTAGCATATGTCAAACGAAGACCAACATTCTTCAACCTAACTTTTCCTATATTGTGAGAAATTCGAAAAAGAAGGCTAGGCTATATAAAAGTTGGCAAAAGTAGCGACCATAATAGCTTTAAAAATTTACTCCTTTGTTGGCATTTACTTCAAAGAGGGTTTTAATGCCAGACTTTTATACTTCAAGAAAATCACATAACGAGGGCCAAGCCACCAGAGGATATTGACTAAAACCCACTTAGTACTGAGATTGAGCGACTTTTGTTCACTGCAATAAACCAGTTTGGAAGAGCTAACCTCATTTGGTGACCCAGGGGATTCATTTTGCACAACAATAAAGAGCTAGAAAGGGTGTTTGATGAAAGATGGGTGAAGGCAGAATGTCTCTGATGCACTGTCTGTAGCACTTCAAAAGTTCAGCTGGGTTGCACACTGCACACTGTTAGTCCAGGAGCTAAAGGCTTGAAACATTCATTTTCATTGCTGTTGAATATACAGTTAGTTTCATTCAAAATGGCCCGTCAAATTGAAACTAGACAAAGCTGTTATAGCTGGCTGCTCAAAACCGGATCGATATCATATTTATGACATATTAGATTAATTTCTTACATTTACCAAGGTTTATATTTATCTGGTGATACATGTAAGCCGATTATTAGCTACAGAAGTGGACAGAAGCAGCTGGCTTTTAGCAGGTTTAGACCACAGCCAGGTACAGGTAGCTACAGACAGCTAGAGTAGTAGAGTCGACCGTATTTAATGAAACTAACTGCATCAGTCTAGGAGCCACAGGCTTGATAAGTGATGTAGAATTTAAAAGGTGGGTTAGTTGTTTGCTATTATTTTTTCAATTCCTTGTTTTCCTATGTTGCTATGGTAACCAGCATGAGGAAATTGCCAAATTTTAGCAAATATACTTAGAAAAGATGCTCATGATAATCTAAGAGAGAAGAGTGGAGCTATTTTCATACCTAATAAAATTAGAACCCATACCAATATTAATTTAACCAATTTATGAGGTTAGGAACATGTGATTCATCGGTTGATATGGAAACATGTTTTTGTTTCAAGTTTTACCTGTAACAGATACAATCTGATTTTTGCTAATATTCATTAATTTCTGTTTTCCTATGTTGATAAGTTTCAAGTATCATGTACTATCTACCAGAAATAGATTTATATTAATTATGTCAGACAACTGCACCGGAATGTACAATACTACTCTTCGTTCATCACACTGCCAAAGCAAGTCAGGGTAAATCTTCTGAAAATCTTGCCTCCTTGCTTACATTTGTTTATCAACATGTGCTTTATCGAGCAGCCAGCTAGACGAGTAGCGTACACATCAATAGTGGGTAGTACAGGACAAATTGAACACCCTTGTTGCTTTCATCTCTAAATGGCTTTTCAGGACTAGAATCCATGGAATGCAGTCATCAAACACGGGTCATATTAGCCTACCTGGCTGCCCAGTGTGCCCACATCGAAATTTCATCTCCGACCGGAAATGACAACTTCCACTGGTTTCTGTCATCATATATGTTCATTGACTTTCAACAACAAGTACTTGTATACTTAGTGTGTGGGTACTATGAAGGGATCTTGAATTTTAAATTCCATTTAAATTTCGTCATTAAATTTTGTTTTCTTGTGGTTGATCAAATAAATTGTCTTACGAAATGTTAAATATCATGAATCCTAAGCTAACTGTCAGATTTGGAATGATCATTCTTCCTTTTCATTACTTTAATTATAATATAAACTCATCCATTCTCCATCTATGTTTTGCTTGACTAATTTTACATGGTCATGAACATTAAATTGTGCTCATGACCTGACAATATTAACAAAATTAATCATTCATCTTTCCAGCATGTACAAGATATCATTACAACATTGCTGCAATAAATTAAAACGATTCAGATAGTATTGGCTTACAATAGTTGCCATACAACATTCCATGTAGCCATGGTCTGAACAATGGGCTTTATGCTATAACAAATATCAGTTGATTAAAGGTTTTTTTACGGGGACAATACCTTCCCGGATGTTTATTTAAATCTGGATTAGATTAGGACATTGCTTAGCAGTGTGTCTGTTGTGCAACCATGGCTCACTCAATGCGTGGTGTCTGAGGCAGTAGGGTCCTGTGCTTACTCAGGTACCAAGATCATTTTTTTTTTGTTGCTAAGATACCAAGATCAATTTTATATGGCTAAGGGAAAAAGATAGATTTTGCGTTATTAGGTTACCTATGATAGATTTTGTGCGACTAAGGTACCAGATGGATCTTTTGTTGCTAAGGTACCAATATAGATTTTTTGTGTTTAAGGTACCAAGATAAATTTTATATGGCTAAGGTACAAAGGTAGATTTTATCTAGCTAAGGTAAAAAGATAGATTTTGCAGTTTTAAGTTACAGGACAGATTTTGTGTGACTAAGGTACCAATATAGATTTTCTGTTGCTAAGGTCCCAAAATAGATCTTTTGTTGCTAAGGTACCAAGATATATTTTGGCTAAGGTACAAGATAGATTTTATGTTGCTAAATAAACTTACACAAAAGACTGATTTTATGTGGCTAAGGTATAAAGATAGATTTTGCATTTGTAAGTTACCAAGAAGTATTTTGTGTGGCTAAGGTAACAAATAGATTTTGCGTTGTTAAGTGCCCAAGATAGGCTTTAGGTGGCTAAGGTACAAAGATAGATTTTGGTGTTGTTACCAAGATAGATTTTGTTTGGCTGAGGTACCAAGATAGATATGTTGTGGCATTGGCTTAGGCATCAAGATAAATTTATGTGGCTAAGGTACCAATTGTGGCTATATATTTTGTGTGGCTAATATTGAACATACACATTTTCTTTTTACTATAAAAAGGGGTTATTTATTCAAGCGTAGAAGATTATATATATAACATATTCAGTCTGTCATTCAAATGATATGCTCAACTTTTTACCATTTCCAACCTTGTTTTTCAATGGCTGATGGTATTGCCAATCTCTGTTATATTTACAGTAGTATTTTCCAGAAATTGTGTAGTTTAATCCGTGTTTTCAGCTGCAGGTAATGACCAAGACTAGGTGCTAATTATTTGAAGTGCAGCTGTGCAACTAAATTCTGTACCCCATCTCATTTATCAGTGGCATGCATTTTCTCAGAAGACTCGATTAACAACAAGTAAACCAATAAAAAATGTCATTAAAAAAACCTCAAACATCAAGCAAAGGGAGGAAAATGTAAAAACAGCTCTACAGTGGAAATCACATGCTGTTGAACATTCAAAACTGCACTGGTCTATTTCACCTGTACCACAGTACTATTGGTACTCCAATAAACCACTGTCATCTGTAAGAGGGTGGAGTATGGGACGATGATGAGATCATAACATGCAGTGGTACATCAGTACATGAACTGAAATGTTGCTGCTCATATTAATGCTGGGAGTATATAACCAGTCAATGTCACATCATACAATCCACTTTCCCACCCAGGCCAAACGAACACCTTGGTCAACGACTGCTAAAGCCCAATTTCTCCCATTGGACTCCATATATGGAAGGCAATCAATCAGTCACTTGACACAAGTCCTTAATGTGACACGTTCTGAGAGATGTCCTCTCAAACGTCATTAACGTGATGGCCTCCATGCACCAGATCCTACAACTTGCTCCCTCAGCATACAACCAAGGAACAGTCCATGCATACAGAGAGGAATGGCACGCCAAGATGGGGAGGGAAAACAAGCAAAGGAAGTTACAAAGAGGAGAAAACACAAAGGAATTACCAAAAGGAGAGAAAGGAAGGTAGTACAACAAAAGGCCACTGTGGTTCTGCAAGATTCCTAATTAACACTGTTGGTGGTCAGACATAATTTGTAAAGATCCGCGAATCACACCTCTATTCATTCTTCACACACTGTATATATACATATATATACACACACGCACGCACGCACACACATACACACACAGAGTTTTGCTTGTACACACTCAAAGAAGTTAAATTAACAGGCAGTTGTGGACCTGAAAATTTAATTGTAAAATTACAGATCTATTTTACATTATAATGAGCGTAAAATATAAGTTTATATAACCGTAAAATCACATTAGGAATGTATGTACTATTAGTATCACCGCATAAACATATTTCACAAATACAAAGACTTTTAAAAAGCATTATTTCATAATTGTGTTGATACAATTAAATACATTTATGAATTTGTTGACAGGGCAACTATTATTAAACAATTTTGTGGGACCATTCCTTCTGTGCAATGACCTTTTCGGGTACTTCGTCAATGTTGACAAATTTCAGTCTTTGCTTTTGATCCCTTTTTCGTGTTAATTAATGCCAGCAATTACTCTGAATAAAAAATACCATGAAATAATTGAATATTATATATTTTTTGACTATAGAGTGGTTTGTGAATGAAAAGAGAAGGGCACATATACATGTATAGGGAACAATATACATGTATGCAATACAAAAGTGACAACAGTTTTGTTGAATAATGTATCTCTGTGCAGCTATATTGAACCTTTCTGATACACTTCGTGGGTGGAGCAGATACTGGGCCAGCATAGACACCATACAAAAAACCCACATAACATGCTAATTGAATCCAAATTGCTTCAATGTTGGTCATTGCTGGTCACAAGGTGCAAATTGCTAGCCATTAGCCAATTCGTTGTATAATCTAGGAACTTTTAGGAACTGTCTTAAACATCAACCTGTGCAATAATTTCAGCTCAGCACTTTATATCACAGCTTTACTATCATTTAAACACTTAAGCTATCCAGAACAACCTCAAAACAGTGTTTAAAGAATGTTTTATACCAACCTTTGAATGAACTCCAACATAGCTGAGCATTCCTCCAGATATGTTGTCATTCATAATGACTTCTTTGACATAATGATTGACCCCTCCACAACCACAAAACAGTTATTGATGGCCACCAGTGGAGAGATGACAGTTAGTATAAGTGTTGAACATGCTGGACATTTCTGAACTGAAACTACAAAACCTGAAAATACAACACCTGTTGATTTGGTCACTTGGACATTTTAAATACTATCATTATTATTATTTCATTCCCTCAATAAGAAAAAGTGGTTGTCCCTTATATGTAGTGCTCACCCCCATATATATGGCAGGCACGGATCCAGAGGCTAAACAGACTGCATTCAATGGCCACTATATAGTGCCTTCCAATTCCATATTAATGTCAGTGCACAAATAGTGAGAAACCTTTCTACTTATCAGCTAGTACCACATTACATGGGGGTATGGCACATGATCTTGTGTAAATCTTTATCTCTGACTGTTTCCTAAAAGTTAAAATAGGTATTGGAAAATAAGCTTATCTTATCATCATTGGTTGTTCATGGGTTTACTCATCAGAGATTCATATCATGAAATCCACGAAAATGTCAACCTTTTTTAGGAAAAAAAAAAAAAAAGCCTAAATACCAGTTGTTATGTGATGGGTTTTTATGATTGCTATGTCTTATATATTTAATCACGTTCAAATTGTGATTTTCCTGCCAAAATGCGAGTACCAAGCTTTGACAATTTGATTGTCCTTGTTTATATTGTAATTCTTTGTTTTCAAATTCTGCCCCTGGAGAGAGTTGGGTAAAATGCCAGTCTTGTAGCCAGTGGTCACACGTACAGTGTGCTGGCTACGAATCTGGACAGTTTGTTTGTGATTTTGTAAGTAATAGAATCCCAAGTAAAATAAAGTCGTTTGAAATCAAAAATTATATTGTGTTTGAATATATGTCCTTAGTATGATTTGAGTTTTATTACATATGATTTATTGAGTGTCAAATTTTTATGTTGCCTCATTGTCCTTCCGTCACAAAGGTTTTGTCCTTCCGTCACACTGGAAGTAAGCTGCTGTATATAGTACTTATTGTCTATATTGAATTACACTTATATTTTTAATTTAAGACCACTATTCAGGCAAATGTATTCTGCCATCAAACTAATTGTGTGGTTTATGAAAATCTCATATATGTAATCAGAAGTCTTGAGGTTGGTTGCAAAAAAAGTCCTTCCGTCACGCAGCTATTAAACTGACTTTTCCTATCTTTTTTTTACATGCTTGTAAGATTATGTACATTTTGAATTGTTCACAGATATGTAAGCTAAACCATATCACAAATCATTTTAACAGAGTACCTATTTATTTATTGATTATTCAATACAGAAAATTCAAATTCCATCAATTTATGTCTATGGATTTCATGTTATGTGTAACATGAGGTGCAGCATTGATATATTGTATTCAAGGCATAAACTGCATTTATACTCCACCACGTGTCCTTTTAGAATGCGGGATATAACCTATGAGAACACTTCAATATAAGACCACTGGTACCTCACAATTAAGACCACCCCACTATTTAGACCACTTCACTAGAGAGACACCTCACTATTATACCACTTCATTACTAAAACAACATCACTGATATAGACCACCTTTATATTAGGACCACTTCCCTATGTAGATCACTTCACGAATGAAACACCTCACTATGAAGACCACTTCATTAGTAAAATATAAGAACTCAATTAAGTAACCTAATTTTTAAAACCACTTCATTAGTTAGACCACCTGTTAAAACCACATCACCATTAAGAACATCTCGTTATTTAGCACTAAATTTGTGAAAAAACTGACCATGGTATTAAAATCACTATTAATAGCATCATTAAGGCCACTCAAATTTTCATAATATTGACAGGTTATGTGCATGCAGTGCAAATTTCTAAAACAGCAAGAATTCCATACTTTGGACTTTTTTCTATTATTTAAAAAAACTTATGTAAACACCTGGCTATCCAATATCATCATTGTGAAACTAAGAACCAGTGCAGTGGGGCACCATTGCTTCAGACACACTCATTGCAGGCAGTAACTATTCATTTTTAAAATCAATCGGCTGATGATAAACAACTAACAACAAACAATTCTAAGAGGGATTACAAGTCTTCTGTTAAATTTATATTCTTAAGTTTGTCTTCTCTCAGCCTCCTGCGGGCAATAACTGTCACTTCCCTCCACCTTCGGGATATAGACAACAAAAATGTTTACTCCCTCCAATTCGGGATATAACTAATACGTAAATACATCAAAAATAAAGACTTTTAAGCCACTATCTCACATAGCCGAGTGACGAAGCAGAGTAATGACGATCGCTGGAAAGCAATCAATCGGCTTCACTCTTGGTCATTTGATGCCTAGAAAAAGCAAGTCAGCAAGGTCTCGCCGATCGCTCGCCGATTACTCGCAGATCACTCGCCAATTGCTCGCCTCCTTCACACGCCGACCACTCGGCGAGGAAATCACGTCCACACAGCAATCCATCTGATCAAGTGTACACCCAGAGTGACCAAGTGTACACCCAGAGTGACCAAGTGTACACCCAGAGTGCACGGTGAGTTAATCCTGTTTAAATCTCGAGCAATATCAGAGCAATTTTGCTCGGTGACAATTCTTAAAAGTTTTAAACATGTTTAAAACTTTACGATTGTTCTACGAGTATTGCCGTGTATTTACGAGCTTTTCCAGAGTGGTCGGCGTGCAGGGCCGTGTATTCCCGACTGCCTAATTTATTAAGCACTCGGCATCACTCGGCATTGTCACTCGGCTATGTGAGATAGGCCCTTTACTGTCTGTGTTGTTAAATGTCTGTGCAGTTAATCTTAAAAGCAAATGTTCCGCTTCAACTGACACTTAAGTTAACCTTTCTGGCCTGATTAGACCTATCAAGTGAAGCTGAGTGCAGTTAACTGCTCTTTAAATTACGTATCATTTTCTGTAAGTGATACGACCACTGATTGTTATTGGGTTAAGGCAACACAGTTTAAAGGAGATCAATAATGCTCGTTCCATGTTATTTCATTGCAGTGTATTCACTCTTTACAGCCATAACTGTGAAAAATACTGTTGTGAATTAACTGTAATTTTACGGGATATGAAAGTTAAAATGCAGAAAAAGTCTTTAGTGTGGCACGGTTCTAGATCACAATTTACCAGTCTGAGGATACAGTACATGATGAGTGTTCCCTCGAAAATCACTCGCCCAGAGGTTTTTACAGACCATAGATCGTTTCCTTTCGTCTGTAAGCAGATCAGTGAAAAGGTAATTTTTCTGAATTTTAATTCACTCTAACTTCTCGTCAACTTCGCCTGGGATGTGTCCAGAGATTTGCTGTCTTCTAAAAGAACATGTCATGTAACGTTTTGCACTGGTATACGTGTGTAAACAGTTTAAAATCATTCGCAAGTACAAGATATCTTATCAATTCTTTTGACAACAGCCACTAACCTCAAAAATGCAAAATTTCCAACCTCACGTATTTTTGTCCTAATCTACATTAGCTCTGATTAAAAAAGAAGAAGAAATCAAGCTGTGTGCGAAAGTAGGTGTGACAATGTGTGATTCATGACATTGGTCTTGTTATCCACTCCGAGAGAAATCCAAATTGCTACATTGGACATTGGACAAACAATCATCCAGTCAATTGATTTGCTGACCAGCCCAGACAGTGAGCTAACAACCACAACTGCATTTGCCCAGACCTCATTCCTTTCCCTGTGTGGGTTGATATGTACAGGGGGTTCACAAATACCAATCGCCATATTTGGCAAGTCCTGTCCTGGATGGAATCACTATTAAAAATAATCTTACAATCAGCAGGGGATGTCTGACTCACTTTAAAAAATTAAATAAGGTTACAACCAAAACTGATAAAAACCAAAATCATTCGATATTTGGAAATATTTATCAACAAATGACTATTTCGATTTTGGCACAGTTAAATGAAGAATGTAGTTAAGTTTATTTAAACTTAACACAATAAACAACTCATACCAAATAATTAGCACCGAATTTGCTATATCAATAATTATTTATGAGGTGACGTACTATGTCCACAATCAACAATGAAACTGGAGTATTGCTTGAACGTCAAAAAAAAAAGTCTTTATTCATATAACACAAATGTGATTTTGGTAATATAGGTTTGAGTAGCAGGTTTGTTGACTGTTATCATTTTGAGTAATGCAACTTTCTTGAACTCTCATATCACTTTGTCACTAGTCAAAATGTGCAAGGTACCAATATGTCAAGACTGCAACCACATCTAGATTCCACTGACGGCCATGATGAATGACTCTCATATGAATCCAGACTGTCGTCGGAACAAATATGGCATTGAGTCTTGTATCAGATCGGCCTATTGTTACACTACGGACCAATCAAATATTGGGGTGGGGAATGTGGTGTCTCTGCTCTCCTATGCATTACAGAAAATGCTAAGTTTTATCAGCATGTGAATTCCGTCTAGCTCTCAAATGCATTACAAAAAATGCTTAGTTGTAAGAGCATGTGAACTTCATCTAAGAGAACGAAATGAACTAAAAATAACAGACATAGTTACTCCATCAGTTGCTTTCTTTCTTAATATATATTTTTTTTCTGAACTTCATCTCATGCATGTCATTCCTCAAAATTTTTCATGTAACTAGGGGTCTCAAAATAACTTTGAATTAGGTTCTGAAACCACCAGTCATCATTATTGTCGTAAATAATTCGTATTTGTCAATTATAATAATAAAGAATTATACATAATCAAAAAAATAATATAAATAAATATGAACATCCTCAGGCAAGTCTTTATGTCCAGGTGATTCTATTTCTTCAAACTTTATTACAGTAGGATATGTATATAAGATCAGTTTTGGGACTAAACGAGGTTGATTTAAATCGAACTGATCTTCATGTTCAGTCTTAGTTTGGGTTCTACTGTACACCAACAAAATACGAAGCAGTCTCAAAAAGGAATTTCTCTACTAATGAAAAGGAGTAGGTAGGTAAGAAGCATATACGGCATCTTATTGTTGGCTAAAAGCATATACGGCATCTTATTGTTGGCTAAAAGCATATACGGCATCTTATTGTTGGCTAAAAGCATATACGGCATCTTATTGTTGGCTAAAAGCATATACGGCACCTTATTGTTGGCTAAAAGCATATACGGCATCTTATTGTTGGCTAAAAGCATATACGGCATCTTATTGTTGGCTAAAAGCATATACGGCATCTTATTGTTGGCTAAAAGCATATACGGCATCTTATTGTTGGCTAAAAAGCTTTGTAAAAGCTAGAAACCTACAAGAAAAATTTAAAGACCCTTGATCAGACAAGCATCATATCACTTTTAGTACTCCGTATGAAGGTAGGTATAGGTATATTGCATTTAATCACGTTTATGCAATAAGATCATTTTGTCAAAAATGGCTCCTGAAATTATAAAGTTTTTGCCCCCTGTAGAATAAGCATCTTTGAAAAGGAGATTTTTCGGAAAATGGTTCCTCAGGCTTAAGGAATTTACTTATTACACCAAAGGAAAAAAACAGATGGTGCAGAAAATCTCTTGCAATGCATACAATGTCAACTTTGTAGGCGAGACCAGTTGACTGCTCAAAACGAGGGTCAGGAGCATCAACAATGATCAACTCCCTTTCCACCCAGTACAAGAACATACCAATGAAAGTATCAGCCACCAAATGGATTGTCATAAATTCATAATACACCAGTACTGCACAAAGAACCTGATATAAGGTTAAATCAGATTTCATCAACTTGAGAACTTAACCAATGACTATGACAGTCCCTCAGTCAAATATGGAGTCCTGCCTGCATTTACTTGACGTCCTCTTAAGAGTTCAAAATTCGGTTGTGTGGACGGAGTGAAGAAAAAATTGTTAATGTACCATTCTTCATACCATACCTTTTTCTATATCGTCATGCTTGGTAATGAAACAAAAATAATCAGAATAATTACCTGTTCTGATGGGTGGAAGGACATCCTCTTGAATTTGGGGTTGGACAGATGAACTGGAACTACGTGATTTTTTATATATTATGCTACAACACATACAAAATATACAAGTTCATTCATAGCAAGCATTTCATGTTGTTTTTTCTTCTTCTTTTTTGTTGTTGCTGTTGTTTTATACAAATTAACTTCAGTTTTCCTGTTGTAATAAACCCATGTACTCACCCTCCATGCGCAAATCTGGTTGAGTTGAGTTCATTTATTGGATTTAAACAATATACATAGTATTATATAGATCACATGATATTAAACATTCAAATAATTCAACCAGATGCACATACGTGCATATTTGGTAAACTATATACAATTATATTATACAATATTCATGTATGGTTTGGATAATTGAAAACTAATGAACGGCTAAGTACATATTAAATCCAATAATAAATAATATATATAATTTTAAGTTGTTTCTACATGGTGTTTCATTGCATTAATTGATAGGTGTTGTGGAACTATATCTGCAAAATAATTATAGATGACAGCGCCTTTATATCTTATAATTCGTTGACAAAAATTAGTACTAACTGCTTCATTTGTTGCCTAGTTTCATAACTATGGTAATGAGAACTATCTGTAAACATGGAATCAAACAACACTGGGCATTCACCTTTTTTATACTTAAACATAAATAATGCAATCATGTACACATACACTTTGTACACATCTAAAATTTTATATTTTTGAAAAAGTTGATTATCTGGGAAAACCATACTGTCCATACAAATGTGTCAGCAAAACACCATTGCTAAATGGTCCATGACAATAGTATGGCTTAAATTAATGGTGGGCAATTCACCGGAACATCCAATCTCTGACAGACAGATGAAACTGTAAAATGAACCGTATAAAATGAAGTTTTTCTTCAGACACAATAAACAACTCATACCAGGACTTAGTTGAATATATAAGGTTTATTGAAGTTCACAATGTCAACACAAGTAGTAAATAATTGAGTATGTCTTTCCAACGTGAATTATTTTCAATGAACATAGACTGCATTTGTTTTGACGAAGGTTATTTCCAAATCAGTATATTGCTACTGAGTAAGACTGATTAGTGTCAGTATCTGTCTATGCTAGGGATCCTTTAATCTTCAGGGTCCCTGGAAACTGAAGTGACCCAACATTTACATTATCGCTACGCACATTCAACTGCATTGCTGGCCACACAAAAAAATTCGCTACTCCCCGTCTTGATTGCTTTGCTAACAACACGGAAATATCATAATATTGTCGGATTTGTATTCCTTGAATGATATTGAGCAAGCTTGAGTCGAGGACCACAGGTCAAAAGTGCCTGGGTTAGTTGTTTGGGACCTCAAGTGAGTTGCTCTCAGCTGTGGCCTGTAGCTAGAGCGATTTAACGAGCATTTGACCACTACTGCTAGAGGGTCAAGATACGTCTCCTGGCCTCTTGAGTGATGGTCAAATCTCAGCTGAATAAAGCAGAAATTAACAGAATTTTCTAGAATGAACAGAAAGACTGTCCTCCAGATCTTAGACAAAATTGGTTCATTGGGTGGTTAAATTAGTTCTATCATCATAGCCAAAAAGTGGATTATATTTTCATTGCAAACAGAATTCAGCTCAATCCCAACCAGTAAAATCACTGTGGTCAACTTGTAGCGTGTCAGTAGAGTGAGTTAAATTTAAAAACGTGTTACTACGTATGGGATAGCTAGACAGGCATAAGTAGGGTAATTAACCATTATAACATATGTTTTTAATAGTAAATAATAAAATAGTACGAATGAATTCTAGTACATGGCATGGTCTAATCAAGGGTTGGCCTTTGCATATTTAGTAACCAAGGAGGTGAGTTTATTTTGTATTAGTAAAATCAATAAATAAAAGTACTCAAACAATAGGATGCTATATTACCTGCTATATAGAGACTTGGCTTGCAAAGCTCTGCCTTGTGGGACCTCATGTTGTTAAGCACACGTTACAAGTTGACCATAGTGATTTTACTGGCTGGGCGAGCATGCAGGGAGCGTCTACAAAATCTCATACCTTAAGTTTTGTCCACTCCACATTTACTGATTTTACTAATACAAAATAAACTCTGGTTTAAAACAAAAAATCTGCAGTTTCTGTCTTAAAAGGTAAAACGAAAATACCATACACGGCGTTTTGAATGTCTCAGTGATAGAAAATATTGATCGCAAACTGAATCAGGACCCAAACACAAGAATTCCCTTCGTCGCTAGTGCAAATTTGTAAGCTGACATGGCTCATTTGAAATGAGTTAGAAATACAATTGAGTTTTGGTGACCCTAAATTTTCATGATAACTTGGCTTAATAATTCAGCTAATAGCATGTTAATTTCACAATAATAGCCTGGAGGTTGAAACTGACAATTATCTCACAACAGAAGAATTATACATTTTGACAAAGTTACCTAATCAATAAATCCGTATATAAATGTTTCAAATACAGAATTACCAAATAATAAAATATCTACTGACGACTGGTCTGAGACTTTCTCTCATTCAAGCATGATGCATGGCCCCAGTGGGATTTGAACAACCTACACTAAACTCCTACACCATAACCTACTTTGCCAACTAGCCACAGTGGTTTTGCAATGACTTCTTTTTATATGATGATGGATACAGATAATAGAATAGTAGTCATCGCTAACCTAATTAAACAATTTGTCATAAGCTAACCTGAATTCCATTAGTTGTTAATAAATAAGTCCCAAATATAGTCTGTCTACATTTTGGTGTAGAATAAACAATTAAACAATTATCATTATCTAATAAAACTCATCCTCACCAAGGATGCCAAAAGGGCTTGAACCGACTACCTCTGCATCAGGAGGCAGATGTTTAACTCACTGAGCTGTCCAACCCTTGCTCATTGCACTGTACATAAACTATCTAAATCTGCATAGCAGTGTAATTGAACTACTACAAATGATTACTTCAAGCTGTCATAATCAATCTTAAATCAAACAACACTTCAACTGCATTATGCCAAAATGAAATGGAGAATGTTCCCTCCGGGATTAGGACCAAGGTACTCTGACACAGGAAGCCAGCATGCTCACCATTACACCACGAAGGCACTGGAAATATTTTTGTATCAGATCTCAATCCTTAAGATACCCTCTATATATCAGAACTCCTATTGATTGATATATACTCTAAAATCAGGTTTACTAAATTTGTTCTGAGCCTTGTGAAGATTGCCAGTGACATCACTGATTTTAGTGTACATTTAAGCTGTGGTCAGATCACTTATCTTCACAAGCTTGAAAAAGGCTTAGTAAATGACCTAACTTTGGCATGTTTGTCTTCCTTGAATAATATTAAGCAACTTTGAATCGAGGACCATAGGTCAACAGTCCCTGGGTTAATTGTACCAAGGTATTTATTAAATCTTAACAGTCCCCTCTCCAACATCAATGGATTCACCCATGTTAGTCTGATTTCCCGGAAATTGGCATTGTTCATTTTGGTCTTAGCTTATGAAGGTTTTTAACAAATATCTGTTGGAGGCCCATCATGTAAAAAGCCTCACAGCTCAACAAAAGCTTAATATCTACTTACATTATTTCATTCCTACGAAAACTAATATGATTTGAATGATAACTATGGTGCTTTGGCTGTTAACAAAAATCCATCATGAATTTGTGCTTGTGATGCTGCTGTTGTGTCAGTGTGGCAGTGGTCACCGCATTCAAGGCATCTGGCTATGATTGGCCAGTTGAGTGACACACCCACACTCTGACCTATAAAATCACTGTTCTCACTCTTTCTTAAGCGAAACAGTGTAATTAAACAAATTGGATTTGTCAATTGCTCTTTATGTTTCTGATAGCTGATTGCATTTGAAATTTAACACTGTAATTAATTACAAGTAATTACAAACAGGCCAATGTTGAAATTAAATTATTTCTCAAACTGTTTAAAACAGCAGATATGCAGTTCAAAAAGGCTACACTCAATGAACCAGTCAATTATGTATGTCAATGTAAAAAAATTAAACATGATTATATATTTTTTAATTTGGATCTGAATTATTCTATGGATTTGCAAAACATGTCACATTTTTCTGAAAGAGTCTGTCTTAAAGGCTGCAAATATCAGAATACTAAAATTATTTAGGTACTTATAATATTTATCAAAAAGAACTCGTCAATATTCTGTTCAACTTAATAGCAGGAAATTTTGAAGAGAAGGTTCATCCAAGTTATTACTTATACTATAGATGATGCAAGTAGTCAATTTGCAGACAGTTGGGGATAGCTAGGCAAGAGTAGCAAGGATCTATTGAAAAGTACATTTTATAGCAATTTCGGCAATAAAGACAAAGACATATTTTTATATGAATTATACTAATTTATTGTAATAGATTGACATGATACCTTGTCCATATCTGTTGCCTGCAACTAATACCCTTTAGCCTATACAAAATACATCAATTCATTTTTTCCCCATGTCTAGACTACTTCAACCAATTCTGATACAGGTCTCTGTTAAAGAGAGATTTGTTTGTTACCACTACTCATACTACTACAAAAATCGAATACTTTCAAGTTGATGTATTTGAGCTAAAAGTCAAGATATGATAATGGAGCATTTCAGTTATCACAACAAAAATCTGTACATTAACCATAAGTACTTGTTTAGTACATACATCAGATCAATATTTTTATATCAAACATTATAATAATCAAAGATAAATCAGCCATTTGAGTTGCTTCATCACAAAACCGAAGCGACATCAGTTCGATCTATCCCAGACAGCATTCCAAATCATTTCGACGTTGGCGCGATGTCAGCGACGTCAAAACTATGTAGAAACAGTGCTGGCCCGATTTAGAATGCTATCTGGGATTTATTTATCTCGGTTTAAGTCTCTGTGTCCCTATGGACATTACGCACACACGTGTTAGTTTTGTTTCCATCTAATATTGGTTTTTCACAGAAGTTTCTTGATATTTCCACCAGGTGGCTACAACAGCATTCTATTGGCTGGGAAAGTTCCTGCCCTTCACTGTGATTGGATGAAGTAAAGTGCATCCTAGAAGCAGTATTTTTACTGCATTTTAATGTATATCTAACATTTTATCATTCACTTGATATCTGTTATTTCCCGGAGAAAGTTGTATTTATTAAAAAGGTCAGTTATGATCTTCTATGTCTGAAAAGCAAAATGAGGTATAAGAGGAGAAGAAAGACTTTTGTCTTGTTGAATTCAGGGCTGCTCAGTGAAAAGTGGGCTGCATAACTACCTGGATATCTGTGATATTCAGCAATGAAAAGCTTTATAGCCCTTGTGCACGTAGTTATCGAAATGGCAGTAAAGGTTCATGTAAAAACCTGGAAAAGTTTGCAAGTAAACATCTAAAAACACTTGAGCATTTGAGGAGCGGTGGGTGGGTGGGTGATTAGGGCTTTACGTCCTGTATTTCTGCACCAGTTGGGCTAATTAGGACAGGCAGGGACCATGGCAATGAGATGAAGGATGAAACAGCCATCCAACTTAGGCTCGACCGGGGATCGAACCCGGGACCCAGCGGTTGGAAGCCCAGAGCGCTACCTCTGAGCTAGGCCCCCACCCAGCTTTTGAGGAGTGCTTTCAAACTTGAAATCATTACTCTACTTTGCCACATGTTAATAACTATGATCAGCGTAACTTAATCATTAATGATCAATCATTCACCCATCCATAACCTGTGATAGCCAATCCTTTATTCACATCTCAGTGAGGTAGGCAAGCCATTGGTGGCAATTAAGCAATTTTTAGATCGAAAGCTCATTAAAACAGACAGAAGACAATTAAGGTCTCTTCATATCCCGTAGTTGGCCGCACAAAGGCTTTCATTACCGAACAGACGTCTATAGAAAAACCAATTAACATTTCAGAATAGCAGTTACTGCCATTTCACATACAGTTTTAATTTGTTTCAGTTGAATTGGCTTGATATGTCGTGTTTTAATTTAGTAAGCTCTTTGCTCAAATGATGTTTGGTTCCACTTCAGTGGCAGCTGCATGACTTTGATTTAGATCATTTAAAAAAAAAAATTACACCAGTTATACATACATTGGCCACCGAATGTAAATTTTCATTCTTGTTGAAAAGTTTATGGCCCTTATTACACACTATGGATAACGGCCACCAAATGTTAATGTTCATAAACTAACAATTACATGATTATTTTCCATCCTTCTATGAAAAGTTAGGGCTATTCTTTATGGGCAATATAAGACTGAAAATTTAATTAAAACACATTTAATCTCCTGCAACACTATAAGTATAACCACCTAACTATTAAGTCCAGTTAATTCTGAATGGTTTTAATGGCAAGATTCTATTGAAATTCCATAGACACAATTTTTTAAAGTATTACCACAAGGCTGTTAATAAGATGCCTTTGCCTCACATAACGTGACAAAGAAATCATTTATCAAATGAATACTCCAATTCATATGAAATCTCGCAGTCTAAACAAAGGTTACTCTTAAGATTATGTTCTTCATAGAGCAATTAATTTCACACAGCCAAAATGACATCCAGAATAAAATGGCAGATTAAAACCATATAAAATGACACAAAGGCGGAGCTTGGAATAAAATACAACTGTGATCAATGTCTTTTACCTTTCAGGATTTAATAATTAAAAAAAAGGTTACAAATACCATACTAATGTATGGCAGGGCCAACAACAACGATATTACACTTTACCAGAGTAGAGCACAAACCTATTTAGCCGAAGAGGCCTTGACAGGGATTTTCTGCTAGACCTAACAACTGTCAAGGTGATACTTACCCTGTCGTCTGCCAAATTAAACCTTCAGCCAGGGCAAGAACGTCATGAACTCAAGTGACTGAATTGAACTGCAACTGCATATATAACTATGGGGTGGGGGCCTAGCTCAGTGGTAGCACGCTTGGCTTCCAACCACTGGGTCCAGGGTTCCATTCCCATTTGAGCCTAAGTTGGATGGCCGTTTCATCCATCATCTCATTGCCATGATCCCTGCCTGTCCTAATTAGCCCATCAGGTGCAGAAATACAGGATTTAAAGCCCTAATCCACTCACCCACCTATCACATTTATGATTTTTAATAGTTAAGTCCGACATGGAAAAGGGAGGGGAAATGTGACCAGGTGTCAGCATTGTTGTTCAAGGATTCTTCAAGAGCAACATGACACATTTAGCTTTGCTACTACAGAAGTTCAAAAACACTCACCAATCTGTAAAAGTTCTGCTAGATGGACCTATCTGGGGCAAAAACATGGGATGTAAAGCACGTCTCACCCACTCACCCTGTTTGTGTGACTCCATTTTTTGCCTGAGAATCAGCCTCTTTCCATGGAAGTTCTCACAATTACTGCAGCCTCTGTTGTCTTTTATGTCTCCATTACAACAAAATTCACGTATAAAATTAAACCCAAAACTTTTAGGATACAAACAAATGAAAGTACAAACCGTTTACCATTTACAGAATTATGAATCTATTAGAACATATATATTTCAAAGTTATCGACGGCCAAGATGTTTAATTCAATATTATTTTTAGGCTTTCCTTTGAATAACATTTTGCAAACTAGAGCACATGCAAATGCGCAAATGACGCGAAGACCATGACAGCAGGGTGTGTGAAGGTCGATTTTTAGGAAGGTAATTGCAAATAATTTGGCTGTAATTTCATGTGAAGTTCAATGACCACAGTCAGAGCAATGGTGATCAATAACTAGGGCTGGACATTAGAAATATTAGCAGAATTGTGGTCGATTGAAATAATACTGTACATATTCTAGTTATCTGGTGTGTGGACTTTATTGAAATATATATAGATAATTTGTGGGAACTAAAATTAATTGTAAGGTCAAAAATATGACTAAATGAGCTGAACTAGTGTGCAGGATAGTGATTTGTAAGCATGGTCACCTTTGACATAAGACTGCTTTTATCAATAGCTGTCAACAACCTGAATGTATCATTGATACTGAGCTATTTCATCCTATACCTTTAGGTACTGGTCAACCGTTCCTGATGTACAGCTTAAGTGGCTGAATTTAGTGGATCCTATATCACTGAATGCTAATAACTAGTAACCCATCTACAACATAGCTATGGCAAAATAAGCAGAGATCGTAATTACAAATAAACCTTCGCAACCTGGTGTAACACTGGCAGAATCCTTTGCACTTTACAGTAGCTATTTTGTGCAGCCTCCAAGAGTTCTTGGGCAGACTTGCTTGCAGGTGTTCGGATCAGGGCTGGTCCTAGGGCAACATTCCTTGTGACAGACAGGGTGTCACCACCTGTGAACCCATCATTACTGCAAAGGCAAAGAAGGGTCAGCTAGGGTAATTAATGCCCAAAATGTGAACCTTTCTAGGGCCATGTAGCATGAGGCAATTTATATCTTCCTGTCAGTTTATAATCACTAAGCAATGCCAAAGTGATAATCAGGTTGTGTTTACCATGTCTTCATAAGACATAATCACATACCTCTAAACCTGGTTAAGAACTGAACCACACTTAGTTCTTCATCATCAGTGTTTTCTTTCCAGGGGTTCAAAATTCCTGGCAGAAGTCATCTGGTGTGGTTTTAGGGTTCCTGATAGAAGAGCCATTCGATGGAGAGTGGCTACTTAGCAACTTGAGTACAAGAACTCTTGATCCTTCATCTAGGTGATATCCATGGGTCAGTCAGTATTGAAAGAATGGCATCATATGTGACAGGAGACCACAGACTGCTCATCTAGTCCGCAGGCCTGTGGGTATGAAATAATTATCTTGCTACCTCCTGCTGTTGGATTTATTGATAATTTAATTGCCCACTTCGGACAGTTTTCATTCAAACATTGTCCAGCTCATGCAACTTGGCTTTTCCATGGAGTGGGCATGTTCAATTGATCACTCCTTTAAACCCCACCAGGACTTTTAACTTGAAGGGTAGTGTTTATTCAGTCATTTTCTCCTCATGTAGACCCACCACATAGGGACTACCTTAAGATGTTGGATATGTAGAGATATACTCAGACGGAGTTACCCTAAGTCTTGTTATGGCAATGGATCAGGAGGGGTCTAGTCTTCAAGATCTCCTGATGTACTTTGAGCTTCACCATCTGCTTCTAGACATTCCAAGATATGTTTGACCTCTTTCCAAGATGCCTGTTTACAGAAAATGACAAAGAAGGTGGACGTACTTGTATTTATTTTGTAAACAAATAATGAAGATATCCACCATTTGTTTGCAAGCCATGTATAACGTTGAAATAAATGACCAATCATTCCTTTATCATGAGATGAATTGAAGTTTTGCCTTTGACTATGGCTTTACCAAAGGTCAACTGAAGAGGGCCGACTTGTTTTTCTTTGTCAGTTTGAGGAATAGTTTTTTGTCAGCCAGTGCGTACTGACAGCAATAAATGCCTCATATTCTTGTTCTTAATGTGCAGAGAATATATTCATCCCACTTTCATTCACTGCCCATGTCTTCAATGCTTTGGCTAGGTTTGTCATATGTCCAAAAAATCCACTTCGAAAGTTCCCATCCATTGTTGTATTTATTTGAGTTTTTAGTACCTTAAGAAGACTGATTGAATTGTAGTATAGTTTATACTGATTCCCTACGTGTTTTTGGATCGAAAATAGACCAAATATTAAGTGAGATACTTGTCTGAGAAGGCAGGTAGGCTGGCGGCGGCAAACAGGGGTGCTCCCGCAAACGTCCGCACCCGGACTGTATCAATATAGTCTATAGATGATAAGAATGTTGCAAATCTATCATGTATAGAAACCAAGTAATTGCAAGTTGAAGTTTTGCACTGTCAAACATCTTCAGGTGAGTTAAAGATCAACGTCTTTAGTTAAAGAAACTCAGGTGAGAAGGCCAAGGCAAAATTAGAGCACTTTCTTAAATTAAGGCCAAGGCCAAAGGTATAGGCCAAGGCAGGGAGGGGGGTTGTATATACTTTAAAAGGCTGCTGCTCCCCTAATATTAGTCCGATTTTCATCAAATAAAGACTGAATTGTTCAGGAAAATGTGAAGAATTTATATAATAGATAAGGTGAGGAAAATTAATAAGGTATACTGGGCAAAAACAAGAATATTCTTGTCAAAAACGCCCCCAACATTAATTGCCGTTCTTTAATGTAGATAGTTAGATAGATAGATATGTAGATAGATAGATAGATAGATAGTTTAGAGAGACAGATAGATTTATATGCTTATTATATAATATAGAATATCTCGCATAATATTTGTATGGAATCAGTATGAACTATACTACAATCCAGTCTTTACTTGACGAAAATCGGACTAATATTAGGGGAGCAGCAGCCTTTTAAAGTATATACAACCCCCCTCCACTGCTGCATGTACAAAATATCATTCGAAGAGTGACTCGCCGACTTTCTCGGCTCTGTCGTAGCTACCTTGCTTAACTTCTTCTAAAAATAAGAACCCGGCGAGTCTATCGTTCAACCCTGCGTGTCACTCCTACAACTCGGCGAGTTACTCCTGGAAGCCAATAATTGGCCATGCCCGCCGAGTCACCCTTAGAAACCATCGTCGGATGATGCCCCGCCCCTTTTTGCCGCCAGAATCTGTCGCCAACCCGGCGAAAAAGCCTCTTGCATAACCGTTATGTAATACTACGGGTTCACTACGGCAAAACCGGGTATGTGAGATGGGGGCTTAAGGAACATCATACTTCATAGCTTTTATGACTTACAAACAAAAATAGTAACATTGATCTGATGGAAAAAAAAGATTGACCAGAAGCTATTCTAATAAATTCAATTGCTCAAGATAATTAGTTTTGTTATCACTATTAATTTGTCTTTTTTTTTCTTATTTTAAGCTATGACAAAGGAGCAGTACGATTTGCTTCAAACAGAGGATAACTTTCATTGGATCTGTCCTGTGTGCGAAGCTACCAACGCCACTGCCAGTATCAACACCAGCGACGTAGGAACTTCTAACTCCAAACGACGCCGACTGTCTGACCTCCCCCTCCCTGGACTACCCCAGGCTAATTCTATTAGGATGTCAATTGAGTTCCACATGGGTCGGCCTGATTTGGTAAGTATCAATTTTTAATAAAAGTATAAGTTAGTTGCCATTAAAAAATTTACTTCAAATTGAAATTAGGCCTATGCTGGAATAAAGCATAAATATTTGTTACAAATCTTACAAAAAAACCTGTCAAACAAGTATGTTAACATTTTATTTCCAGGACATGACATTTAATGAGCAAGTGATGCCTGTACCACCCTCAGAAACCCCTGCTTCGCCTCCCCCTCTCCCAGTAGCAATGTCGCCAGTTCCTGCAAGCCCCCCCCCCCCCCCCCCCCCGTCCCGCCGCTACTCCTACCCCACCTAGACCAATAGTGCCTCCCGCCTCCCTCGACCTTCCCTCCCCGACAGGTCATCCAGTACCGGCACCCAGACGACATAGACAACCTATGCCGCCAGCACGGTCTGCCATGGTGAGTTTGAACACATATAGAGTCTACAACTCATAATTGGGACTTTCGGCTATGTACAGGAGACAATGACGCCACACGGAAGTTTTGCAGATAAAAATGAAATTCCTTTTAATATATATCTTGATTGATCAAAGGCCTTTGATACACTAGACCATGAAGTACTTTTATACAAACTATAATATTATGGTTTAAAACAGACTGCTTTGAAGCTATTAAACAATTATCTAACAAACATGACACAGTATGTAGTTGTTGATGATGTAATGTCTGCAAAGTTACCTCTTAAGGTTGGTGTCCCTCAGAGATCCATATTAGGCCCCCTGCTTTTCAATATCTATACAAATGATTTGGTGAATGCAACCGCAGTCACCCAAATGTTTATGCTGACGATACAACTCTAGTTGCATCACTAAATACTTTTCACTGTCCTGATAGAATTATTGAGATAAATGATGAGTTGGTCAGGGTAAATAACTGGTTGAGGGCTAACAAGCTCTCCATTAATAAAACAAAAACCAAGGCCATGATCTTCCACACCCAACAACGAAGAGTTTATTATCCCCATTTACAGATACAAAATAGCACCATAGAATTTGTTGAGAAATTTAACTTTTTAGGTATCATTGTAGATAAAAACTTAAATTGGAGACCCCATTGTGATATAAGTTGTCTAAAACTATAGGTGTTATGAATCGTTTGAAAAATATGGTGCCTCTTTATACACTACTTCACATATATAATTCTTTTATTCTATCATGTTTGACCTATGGTGTCTTAATGTGGGGTTGGAAGTGTCAACGTGTATTTGGTTTACAAAAGAAAGCTGTGAAGGGTCTTACAAATAGAGCACATAGAAATGTGCAAATGGCGCGCAGAAGTATACATTAAATAAAACCCAGAACGTCATAGAATACCTTTCTGAACAAAAACGCGTTATGCGGCAATTTCCACGGGCATTTGGTTCTGTTGTAGCAATGACCTACATAGCCGTGTAGACGTGTCTCTGCGCATGCGCGAAATTCATTAAAAGACACCACAAGAATTTCCCGCCTGGGGCCTCTCGCCCGAACATTCACGAAGCTGTACAACGCACTTCGTCATTTCCATCGGAGTTCACCATCTTGTGACCGGAAACAGCCAAGTGAGCAGCATAGTCAACAAACAACGATTCCAAGAAATGTATGGCACTCATAAAACATAACATGAGTGCAAAACACTCCAAAGGCAGTACACTAAAGACGGGCAACATGACAAGGTGCTACGCCTTGTAGAAGTATGCTATATACACGCTTGAACGTTCACCCGAACTGGCCCCATTGGATTAACATGTTGTAAGTTCAAATTTGCCGCTCGGAGAATGGCAAACCGGAAGCATTACATGTAAACGCCTCCGAATACAAACAAAAGAATTGGCGCTGCACGCCAATAATTACGATAGTCACACAAATGGACTTTTTAAGTTTCTGAAATTACTTAAATTCCATGACATTTTTGCACTGCATGACCTTAAATTCTGTTATAAATGTATAAATCACCTTCTCCTGAAATATTTTATTGATCTTCTGCCATTATCACCAAATGAGCATCATAATTATGAAACAAGACAAGTACATAGATTTAGATTGCCATTAGTTACTCATGAATTTGCCAAGCAAAGTATTAAGTATAGGTACATAAATAATTTAAATAACATGTCTCTCAACTATAAGGAAAAACTACATACACATAGTCAAGATGGTTTTAAGAGGTATATTAATTTAGTATAATTGCAACATATAATGAATGTTGTGATATTCCTAATTGTTATATTTGTTCAAGGTCAAACCCTCATTAGTGTCATTATATTCATAACATACCTTTCGTATATGTCATCATTGATGAAGAGCACTGTTTATATTTTTGTTTTGTTAATTTGAAATAGTATAGAAAATATTTTATGAATCTTTATAATATATGTTTTATAAAATGAATGAATCTGAATCTTGGGGACTTGAAAGTGTCTGGTCTGTGGGATGACATGAGTCTACCAGTCGTCCAACTTCCGCGAACTGTTTGCAGTGTTGTTCAGTTTAGAGTCATCCTGTGACCATCAACCAATTCAACTGCTTACTGACAACATCACCACTGTGGCGATATTATACACTTCTCTTGAAACTGGTCAGCTGAAAGTGCAACAAAGATGCTGGCACCCAATGTGTTTGCTGCTGATACTGTATTGCAATACTGAAAGCAGAATTTACCTTTCATCGAGGATAATAACATTCTCAATAACATTAGCTAATATAATGAACTGTGCAGAGAAAATTAGTTGTAGTTGTCAGTTTTATGTCTTAATGATGGCAAAAAATTTTTTTATCGCTGTTGTCATCTGCCATCATGTGTGAGTGAACTGATGTGTGCTACTTCACATCCACTTCCACAGCACAATGCCTCAGAACACCGTAAAGAAGGTATGACTGTAGTACCCAAAAGATGTCACTTTGGTAGTTTAATTCTGACTTAGGCCCTCTCTTGTGGGGTTGCATCTGAAGTAGATCAGTGGACAGACATCAGACATGGGATTCTGTAATACCATCCAGGGTGCTTGAAGCTTTGTGTTACTCAGACCATAAGTACTCAAGAATATTCATCACTTCTGTTGTATCAATTTCACGAAACACATGCTGTTATATGCCAATACACAATGCACCTGGCAGATAATAACCTTGATGACGACAGATAATCGGCATATAAACCGCATCATAGCACTAAAACTCTTCTGACTAAAGTTCACAATGACATTATGCAAAGTATGAGCAATGGTGAAGTGGTGATGCTAGTACTTCTAGATCTCTCAGCAGTCTTCGTCACCATTGATCATAATATACTCATAGACAGGCTGACACTGACCTATGGCATTGAAGAGAAAGCATTCAAATGGTTTCAGTCTATCTCTGACAGGACAGGCAGTAACCATAGTGAACTCTGAATCCACCATACTAACCCTAAAATATGGTGTCCCCCAAGGCTCTAAATTAGGCCCTATTCTTTTCAATGCCTATGTGGCACCTGTCAGCGAAATTGCAAAAAGAAACAATGTTCATGATGAGAAATATGCAGATGATGAGCAACTTATTCTAGCTTTCAAACCTAAACTTCTAACTGAGCAAAAGGATGCAGGAAGGAAGATGAAAAAAAGGATTAATGACATCAGAACTTTTCTCAACAAAAACAAATTCTGCAATAATAGTGAGAAAACAGAATTTTTTATGATTGGCACCCCACAACAGTTGAAAAATCTTAGAATAAAATCAATTAGGGTAGAAAATGCACCCATAGGTGCAGTTGCTGAAGTTAGAAACCTAGGTGTAATTCTTGACAATCACACAAAGGAGCGACAGGTCAACAAAATGTGCCGCAACGCATACTACAACATCAGGAATATTTCAAAAATCATCAACAGTCTAAATAAAGATGATACCAAGACACTAATCAACTCACTAGTAACTCCGCATCTGGATTACGGCAATAGTCTCCTCTCTGGAATAGCTAAGAAGCTTGAAAATAAACTTCAAGTAGCTCAAAATTCTGCTGTCAGACTTATCCTTAGGATTAGCAAATTTGACAATATTACCCCCCACAGAAGAGATATACACTGGCTCCCAATCCCTGCCAGAATCCAATTTAAAATCCTAACTACTGTCTGGAAAACGCTGAATGATCAGGCACCGAGTTACTTAAAAAAGCTAATTAAACTAAGACATAGCACTCACAATCTGAGAAACAGATACTGCCCCTAAATATACCCGATGCAAGTAACCAAACCAACTTAGTTGACAGAGCATTTTGTAGAACTGCACCCAAAATGTGGAACAACCTACCTGATGAATTAAAATGTAAGGCTACCCTGGATAGTTTAAAAAAAGGACTCAAAACTTATCTATTCCGGAAATGTTATGAATAACATTTTAATATTATGCCTTTCTTTAAATGAAATTCCCAGGTTTCAAATATAGGTCATTTCATAAATTCGTTATCATTGTGTGCATCAAGGCACTCAATTTAGTACTTAATGAAATAAAATAATCCAATGTTGGTCTGTCATCATATGATCATAACTAGTGTGGCATTATAAACTATAATGTGTTGTGATCAACCACCAGAGTAACAGGCCCCCTAGAGGATAGTCACTGTGCTGATATTATGCACCCTCTGGTGAATAAAGGAGTCAGTCTGAGTTCTATCAGCCATTATACACTTTTTGTCTTCTTGCTTGGAAATACCAATATTATCGCTGGATTAAACACTACAATTAGTGAAGCCATCCGCTGCACCATATAAGAGCCAAACACACCGACGAAAAGAATTACATGCGCAGGGACGAGTACTGTTTACAACTAGCAACCACAACTGAAGCACATTTCAAGTGTGTGTGTGTGATTAGGGCTTTACGTCCTGTATTTCTGCACTAGTTGGGCTAATTAGGACAAAGCACATTTCAAAAACAAGATGAACTAAAAGCTGTTATTCAGTTTGCGGTTTTCTACAACTATACCTCCTTTAGATCCAGAGGACATTGAAACTGCGTCAGAATCTGGCAATTCTGTCATTCAACCTTTGCCTGACCTTTATATCCGGCGAAGAGAATTTCATGACATCAACACCCAAGAAGGGTACAAATGCAACAGAGAACAAGTTGAAGAAATGGAGAAGCTGACTAGAGGGCAGTCTGTTTGCCCTTTGTTGTATTAGCAAGGTAAAAGGGAGAATTATGGCTAGTAAAATACATAATGTCTTGGTGCAAAGAGAATCCACCAATCCTGCCATTCTGGTGATGAGCATCACAAAGACAGCAAGTGCTTGTCGAAAAAAACAGTAAAATGGGGAACAGGGATGGGAATGAACAGGATTGAAAACATAGGAGTTTGAATAGGAAATATAACCAAAAACATAGGAATATATACATTGGCAATCCTTGACAAGTAGGTAGGTAGTGTTACTGTTTAACGCCTCATCAGCACCTGAGTGGGCTATGTAGAGGCTCTCTAAGGTAAGATTGATCATCCATAGTTGGTAGTAGAAACCAAAAGCATGCAAAAATTCAGTAAGTGTCTGCGTTGGATAGCTGGAGCAGCTTGTGCAATGCACACTGTCCTGTTTTAGCCACTGGGGATAGAGGACTTCACCCTAAGTGTTTCCACTCTCGCCGCGTGGAGGCCCAGGACCTTCGAGGGCCACAATCCTTGACAAAAAACTGTAGTTCGACAGCCGGACTTATAAACTGATCAATAATATCCAGTGGAAAATGTCAGTCAGGGAACTCCACCCTCACACACCAAAACTGGGACCGAGAATGGGGAACTCTAGCCCCAGCAGCCTGGCCATGCAGGATTGGCTTAGCACGAAAATTTAAATTACAATACATCTAATAAGATTTCAAAAATATATATTTGTTGAAAAAATCAATAACTTGAATATCAAATATATAAAATTGATTTAATAGTATAAGTATGATAAATTTTTCTCTATTATTGACTAAATGGTATTTGATAAACATTTCACCAATCAGTCCTGTTGGATTAGGGCATTCTGAAACTCATAGATGGTTATGGTAATTGACAATTTCCACACACAATTTTCGAGATTGGCACTGCATAAAACTGTGGATGATGACGGCAAACTCTGGTGAAGGGCGTTATTTTATGGAGGGGCCGTGGGTTGGCAGGCCATTCACCTGGACATATGACTCCAACCCTGGAAGGCTAGCTGGCCCTTTTATGGACAAGTTTGGCCCCAAACCAAACCAGGAAGACTGGCCCCTATTCAGGCAGCATCAGCCAACAGGAGCTTGGCACCTTCACCTGGAAGGTTGGCCCAAGAAAGGAAGTTCTCCCCTTCACCAGAGAGATTGGCCAAGAAAGATAGTCCTGGTTGACCAAGGCTGGTGAAATTTGCGTCCTTTCTAATTTTAATGCGTATTTTTGCAATGGGGATGGCGTCAACGGGAACTCTGGCAGTCACCATGAAAGGTTGGCCCTGGTCATTGGCAGTGATCAACAAGTCATTTCACTAAATGATCGCCCCTTCACCATAGGTTCATCCAGTGTCAGTTAGCTAAAGTTAGCTGTAGCCATTTGCAGTATCAGTGGCCAAACTGTTGTATAGACCCCAAAGCCGCCGCCAGGAGCCGCCACGCCAGCCGAAACTATCATGAGCTGAAGCCAGCCATTAAAAATATTGAGCTAGTCACCAATTTTTTAAGCCGCCAAAGTTGGTGTGAGCCATTAAAATGTCTTATAAATTATAATTGACCTACTTACTTGCAAACTGAAAACCAATAATTGTCACAAACAACTTGCAACAAGTGAAACAACAAGTGAATCCAATTTGAAATTGACTGGAGTGACTGTCCTTTTATCCACAAGGGGGATTGTATGCATCTGCCTATCAGCCCTCTTTGAGGGAAAACCAGAACTAAATAGAATACACAAATTTGACCTAAATCTATAAATGAATTTGATCTCGTGCGTGTTTGGTTCAGGATCATGGCATCGAAAGGTCAGTATATTTTACTTTCTTTTTTTATTCTGACTTGACTCATGAACTAAACTGTGTAATCCATTAATAGCTATTAATTCAAGTGCACATAGGTTGTGTCATGCTCCCTGTACACTGCTGTAGTAGGCTGTAATGCCAATGGCAATGGGCCAGATAATCTGTATGAAAATGTAGCATGTGTCATTGCAACTTTCAAGCTTTTACAAATTACAGGTGGCAGGTGGCTTCAAAAGCTGATCTGACTATTGGGTATTTCACAATGATTTTAATTTGAGGATATTTTTGAAAATTTGGCATCATTTATTTGTTAATTGATAACCAAAACGGTACTGAAATTAAGGGAAACTTTTAACATTGATTTGACAATGGGAATAATTTTAGAATTTTTTAAGTTTTCCTCTGATGAGACAAGGTGTACTATCATTCACTGAGAAAAAGTTGCAATTATAACTTATAAGTCATTATTGATTTTTTTTTTTTTGCAGACAGTGGGTGTGGAAAACGAAATGTGACCAACAAAAATGTGTCAAAAACACAACATAACTTCTTGAAAGAAGCTGGCTTTAAATGGAAGCCACATCAGACTTTGAAGAAAATACAACGTTCACAATTTTGGGACTATATGGGTGAGCTCCACCGAGACACTGCAAATGCAGCTGGTACCACAAGGCATGATAACCAGCTTTACTGCAAACTGTGTTTCCAGGCAGAAATGAGCAAGGAAAATGGAATGCTCAGCAAGGTCTACACATTAGGGGAGACCACTGCAACTGGCAATTTTTTTAATCATGCAGTTATTGCACATCCAAATTAATTTTCCAAAGAACAAAGTAACAAAATGACTGCCTGGCTCACAAAGGCTTCCGCTGGCCAAAAGGCAACCAGTCAATTCGACATCAACCGAGATATTGTTCTCTGGCTGTGTCAAGACCTGCAGCCATTTGAATTAATTGATAAGCAAGGTTTCCAGGGCTTTAATGATAAGAATCTCCACCTGCAATTGCCCAGCAGTCGTACAGTGGCCACAACTGCCCTGGTCAATGTATATTCTTGCCTGAACACAAAGATCAAGGGTATATTGTCAGATGTTGTGAGTGCAACCATTATGATGGATGGCTGGACAGATCAGCATCATCGTAGACCCTATTGTGGTGTTCGTTTAAGTACTATCATCAATAACTGGGATTTCCAGATTGTGACCCTTGCAGTGAAGCCCGTGGAATCACATACTTCAGAAAGTTTGTGTTTGTTCGTTAAGCAGTTACTGGATGAATTTCTGCCTGACAAAAAGATCCTGCTGTTCGACACCAGTGATGGGGCTGCCAATATGGTGAAACTTTCCAGACTCCTTGGCCATGAGCGACAAACATGCATTGCAAATTGTCTGCACAATTTAATTGTGACAGATTCAATCCTGAAAGTGCCAGATGTAGACGTCCTGCTTGCTCAATGCAAGCAGGCTGTACAGGCTTTGCATTTCAAAACGTACATGCTCCACGAGGAGAGCCTGAGGAAGAAAGAAGTTGAAGTGTTTGACAGCATTGCAAATGTGCAGTTGGAGATTGATGCTGATGAAAACAGTCCAGTCTCAGATTCAGAAGAAGCTCTCAGTCATGAGCACCAGACTTTAAAACAGACTGTTCCAACAAGGTGGAATTCCATCTATATGATGATAAGCAGTATCTTGGACCTGCATGAACAAGTAAATGAAGTGCTCAGAAGAATTGGCAAGGCAACGCTGTTTCATGAATGATGACATTGAATTGCTTCAGCATCTGCAGAAATTTCTGGAGCCTTTCTTGAAATTCACTCTAATCGTGAGTGAGGTCAGCCCAAATCTCTCAGCTATACCTCTTATTAGGGGGCGTATCAAGAAAATGTGTGCAAGAGAAACTGATGAGCATCCCAGCTTGAAAAGACTAAAACAATTATTGTTAGATAATCTGGACAGAAGAATTCCAATGGGAAACCTGGTGAAACTGTCATCTGTGTTCGATCCTGCCATACGAGACATGGTGTTCTCCAACGACGAATGCACACTACTCATCAAAGAGGCACATGAAAAGCTTAAATCATCCAGGTATGTAATCCATGAATTTTAGTCTTATGTAATCACCTGAAATGATTGTGATTTGTATTACTTTAAATTCACTGTCCTTATATCTCTTCCATTTCCAGGTACTCCACCACAGTATTCCAGGAACATGCAAATGTGAATGACTTCAATGACAACTTCTTGGAGCCTGATTCAGACAGTGAAGTTAAGCGCTTGCAAATGGAACTATTAGACGAAATGAGAGGTGATGACAGTGAAACGTCTTCGCTAGATTACGAAATTCAGAAATATCTGTTGTGTGACTCCAAGAAAGAAACGCCACTGTCATTCTGGCAAAGGAATGAGAAACAATTCCCAGTGCTTGGGCCCATGGCTCGTGTCTACATGTGCCTCAGCCCGGGAAGTGTTCCAGTTGAATGTCTTTTTAGCTCAACAGGCTTGATGCTGAATGGAAAACGGGCTTCTCTTGCACCTTCCAGGTGTAATATGATATCATTCATTCATGACAATGCCAAATTTTTGTAATTTTTACAGTAAATTCAGCAACGCACTGAATTTGTATATTTGCAGGCTACAAATTGTAGCAATGTAACCAAACTTAGCAAACTTTACCTTGTACAATGATTACTGTTGTCTTAAATTTACTTTTTTGAATTTTCAATTTGAGAGTTGAGACCCTTGGTATTAACATCCAAGAGTTGACATTTAGTATGTTGCACCTGGCTGGTGCATTCGGCAGTTTTATCATTACTTGGTGCTATATACTCAAGTTAGTATTGTGTATTCAAGAGATGATTCAGTTAATTGACAGTATTTGGACTGGTGCGGTGTGCAAAAATTTGTTCATTAAATGTTGACAGTTTTCGTGAGGTTTTATTGTAATTTTTAAAGTTTATCAGTGATGTTTCATTCGCAAAAAGGTACAATTTCAGCTGTAAGCAGCCATTTTAAGCCAAAATAAGGTCAAGCCATGAGCAGCCATAATGTCTTGGCGTAACGGCTTCAGCCGGCTTAGCCAGCCACTGAAATGTACAGCCAGCTGAAACAGTAAAATTGAACGGTTTCGGGGTCTACTGTTGTATTTTTGTGTACCTCATCAGTATCAATAGCCCAATTTAACTATGTACACTTCACCTGACCTAGGACTAACAAATAATTACATAACAATGTCATTGCAGAGCTCAGCTCTCCCCCCCCCCCCCCCACTTCCATCAATGATAATATCTGTCCAGTGACACTTGCATAGCTCCAAAATGATCATGATGATAGGCCTATATTTTGAACAAATAATGGACAAACACCTACCTGAGAGTAATGGCTTTTACATATACTTATGAGTTCAATAAATGTGATTCCGACCTGACAAAGCTGAAGGACCGTAGCACTTATAAGCTCATCTTGTGGTTCACAATTGGTAATGAACCAATATTCTACGGAATCCCGGAGTTGCCAGGTTAAATGCGCAATTATTGGACCGAAAACTGCCAGATTGTCAGAAAATCTGAGCTCAACCGCAAATGATCTATTCATAATGTACCAAAAATATAGCTGCGTCTCCAGATGGCCTGGTTGAGATTAATTGAAAAAAAAAATATCCATACAAACACAGGAACGATGATATTGAAAAGATCAAGGACAAAACATTTTGCCCAGATGATGAAGGGAACTCGAAGACAGGGCATCGATATTACTCACAGATCCAACTTCAACTGTATAATAATAATAATACTTTATTCAGTCATCACCATCAGCAATGAAACTTTTTGTAGCTCTCTGAGTAATTAATT
Source organism: Alitta virens (assembly GCA_932294295.1). Taxonomy (NCBI): domain Eukaryota; kingdom Metazoa; phylum Annelida; class Polychaeta; order Phyllodocida; family Nereididae; genus Alitta; species Alitta virens. The sequence goes on along the minus strand of OW028574.1, from coordinate 6,466,371 downwards.
AAAGTGCATAAAAATAATGGTAGGAATAATAATAATAAATAAAGCGATAAGTATATATATACATGTACACATGTAATACTGATAGCATAATAATACTGAAAGGTGTCACTTAGATATTTGTGATTGTAGATTTTGATAATAGACAGTACAAATGTGTTATGCGATGATTACGCACACCAAGTCTTTTTCCTGATCTCAGGAAAACAAATTTACAATGGAGCGGATGTACATCATCCTTAATGATTTTGTCTGCCATGCTTAAACATTTCTCATTATACAGTTCATCTAAATTCTTGGTGTTAACATTCATACTTCTGGCAATCCTGATAATTTTCAACAGTTTACTATAATCTTTCTTCCTTGAAGGACCATACCATGCAATAATACAACAGGACAAAACTGACTGAATGATTGATTTATAGAAAAGTGACAGAATGTTTTTATCCACATTGATGTGAAGAATTCTTAAGTGGTGCACTCTCAGGATACATTTTCTGTATACATGTTGAATATTGTCTTTGAATGTAAATTTATCATCAATGATTACACCAAGATATTTGTAGAATTCACTACATTCACACTCGCGTTTTCAATAACAAGTGGAAAGTAATCGTTTCTTTCCTTCCTGAAATCTATAAACATCTTCTTAGTTTAACATTTAGATTTAAATAGTTTGTCTCACACCAATTGACAAAAAATTCTACCTCATTTTACATATACAGGCTTTCATCATTGTTTTTGATAGCACCAACAATGATCGTAATATTATCATTCGCATATTTGAAAATAGTACAACCATCAAAGTGGCCACAACAATCATTAGTGTACAAGATGAATAAAAGCAGAGAGAGCACACAGGTTTTGCTCAGATCGGACAACTTTCTCTAAATTTGGTACGGCCTAATGCTGGCTTTACAGCACCAACCCAATGTGGCGAGTTACAAGACAGTGTGCACATTAGTACTGGCCCACTTCATAGTCCCTCTCACAACAACCCTGTTTGGTGTAAATATGAAACACACTTAAGTGTTACTGAGATTCACTATCTTGTGGCCAGTGGGGTCCTTCGGGAGGTACATCGCAAACCCACTAAGTTCTCTCCAATCAGGGCCGTCGCCAAGAAGAATAGCGACCTTGAGACTTATTACAGACCTTTGTTATGTGAACACATTTTGCCATGGGCCTAAGTTTGCTACTGAAGACATTCAAATTGTCTTTCTACTCATCCAACCCCAAGACTTCCTTGTGAGCACAGATTTACAGAATAGCTTTTTCCAGATTCCAGCTAGTGATGCAGACCGGACCGCCTTTTGTGGGGTGGTCCGATATTCCTTAAAGTGGTCCGGTACTGGTCCGGTCCAGGGTCAGGTGGTCCGGTATTATTACTGGACCGGTCCAGAAGCGATCCATCGGCATTTTTCAAAATTATGATAAAAACAAAGGTTTAGCAAAAGTTTTTTATTTAAAAAAAACAAAAAAACTTTTCCAGCGGTCCGGACCGCAGTCCAGGCACTAGGTACCGGTATTTTGTTGATGGTCCGGTACAAATGCGGTCCAGGGTCGGAGCGCGTACCGGACCCATGCGGTCCGGTCTGCATCACTAAATTCCAGCGCACCGGCATTTAGTGCCATGGCAAATATGAAGCGTTTGGTCTGTGGGATGACACGAGTCTACCAGTCGTCCAACTACCACAAACTGTTGACAGAGTTGATTTGTTTAGAGTCATTCCGAGACCGAGACCATCAACCAATTCAACTGCTTACGGACAACATCACCACTGTGGCGATTTCATACACTTCTCTTGAAACTTGTCAGTTTGAAGATGCTGGCACGCAATGAGTTTGCAGCTGATACTCTATTGCAATACATAAATATCACCACCATGAGTGAAAAGCAGAATTTACCAATTTTAAGTTCCTCTCATTGAGGGTAATAACAGCCATGGTGGTCTATTCTCAATAACATTAGCTAATGAACTGTGTGGAGAAAATGAGTTATAGTTGTCATTTTTGTGTCATAATGATGGCAAAAAAAAAAAATCAGAACCACATGTCCAATGTCTGTCCCAAAACATCTTAACTGATGTTGTCATCTGCCATGTGTGAACTGGTATGTGCCAGATCACATCCACTTCCACAGCATAATGGCTCAGAAACACAGCACACTGGGGCTTTTGATTTAACACCTTGAAGAAGTTACGACTAATCGCCAACAGATGTCACCTTGGTATTTTAATTCTGACTTGGGCACCCTCTTGTTGGTTGCACCTGAATGCTTGAGGCTTTGTACAAAATGTTAGTCAGACAATAATTACTCAAGATTATTAATCACTCCTGTGTCAGCAATTTTTTTTTTTTTTCAATTCAAAGACTTTATTTCGGACATAAAGGTAGGTCCATATCATAACTACAACTATCTATGAACTACTCAGTTTATATCTGAGTAGAAGAACCATGTATAATACGTGTATTATTAGCACCAAAATGAAATAAGATCTTGACTTACGGCATAATTTCATGAAACACATGCCTTTTCTTTAAATGAAATTCACAGGTCTTCAAATATAGGCCATTTCATAACTTCGTGATTTTTTTGTACATCAAGGCCCTCAATCTCAGTAACTGCCTTGCGAATTATAACAATGTACAATTACACCACCCTACTCCAAACATCTTAAATGTGTGTATTCCAAAGAAGGGGGCTGCTCCTGTAGTACTACAATGTCCAAGATAGCAAAATGCCAATGTAGTACTTAATGAAATGAAATAATCCCAATGTTGGTCTATCATCATATGATAATAACTAGTGTGGCATTATGTACTATAATGTGTTGTGATCAGCCACAAGAGCAACAGGTCCCCTAGAGGATTGTCACTTTGCTGATACTATGCAGGAGTCAGTCTGAGTTCTATCAGCGTCTTTACACTTTTTGTCTTCTTGCTTGGAAATACCAATATTATTGCTTGACTAAACACTACAATTAGTGAAGATATCCACTGCACCAAACACACCAAAGAAAAAAATTACATGCGTAGAGACAAGTACTGTTTACAACTAGCAACCACAACTGAAGCACATTTCCAAAACAAGATGAACTGTACGACAAGACGCAAATGGAACACTACAGAATATGAGACTCACAGGCCTTGAAACTTGACCGTTTCATCAATTCAATACCCAGTTTACTTTTACCATAGAATGTGTTGATGCCAGAACATCGGTATTCCTCCATCTCAAATGTTGTTCAGTAGTAGCACATAGGCTGTGGCAGCCACATTGCCACAATTTTTCAAACAAAGATGATCCACAAACACAATTTGCTGAAATGGAAACATTCTATGAGGTCATAATATTATCAGCTTCATTAATCACTGTTCGAAAATTTTTAATAAAAATCACAGGCTGCCATATAAGGCTTTTCAGAAGTTTCAAGCAAAAATAACTATATAAGTCTCTTTAAATTCTGTTTGTAATTGAACAACATTCATGACGTATTCTCAGTCTCTTTGTCCTTTGATTTTGTAAATTCAGGTGGCTCTTTGCCCACAAATTTGTACACCCACACAACTTCATCTTTCAATTCTTGTGTGGGATCTTCACTAAATATTCCAAGATCAAAAACACGCGCCACACCACCTAAGATTAACACTGAAACCGAAAGGAATAAAATACTTATAGTGAACATACTAAACAAAACGACAATTTCAAGAGATATTAATGCCACAAAAATGCAAAAAAACAACAAGGTTTGAGTCTTACCTGACGATAAAAAGATTGACGAGGTTATATAAGCAACCCGTTGATGACGCCTTTTCAAATGAGGAGGAAGCTTATTTTTCTTTAACATGAGAAGAACATAGCCAGCCATTCCAAATAATACAGTTGATGATATAACTTTGCAGCTCAAACAATCTTTTTTAGACTCGTTAGTTTCTAAATTTGACTGTGTTTCAGACAATTTGCCGGATTCAACACCGACAGCGCCAGTCTCTTTCATTGCATGTGCCATGGCATCAGACAACCTAGAACCAATACTTTCAGTCTGTTTAAATGTACTGATGTCACCATCATTGCTTGTATTTTTTAGCTGACCATCATCTTCACTTTGCAAATTCACTCGATCGGAAGGCTTAAGTCCCAGGGCTGCCATAACACTGTCCACAAGTCGACCCATGGTAATAGGTATTCAGTGGTATTCAGTGGTATTACTTATAAATGCCTAAATCTGAAAACAAAAATTCAAGTCAAAATTTAAAATATATGAAAATCAAGGAAATTTAAGAAATCGTTTTTCAATTCATATTTGATATATTACTGACTTAAAGTCCTATAATATCAATAAATCAATCAGACTTCATAAATCAATCATTCAGGCTTCATGCAGGACTTCACGACCCCCAGATCAAGGACGCCCCAGCTCTAGTTAGGTGCTACTGCTGGGTGAGGTAGATACATGATATCAGTGTAATCACTAGTGTATAGAAAAGTGAACTGAGTGTGGATGAATGCAAAAACGTACTAAGTTATCATCTGCTACAGTGTACTGAACAAATCATGCAGTCTGCAATGCACTACAACACTCTTTCGGCCACATTAGTCCTCTACTCGTCCGCTCTCACCATGCGCCAGGTCACATGATCAGCAACAGGATCATGTGACCGGTCATGTCATGTGACTTCCATTGACCGACTTAAAGCGCTGGCCCAGATGCGAGTTGCCGGTGTATTGTCAAGTGTGATAAAGCAACACCGACGCCTACATTTTGTTTTGCTCACAACCAGAAGCATGGCTACAAAAGCAGAATTCGGCAGCTGGAAATCGCCGATCACAAGCAAACTTGCAACAGAGAGCTCAGTTTCCTTCCAAGAGGTGCGCATAGACAATGCCCCAGGCAAGCAAGGTAATCCAATCAGCTGGTAAGCTGGATCCGCCAGTGTACAAAATACATGTTATATCTATCTTGTCATCTTAAACTGCCATCAGCTGTATTATTATTTTATGTATATTTATTGATTGCATTTTTAATTTAGCCCATAATATTTATAACAACGCAGTTCGTATGTGTGTATGTAGGTTATGACCTACACTACAGCTACTTATTATAAAGCTGACTGTAGTAAATTCAGAGGTTTTTTTTTTATTAAATTTTTTTATGAGTTGTGTATATATAATTTATATAGATTGCGCTTCATGCAGTCATTGGCACACATTGCAGACACAGTTAATGTAAATATACTGCTTGAACTCATGGGACACAAGTACAGGGCTTCACCATAATACTTTACCCCATATGGGGGGGGGGGGTAATTAATGCAGAGTCACTGAATGTGTAACAACATGATGGCTGGGCCCTAAAGAGTATATTAATAAAATTTGGAGAAGCAACGATTATTCAGACTAAAGTTATAACCTTTTACTCCAAAGGGGGGAGGGGTAATTACCCTTTGGGGTCATTGAAAATATTCGGACATGATGGCAGCATCCACGGAGTGTATTAACCAAATTTGAAGATATAATAATTTAGACTGAAGTTATAGCATTTTATCCCATAGAGGGGCAGAGCCTGAAATTAAGGTTCATGACATGGTTGCCAGTCGGGCAACCAAAGTTAAAAAATTGGTTGCCCGAACCTGAAATTTGGTTGCCCAATGAAAATTTCATTGTATCTTCTTTATCAACAAGTATGTATTTGCACATTAAATTAAACATGTACTTGACTATTATGATTTTAATAATTGATTACTAATCACCAAATTCTAATGTGAAATACAAGTGATATTTGCAACTTTTGACGTAGTGTTGGAATTCAAATGAGCAATTTGCAAATGACCTCAGTTGCAACATTCACAGGGAAATGTTCTAAAAACAGTTGACATATTACCACCGATTACTGAGTAATTATTGGCATTTGAACTCCTTGCAATGAATTTAGCAGGGTTCGAAACTCGCGGGAGTCTGTGAGTCTGAGACTCCCGAAATTTCACTCGGACTCTCAAAATCCAACTGCAAAGGAGCCTGTCTGATTCCTATAAATTTAAGATGCCTGAGCTGCTGAGTGTTGTGTCCCCTGTTGTTTAAATTTTTTTGTTACGAGTTTGTCGACTCCCAAATTTTTAAGTGAATTTTGACCCATTTAGCCATCAATTACTGGATAAAATATACATATACAGATATATTTTGCAGTAAAGAATGTAAGAAATTAGTCAGAAAAATTTTATATTATTGTATCAATATGTTGACATTTCGCCTCCATACACAATATTGACAAGAAAATTACTGATATTACAGAGGTTTTGTTAAGTTCTTTTTGCACAGTGTATGCACTTTTTGCATAATTCCCAATTTAGAGCATTGGAATTAAATTAAAGCTTGACATGTTGATTTTAGGACCTTCAAAAGTTGATATTTTCTAGTCTTTAGCATGTTTAGAATTATTGCTTCATTAAAGTCTGATTACAATTAGTTTTCTCTGAGTACTTGGATTGCTATTGACTGTATAGTATACGCTACTATGTCATTTGCTTGACAAGTCATAGATATAGCACAATCTTGTACTTTTCGGAATCCTTAGAAGTAGCTCTATCAAGCTGCGGGGGATGCCATTTTTTCCCATGGCAACATAGCTTGAAAACTGTTACCATAGCAACGAACCCAGGTTTTCAGGAAATGTTATATTTCTTTACCACTAGCACTGACAGACTCTATCCAAATTACATAATCAAATCTTTTAACTACATGCTTTATGTTGGTTATGTGACCTTTACGGTCAAAGGTCATTGTCATAGTGAGAATTGGGGTTAAATGTACAAATTTGGCACTTTTTAACATGAAAACATTTTTAGATTCATTATGCGTATCACCTAATACCTGTTTCTATGCAAACAGTTATTCATCAGTAACTTGACATAGTCTAAATTTGTTCTGGATATATAGGTTGCCTTGGTATCCATGGCAACCAGGTTTAAATGATCATAAACAAATTGATGTCCTTCACAACATAGACAAATGGGAAATCCCAAAAAGCCAGATATGCGATTCCACTGTTCCTGCAGCTTTCTGTGATTTGTAATTTTTAATATAACCTACTTGCAGAATAATTTAGACAGGTGACCTTCAAGATCAAAGTCATGATAAAAGTGAGGCTAAAAACAAAAATCCGGTCAAATTTTGCAGTAAAAGAAGACATTAAATGCTACCTAATGCTTCATTGATTGGCAGTTTTCAAATTGACATTGGTTCATGAGAAATGTAATGTAGTCCTAGCTTGTTTTACAAATATAGTTTGAATTGGTAACCATGGCAACCAGGCTAGAATCGTCACAAACAAAATCAAGATGAATGACAATGTTCTCAAATTGGAGAGATTTTGGTGGCTGATAAGTAGTTTTTACAGGGCCAGCATGGTCTTAAATTTTGTAATATATTTGTTTTTTATATCAGGGAATATTTCAATCATGTGACCATCAAAGTCGAAGGTCAAGGTCATGATGACAACTGAGGTCAATGACCCATGAGCCACCATTTTGTGCCCTACAGGAGTGAATATAATCTAATGCTGTCTGGTACTGTGTGCTAATTTCTGCAAGTGACATTTATATTAAGATCCCAACATGACCAATACTTGCTCCACATATATAATTTGAACTGGTATCCATGGCAACCAGACTGGATTCATCATAAACAAAACTAAAGAAAATGACAATGTTCTCACTTTTGCGAGATTTTGCAGCCTGTTATGCAATTTCACAAGGCCAATATAGCTGTAAGCTTTCATATTTCTGTATTTGGTGTATACATGGGATTAGTTTAGTCATGTGACTGTGGGGTTGAAGGTCTAGGTCATGGTAAAAACTGAGGTCAATGACTTTAAATCAGACCATTTTCAATATGGAAGTGAATATAAACTCATTTTATTCTGGACTTGTAATTTATGTAGAGATGTTAACATGAGCAATGCTCTCATAATATACCATGGGTATATAATGTCAAGTGGTATCCATGGCTGGTTTTTTCATAAAGAAAACTAAGAAAACTACCTGCTTGTTGATAGTTATGCATAATTGCAGGGCCAGTATACTCATCACATTTTGTTTAAAGTGACAAGTGTGTTGCAAATATTTAAAAAAATTATCAAGATTGTGCACAAGATTGTGCAGTGCTTATGACTTGTCAAGCAAGCCACTTTTTGTGACATAGTAGCGTATACTATATTATTGGTGCTAATCTAAATGTCATAGCTAGAAAGCTTAAAAGTGTTAATCATATGGTGGTTGGAATTAGTAAACGTAACTTGAAGCATATGTTTCTAGCCAAATATGAAGGTAGCATTTCAGTAGTGAACCAAATTCAGGAACTAAAATATTCACTTGATGGTGTTTTACATGTGACCCAAATATGGTCCGATTTGTATGAACCAAACCAAAGTTATAAAGGTTTGGGGTAAATAGCAAAATTTTCGAAGCCCCATGTCTCTGCAACCCTTCACCCAGTCTCCACCAAAAATCGATCTATCTGCCTATCCTCATTGATATCATAAATCAGAGATCGTCCTAAATCTCTGGGATGAAGATGCTACCACCAGGTAACAGGTAATGCGGGTAATTTATTTATTTATTTAAACATATTTTGCATGGGTAGCACCATCAGTACAAGACTGTTTTACATGTGGCCCATAAAATACAGTAAAACATAATAAATAGTACAGTAATTTTAAAACAATTGATAAAATATTAAAATAATAATATCAAATTTGTTGTGATGTTGCTCATTTTACAACTACTCATGTTGCTACTTATGAATTTAACATAACTAACGCCACCAAACTAATTATAACTGAACTTGTTCATGTTTGTTACAGGTAGGGTTTATTGGTCGGAGATGAGATTTGATGAAGGTGGCAGGTACGTTGTTTGCTCAGCTGACCCTGGTAAAGAGGGTTTCACTGCACTGACCCCAAAAGACTACAATGCAAGAACACAAGTTCATGAGTATGGAGGTGGATCTTTTCTCGTGTACAATGGGAAAATTTACTTCAGCAACTTTAAAGACCAACGGGTATATTCTCAGTCTGCCCCTGACAAGGTTGAACCAATTAGCGAGGAAGGAAATAAATGCCGTTATGCTGATGGGGAATTTTCTAACAAGGTAACAATTTTACATAGAAAAATAAGCTAACATGTTAAACATAATACTAAATACATCATTAAATTACAGTACTTATTTTCTTCTCCAGTTGGGAAAAATATTTTATGTGTGTGAAAATCATACCCTGGTCGAAAAGAAGGAAGCTAAAGAGCCTGCCAACAGTATCATCATGTGGGATCCAGCAACAGGAAACCAGTGTACTCTAGTATGTGTTTTAAGTTTAGTATCGTAATTATTGTCATCTTTATTCATGATTTTTTTTTTTATCACAGCATAACAAATACTGGTAAATAAAATCAAAAATGAATTTTAAAAGCAGATGAAAAACTGCATGTAAAATACCTCAAGCAACTGACCTGAGCAACTCACTGGCAATGTCTTAACATCAAACAACTCATCACACATTTGTGTGTCTTTTGTCCCCTTACTTCGTCAATGTAATGCGCCATTTTTTGGCAGAATGCGACCAAGGCACATGGCACAGCCTCATCAAAATCCCTGCCTGTGATATAGATTTGATATCTTAAAGCAATGTATATTGTTTTATATCTTTCAGACAAAAGGATGTGACTTTTATGCCAGTCCTCGGGTGTCTCCAGATGGAAAGCATTTGGCTTGGGTCCAGTGGATGCATCCAAACATGGTGAGATGATGAATGATGAAAACATTAACAGAATTTTCATATAGCAGACTATGTAATTTTGCAACATTGCTCTTATGGCGCCAAAACTAAGTCAATGACTGTGCCCGTTGATTTCAATGTAGCGATAAACAAAATAATTAAATATCACCGAATCTGGTGTTATTTTGAGTTGTAAAGCATAGATTGTTGCCATTTTAAACTATAATGGTTGATAGAAACTGATATAAAGTGTTCAATTCTTTACTCCCCCACCAGAATCTTTGCTCTCTCCGAAATCTGGCAGACCCTCAGGGCAATCGCCCTTCGCTGAGTGCCCCTTAGTGGTGTAACGTTGTAATGACAGGAGAGAGTCTGCATAGCAGCAGCATAGGAGACGGTTCATATAGCTTGTATGGATTCATAACTGACCCTTTCGATTTTCAATCTTAGCCATGGGACAGCACAGAACTCTGGACTGCGGAGTTGAATGCTGAAGGAACTGGTCTTGTAGATGGTTCAGCCAAAAAGGTAGGTTTGCATGGTTTTCAAATGTTGTAAAGACATGCCAGGACTGTAGTGATTTTCACTTGTGCATGTAGCTGATGAAATTATTTGATAGTCTCGATCAAATCCTGTAGATAGGATGTTGATTGCATTGCTTTTTTTTTTTCAGGTTGCTGGAGGAACAGATATCAGTGTGATCCATCCTAGTTGGACCCCCGACAATCACTTGCTTTATGTAAGTGACATCACAGATTGGTGGAATCTGTATCTTGTATCCAGTTCAGGTGAACATGTTAACCTTAGACCTGTGGACACAGAAATCGGCCAACCTCATTGGACATTCGCGAGATTTACATACAGTACAGATCCAAAGGGTTCTGGAAATATAGCTACTGCATTTGGAGGGGTACGTACTACGTAGGTCCTGTATGTTCTGTTCAAATCCTGCAGTTAGTCAATTAAAGTTTTTTCTGCTTATGTTCGTTTTAAGATGTTTGTTATTTGTTTATATTTTGCCAATGTTCCAGGAACTAGGTATTTTGAACATGAACAACAAATCGTATCGTCAGATCGACACTGGGTTTGATACCCATAGTTGGTTGCAATATTCTGCTGATGGGTACATTTACTGCCAGGGTGGCAGTCCCACCAAATTTCCTTGCATCATCAGAGTAAACGTGGAAAATGGGAAGGTGGGTATACTTCTTCTGATACAGCACAGGCCCCTTCCAGCTGAGCTGGCATATCTAGACACAGTAAATACTGTATCTAGATATGCCAGCTCTGCTGGAAGGGGCCTGTAGATACAGTTACGAAATGCTTTATTTGCAGTCAGGAAGTATTAAAAAAATTTCCTTTTACAAGTTCTTATGTATTCATATTAATCAGCAAATGACTGTATGTTAGGGTTTAGCACCCATATTTTCCATCACACAGGGACCTGTGTCAAAAAAAAATCCTATTGCGTCAATATGATACTCTGTGGCTGAAACACATTGTATATAGCACTGCTCTACTCTGGTTGACCCATGACCTATTATCATGATGCTTGTTGATGTTGGCCGGTGGACTATTGATATTAAGCCCTTCATGCTGTGTTTCAGGTGGATGTTTTAAGGGAATCAAGAACTGTCCCTGTGGATGCTGGTTACCTGAGTGTCCCAGAAGAAATCAGTTGGAAAACTGGTACTGGTTCAGATGTGTCTTATGGATATTATTATACACCCAAGGTATTTTACACTTTCATAATCTGTGTTTATTTGGATAATGATGCATCTTATTGTGATCTATGGGATGTAGAAATTCAGTTTACTATGTCGCTAGTGTATGATCGACTCTGTCTGTGTGTGTCTTCAATTAAAAAATAGCAGTTGATCATTTCTGGGCTCAAGTCCAATATAAACCTGTGACGTCATATGCTTAGATGCAACTTATGACGTCGCAAACAAAATACTACTTTATTATATTTTTTTTTATTATTCTTTTCACTTTTCTTGGGAGCTATCACCCCCAAACCCCCACTAAACTACTTAAATCATACACTAATTTTGCCAGAACTAAAAAATATGGTCAAAATCACAATATATTTTATTATGACAAACCGAATCACTACAATGTTACTACACCATTGGCACTATTCAAGTTAATATTAAACTTGACTCCATTTCCGTTACTATCATTTGATCATTGCTGAATCTGGTGGGCTAATGTTTAATTACCACAACATTTCAGAACAAAGACTTTGTTGGTTTGGATGGAAGTTTGCCACCACTCCTCGTGAAAGCCCATGGTGGACCGACTGCTAAGTGCAGTAATATCCTCAACTTGGGCATTCAATATTTCACAAGCAGAGGCTTTGCAGTGTTAGACACAAACTACAGGGGGAGCACTGGTTATGGCAAGAAGTACAGACATAGTCTGCGTGGCAAGTGAGTAAGCTGTACTACTAAATGTTTGGCTGACACTGGTTATTAAACCTTGAGTAAGGTGAGGGGCTATTTGTACCTATACCGCATTCTAGGTGCTGAGAAATTTATTCACATGTAGGACTGAACTGGGTTTAGTTCTATGAGTGATGATAATTAAATTGTTTAAGATGTAAAAACATAATGTCGGCGTGGATGAATTGGGATACAAAGACAATGAAAAACCAATACATGTTTTGCAGATAAAAGCTTAATTTATAGCCAAAAATTGATAATAAATCTGAATTGATAACAAATCTGATGTGGTGCTTACTTTTCCAGATGGGGAGTCTATGATGTAGAAGACTGTAGCAGTGGAGCTAAGTCCTTAGCTGACAGCAAAAAAGTTGATGGCCAAAGACTTTGCATCGATGGTGGCTCTGCTGGTGGTTACACCACATTGGCTTGTCTTGCATTCACAGATGTTTTCAAAGCAGGTTACACACAATATTTGATTACTGATTTTATCAAGCTTTGTGTTGTGTACATATTTTACTTTACTGCAGATTTAAATTCTATGTTTAAAATATCATAAACCATGATGAAAAATGAGTATTAAACATTCTGTTAAAGCTGGATTGTCACACAATATGAAAGTGGCCAGATCTGTTGCGTTTATTTCATTGTCCTCTAAAAAACTGATTGAATGCCATCAGGGCCTATCTTTAAATTACATAAACTTACCTTGGCATTTCATTTTTAATGTCATGAAAAATTCAGGTTTGTTTGCATAACATTATACATAAATGGCCAATAAAGGTGAAAACGATGCACAGACGAACGTCATGAGTGTCATTAGCATCGTCGCTTCGTGATGCATTTTATAATACAGTACCTTAAATATTTGTCAGATTTTCAAAATTCGAAGTTTAGCATATACAAAGATTTGTTGGTATTTCGATTATGACATGGATTTAAACAATTCAGACCTCAAGTGTTTATAAAATGATATTGAAATTGCGAATCAGCGATGCTCTCCAGTACGTTGCAATGCATAATTAGCTAAAATTAAACAAACTTGATGTAGTAAATTCCAGCGCTATTTGCTGGGTTTTTTGGTGGTACAAAAAACGTTGGACTATCCAGCTTTAAATCATTAATTAGAAATTTAGAAATTTTCAATTATCGCTTAAACTTTTTTTTCATTATATATGAAATTTAGAATTTTAGATGGTATTGTTCCTCAGAACTAAGTTTTTTTGTGTGCTAAGAGTTAAGCTGCACATAACAGTGACCTCTGCTGTTGCTACTAAATTATTATATTTCATGTGAGACATTTCTCAGTTTACTGATTAGTTGGCAGTAATGTTTTAACAAGCTGTTGTGTTTGTTATTTTGCAGGGGCTAGCCATTATGGAATTGCTGATTTGGGAATCCTTGCTCAGGAAACCCACAAGTTTGAGGCTCGTTACCTGGATGTGTTAATTGGGGAATATCCCAAAATGAAAAGTGTATATGATGAACGTTCACCGATACAACACATTGATGGCTTCAATTGTCCTATTGCATTCTTCCAAGGAGATGAAGATAAGGTAGCTATCAGTCATGCACCATTGCAGGATATTTAAGGATTTTTTTAGCATTCATTTCATACAGGCTTAATCCTTCATATGTATTAAGGAAAAATTTAATGTCTGTTTTACATACAGATTGTTCCACCAAATCAGGCAGAGATGATGTTTGAAGCTGTGAAGAAAAAGAATTTGCCTTGTGCCTTCGTTCTCTTCAAAGGTAATTTTGTCATGTTAATTCATCATCATGATCTCAGAACTCAGAATCATTTTATTCATGTTACATATATATGCATTTAGTTGTACAGATATCATTATGACACACATAGTGCATGAACATGACATATATATGTAATAAGGGTGACACCTCCCAAGATAAATATATATGGCTACTGAGGTGCCACACATGATTTCAGAAGATCCCCTTCCAATCCATTCAGTTGAGATCATTGTCAAAAAAATAAATAAAAATAAAACATGAATAATTTAGAGACATACTTTGTTGAAAGCCTAGAGCTACATTTGAAATGCTATTTATAATATATGATAATCAAATGGCATATGATATTAAGACAAATTATGTATTGCATTCTTCCAAGGAGATGAAGATGAGGTAGTTATCACTCATGCACTATTTCAGGATATTTAATGATTTAATTTTATCCAGCATTCATTTCATATATTGTGTATTTACTGTGGACTAGTATCCGTGGTTCAATCACAAAAGTATCAATCTATACCTGTTGTTCATTGATGTTATATTGCTAAGATTAAAATCCTAATTCCTTGAATGTGATTTTGCCAGATATCCGGCTTCTTAGGCCCAAAAACATCTGCACCCCTGTGATTCATACAAACTTGGATTTTTATTTCAATGGGGGAGGGGGAATGGTTTTATACCTTAACGGATTGTTGTAATTATATCTGACAAAAATGCTTTGAAATGCTCGACAAAGATTTCTTGGGCTTTATATTGTATTTTGCAACCCTGAATATCTCCCAATAATAGCGATTTAATGATTAGATGAGCTGTCTAGAACGAATGTAATTATTTAGTGTCATATACCACACTCCATTAGCATAGGTCCATTAATTAAATTTGCTAGACACTAAGTGCAACACAGCAATATTGTGTATATCGTTTTACTGGTCAGAGCTTGCCAACACCATCAGACTTATGTCCCCAACCCACCACGTGGGCTGGGATTTGATCCCATGACAGAAATAAGGCAAAGCTGTCTGAGTGTCTTTGCAATTTAGTCAAATTTTGAAAGCTGTAACTTTACCGCTGTGTAGCTACTGCTCTTGTGTTATCCTGTATCTTATTGAACTTCGGAGTGTTTCTGTGGGAATT
The DNA here is from genome assembly GCA_932294295.1 of Alitta virens. Classification (NCBI taxonomy): domain Eukaryota; kingdom Metazoa; phylum Annelida; class Polychaeta; order Phyllodocida; family Nereididae; genus Alitta; species Alitta virens. The sequence continues at coordinate 6,451,271 of OW028574.1, read as the reverse complement.
CTTGTTAAATCTAAATTCTAATTCACTTTAATTTTTATGATACGTAGGTGAACAACATGGCTTCCGTCAAGCAAAGAACATCCAAACAGCCCTCGATGGAGAGTTCTATTTCTTTGCAAAAGTATTTGGATTTGAGCCCGCTGAGAAACATTGCAAGGTAGAGGATACTTTGAATTGTTTTGCACACAGAATTATTGCATAATCTAATGACTGCCAATTTGTATAATTAATGATGAATCACTGTGAATGCCAAAAGAAGTTGGTGCATTAAAGTTCCAGTTCACAGTCAACATTTGGCAGCTGAGTAATTTGTCATAACTTTTCAATTTCGTAATTGTATACAATGACTTGTGCACATAATTCCTGATATTTCAAAATTATCAACAAGAAAAATCCATGCTAATGTACTTTTCTTTTGCTTGCAGCTTGAAATTACCAATTTGAAAGAATAACTTTCCCTAGGAGTGCCATACGATTGGAAGTGAATTGACATTTCCTTGTGGAAATATATTGCAGACTCCAGCTTTTAAATGTATCTTACAATGCGTTCTATACTAAACACCTGTGATACAATGAAATTTCAGGGTACTATGAAAAAAAAATGTATGTGTGAAATTAGCTTGCCATTAATAGAAGTTATGACTTGAATTATGTATAATTTATATACCACTCACCAGTGCAATTTACTATTATATACGCCGTTGTACAAATCCTCATGTACAAGTTGACCAGCCACGCTACGATCGGGCCCGAAGCAACGGTCTTATCTGTGCATTTTCTTTAATTAATAACTTGGTCATTTTGTGTCCAATATTAATAATTCAAACATTTTCTGAAAGCTGTATTCATCACCTATCAGCATACAGGACTGGGATTAATCAATAAGATTAACTGTAGACTAAGGGTATTTTTGCCATTAATCATGAGAGAAAAGAATAGAAAAGAAAACTTCTAACACTTGTATGGAGTTCAGTGGTACAAAACAATTACACAATAGTTAAAATGTGAGACATGATGGTATGCACAACTCGGCATATCTGTACATGGACATTTTCGTGTGTACATATCTGTCTCAGATGTAACCATTGTATAATTGTATAATATACCATACATTAATACAGTTAGTTTAATTTAAAACGGCCTGTCAAATTAAACCTAGACAAACTAAACGAACTGTACATGGTATCCAGATTTACAGGATTTGTTTTCCAATGTATTACTGTTATGATATATCATATCTAAATCTGAGCTGTGCAGCATTTAATGGGCTTCTATCTCGAAGACCAATTGTTTTGGAATAAAATAAGTTCTCAATATTAACTCGGTGTTTTCTTTCTTTCTTTTTGTAATCTTAGTTATTCTGACAAGCTAATTAAAGTCAAGTTAATAAAACATAGTTCAATGTAAGTCTCTAATGTGACTATTGATGCATCTGGTCATGTTTGGGATTCGTTCAATGGCTTCAGACTAAGTATAGATGGTTCAGAGTGGCCTCCAGTCTATGTATGCAAGAAGCTATACATGTTTCAACTGATTGGCTGTATGAATGTGTATGTCGGTCAGAGCTCATCTGACCATTATGACTACACAGAATGCTTCATTGTCATCCCGCATATGGGCTGCAATGTATGTTTTACACTTTATGCATGTATAAGCATTTTTTGGTGGAGTCTTTGACTTCTTAAGTGTCCCCTAAATGTCTGTGACTTACTTCCTACTCCACTACACTTCCAAGGTTACAGCAAGCATAAATAATTTTGTCACCTGGACAAGAATATATCACCAAAGAACTAATGGCATCGTATTACGAGTAAACTGTCCACTTTATCTAAACACTCAACAAAAAACACCCAAGTATTTTATTTAGAAACATACTTTATTTCTTTACAATTCACAAAGGCTGAGCCCTGTACACCAGTCCAGTTGACTTGGGAATAGACAAAAAAGTCTGCTAGAACACAGACGGATTCACAATCATGAAATGAACATTTAGCGAGGAATGAGATGACATGACAACGGCCTGGACACAACACTGGCAGAAAAATGTCCATTAAAGAGACCTTAAATTAATCAGCGGGTACACCTGCTGCCATGGACCGAGTTTTCTTCATCACTGCTTGTGTACGATTGATGTATCTAGCATTCCCAAAAAGTCAATTCTTAGCAGTTCATAACCATCGTTTGCCATTATGCAATGTACACTATCTTAGCAGGGCTTCTTCGTCCACCAAAGTATATCAACCAACAAACAAATTACAATTGTAATCTTTAAACAGCAGCAATTATTTTACCTACATCATACAGCTATTCTAGAATATAGGCCTGCCTTTATGAGGACTGTAACAACGTGCTTCACAGGCATAGCCAGGCAAATAAGCCAAATTTAAATTGCTATCCTAAATGGAAAACACTTGAATTGCTCAAAATGCGGCAACTACAGGTCTCACAATGATTAATAATCATGTCACAATATTAAACAATGATATAATGTGTATACAGCAAATGGAAAAAATGCACATGACAGTCTGGGTTATAAAACTACCCAGAAATATTTACAAACCCACCCTGTCGGATTGATTCAGATGACATGAGAAGACCTTACAGGTTACGTACAAATGTATAAATAATATGGACAAGTTAGGACTTATATGAACTAACTGTGTGATAGTTAATGCTACATAAAGGTTAGACATGATGTCTAGTATAAACGATGAACTACTCCCCATGAATATTACAACAATAATGGAAATATACATTTGATAAAAGATATGAAATTACATGCCACAAGGAGACATACATGGATGCTTTACGTTTGAATTAGACAAAAAAGCCAAAGTAACCATGACACTGCAAACAGGAAGTATGAAATGAAAGCCAAGATATATCAATTTAAATTACAAATATTAGCTAATCACGAGTTTGTCACGTCTAATTTGAATACTAATGCATTGTACTAATTCTCCCATTATATATGTGTAATCATTATACCGCTGGATGTGGATGTGAAAAAAAAAACCATTCTCAAGTCCTTTCATTTAATTCCAAAATTTCAGTTACATCTACCAAAATGTCCATTTGAAAATCATGGATTCTTAGAAATTACAAAATGTGGTTACTGTGTGTGAAAATGATGAATAGATGTCTGAGATCTCTGCAGAAATGACATGTGAATGACAGTGAATGACAGCGAATGACATGGTTAGTCTTGCATTTCTTCAGGCATTTCGTGTGGTCCAATTATGCCTGGGACGGACATCTGATGCTTCCTCTTTTCCATCTGAGCTCTCTGAATGGCCGATTCTCGTTCCTCCAGGAACAAGTCTGAATCATCCTCACCAGCAAACTCCTGAAAATATCAGCGAGAGAAACAATTAACCCATTATCCATGAATATCACGAAAGAGGCCACCTTGAGTAGCCATAAGACATTGGACTTGTCAGAATGAATGCCTACTAAATATCAGCATCAATGAAATTGATAGAAACTCACCCTGATCTGTACCAGGAAATCTCTTAAATGTTCTTTGAATGCATTTATGTCTTGGTTGAAGCTGAACAGCCCTTCAATGAATACCTTGAGTTGGGAACTGAAATTTGAAATTCAATAAGTATAATGTGATTATTTCTCATCACTAATTGGGCAATAGATACAAAACTCTACCAAACTACAAAATCTAGACAGTAGTTCCTCAACACTTACTTGGTGAGGTGTGGAAATGCAGTTCGTAGAATGTTCAGCAAAAACTCTTGCACAAAGACAACATTATTTTCTGGTCCACTGAGAGTAGCATCAAGAGGAACGGTGATATTTCCCATCTCCACTAAGCTGAACATATATGCCAGGATGGAGGCATGCATTGTTAGGCCTGCAAAGAACACAAATAGTTTTTTAAGCGATCAAAAGGCAAATCACACAACCCACTGGTTTGCGCTAGTATTTACATTAAGATATAATATTCACAAAGAATTGGTCCATCGATGATGACTCCTTACCCAACCACTTATAAAAGATATATCAAATTATGTATGAACGACTCCACTAACCTGCTGTGTGAGAACTGTCCGTTACAACAGAAAATAGGTGCTGTAAGATGTCTGTGTAGTACGTTTGGTAGAAGCTTTGGGCTGCATCGTTATGCTGAGCAACATTCTGCAGCATGGTGTATAATATATTAAGGCCTATGTCTGCAACATTTCTCATGGTGTGTTTGAATGCCCAGATGACTGAGTCTAACACCAGTTTGAACTGAGCTGGTGGGATAGCTAGGAAAGCTGCAAAGAATTATAATCAACAGTCATTATCTCAAATAAGTGATGCGAAAATAAGCTACCTACTTAACTCCTTCCATATAATCAGTCACACTCGCAACTATTATCTGTCACTTGATTGCACCATCCAGACAGGTTTCATATGCTATCAGGGAAATGAAATTTCCACGACTATTGCAAGACAAATTTCTAAAAAACAAAAAACAAATCCACATCATATAAGATTTACTAGGATCATCCTTTTGAAGAGGGTGCACCCATCGGCATATTCCACATTGACAACAATCACTCATTTTACGGTTATTCTAGAAGTGGGCAACAGATCGTTAAACGACGGAATTCATTACAGACTGTAAAAATAGATATTTTTCAGTTTTCCATGACCCTAACACAAATATCAGGACTTTAAAGGACTGGATTTCAGTTTCTGAATATACATGACCTTTCCAGGACCTGTACGAACCCTGCATGGACTACTGATAAAAGGCTATAAATAGATAATCAGGTGTAAACATACCTGCGAAACAATGAGAGTTGACTGCCTGCAGTAACAAGAAGAAGTTTGTTCTGTGCTCAGGGTACTCCTCAAAGTCTTTGTTAATCATATCCAGTGTGCACTCGAACACAGCGTCAAATATTTCAGGAATTTCTTTTGTAATGTGTCCTTCTAAGTGGTTAACTATTGTGGCCATGGTGCTAAGAACTTCTGGTTCTCTGGCAGAAGGCACGTTCCTCTTGTAATCTTGTAATACGGCACCTAACAGAGGCGGGACAAAGTTTTCCGCAACCTGTAACCAAAACCGAAGTCTTCATTAATGTCGAAGTATATAATGAAAGCAGCTTAACAATGTGAATAGCATTGCAAACATAATATCCTACAATTTTGACAGACGCTAACTGGATCAAATATTTAAATAATGAAAAGGTCAGGAACTTAATAAACATTATAATTATTAAATTTTGTACTCACCATCTGAGGTTCATTTGAACGGCTGACCCAGCCCGATATCAACTTTAGAGTTTCTTTCTTCACAGTCCTCATGCTCTTGATCAAAGGCTGTTTGGTGACATTTTCTCCATTTGTGGCAATAGCACTGCTAACATTCTCACTCATGACTTTGTAGACGTTCAGCATATCTAAGTATATTCGGCCCAGTTGTATTACATAGGGATGACCAAGAGCTTTGCAAGCTCTGACGTTAGTTTTCAAAATATTTCCCAACTGTTTCACTGCCTCTGGTTCTTTCAACACTTCAACATTCTGAAATAAAAATATGCCATATATTCTTTCCATCTGAATAAGTCATATTTGGTACAAAGAGACAATAGAATACTTTGAAAAAGCAATATAACTTTAACCAACCTGGATTGCCTGATTAATAATTGTGTCCCATACTTGGTTAGGCAATTGCATGTATTTTTCAATCAAATGTTCCTGTGCAGCTTGGTCCACTTGAGCACTTATCATAAGTCCTACTGCCTCATAGAATGTATGAACTTGCTGCGGTTGTAAATCACAAATTATGGTGCTTATTCCATTCAGGATTTCTTCTATGAAAGGCATAACTTCTCCAACTTGGACCTGAACAAAATGCCGACGACACTTTTGGGCGATTTTGATGAAAGTGTCGCACGCCATGTCCTGTACACCATCGTGGGTTTCTGCAAGAGCAACATTTAAATTAAGAGGTGGCAATACAAAGATTATTTAGCAATAAAAAATTACATGTATACACATCCACATTTTGCAGGCAATGATTCTTACCGTGCATGAATTCAAACAGTTTGTTAACAACGGTTTTCAGAAATCTCCAGTGGTCCCTTAAGAAGCGAGGATATTGACCAACCACATACATGATGTTGGAAGCAATGATAGCTTTGTTGTCTTTTCCTCTTTTCTGTTCACACAACCCTAGAAGGTCCTGAAAAAAAAATTGCAAGAGATATTACAGGACTTGGTCATAAATTATGACAGTCATCCTGATATATGCTTAGGATGCAGTCACTTGTACAAATAAAATATAAGCAATATCATACCTTGATAACCGTCACCAAGAAACGTTTCTCATCTTCTTCATGCATTGCTCCACTTATTGATCCAATGGCCCAGCATAGCTGAAAGTAACATTCTGGTTAGCTGGTTTCTCCACATTCTCTGATTTGCATTAGCGATGTTATAGTACAAATCATGTTGTACTTACGGTGTTCAGATTTTTCCAAGACCATTCTGTGCCAATGACTAGGTTATGCAACTTTTCTGTCATGATTGCCTCCGTATCAGCGTAATCAAGATGTGTGAGGTAAACTAGCGTTTCTCTCATATTCTTGTACAAATTAATGGAGTCTGTGTCTTTCATGAATTCCCTCACAACTTCTCCCTGTTCATTCTCCACCACAAGAACCTCCTCTGGTTTTGCCATTCGAGAAATCATTACTCTTCTCACCTAAAAAAAAGTCAGGGAATGTTATGATTTTCATTTGTTACATCTATGTCAAACCACTTAACTAATTAGCATGAGATTTTCAAAAAGAACCCCTGCAGTTCACCATCAACTCCTTTTAATAGGAAATTGTCAATATGGATGCTTTGTATACTTTAATATATAAATCTATTTAGAAGAGCTAAATCACCCAATGTATGTTTAGTAGCCAATGTGAAAAATTATCAACCAGATATTAATAAAATTGTACTGTATATTACGTGCATAAATTAAGAGTAATACTCACTTTTGACATAATTGGATTGTAGAGCTGACGTCGCATAACATTGGCAGGCATCTCAGCATGGGGTTTATTGAGAAGCAATGGGGAATGAGCATTGAATGGATGTTCCCTGTACAATGAGCCTGTCAAATAATTCCAGTACTCCAGGCAAATTTTGAAGATTTCAGTTTCCTCCACTTCTGATATCAAGATGAGATAATGAAGAGCCTGGAAAAAGTTACAATAACAAGTTTAATATTCAGGAACTCTTCATGAACAGCAGCGGAAGTGTCACTTCCTACTTGCTTAACACAGAAAAAACACTGGAACACTGTCCAGGGAATTTGTTAATATGACATCAGTCAGCAATTAGCATGTAGCTGCACAAAAGAAACTGCAATAAGTGACATAACCTACCTCCAGCAATGTTTCATTGAGGTCTATTCTCTTCTCAACAAGTTGACCGTGTTCCTTGAGGAAAGTGCAAAGCAAGAGGCTAAGATTCTGGATGAACTGCTGCTCATCATCCCGTCCTTGCTTGTAAGCATCTTTGATATTTGTCGTCAGTGGCAGCATCTACAATTTACAAAAGACCATAGAGTACTCAACAGGATCACTTTAACTCAAATCTGGAAAATAGAAAATTTTATTGATGAGAAATCAACTTACAGTTTTCAGCTGTGCCATTGTTAGAGTGAAGAGTTCAACAAATTTTTCGTCATACTGAGAAACTTGTACACCCGCTGAAATGCAATAGTTTCAATGTAAGCTGTGTGAAAATTTTTCATTGATAACTGAATAAAATCAGTAAAAAGGGTCATGTTCTCATAACTCACCAATTTCCGTGAGGCACTTGAGAGTGACATTTCTGAACATCGGAACATTCAAGAACTGAAAGAGATAAAATTGTATCATGTATTTGCAGATATTAAAGAAAATAGAGCCTATTGGCGCTGAATCCATAAGGTTGTGAATGGGCAGGGAGGCAATCAAGAAGTTCTCCAATCTGAGCCAATAATTGGATTAGTTAATTAGTTATCAAAACTATACGGTTACCTAATTGGTATTTTCTGCCAACTTAGGTAAAACCTTTTTTCACATATTATGAAGCTTGGAAATTCATTTTTATCATTGATTTATCTAATTCCAATATTGTTAACATCACATATCATATTTTTAATTTATTAAAACAATGTCAATTAATTGGCAATTTTTAGTGTCTGGTTAGACTCGACATGTTCTTGAATTTTGTAGGAATGATTTTGATTCAATTAAACAGTCACTGGAAATTCAACCAGATGGGATGTGCAAAGCTCTGCCAACAACAGCAGCACCCAGTGGGATCCAAATAGCTGCATATTCCGCCACTTTTGCCGGCCGGTTGCATATTAGGCAAAGAACTGCACTCCAATCAACACGAGATTCTAGCTTTTGTTTACTTCCTGCCAGATCGATGTCTGGTGCTGAGACCAAATTATAGGGAAATCTGCCTGAATTCTCCATCCACACTCACTATGCCAGAGAAATCAAATCAAAATAACCTGCATAATGCATCATAATATTCACTCAGCCCTATTAGCTGCTGCACAGCTGAATATCTGCTGAGCTATTCCATTAGAACTGTTTTGCTTACTGACTAATTCCTCATTCCCTCTCTCTCTCCCTCTTGACAATATCCTGATGGTAGCTGAAAGCTCCTTCTGGATGAAAAGCACAATCCAAGAGATCTCACTTACCTTGTAAATGAGAGTGCTGATCAGCTTTGTTTCAAATATGTAGCCAAGCGGAATCCAGTTCAGGAATTTAAGTAATGTTTCTAATGTTGACCCGACCAGAGGAGCATTCTGAGAATTATCCTGCAACAAGAATTAGAACACAAAATGAATGTTATTCAAATCAAAGATAACAAAACAACCACAGCCATTCCTGTATGCCACAGAATACTGTATGCCAATATTAACGTGAATTCCAACTTGTACTTACCATAACAAACTGACAAAGCTGGAAGATTTGAGAGAACTCATTACACATACTGTCCTTCAGGTGCTTAGCTTTGGCTTGAGTCATCTGACCACTTGAGAAATCAAACACTTCCTCACTGGAAAAAGACATTTGTAAGATAAGATTACCATTTAACTACTGGGGAAACTGGTTACTCAAGACTCATCTGATTAGAGAAGCTATTACATTATTTCCCATGAACCCGAACACCAACTGCATTACCAACATCTATAGCCTACCTGAGCAGTTTCAAGATGATCATGTTATTTTGGCAGAGAGATTCATTTGTTTTGCTAGCACCAACAATGTCACTGATGAATGAAGGCCAATTTTTGGGCCACTCATACTTTAATATCTGAAATGAGTAAACAATTTCAAACATGAGACCATACATTTAACATTAACCATGCAAGTTTATAAATCCAGAACAGCCATCTCTAAAAGCCATACAACAGTAGAATGAAACAGCTTTAGTTATTCAGACATGACCAAAATGTTCTTTTACGTTTTGCATCCAGTTTACATAACAGCTTTACTCATGGTAGATTAAGATTTCCATACCTGCACAAGAATCATGTTCAACTTTCCCAAATAGACTTTCTCCTTCTCGAGAAGTTCGGCTTCTGATGATGTCTTTATGATCAAGCCAACAATATATTTCTTTATACCTGAAAAACCAATAGACACAATGTTGATTGTACTCCCTAAGACACTGCAAGGTATATAATATCCACCATGTCCAGTATGCAATCATGCAATCAATGGGTTAAAAAACCTCACCTTCACACTGCGGTCTAGGCAAAACCTTCCAGCGCTGTTTGATAACATTTTCCAAAATCTGCAAAGCGTAATATTTTGTTTGCTGGTTCAGGGAATATTCAAGAATGGTGTCCACTCTGGTCCATGCATCTGGATGCTCTTTCAATCTTGTCAAGACTTCCTGTGCCATGCGTTGCTGAAATAAGTTAAAAAAACCTCACAAGAATTAATTCAAGCTCTGTTTAGGGCCATACATATATATTTTTTTTACTGAGAGACTCAGTGAAAGTTGAATGGGCAATAACAGTTTAACCTCATCCCATCAATTTACCTGCTGGCCTTCTCCGGCGTACAAGCATCCAACGACACTATCAAGCAGATCTATGTCCAACTTCTGATTGAAATCAAGAAGCTTCGTGGCCTGTTCCGCCAACGATGTCATGTTTACGGGTAGCGGGGGCATTCGAATTCTTGGTGTTCACTCAAATAATACACTGAAATTACAAACACATCATGAAAATAGAGAATTTTTTGTACGAGTCATTGTGACAATGTGATCTATGCAGTTCAAATAAGTATGAGCATCCAGCATAGGATGTTAAGGAAAATTGTCATTACAGTATTCATACAGCTCATGTTAATGTGACATCACCTAGGGTTGTCAATTGATATGCTGTATATCGATGAATCAACTCGATATTGATAAGTTGAAAAAATGCATGTTTTGATTCTTTGCTTATCCTCTATAATTGTACATACTACATTTGTGCCAGGATGAGCACTTGACTACACAGCCCCCACCCCAAATTGCAAACTGACTGCCTAACAAATTGGCTTTGTAGTTATCACATTAAAGGTGGTTGGGTGTACATTAAAGGTAAAATGGTTTCACAATGACTTTGGAAATATACTCCTATGACTAATGGTTCCATTTCTAACTGCGAATGCTGAGAATACAAAATTTATGCGATTTCGCATTATTGCAATACATAAAGTGGATTATCAATATCGAATGAAAATTGATATCAATGACAACCATAACGTCACCAATTGATTGGATCTTAAAACACAACACTCGCCACACCAAACTTTATCCATGCAGCTCATTGCCTCACAAACTCTTTATATATTTTATTTTTTTAAGTTCCACAGACAGACCAGTGTGAAAGTTTTTTCTACATCAACTAGTAGAACGATTCTAATCTCATTCCAAATGGGTTGCATTAGAAAAGCAACTGCATGAATTTTCAATTAGCTAAACATGCTTATCAGAGTGTCACAAACATTTTAATAAATAGTAGCCGTAATCATGCTAATCACAATGACTAGTGCTGCTATTTGCCATGTGTGGTGACATTAAATATTAATATTCTGTAATAATTATTTATGCATCTGCCAAATGTTCTTTGTATGTTAGCATTTTTTTACTTTCGTGTAATGCAAATGTTCACTTTAATTACACATTTTGCATTAATTCTGTTCTATTACTCAATTAGGTAGCGGTAGCACTAGTGGTACTTGTTATCATCAGTGCTAAATGAATTGCAATTGAAGTCAATTGCTAAATTTTTCCCTTTCTGCCTTGCTTTATAGCTTATGTCAAGTTCTGATGTCCATCTCTGTACTCAGTTGGCAGTAACCTGATTTCCAGGTTGGGCTGGTGGACAAAATAGCCTTTCCTAATACAAGACACTCATACTGAAATGCATTTCATATTTTCAAATGCATTGTGATCTGGCTAACATGGTGTACCCAGCCAGAACTGCTCGTTGCCTCATTACAGGCACTCGGTACAGTATCTGAGCAGTCACTGTTGCATATATATATATATATATACTGTTCACGCCAAACCTCCCAAACTGGGTTCTAGATTTTTTTTTACAATATAAGTTGTAAGGCCAAATTGCAACAGTTCTTTTGGCCACATGCTCAATTCAACTGTCTATTGCACAAAGCAAACTTAAACAATACAATTTTTAGTTCCATAAATCGAAACTCCACAGAGCACCCAACTGTCAAAGCTTCTGGCAGCCTGCCGCTCGCAGACCCAGGGCCTCTTTCCAGTGACCAAAAAACCAGTTTCTAAAACTTGGAAGCTTTGAAGACTTGATTTGTCATGATGACATTTTGGCCTGTTGATTTGCTACTCAGCCTCCCAATCACATCAAATGTATAGCAAAGGCTTGTTAACACTAAGACCATTTATTGTACCTAGGAGGCCAATGATGTGTTCATTTGGTGCGTATTCTTTGACTTGCTAATAGAATCACGCGCCAAGTAGTACTGCCTGTAAGCTGTTTGCACCAGTGACCAGATTCACACTCAAACTTGGTGGAAATTTCCACAGCCGCATTTTCATATTCACTCGTGAGGCCTCGTGGGGGTTTTCACAAAATTCATCGAAGTGAACTTTCTTAAAGATCTCGCAAAAACCTCAACGACAACCCATAAACCATGATCTAACTGTCATCTGCGTCCTTTAGGTAACCAAATACAACGGAAATATCAGTGACTCATGTGAATAACCACGATTTCACTTATGCTGGGTAGTCACCCACCTCCCATCCGGCCTCTCAACCGAGCTTTGGGTCTTCGCCCAATGTTTACTTGTAGTAACAAAACTGACATGGCGGCGCCCATGAAACGATGTGCTCCTAGTCAGCACTGGTCCAACAGTGTTCTCTGGATTGTGAGTGATAATTTCAAACAAACTAAAGACATGGATATCGCTATATTACCTGTTTGATAAAGTAAACGCGTCAATACGACCGCCATCCACAGATTTCCAAGTTGTAAGGCACCGGTTTAAACCAGCCAGGTGCGCCATACAGCCTCACTTCGGCAATCTCCGTATGGAAAATGCCAAAAACCATGGACCCATTTTTTCCCCCTAACTGAAATCATGGCAGTATTTTAATACCAGAAACTGTCATTTTTGAAAGAGTGAAATATATGAAATATCAATGTTACAAAATAATTGTTTAAATGCTTATTTTTTTTTTTATATATTATCTTCGTCACTTTCCGTATTTAAATTGAAGTAGGGTCAAAACGGCCACAAACGGTAATGGCAACAGTAGTAAACGGCCACGCTTCCGGAACGGCCATAAAATTAACGGCCATAGACCTAAACAGCTACCTACATTGTGTTACATTCTGCAGACTTCTTAAATTGAAGCTCGTTATATATATGTATCTCCTCCAAATCACTTTTTTTTATATAGTATTATTATGAAAAAATGATATAGAACTCATTGCAAGTGAATACATATCAGGAATTTATAAGAAAACATGCTAAATAAAATACGAAAATAAGTCAAAATGCCATTGCTCTGCCCAAAAGTCTCTTACACTGCCAAAAGTGTTATATATATATATATATATATATATATAAATATAAAAGTATATTATAACAACAATATACTACCATGTGCATTAACTGAATGACAGTACTATTTCTTAGGCAACGTCTAACTTTTCACATATATTTATTGAATAACATCAGCAACATGCAACATGATATGAGCATATATTTATACATTATAATACATTTCATAACAATTCTCGATCTTATGGTAGACAGTTTGCCTCATTTCCATTAATGAGGCATGCATATATATATAATTATGTTTGTTAATTACGTCTTATGACAAAGTTAAATATGTAGGCAGTAGTGTCAGCTAGACTTCTGCTCCAGAAACTCCAAAAAATAGGAGTTAAGTGAAATTGTCATTACAGATACACAGTTTTCTCGTGTCGAAATTTAATTAGACGAATTGACTTGTAATTGTAGTGACGTCTTCTAGGGGGCACTGTTGTGCTCCTCCGTACTGCCGTCTTCTGTTCATTGAGCGCATAACTCTTTCTGCTGGCTACCAAACATACCATAATAGTCGTGAGTATACCATAATATTTTCCCGGGATATTCAATGTGATGGCCCTGGGAAGGTCCTTCTGCATTTCCCTGGTGCCCTGGTGAGTGAGGAAGGTAGAAGTGAATACAGTACTAGATCTGACGCACATTGAATACATGATATACAATATGATATATGTCATGATAACTTCATGAACAGTTACGTACCATGGGCCATACACTATTACACATAATGAGTAGATGTTTAGGCCGAAACCTGACGGTTGTTGGGCTCTCGGGTATGATCCGATGTCTCGATAGACTATGTCTTTTCGTATACGCCTGCTGGGGAGATTAGTAAATTGTGCAGTGTTAAAAATGTATGCTTAAGCCTATACTATAGCCTGGATACTTTAATATCTCAATTAAGGTCCTATATATTAAAGTTCATTCTGTGGACAACTTGGCAGAGGGAACAGTAATTTTTATTGAAAAATTAAACATATCATAGGATCACGCAACATCCTAGGATATATCTAGGGTTATGCAACCAACAGGGATTATGCCTTAAGCCTTAAGGGAAGACCTTGTATGAGTTTGAAGGTGGGTGACCTTGACCTATTTTTGAGGTCATAGTCCTGGGTCAATTATTCAGATATATGTTGATTTTTAATTTTGTATCATTCAACCTACAGGGATGATGCATTGGGGGAAGACCTATACCTAGGATAAGTTCAAATTAAGGTATGTGACCTTAACCTATTTTTGAGGTCACATGGATCAAAACTGTTGCAAACCATGTAGAAATGGTAACTTCAGTGTTGATAGGATCATGCAACAACCAGATGCATATTAGGAGAAGCCCATGGATGAGTTCAAAGGCATGTGACCTTGACCTGTTTTTGAAGTCACAGGGGGTCATAGAAATGATAACTTCAGTTATGTTGATGCTAGTATCATGCAACCCACAGGCCTTAAATTCAAGTATTAATTTATTTTTGTTCACCAGGGAAGACCTTAACATTGCTTAAATAAACTCGAAGGTGGGTGACATTGACCTAGTTTTGCAGTCAAATTCATCCAAAACCTTGTAGAAACAAGAATACAGATGATTCTTGATGCTTTGGTTTACCCCTAGCTGATCTTGCGAGCTCCAGTTCGACTAATACATAATTGCATAATTTACCAAACGGTAAACTGTGCGAACAGGTGGCAGAAAGAGATGAATATCACAGTGAATAGCATTCGAAAACATGTTATGAATAGCCAAGTGCGTAAATCATGTCATTGTGAAAGTCTAGATGAAGGGACAGGCCCGTAGAGCACATACTGATGTGGTTAACTGTTCCAAACACTCTAAAAGCCTTAGCAGAATAAAATATGGATAACCAACCTCACTAAATATATAATCATTACATCTTTGAAAGGA
Source organism: Alitta virens (assembly GCA_932294295.1). Lineage (NCBI taxonomy): Eukaryota > Metazoa > Annelida > Polychaeta > Phyllodocida > Nereididae > Alitta > Alitta virens. The sequence goes on along the minus strand of OW028574.1, from coordinate 6,436,258 downwards.
CAAGTCCTCTTACATTTTCCCCAGCATGAACTTAACATTTCTGTCAACTGGGGGGTTCAACATCGCCATTTTAAGGATTTCAAATTTCTCACAACTACCACGTACACTGGAGACCACAGCCAGTTGGGTTCTCTCAACGAACTCTGGAAAAGGCTCAATTAATAATTCTTTATTTCTGACAATAGGGATCCAAATCTACATCCACGCTGACACCATATATATAAAATATAAGAATTCACATGAAGGAAATATTATGATTATGTAAACTGATGAATCATGAAACAATTAATGTGGAAGGTACATATATACAACATTGATTCATTCCAAGGATAATTAAAAGGCACTTGCAATAACATTTATTTTAGCTAAACATTGTCCCAGTTTCACTGACACTGGGTATAAGCATTATGATAAGTTGGGCCAACGTACATGGCATTTTTCAACTGCTCATTTGGTGATTATCTTTCTACTGAATGTCACATGTCACCTAATTTAAATGATAATCCAATGTAATTGTAAAATTTTAGCTGTATTAATATAATTATATAGTGTGTGTTCATGACACAGGGACTTCTATTGAATTTTTTTTAACTTTCAGAATGCATCATGGGTTGATACCCTATCCAGGGAATGAAAAAGATGTCAGCAGCCTCAGAAACCCAAGATGCCAAAAATGATAATACACAGCATTTAGAAGTGGCCTCTCAAGATGTTAATCAAGATAAAGCCATTTTCTGTCAAGATGCCATTGAACATGTTGCTGGTGACAGCAGACCTCTTCACACGGCAAATGCCAAGGCTGTGGTCAACAGTGGCCAAAACCTAAACAAAATAGTGTTGTGTCAAGGTGGTCAGTTCTTGTTCTCATTCGCGCCAACAGATGGCGAGTCAAAAGGACAACTTTTTTTGTTGAGGGGTAATGTCGCTGCAGGCAGCAATTTGAAAGAACCGACTAAACTTGCAATCAATCTCAGCCCCACTGACAAAATTAATGTGGCCACCAAGCCTGCTGTAGCCTCTACAATTGTCAGCACTGCTGCTGCAACATCTACAAGTTCATCCAGTCTCCAACAGGTAAGCTCTGCTTCTTCAATATCAAATGAATCATCAGAGCTTGGGTCTGAGAAGTCTGGAGAGACGAGCAAGTTAACTGGAGGTGAGTGAAAACTTCAACACAACTAGAAAAATGTATGGCTTATTAATTTGTTTGCAAATGCAAGAAAAGTTTGATTGATGAAATAAAAGTGAGAGGGAAAGTCCTTACTATGTTGCATGTAAATTTATTCGTGTAGGAACCTCAACTAGTTTTCCATTACCTCAGCATAATTAAAGTTCTGCAAATTCAACATGTCATGTGATGGTGCAAATGACATCCAGCTTTGATTTAGTTCATGCAGAATGTCTGGACCAGAATTCAAACCGGACTTTTAAAAGAACTCGCCAATGTCTTGACCACTCTAATACCCAGTGCAGTTACCCTTGCAGTATCTACAATTTAAGTGTATTGTCTGTTATTTTTCACAGGTGACAGTATTTATGTGTGCAGTGTCAAAGGATGTGGCCGCAGCTTCTCCTCTATGCCTTTACTCTCATGCCATCAGACAGTACACAAAGCACAATCAAAAAAGGCTGACTTAGTTTGCGAGATATGCAAGGTCAAGTTTGCCTGGCCATCTCATTACAAGTACCATCTCTTAACGCACAAGTAAGTTAATTAGCACAACAAAGTCATATATAGCCAATTTTAACCTTGGCATGTAGTGTGAGGACACAACTTGCACCACTTGAGGATGTTGCTATGCTGCTCAATGTTATAAGAGATTATGAAAAATATGTGGATCAGATGGGCCAACATATTCAATAATATTCGCTATAATAGATTTATGATGCAATGCTTTGTTTCTTACTCATTATGCAAATTAGACTCATGACATTGATCAGCAATGGATTCAGCATGGTGATGTCCTCAAGTGGTTTTTTTTTGTCTGCATCCTGTAATATAAATAAATTATTATATTTATATATATATATATTATTTAGTTGGACTGATTATCATATTTATTCATTTAGGCAGAATGATATCTTTTCAGCAATGAGAGAGCATACCAGTGTTATGTGGATGGATGTGGAAAAAGATTCTACACAATGCAAAGACTGGATGTCCATATAAGGACACACACTGGAGAGAAACCTTTTAAATGCGATAACGAAGGATGTGGCAAGTCATTTACAACCAAAGGCAATTTGAGGAATCATCAGAGAATTCATACAGGTCATTACAATTTAATACAGACTGAAAAATAGGTTTTGTGACCTCTACAATGTCTACATGTCTATAGAATTCCTTCTGACATGTTTTATAAAAATAATGATTTAATAATCATGATGACCATAAAATCCTACCAATGGAAGAATTTCCCAAACTTCAGCAAGCTAACATTTTTTTTTTTTTAAGGTAGGGATGATTTAATCACCGACAATTCCCCAAATATTTCTAATAAAATCATCTCGTTAAACTGTACTGTTATTAATTGCAGGCGAGAAGCCCTACAAGTGCTCACATGAGGGATGCAATAGTGCCTTTGCAGAATTCTCCAGTCTTCGCAAACACAAGCTTGTTCATAGTGGTACGATGCTTTCGTACTGTTTATATGCATGCAGTAAGACCTGCTTCAAGTAACTCAACCTGACAGATGACTGACTACTTTCTAACTTATTTACTTTTTGAAAATTTCAGGAGAAAAGCCCTTTGCCTGTGAATTTTGTGACAAGGTCTTCAGTCAGAGTGGAAGTAGAAATATTCACATGAACAAAAACCACGCTGCTCGCAAGCAACACACCATGACAGTTAGCAGTACTCAGCCAATATCAGCTGAGTCTGCTGTCAGCGCAACCATTGACTCGGCCATGGTGGTTGAATCTCCTCAAAACATTCTTGTTCTCACACATTATGACGACAAGATGCTGCATTATCATGGTAACACTTTTTTATATATATATATGTGAAGTAAAGTTGTGGTTTTTCAGACTGGAAATAGTCCGTTTACCTTTCAAAAGTTGCCCTGTTGCATAGCACACATGAGTTAAATTTCAGCCCAGGCACTATAAATGAGCTGCATAACCAACGTAAATCATTTGAGTAGCACGTATACCAAATACCTGTGTCGGATGTCATCCATGGGCTTCTCTGGTAAATCTCTTTAAAATTCTGTGATTATATAGTCCTAATGACTTATGATTTTCATTTCAGAACAAGGACCGGACCATGTGGTCACAGTATCAACTCAGAGTGCAACTGGAACTGACTCTTTGAATCTCTCTCACAGCTGCATACTGGGCCATGAAGGTTGGTGACAGTGGATTTAATACCCATAGCAACATTTTAGATAAATTAATATATACTTGTATTTTGGTTATAGTTTTCATGCAATGTTATGAGCAATTGAAAATAGACTTTAAAGAACCCTTTTTAACTCGCTTTTATTTATAACAAGACATAAATAAGTAGTTTAGAACTGATATGAGGTCTTCGTGTTTAAGTATGACCAAACTTTAGCTATAGACATACATGTGATAAATGCACAAGGACTCAAGGAGCCATTAGCCTTTCATTTAACAAATATTGTATCTTGCTTTTGTAGAGAGCCTGCACGCAGAAGTGGAGGGACTAGGAAGTCGATCAAACGTTGTTGTTCTGTCGCAGCCAGAGGAGCTTGTCAACATGGGAGAAACGTACCAGTCAGCTACTCACGAGGAAATTGTCTATGATAATGATATTTTGAACTCTGATTTAGATCAAGACCAAATTGCGTCTTCATCCCTGTCGATACAGCAGGACTTAGAAAATGAAAGTAATGAAAGCCAAGCTTCGTCAGATCAATTGATGGTGTCTATTCTTGATGCATCAAGTTCATCAATAAAACAGGAAGTATTTTGAGTTGAACTAATTTAAGCCTTTTTTATTTCTACATTACTTGACAGTGAAGTAAACAAATTTGAGAGGCAAGATTGAATGAGATGAATTGCACACAGCTAAAGAAAATATCATGATAGCAGAAATTATTTAAAGTCTTGACGGACTGGTTTGTTCAAAACGCAAGTAAAATCACAACATATCATTTCACTTAGTCTTCAATGTCGCTAACATCTTCAGCTGTTTTATCATCCTCAGAGTCTGAATACTTTTTCTCAGTAGCCGAGTTGTATGAATGAGACCGACTTCTTGTGTAAGATGCTTTTGACCGAGCTGATGACTGCCGAGAATATGAGCCAGATCGAGCTGATGATCTTTTAGAATATGAAGGCTCATCATCACTTAGTTCACCATGAACTGAATTGGTAGCTGACTGTCCTTTTCTCTGAATGAAAGCTTCATCTATCCCAGCTCGTGCTAAAGTATCCATGTAACGTTTCTCAGCTCTCTGCTTGGCACTCTCCTGAAAGTAGCAATATACAGTGCACAATATTAATTATTACCCCAGCAATAATTACCAATTACAAAGTGTTCCAATTGAAATATTGCACTGAATCAGAACATTACATCACTTCAGGTCTTGTCTGCTAATCCTATTTTCATCCTTATTTTGCTACAGTTTCCAAGTTTTATGAGAAACTTGGTATACAATTCAAAGAGTATTAAAGAATTTAAACAAAATCTCAAAGGAATAACTATAAACAATCAAACAGAAAACAACTATTTATACAATAAAACAACCGAGCAAAGCACATGATTGGTCAAACTCTGTTTTATCATGTTCAGTTCTTTACATCAGAAAAGTTGAGTGTCCAATCACATGTTTTGAAATGCATGATGTCAGCTGTCAACTGAGAGCAAAAAGAAATTTCCATTCCACATAATATGTCATTCTGAGCAGTGTATTGTTCTTATCTAATATTTTCATCATCATTATTGCTGTAGACCTGCTTTAAGATGGGCCACATTGTGCTTCTTGGCATCTATTTGAAAGATGACCTAATGTTAATGATTAAAAAATCATATTAAGCTGGAATGTGAAGATTATACCAACCTGTGTTGTCCTTTCAAAGAGCAGGGGTCGGGTTCCAACTCTGTCTTCCATTTCTCTTAACTGATGTCTGTACTCCTGTTGTCTTGCTCTCTCAGAATTTCTAAAATTAATATCAAAATTATATATAATTAATTTAAATGGAATAATGCTCTTATTATTAACAGAATAGGAGGGATTAATATCCAACTACAAATTATGTATGCTATACATGGCCGAATTGCTTACTTGAATTCTTTCATTTTTTCTCTGGCTTGGGCTTTCATGTTTGTGTTTAGATCATTGACAGCAGCCCGTTCGGCAACAATTCTTTGAAGCTCTTTTTCTCGTCGTTGTCTTCGTTTCTCATTTTCAATAGCTTTCATTTCTTCTTCCATTTTCCTCTGAATTTTATTTCTGCAAGGGGGTACATTTAATCTTCACAATATTAAGAGTTACAACATTGTAGTACATGTTCAGCCATTACACTTGCATTCAATGTTACAACTATCTCACCACAGTAGTTAGAGCACGTGTACATGAACTGTAGTCGTTTATAGTGGGTTAGGTGCTGAGTCTGCTAACTAGGGTGCTAGGTGCATTTTCCTGCCTATCACGCATTTTACTCATTGTTTGCTGAGGTTTATAAGAGAATATACTTTCTGTGCTACAATTAAAGCCTTAAATGTAAGGTTCACTTAAAATGTCTCGTACTAATCTCAGATCAAGGAATAGCAGTTTAATACATACTGGAGGGCACTCTTTCGAAGCTCTGTTGTTTGTGTCATCTTGGTAGGTATGGAGTCCATTGATGAAGAAACGAAACCTGAATAATAAGAAAAGAATAAATGTTAAAAAAAAAAAATTTTCCTCCATAACTGTAAAATGTCTTATTGTATGAGTTAAGAACTCACTCATTGATCTGAGATTTGAAGATGCCGTCCCTCCAAAATTCCAGCGGTTGTCCTTAAGTGTGTCTCTGTCACGTTTTATATCTTCGTAGATTTTATGCTTTTGCTCAGACTTTCCGGATGTTCTCAACTTGAAAGGCTTGCACACAGTGGCTTCTTTGGCATACTTTCTTTCAGCAAGCTGTAAAGCGAACTGGTGATGCAAGTCCTCAAAATCAGGCATAGTGTCATTTATTCTTGGCTTGAATGGAGGAGTGTTGCTCATCACACTGCGCTTGTGGGAATTCATCTTAGATTTTGATCGAGACCTGCCTTTCACATAATCAGGGCCCCTGGCTTGCATATTAGGTGGTAAGGAGGCACTGCGCAACATTTCTTCTGCTCGCATTTGCACTCTGATTTTCCTGTACTCTTCCTCTTCTTCAAGTCTCTCATTTATATTTTCGTCATAAAGATAGTCAGGTACAGGATTGGCTTTGAAAGTTTTTCGATTATGAGACAACTCGTTGTTGAGATAACTTTCTCGCTCTTCTCTGTTTCTCTGCCTCTGCTCCTCTTCCCTTAATGTGAATTTGAAGGGCTTCTGTATAGATTTTAGAAGATCCTGGCTTTTTTCTCTCACCATCTGTCGCTTTCGTTCGCTTTTCTCCATGATTTCATCAAATAAAGGCATGTAAACATGAGCTGGTATTGGGGTGGCTTTGAACTGCTTTTGGAGCTCTTTTTCCTCTTCCAGCTCTTGCTGCATTTTCTGTCGTTCAAACTCCTCCATGGTTCTTGATTTTAGTCTCTCACTGGTTTCCTCTCGTAGAGTCATGGTGAATGGTTCAGGAATTGTAATCCTGTGACGCCACTCTTGTGATGCAGAGAGACTTTTTGTGGTTGATGCATTGGACATGCGAGACAGTGATGCACTTCTGGGTCGTGGCCTAGTTCGAGGGGCATACTCGTCAACATCAAAATTATTCCACATGGCTTCAATTTTGTCCAAAGCACTAACAGCGGAGTCATTCAAAGTGTTTGAATTATGCAAGCTGCTCCTGTCTCGTATGGACTCCTCATCACTGAATTCAGATGCAGTTGTACTGAGGGGTCTCCAATAATCTTCATCAGACTTCCTGACATTTTCCCTGAAATTATTTACATTTTGTGTCTTAGAGCTTTGCGGGTAACCAGCAGATTGGTGTGGTCTAGGACGCCCAGTTGGTGGCTTTTTCAAAGACCCAGACATATCTAATACATTGTCAGTTGCACTGTGTTTTGATGTATTTAGCTCATCATAACCAGTGCCATAACTGGTGATGTGATTGGACATGTTCAGCGGTCTTGTGCCTGAAGTCACACCACCCCGATAATCCCGATTCCATACATTGTGAGACAGTTTGTCACTGTAGATCTTTTCACATATCTGCAGTGTCTTTTTGTGCTCTTCTCTTAGGTCCCTCAGTTTTTTATAGAATTCTTCATCTGTCAGATTGCTCAGATCTGCACCTGTCATGTCTTGCAGCACTGAGTCAGTCTTGTTGAAGTACAATCCATTGGCTGTTGCCATTGTGGACGCCGATGGTCGGTTTTCTTGATCACTGTCGGGGCTTTCTCGCCCGCTGCCTTGCAGAGATGCATTGGTCCTTTCATCAAGGGTTGACGATAGTCCAGTCTCAGGGTTTATCGGAGGTTTTACACAAGAATTTGTGATGACAGTCAAGCTGTGAGCGGTTGCCATGTCTGACAGCTTTGTTATTTACATGCCCCGCAGTAAATCGCTATGTGACATTTTATTAATTTTATACATCTATTGGGTATGCATTCTGCCTGTATTATTTTTAGTTCAAAGATAGATATGTTATTAATAATGCAATATTTTGTAAGCTTCGTATATGTCAAATTCGTTTTTTCATATTATCCGCGGGCCTGATTTTGTTAAAACGTACTTTGACAGGTGCGTGTTTTGCGAAGCTTTTTTGTCCCTGGATGAAATTGTAAACATACTTAATTTTGGCCACAAGGACGCCAAGGTAGGCAAAGATGTTTATACTGTGCTCGTAAATATGACAAAGAATCAAAATCATATATTAATTCCTATGCTTTGAGTCAAAATATGTTGAGATCCGTGGTTTTGTAACTAGAATAATTAACATGACAGTCACTTATGTCACAGGCAATGCTGAATTACACAACTGTGAGTCATTCACTCCATGCATCACAATGCTATTATGGATGTGTAAACTGAGATCTCAGTCTTTGCAGTATTCATATTGTTAAAGATTTTATATATTGACATTTTCTTGTTTCCTTTCAGGAATAATGTGGATTCCCATATCCCAGTCCGTGGCATTTGATGCTTTTTGCTGACAAAAAGCGACACTCTGAGGAGTGTTAAATGTTTCATCTGCATTTGAACTGCTATGGGATTACACAAATCCAAACTAGCCATGAAGGCTAGTAAATACACTGGACGCCGTAGTATAAAATTGGACAAACTGGATGTGAATGAGTTACTGACCACAAATGAATACACAGCAGTGACTCCCCTTTGGCTTGCAGCATGTCATAATGATCTGGAACTTGTTGAAATACTCCTGAAATGTGGGGCAAAAGTTGACATACCATGTGGTAGCTTAAGGATGACACCACTTCACATGGCAGCATACAATCACAATGTTGAAATAGTAAAAGCACTTCTACAAGCTGGTGCCAAAAGAGATGTGCTTGATCGCTGGAATTATACTCCGCTGATGTATGCAGCAATTTATTATGAACCGTACGTTGTTGATCAACTTTTTAACCTTTTAATTCGCTATGGTTGTAATGTGAATTATGGAGCCACTTTGGACAATGATGATGCAAATGAAATAGACGGAAACTTTGATCTCCCTGCATTGCAGTCTAGTTATGACAGCTGTTTTCGTACTTATGTTCGTGAACCTCTAGGTCCAGTAAGTGGCTGTGCCCTCCACTTGGCAGTTCAGAATCCTCACCTACCCAATGAAAGCCTTGAAATTTTATTCAGCGCCCATGCTGATATAAACAAACGGAATTTGTATGGACAGACCCCTGTTATTGGTGCTATTATGGATGTGTTTTATGACTACCACAGTCAGGTCAAGAGTCATGCTGAACTGTTGTTACGAAAAGGTGCCCAACTTGAGTCGTCCGATATTCGTGGATGGCGACCCATCCACTATGCATGCCAGAGAGGGAGTGTTAGTTGCATCAAGTTATTGCTGCAAGCATCAGTTGATGTAAACTGCATCAGCAAGAAAGGGGAATCGCCATTGTGGATTCTGCTTATACATGAATGGCATGAGGCTACTGAGTACTTACTGCGTAATGGTTGTGATCTCAATCAGAGCCTTAGTAGTTTGACGATTCTTGGCATTAATCAAGACTGTAATTTTTGTCGATATGGTGACATTCTGCCGCTCGAATTTGCCATCTGTAATAGACAGTATGACATTGCCAAACTGATGGTGCGTTGTGACTGTGAAGTCAATGAAAATATGTGGTTAGGCAAGCAATTCGAACCTATCAGTAACAAAATATCAGATTTCCTTAAGTTTTTACGGGAATACAAAAGTTATCGCAGTCAAGTTCAGCCCCTGAGGGAGTACTGTCGCACATTTATTCGATCTTATTTAAAGAAGAGTATATGTGTTGTTGTAGAAGAGTTGCAACTACCTCAACTGCTGAAAGATTATATATGCCTACTTACCGATTAGATTTAAAATACCAATGGTTATACCGATACAGATGCTCAGAATATTTTAATGTATAATGTTTAAAATTGTTATTATCCAATATATAATAATGATTCTTTTTGCAGTCAGCCTTTTTTGCATGCTATTGAATGTTTTTTTTGTTTACAGAATGTATCATAATGATAGCTGTTTACTGCATATGAGTGTCTTTGAAAATATCGTGCAAGTTTGTCTTGGAGAATACCAGAAGAATTTTATAATTTTAAGGAACCAGATACTGTGCATGAAGTCAGCAAGGATGGCACTAATAAAATAAATAATCTTACTTTTATGTCTTATTTACTTATTCTGGGCCCATACATTTGTTCAACTAGAGTGATGACGTTAGGTCGTTAACCTGTGAGCACAATGTCAACGTTCACCAATTTGTCACAACATATATAATGTTCTGTGTCCTGAGCCTGAATCTTTTATTACACAATTCAAGTATCCTGCTTCCGGTATGGATCCTCACCGGCTAGGATGGACACTCCTGCCATTTCTCCAGTGGGAGGAGGAGGGCCGCATACTGTAGTCAGCCCGGAGTAATGTATTATGGAAACCGACAGGAGGGGGATTTGGTCTCAGAGTCGTGATCTGTTTTCTTGGGAAAGCGACAGCCTTCTGTAGCCTGGGGAGGGGGAGAGTAAGGACACGTTCCGGGGACAGCTAAAGCGCGGTGTCATAGATCGAGCCTGGCTCATACGTAACAGTTTTATAGGCCTTCATTCGGGGAGTCTTTTTTACTCCAGGGAGTATGAATTTGCAGCTGGGACCATAGCATTTGGCCCGACCGTTAGTTGGGGTGGCAGCCAACCAGGGAGGGGGTTACAACGTTTTCACCCAGTGGGTACAGTGATGGCAAATGCCTGCCCAGGTCACCTGGGCTCGTGGGCATGTGGTAGTCCATGGGGGGGCGGAGGTGATACGTGTAGGCGCTGGGAGGTACTTCCCACAGATGCCGGGGGGAGGATTTTGACTGCCTTATTCAGTTCACTGAGAGATAATGGTGTCTCGAGCTCATTGCATGTTCTGCTAGTAGAGATTGGTCAAAGCTCATGCATAGGAGCAAATGTATGGATGCCAAGCGCAAAACTGGCATGGGATTATAGATGCCTATGGGCATCACCTGCCAGACCTATCCATGAAAGCCAATCCTTTGTCCATACCTGCTGAGCAGGAGTGTTTTGCAAAAAACAAGGTGATTGGAAATGGCTGGTGCAGCCCAGCTTAAGTTTTAGCTCGGCACGTTGCGCCTGGCCTATTTGCAGGATGCCATTTACATGAGTCTGCTTGTGAGGTGGCCAAGCCACACAAGCCATACGTGGGAAATCCAGTGTTGGCAGTAATGCGCCCCTGCACCTTTGCCAGTGATGGCTGCTGTCCCCTCACAGGGTGCCCCTCAGCCGTCCCAAGAGCCCACTGGCTCCACCATTGCCTCAGACTAAGCCAAATTGATGGAAAATTTGGTAGAACAGCAGTTAAGAGGTAGGGATCGGACTGACCTGAAGAAAAGGGCCAATCAGGGTAACTCCAAGGACAAGAGACCGCCAGGGATGGATCGGGAAGGCCTCCGGCCAGAAGCACTACCGACTAGCTTGTGCCTTTGATGTGATAGTTGATTTGTGCAATTCCACCTGCCACAAATGAAGTCAGTGTTATTGGCGATTATTGCTTTGCATAGCTTGATAAAATTGGTCAATGAAAGATTCTTTCCCAATCAGATGATGCAGCAGATCAGACCTTGCAGTCCACAGCAAGCCCCATAGTTTTCGAATACTATCTTGCAGCAAAATCTTAACAGCAGGAATAGCTGCCGCAAAATCTGTGCAGCAGAAACAGCTGCAGCAAAATCTGCCCATAAGCTGATAAGGAATAGCTATTGAGAATATTGCAGTGAAATCTGTGCAGCAGGAATAGCTGCAGCTGGAACTTTGTAGCTACAAGGGCTTACTGAAGCTGCAGAGAATTTTCAGCTAGCTGCAGGAGACATAGCATTAGCTGTACCCAGACAACCACTGGGACGGACCTAGCTTTAATATCACATCTCTTTGAGCAGTGATCCCTCAGGGACTAACCCAGCTTTCCATGTTATTTTTTGTCGTGCAAAATACTTTTGACGTTCATTATGTAGTAAGGTGTTAGAACTCCTATTAAGTCTTTGGACCCTTGAATGTCCTGGGCCTCCTTGTGATGAGGTAACACTCGAGGTGACGATCTGTATCCCCAGTGGCTAACATAGGGTGCGCAATGCACAAGATTCTCCAGCCTCACGGGAGTGTATGTCCTACCTCACAGGAAAAAACTATGATCAATTGATCATGTCTTGTAATAATAGATCAAACTGGATCGCACATCGCCCGGATAAACAAGGTGCACATCCCTTCGTGGGAGACCAGGCTGAGATCGAAAAATTGACTACTGGAAATGCTCCTTCACGGAAAAGGATTCACTCGGACTCAAATGAATCTGATGACCTGGCTCGTTTACACCGTCCAAGTTCATGGCCCCAATATTTGATGGTTAATGATGATGAATGGCTTGGATGAGAAACTCAAACATTTATCACCAATTGCTATTTGTACTATCTTACTAGATCTTGTTGGTCAGATGGAGGGCACCCAACATTTACTTTCAGGGTCCCTCTTTGTTCAAGTGGCAAATCAGCAACAGACCGGGAAGTTCCAGGATCTACGTAATTCTGGTGAAGCTTCTGTGAAAGTTTCCCTCATGGGACACTCAACACCTGCAAAAGAGTTGTATTGTCCAGTGAGAGTATCTTATGCTCTGATGATGAGCTCAAGGACTGTGGCACTTTTGCCGTCTGCCAACCAGGGCAGGTTCTTCCCAGCTCCTTATTCTTACTTTTGAAGGCACCAACCTACCTGATCGAGTACCAGTGGGATTTGAGTGGTGTAGGATTTGCCCTTACATCCCTAATCCAAGAGGCTGTCTTCGCTGCCAGTGCTATAGCCATGCTCAACAGAACATGTGCAAGCAACCACTTTCACATAAATTGTGCTCAGGCCTACCCAGCCTTTGACTATAGTTGCCCGAGTTGGATACTTGAGAACGATTAAAAGCAACCCAAAAGATTACCTTTTCCCGGGCTTGCAGATTAGCAAAGCAGTCTGTTGGTCAAGTAACCTTTTCCACAATTACATCATTGCCATCTTTACCTAGGTCATCTCCAAGAAAGAGAATCCAACTGGACTCGCAATTCAAGTATTCTAAGGTTAAACTTGGTAACCAAAGTCAAAGTGCCAACGTGACCACTCCTGTATCTCCTAGCTCGTCAGCTCCACCCACACATGGCAATGTAGCTGGTACTGCTGCGGTACCCCAGTGATCCTCCCTTCGGAAACATTATTGAAATGGAACCAGACTATACTTCCGCTGGTGATCCTGTATCACCTATGGCAAGTCCCAGCTCTGAAACTCTCTGAGTTAATTAAATTCAAGCTCAGATGATGAAGACCTTTCTGCAGATCAATATCTAACTCGGGGGTTCTTAGGAGCCCCACTGGTGATTATTCATCAGTTCGAAATGAAGTGGTGGAACATGATCTGGATACTACTATAAAGCTGATGTAATACCTAACTTTTACAACCTAGACATCACAGAAATTTAAAGCACTATCAGTGGGAAATGTTGGTTGGGGAAACTCGTGCCCAAGCAGCCTGGCCACACAGGATTGGCTTTACGCCAAAATTTAAATTACAATATAAGTAATTTGATTATTATTTACATTATTCAAATATTTTAAAAACTTGAATATCAAATATTTTACATATATTTAATAGTATACGAATGATAAACCTTTCTCTGTATTATTGACTATAATAAACATTTCACCCTTCAGTCCAGTTGGATTAGGGCATTCTGAAACTCATAGATGGTTATGGTTATGGTTATTGACAGTTGCTACTTACAATCTTGGAGATTGGCACTGCTTAAAAAATTGTGGATGAACGCGAACTTTGGTGAAGGGCCAAACATTCAATGGCAGGGCCATGGGTTGGCAGGCCATTCACCTGGACACATGGCCCCAACCCTGGAAGTTTAGCTGGCCCTTTTATAGACCACTTTGACTGGCCCCTTTCCATGAAGCACCAGCCCACGTGAGATTGGCACTTTCACCTGGAAGCTTGGCCTGAGTAAGGAAGTTGGCTCCTTCACCAGAAATTGGCCCAGGAAGATAGTCCCAGGTTGAGCAAGGCTGGTACCTGCACTATAAAAGGTTGGCTCGTGTCATTGGCAGTGGTCAACAAGGCGAAAAAATAATCTCACCAAAAGATGGCCCCCTCACCATAGGATGCCTTTCATCCACAGTCAATAGCTAAAATTATCTGTAGGCACATGCAGTGTCAGTAACTAAACTGTTGTAGCACTATACCTTAAGTGTCAATAGCCCAATTTATCAATGGACACACTTCACCTGCACATAGTACCAAAATTGTTAAAGCTACTTTTAAAGGGGGGAGGGGGGTTCTCACATAGCCGGTTTTCCCGGTGAAGCCATATTGCTCTCGTAGAAACTTAGTACACGTAGTTCATGTAGTTAACTCACAGGGTCGTTCCTTGTAACCCTCACAGTCGTGATTGACATGTGCTTGATACGCCCCTCACACGTACGAGCCTGCGGGTCGTACATAGATGCTGTGGAGTCTCCCGTCGTAAATGTGATTTAGCTGTGGCTCACCCGGCATCAGACCGGGCATCATCCGTCAGGTTTGGTACGTATCCCACGTGTGATCCGCCGGGAGTCCGTGATTCACACCTCGCTGCCACCAACTCACCCGTCGCCTTAAGCATCGGCCATTTTTGCTTCCAACAACCGTGGTGAAGTCCTCAAAATGGGGTATTACATAATTCTACGACAGCAATACGGCTTCTCCAGGAAAACTGGCTATGTGAGAACCCCCTAAAGAATCAAAATACTGTTGATTAAAAATTTTAAAAATATATATAGCAATGTCATTGGGGGAGCTGTTGCATTGCAGAGCTGTTTTTCACTCAGAGGGACTCAGTTCCCCCAAGATTCACCCCCCCCCCCCCCCCCCCATTTCCATCACTGAGCACTATTATCATGCAGATAACCTAAATTGATACATGCACTAGGCGATTTCCTATGAATAACCTGGTCACTCTGGGCTCTCTGGCATGACCTATCATTCCCCATAGTACCCCCCTTGCCTGTAACAAAAAGCCAGGGTAAGCGCAATGTTGCCTGGTATTTTTTTCTCCAAATTGTGCTTGACAGCAAGACGAGAAAGAAAAAAACACATTAAGAATGCCAGGGTCAGCGCAATGTTGCCTGGTACTTCTTTGCCCCCATCTTGTGCTGTGACAATAGACTCCTTCGGAAATGCCAGGGTCAGCGCAATGTTACCTGGCATTTTCCACCCATATTGTACCTAACATTGACATAAGACATTCAACGAGCAGGGGATTGCCTGCTAGCTTCCCCCAGATAGTAAACAATCTAACTAGTGGTGTGTATATATTGACATTTCATATGATAATCTCTACTTCTGTGTTTAATGATGTATATTTGTCTGTGACCTTAGCAGTACTGTTTTACAGTATTACATGATATTCACCTGGATTTGCTATTTAGCCTAGTTCTTAATCATGCTTTAATGAGTTTATGTATCATTTTCTTTTGGTAATTGGAACCAGTAATTATGGTGCGTTTGCATAACACACCATATTAGATTTGTGATTGGAAGCGTTTTTGCGTAATGCTTCTGGTTTGCCATTTTCCTGGCGGTAAATTGAACTTACATGTTAATCCAATAGGGCCATTTCGGCGGAAGGCTCAAGCATGTATAAAGCACATAAGCACTCAAAGTACAGACCTGTTGGCGGTTGTGTAGATTCTTGGGCTAATCTATATAGTACATTTCTCAAAATCATCATTTTGTGTGCACCCTGGCTGCTCGTTCATCTTCGAGTATCTCCGCCATATAAGCCAACGCAACCACTAAATGCCAGGAATTGTTGAAGTATACAGTGTATACCCGTACACCCCCTGTACGTCTGGCCGCTGTACAATTAAAAAAGGCTGTATGGCTTGTCAACTTACTCACAGGTGTTTAATAGTTTAATAGTTTTCCGTGAATATTTCCCCAATTGTTTATACAGTATATGCTTTTTGTTCTTAACTCATTAGATCATGCTTTTCTGCTCTACGCACCATTTTTGCATTTGCATGTGCTCTAGTTAGCTTTCGTTCAATGTTATGCCATTTGGAATAGTTTTTATGCATCAAGACTTGAAATATACACAGGTGAGCCTCGATCATTAAAATAAGCTACAGTATCATTCACAAAACTTGTTACAAAGGCTTTACCCATTTTCTCCTTTAACCAAACTTTATGTCATGAACCCAACTATCTGGGAGTACTAAAACATTTGTGCATGGACAAATGCATTTTTGTGCAAAATCAAGCAACAATATAACATAACCCTCAAGGGGCCTCTCTCAAGTCCTTCCCCTTTGAGGCCCCTCACAAAACCATGTGACCTAATCAACCAATCAGAGAGCACCTTCTCCAACACAGCAAACCACCATATTCAAATTCCTCTTTCACAAACCAACAACTACTCAATTTTCTCAACCATTTTACAACGTATTACCATTCCACGATTGTTCCAAATTGTTGGACACAGTTTTGTGCTGTTCAGCACAAAATCAGGGTGAGAAGTTCATTTTTTACGTGGCTTAACAGGCATGGTCCTCGGCCACAGTTTCGTTATTGGCACTCTGGATCATTTATCACCTGCGTCAAAGCCAAGCTCCACCATCTGGCTTCCCTATTTCGAGTAAACCAAACTATTTCCAACATCAAGCTGCTAGGAGAGCGTGGAGCTCATGTCACCCACCCTACTTTCTCCCTACCAGAGAGTGCCCTCCGCCATTATCGCCCTTCATTCCTTATTCTGGAATATGGCACTAATCATTTCAAGGGAGCTGACCCTTCGCACATCGCCACAACAATCATCGATATAGCCAACCTTCTTATAAATACTTATTCTGTCAGTCATGTCTCCATCTGCTCAATTGTCAACTGTACTGCCAGCTTACATCATTTATCCCCAGACCAATTTAAAGCTCAGGCTTATAAAGTCAACCACTATTTACGTACCATGTGTGCTGGAGAGAAAGGACATAACTTTCCATGTGCACAAAGGTTTCTGGTCTGCCCCTACACAGATGGAGTACATCCAAACACAAAATTGGGCAGGACTAAATACATAGCTTCCCTTCGCAAAAAAATTTTTTTTGTCTGTCGGCAGGCTCTGCCACTACCCCACCTAATCTGGTACACTACTCGTACCTACAATCTGCCTCCATTACAGCTCACCTTAATTTTAATTGTCGTACCTGCCACAACCTGGCTGCCGGTACACTATCAATTATAACTTCTTTATGTTTGGGTTTAATTTGTCGTACCTGCCACAATAATCAACTTATTCTATTATCTCTACAACAGTGGCTGCCGGTACTCTACAACCGTAACATTTCAATTGCCGTACCTATCCCAACTTATTCTATCATCTTACATCTCCTACAACACTCTGCGGGTACACTACAGTTATAACATTTCATTTTGCCACTACCCTCCTGCCATACACTATAAATTTGTTATTTATATATTGTTGTACCTGCCTCTGGCTGTCGGTACACTACTCATACCTGCTTGGTACGCTACATCTCAACTTAAAATTGAACGTGACACTTACCATTACCACTAACTTCCCTACTGCCGCTGCAAAATTTTTTCCCACAGGTACAATGCCTCTTAAATGAGGACGACCAAATGCCAAGAAGACTAAGCCACAACAGCCAAGACCCGCGCGAAAAAGATCTACTCTGGCCAGATACACTATCAATGAATTCGATACTGTACAGTACTCTACCCAAACCAAGCACTTCACCTACTCCCTCTCTTTGCAAAACCCAGACTCCGGCCAACCTTCCTTTAACTTGGCCCCAAAACGCACTAAGCAGCTGAGCGAACCTGAATGGAGTCGCGCCATGGATATTTATGTGGCCATCTATGCCCAAAGATATCCCAACGAGACAGACCTACTGCCAACAAGTCAAGGAGTTAATGGCATTAGGTGCCAACTGGCAGCATTTCGATGAAAAATATCGTTCTGATCGGGAGTTCACTAAATGCTCCTGGCTTGACTTCCGCTCAGACCTGGAAACAAAAGCTCTCCTGAAGGCCCTCACAGAAAAGGCCCAAAAACCCAATCAATTCCAACAGGCGCAAAATACCAACAACCAGCCCTTTCATCAACAGCACTGGGTGCCAGCAGGCTACTGCTATGCATTCCACCAAAAGGGCACACAATGCCCGTCTGGCAATGCTTGTTCCTACAAGCACAACTGCAAAGATTGTGGAAGGATCCACCCAATGTTTAAACAATGTTTCAACGACAGCAACCAACTGGCCACCACCGACAGAAACCGCGCTAGCAGATACAACAATGACAACAACTCAAGAACTTCCCCTCCCAAGCCCAGTAAACATAGCTCGACTAAGTGAGCTGCTGGAGGGATACACCAATAAAGATTACTCCCTCAACTATCAGGGCCCAGACCAGCCTTTATTATCAAAAAACCCCCAAAGGGTGACTGATCTGCCACACGCGGTCCAGCAAAAAATTAAACAAGAACTGTTATTAGGCCGCATTGCTGGACTATTCGATGATCCACCATTCAACAACTTTAAGGTCTCCCCAATAACCCTACGGGAGAAATCCACTCCAGGAAAGTACAGACTACTACATAATCTCTCCTTCCCCTATGACGAAACTTCAGTAAACCATAATATCGATAAAGTACACACAACAGTCAAATTACACACCTTGCAGGATGCTATAAAGCTTATACAAGACCACTCTCCATCAGCTATTTTAGCCAAGAGTGACATAGCGGATGCCTTCCATATTATCCCTGTTGCACCATCTCACTACCACTTACTTGGCTTCCAGTTTAATGGAAAATTTTATTACGAGAAAATGCTCAGCATGGGTGCAGCACCCTCTTGTCAAATATTTGAGGCATTCTCCACAGCACTACAGTGGATATGGAAAACAAAATGTAACATCACATGTGTTAAAGTACTGGATGATTTCCTGTTTGTACAATATACCAATAGCACCTCATAAAACTGAGGGCCCAGCTACAGTGCGCACTTTCCTGGGCATACAATTGGACTCGGTCAATATGGAAGCCAGGCTCCCTCCAGACAAATTGCAAAAATATACACAAGAGGTGACAGCAATCATACAAAAACGAACACTAAAGTTAAGAGAACTCAAATCCATTATTGGACAGCTACAATTTGCCACATCTGTCATACCTTCAGGGAAGGCTTTTCTCAGAAGACTACATGACTTGACAATTGGGTACAACAAGCCATACTACTATGTCACCATCCAAGCCGAAGCAAAGAAAGACTTGCAGATGTGGCAAAAATTCCTATCAGAACACAATGGCATCACAGTTATTCGACCTCGATTCAAATACACTTCTGACACAATACAAATGTGTTCTGACTCCTCCAAAACTGGTTTTGGGGCTACTTTTGGCTCAAATTGGATAGAGGGACCACTCTCTTGGTCTAACTTTAACATCGCCATACTGGAGACCTATCCCATCTACCTGCTGCTTGCAATGTTCGCACACAAACTCCGCAATGCACACATTACATTCTTTACAGATAATCAAGCAGTAGTACACATCATCAACAAGCAAACATCAAAATACCCTATAATTATGCAAATGATGCGACCTCTTGTCCTTCTACTCCTCCATCACAATATTGTTCTGCATGCCGAACACATACTAGGAATTCATAACATCTTGTGTGATTTAATTTCCCGACAGAAGGCCACCACACACCTCCTAAGGCAATATGGGATGTCACTTTCCCCTACACCCATACCACCACACCTACAACCAGGAGCCTTCAAGCTGGATTTAAAACCATCTTAACTTCAGCCATCAAGCCTACCAATGCCGAAGCCTACCAGAGGAACTGGCTAGCCTTCCATAACTTTGCCAGCACAATGCTAAACTGACCTTCTTTCCTTCCAGCCGACCCTACAGACATCTGTGTGTTCATCACACATCTGCACCAGAAGGGCCTATCCCACAAAACCATAACTACATATATATATCTTCCATCGCCTTTGTCCACAAAATGCACCAACACCACAACCCTACCACATCTTTCATTGTGACAAAAACCCTACAAGGTCTCAGGAACCAAAGCGCGACCACCCCATCTCGGCAGCTTTCACCCATCACAAAATCTATACTGGTCAGCTTATCGGTATCCTTCCCTCAATCATCCTTCAACACTACGATCAGAAACTCTGGGCCGCCATTTTTGCCTTCACATATCATGGTTGCCTAAGGGCAGGGGAGGTAGTGCAATCTACCAACACAGAACACACTTTGCATTTTAATCAGATTACTATTTCTTCAACAGCGATCCAAATTCAATTCTCCTCATACAAACACAGCCAGACCCATACACCTACTCTTGAACTCCAACAGGACACAGAAGAGTGCTGCTGCCCTGTGCGTACCATGCAAACATACATCAACGTCCGAGGAACGCACAGCGGTCCCATATTCACAAACGACCAGGGATTGCCAATCGACCGCAACACCTTCAGCGCAACCCTCAAAACCACTATACAAGCAATAGGCCTCGACCCTACAAAAATAACACACTAGTTTCGAATTGGCAGGGCCGCACAGTTAGCTGCGGACAACCATGCCGATAGTACAATTCTATCAGCAGGCTGGTGGCGCAGCACTGCGTACCTGCACTACATCCGTCCAACTAACATAATCCTCCCAAAATTAACTGAACCATGTGCACTCCGGCCATGCCAGGTGCACCACCTCCATAACATCGCACTAGGCATCCCAGGTGTTGTTCGCAAACAGAAAGAATCGCTACTCAGTGAGCACTCCGGCCAGGCCGGGTGCCACTTGCAGCTACACCACTTAGAACAACCATCCTTGAGCCAGCACTTCGGCCAGGCCAGGTGCCAAGCCCATCCAGTGACTCTTCCAGCATTATGACAATTTTATGTGGGATTCCAGTAGTAACTTCGCACTACTTCTAGCACTCCTTGAGGGTATCCCACATTTCTTGTGACTATATATATATATACTATGTCAAAGACTCTAGTAGTTTTATGTATTAATTTTAACTGCCATTTTAGTCATTTTATCTAGCAGTATTCATGTAGTTCTAGCCATGTATTTTGTTTTACCTACATGTTTCTACAATGTATCTTCTTGCCAGTTTCTTAAACTGCATTTATGCCAAACATTTATTTGTTACAATGTACTTTTACACTTAGTCAAATTTTTAAGTGTTTTGCACAAAATAAAACATTTGTGCATGCAACTATATAACATAACCCTCAAGGGGCCTCTCTCAAGTCCTCCCCCCTTTGAGGCCCCTCACAAAACCATGTGACCTAATCAACCAATCGGAGAGCACCTTCTCCAACACTGCAAACCGCCATATACGAAATTCCTCTTTCACAAACCAACAACTACTCAATTTTCTCATCCATTTTACACTATCTGGGAGTAAAATCATCTCTAATAGCTTGGGGTGTACAGACCTAATAGTTACCGGTCGGTAGTTAGTGCATAAATTAGCTTCAAGGCTAGGTTTCTTTGCATCATTTAGGAATTAGAGAAAACCTTTTACTTTGGTTTCAAAATTATTTATCAGACCGATATCAGTTCATAGAATTTAAACCTCGGAAATCAGAACAACGTATAATATCATGTGGAGCCCCATGCTGGAACCACTCATATTTTTGGTTTATATTAATGATATTTCTGATCACATCCTAACAGCAGTATTTTTAGTGCATTTTAATGTATATTTGACACCTTATCGTTCAACTGATTTCTGTTAGAGAAAATTATATTTACGGAATAAGTTAGCTATGACCTACTATGTCAGAAAAGCAAAATGAGTAATAAGAGGAGAAGTCTTGAAGTTTTGGTTGGAGACTACAGCTCCAACGACAGAGGAGCCCACATAACATTTCAGTTGCGACTTCTATACGAACAGATAAATGAATTAATGAACAATGAGTGATACAGTCATCATTATATTTAGTACACAATATATGACCAATCCATGCACGCACTTTTCTACTGAGAGAGAATCCTTTCTGTCTGTTGGTAATGTGAACCTGTCAAAAAGTAGCCAACACTTGCATATGCTGTATACTCTTTATTATGATAACTGCTGCTGCTCTTCCACCTATATGGCTGCCATTGAATTTTTCCCATATGAATGCCTATAACATTTGCATGGCTGCATCATTAATAAAGCCATGGGTGGTGTTACCCAGCTTATAACTGAACTTTCAAACTACAGTTAGTTTCATATAAAATATGTTCGACTCTACACAGCTGTAGCGACCTATTCCTGGCTGTAGCTATAACTGGCTAAAGCCAGCCACTTCTGTTTATGCCTAGTCTATAGCCAGCTTACAACCACCACCATTGAAAAATATATAAACCTTGGTAAATGTAGATATTTATCGAATATATCATAAATATGTATATACAACAGAAATGTATCTTTTCAACAAAAATTGCTGGTTGGTGCTTCATGCAACTATAGCTAGACAGTTCCATTTAGGGGAAGGCAGCAATGTATAGCAGAAGTTGTCTAGCTTTGTCTAGGTTCAATTTGACAAGCCGTTTTTAATGAAACTAACTGTACAGAGCCTAGTTTTAAATTATGGGTATGCAGGCTAAACACTCTGTATCATTTTACAAGCTTTAACACTGCGCCCTGTGGTACACCTGTCACAGTTCTCTATTTATGTCTTTCCTTATAACAGAATCCTATCTTAGTGATGTCTCTTACAAAAATAGTATTGTATTGCAATCTTTGTCATCTGAATAAAATTAAAGCAATCTGAATCTGCCGCATATCCAACATGACCTAGTATTTTGCCCAGTACCCAAGAGCTGCCTGATAGTCCTGGTAATAGGTTCGACACCTGGCAACATTGAGCCAATATTAAATATTTTTAGGTTAAGGCTTTTATTGCTTGGGAGTTGGAATTAATAATTATTAATTACTCAGCCATTCCAAGCTGGAAGGACTATATATCTCACTAGCCCTGAAGACCCTTTGGTTAGCATGGTTAGCTCGCACATGGGTCCCCGGGACTTATCCTCACAGATATTGTTCCTTTAGCATTTCTTTTTGCGGTTGTTATTCTTTCTCTGAAGTTTTTTTCTTTGGATGATCCCTCCAATCAATTCATGATGCTAACAGTGATGTTTGCTGCATTTTGCTAGTCACTGGTCTCTCGTTAGTATTTTTTCCTATGGGCGAACTATACTATGTCATCCACAGTGAAATGAAAACTGCAGAGATTTCCAATGACACTGTGTGCACCCTTACTTTAAATCACGTGTATTTTACTAATCTGTCCTAGTTAAACTAATAATGCAGTACTTCGCTAGTTGCACCCATGCAGTGCCACCCTATAAGGTAAATATGCACAGTGTCATCCGTAGTGAAACTGTTAAATTGTATACTAGCAATTTGAACGCAGTATAATTAAAACTACAAGTTCTGCACTTCACCAGTTAATTTGCATTCCATAGTTAAAGGCTCCGTGCACTTTTTGATTGTATTGGGTTTGGATTTATCCTTCAAATATAATATAAAAGCTGGCCAAAACTTTGAGGGCTACTCCTCAGGTGTTTAGCTTGTTTAGTAGACAACTTGGAGCCCACAGTTTTCAGTCATGTTTATGGATGTTTCTGATGTCCTCGTGAATTTACATAATTTCCAGGTCTAAGAAATCAGCTTTAATCTGGTAAATTAAATGGCAATAACAATATATTGGGGGATTAATGTACTATGTGGTCTTATTTTCAGCTGTCTATTTTTAGTTTGTTGAAAGTTGCTTTCATTCAATGGATTAGGTAACTAGACACAATAAAAAATAGATAAAAATTAAAACAACGCGAACACTGTCAATTAAGCCAGCTGTGAAATATTAGACAGACAGACATGCGTATAGCAGGTTTTTAAAATGACCAAAAGACTGAAATACCCTGCGGCAGGT
The DNA here is from genome assembly GCA_932294295.1 of Alitta virens. Lineage (NCBI taxonomy): Eukaryota > Metazoa > Annelida > Polychaeta > Phyllodocida > Nereididae > Alitta > Alitta virens. The sequence goes on along the minus strand of OW028574.1, from coordinate 6,412,443 downwards.
TCTAAGACCCCCCCAAACCAAGACCACCTGTTTCTTTACCCTTCTCTGCCCTCATGCGACGAAAATAAGAAGGAAATCCCCTTTTAAAAAACGCCCCCAGTTTGTAATCGGAATACACACATATATACGGGTTTGTATTTTTGTCTGTTCTACCAAGGATTTGTTGCATGATCATTAGCTTCTAATGGACTGTCAGATACTGTTAACAAGTCGTAACATCGCAGCTCATAGCGCCCCGGTCATGTGAAGTGCTCGTTTGGGCATTTGGCGAGCAGCTCAGCCACTTTTAACGAGTGTCTGACCCAGTTGAGCGACCAGCAGCACTCAGTCGAAGGCACACTCACGCTCCATGAACATGTCATGAAGGGAGATCTGGCTAAAGATAGCCAATGTTGTTGACATCTGTCAGTGAATGACTACTCGACAGGATTACATGTTCACTGATACATTATCTTTAGATATCATCTGACGATATATGGTCAAGTGTAACGTGTCACCAGGAGCTTACGTTTATTATGAACACGATAAAGCGGGTGAGTTGTAAAGGCACATATATAGCATGTCATTTGTACCACGAGCAGACATGCATGTTTCACAGGATTTTAATATCACAGAATAGCGTGCATGATAGTCATGCTTATAGTTGTTAAGTCATGTTATGTTTACGTAATGTTCTAACGTGCCAAAAACGTTTAACACTGAGGCCAAAGATACGCCAAAGTTCATATAAATGAAGAGACGTGAATTTTTATTTGTCTGGCATACAGATCACTAACTTGTGAAGCTAGCAGGTAAATAAACTTTTTTGTCTCTAGGTTTCCGTTCAATATGAGAACGTGAGGGTCTAACAGTCCAGGTATTATAGAATTACATGTATTATAATGTGAGATGCTATCTAGAACATAGCATTAGTGAAGTGAATTTCATTGGAATGTTAGAATGAAAAAAAGTATACAAGCTTTGATAACGGATCATAAAACGTGTTTAAAATTCATCTAGTTATGGTTTTTTTTGTTAGTCATGTTTATTATTGTTCAACAATTAGTATCCTGAATGGCATGTTAAGTTTATTATACAGACACAATGGGTGTCCCTTGACCCTCTCTGTTATTTTTTTTATGTAATCCAAAACATCATTGTATTTTATTTTTGGGTCAAATAAATTCATTTCATTTCATTTCAACTAAAGCATATTTGGTTGAAAAGGTATACAAAGTGGCAAGAAATGTTTGTGGACAACTTCTGGTGAACTTTATCAAGCAGGATATCCTCAAAATTAAGTGCAAACATTTTTATCGAGACCATGGTGACCTATGACAACAAAAGTAAACGTAAGCTGTGCTGTTTCCTAGTACATACCTGTAAAATAGTTTATGAGGTAAAACTTTATTTTTCAAATTATGTGCCAGTCATGGCCTTGATCTTTATGGCGAATATAAGCAAATTTGGAAATACTAGCCTTCATATTGACACGAGTCTCATGAAAATGGTCGCAGTGTAAAATTCGACCCTGGTAAAATAGCTTTTATCAACCCTGCATCAGATGTCAGACCGACAAACTCTAGTGTTGTCATTTCGCCAGGCCCCCATAACTTTTGCCAAAAAAAAAATCATATTATATATTTAACATTTAGGTTACGTTATATTTTAGGTGATATTTGGCTTGTATTGCCTGCATGCAAATGCCAAAAAAAAATAAAAAAAGGTATCTTATATTTAATACAGAGTTTACGTTATATTTTAGGCCATATACATATTTGGCTTGTATTGCCTGCATGCCAATGCCATACACCTGGGTTGTGTAGAAAAACAAAAATAAGAATATTGTTATGCTAAATATTGAATATTGTATCTCATCTGATGCATTTCTTTTTCTGTACTTCCAGACCACTCCACAATGAATACGTAGTTTGGGCGAAAACAGTAAATGTGTATTAATTGTTCATGGGATACATTTGCACACCATGTCGGAGGCCTGCGGAATTTATGGTTTACCGAGAAAACTGATTAACCTCCTAAGACAAATGGAGAAATATAAGGAATCTCTGAAATGGACCATTAACGAGGGACCTCACAAACTAAGCTTGACAATGACCTGGAGTTTGAACAAAGAAAGATTGAGCTTCGTTGATAGAATGAAAAGGACCTTGCGGCTTAATAGCACCTGGTCTGAAGAGGGCATTGAGCTACCTAAAAGGTCAGGGTCATTCAGGAAGAAAGGTCAAAGGTCGCCAGAGAGACGGTGCTCCTTTTGCAATAAGAACTTACCACCTGACAAGGGCCCCTCGGAGTCACCTTGGAGTTTGACAAGGAATTCTAGTCTCAACAGGTCCTCACGAGGGTCCAGTTTCAGCCCAATTAGGGATGCAAATTTCAACAGGTCATCGTCATTCAGAGATTCTAGTTTCCACAACAGGTCCGGCTGGTCAAGTCCCCTATCTCCAACCAAGACCTCCACGCCAAAGAAAGAAGGAAATTCATTAAGCAGGTCAGAGTTGTCTGATCAACACAACTGCTCTAATTCCAGCAGCGCTAAGAGCGTCAGGTTGTCGTACAGAACCGTTGAAGATATTGAACTCTCTTATGAAGATATCTACCAAAAAGCCAAAGAAGAAACATCTCGTCAGCTGGATTCTATAAAAGAAGAATGGAACAAAAGTATTCGAATGAGTTCCAGACGACAGTACTCGTCCTCGTCTTCAACGTCTTCCGTTGATGACGTCACACATTCGAATGGCAATCCCACTAATGACGTCATCAATCAAAATGGGGAACCCAATGGTATCCCAACGGAACCTCATACACCTGCGCCACCTGTTGGTGAACAAGTTCAAGTATTACCCCAAATACGCCCAGAGGGCACTTCGCGAAACCATGGCAACATTTTACACAATGACCCCTCCACGCATCAGAGATTACCATTTGTGAAGAACACAACCCCCGGTGCTCTCAATAGACTCAGCTATTCTACTGATATTTTATAGTAGATGTTCTAATGTTATATTTTGTTTTTATTTACTGATGGATCTGCTCTCTGAAATTCGAAGTGGAAAGGTACAAAAAAAAATTAAATAAATGAAAAAGTAGATATTCAGGGATGACACCATTATTTGCATGTTCTCGACTAAATACATATCCCTTTCTCAGTAAATAAAACATATATTTACAGGTCTTTACAGTTCAGTTGCTTAGTAAGGCAGGGGGATCATACATTGACTGTCGACTTTATGTAGTTTTAATCATACAATGCATATCACAGGGTGTAAAACCCTCTGTGTTTTTGTCTCGCCAGGCAGCAATAGTTTTGCTTTTGTTGTGTTTTGTTTTCAAAATAAAAAGAACATAAAACTTTGTATAATGTGATGAATATGTCTTCTTTTTCGATGATCTTGTTGGAACGTGGCCACATGCTTTCGTCTTGAGCATGATTGTCAGGGGCGGATCCAGAACATTTATATTAAATATTTTTAAATTAAAATGTACTAGGTCAAAGGGGGGGATTTTAAACCCTTAAACCACCCCCCTCCCTACTGATTGTAAAGTTCGCGCGATGGTAGTCTTCCAAGTAGTACCATATACCAGTATGCTTCATTTTACACAAATACTGATTTTAATATTAATCTCAGCACTGGGCAGGCAGACGTTATGAAGTAAGTCTGTTCCCTTTTTTAATGTTATGCAACTAAGCCGTCCTGTAACACTCAAAACTATTATCAGTGGTTTTTCTAACCAGACCGCTTAAAAGACGGAAAACGCCTGTAGGCCCATTCAGTTTTTGCTCGATGGCTGGGCCACCAGACTCAAGACAAATTTATAACCACCAGAGGGCGAAAATTCACATTCCTAACCAAAGCTCCCTCTGATGTTACTCGATTGAAGATTTAAGAAAATGTAATATAATATTGATATTACCTGAACAATTGGGTCACATTACTCCAGTGATCATAAGTGCCTGTCTGAAAGCAAGAAACCATTTGAAATATTTCTGAAATTATTGTTTTTGGTGTCAGTGAGTACAAAAATCTTTAAATACTGTAAACTTCCCAATGGAGCTTTGATTAGACTTACAGAATTATGCCAAGATGAAGTTCAAGCATTAAATTAATATATATTATATATAATTTTATTGACATGATATTATCATAATTGATACATGGGTCAAACATACAAATAACATACAATAATAACATACAATAATACAGTAATAAGAAAATAATACTAAAAGTGTTAAGCTAACAGTCTATATTAAATGTTGGAACTATGTATTTTACAGCAAATTGGTCCCGGTTGTGACTAGTAAAAAATAATAATACAAATAAAAAAAACAGACAAATATATACTGCTTGTCCCAGTGGTTTAACCAATCTGGCTATCTATGTATGGTTTATAAATAGTAGTATGCGGAGCCCAGGGGAAGAAAAAAAAAAACTAAAATAAATAAATTTATAGGACATGGTTTAGAAATATGCCAAGAGCATTAATTACACCTGACTCTTTGCTGGACATTATTGCTTGAAACTGTTCAGTTGGGGTTAGATTATTGAAGTCAGAAATATATTTACTAAGTTCTTTATTTAGCTCTATTCTTGGAACATTATTGGCAATACATATTAAGAGGCAGTGAAATTCATCTTCTACATCGTTGTTATTACAATTCTCACAGATTCTTTCTTCGAGTCGTACCTTAGGGGTTTCATGTCTACCTTTTTCTATCTTAAGGTTATGCGAACTAATTCTAAACCTAGCTATGTTACTGTAAGTCTTTTTTGGGAGGTTGAGGTTTAAGTAGGTTTCAAAACTATAGTTGGTTTTAAAGATCTTATAAGTCCTTAGTTTGGGGTTTACTTCGGAGTCATGTATTGCATTTATGATTCTGTTTTGCTCTTTTTTTGTACAATTTTAACCTCATCTCATTTACCAATATTTCTGGATCTTTCGTTGACCAGTCTGTGATTTCAGAGTAGTCAATTTATGTGTTTTACTTTGCTATAATAATTATCTTGGCCATGTGTGTGTAATATTTCTTGTATCTTTAGGCATTTATTTAGAAGGTCATAATCTGGCAATTTTGCTAGCCTTGACCAGTAGTTTAATGTACTTATTTGCTGTCTAATTAGAAGAGGGAATCTACCAGTTTCAGCAAATACTCCTATTGTTGGGGTCTGTTTTCTTACTCCTAGTATACGTTTAAGATAGCTTAATTGGATTTTTTCTAATATTTGGATTTCTTTATTTGTGGCCCATAACATGTTATTGTATTCAAGTATAGGGAGGATGTAAGTGTCAAACATTTTTAATGCTAGTGCTGGTGGAATGTATCCTAAGGCTGATTTAGTTTTACCTTGTAGTGCAAAGATTGCTTTATAGGCCTGCGTAGATAAATATTCTGGCATTTTATTGTGGGTAGACTTATGTACATTCAAGATGTGGCCAAGGTATTTGTAAGTGTCTACATTTTCTATACTTTGTTCTCCATACTTAAATGTTGTATTACTTTTTGTACCTATTTTCAGTACTTATTAGTTTTAGTTATGTTAACTATTAGATGCCATTTAGGGCAGAAACTGTACAGTGAGTTAATACTATTTTGTAAACCAATTGCAGATTCAGATATGAGGACTATGTCATCTGCATATAGAAGATGTGTGAAGGATGTGCCATATATGTCAATTCCATCATTAGTATTTAGGTAATTTGGGAGATCAGACATAAACTCATTAAAAAGTTTGGGGCTGAGAATGCCTCCTTGTAATACCCCACAGATACTATCTATGGGTTCACCCAGTCTACCATCTAAATATACTCTAGCTTTGGCCTTGTCAAACATACTCATTATTATATTAAGCATTTTCCTATCCATTTTCTGTTTCTATAGTTTAAAATATAAAGCATTTCGGTGTATGTAATCAAAAGCCTTGCTGAAGTCAACAAAACAAAGGAAGATAGAAGATAGAAAGGAAGATGAAATTGCTGGTACCTTATTACAGTATCTAATACAAAGACACAATCAGTTGTCCTACGCGATGGTGTAAAGCCAAATTGGAAAGGATCATCAACTGCTATAGCATCATTTTTAAAATACAGTCGGGCATTTATTATAGAGTCAAATATTTTAGCCATTGCCATAGTTATTGTTATTTTTCTATAATTATCTGGGTTATAACTATTGCCTTTTTTATGCAAAGCATTAATGAGACCTTCTGCCCACTGAGATGGGTAATCACCATTATCAAATATATAGTTAAATATGGTACAGAAAGGCACTGCTAGTTCATTTGTTACATGTTTATAGAACTCACTAGGAATACCATCAATTGCAGCTGCAATACCTCTTCTTCAGTAATTACTCTATCACAAATATAGTCAGTTATAGATTGAGTGTGCACTTCAGTTTCCATCATAATTTCTATTTGGTCATTTATTTCTTTTATGTGTTCATTGTCGAAGTAGCTGCAATTGGGGGGGGTTAGCTTGATTACAGAAGTACTCATGGAATGTCTCAATGTTAGGGAGGTTGTTGGATGGACTTGATTTAGTTGTAAGTTTATTCCATAATTTCCAACACTCTGTTTGATTTGTACTGTGGAATGTAATTAGTTTATCTCTGTTGTGTTTTTGGTGGCTTCGTTTCTTACGCTGTATAGTGCTTTTATATGTTTTTACCAGGTTCTTGTACTCCAGGTTTTTTGCTGGGTCTGTAAGGTCTTTAATTTTAGCAAAATGGTTGGCTGCTTTTCTAGCAAATTTACATTCGGAGTCATACCAACTATTGGCAGGAAATTTATTGGTTGCGGATCGTATGTACTTTTTCTTAAAGTTGGCTGAATACAGTGATCGAGGTAATTATACATTGAGTTTACTACTATGTCAGAGTTAGCATTATGTTGGATACTATCAGTTACCACCATAAGTTTATCCTGCGCTGTTTCACTTTTGAGACTGTGTTTATACTGCAGAAGTTTATCTTTGTCAAATATGAAGCGATACCTTTTGTTAAGGTTAGGCCTGTCATTAGCTTTATTATTGCATGAATTTAGGGGAGTTTCCCTGTTGACATAAATTTCAAATATAAGTGGTGTGTGGTCAGATTCTACAAGTTTATTGCCTATTCTGAAGTCTATCAGTAAATTATACATGTCTTTACTACTGAGCAGGTAATCTACGACACTTTTACCTAGTGGAGCATAGCATGTGAAGATTTTTGTGTTTTTAGCATTCACTAGGCCATTCATTATCCTAATGCCACTGGATTTACATAGGTTTATGAGTTCCTTACAAAAATTGTTATGTGTTTGATCTCTAGTTTGCCTGATTGAGTCCCAGTTACTACTCAATCTTGGTCTGAAGATATGGGATGAGTTATCATTAAGTATAGACATTAACTCTGAGTCTTTACCTTCTATCACTTGTTCAAAATCAATTATTTTACCAGTTCTACTATTGAGGTCACCACAAAGAGCTACATAGGGTGTTATTTCAAGAAACTTTGCTATATCCTGTATTAGCTCACTGAAAACATCATCGAAGTTAGTGTGAAGATATATTTTAGAACCTGCCGGTGGAACATAAGTGCCACCCACAATTAATGGGGGTTTTGATTTCTGTGATATCTTCAGCCATATTACATATTCATTCATTTTCTCAATTTTAACAAGGTTGCTGAGGGTATTTTTGAAAATCACAGCTAAGCCTCCAGAGGGCCTCCTAGCTCTAGGGTGTTGAATGAACGCTGACAGTGAACATACTGGTAATCTTTAAAGTCTGGTTTAATATTAACCATGAAATTCTGTATTAACGCTGTATATGAAATTTAGCCTGAAATGAATGTAAATAATAAAATCTCTATTCTTTTAATTCAATCATTTTTGTTGATAATTCTTTTGAAAGCATAAATAATTGTTTCAGTTTTTCAGTTTGTTATTATACAGGAGGGGCCCAGTTCTCCTTACCAGATGGAGAACTGGGCCACTTTTTTTGAAATAAAACTTTCTCTTTACATGGTTAAGAATTCTTTCAAAACGGCACCTTAAATTATTAGAGGAATGCTTATGGTATAATTTAGAAAGGAAAAAAGAGACTGCTGTATTATTTGAATCGGGAAAAACCAAAATGTGATAAACGGCCCAGTTCTCCTAAAATTATTAGAGGAATGCTTATGGTATAATTTAGAAAGGAAAAAAGAGACTGAATCGGGAAAAACCAAAATGTGATAAACGGCCCATTCTCCTTACTTTCCCCTATATACTTGTATATACTATTATGATGCAGGCATCCATAAAACCCCAATACATTTATTTTTCTCAATCCACATGTTCTGTATGGTTACTATAAGTCAGTATCAGTTTAATTACCATGTGAAAATGTATCAGTTTAATTACCATGTCTATCCAGACAGGTGACCAGTCGGAAATACAATGTAGGCCCATTCAGTTTGATGCCTGGGACACCAGGTTCAAGACTAATTTATAACCACCAGGGGGCGATGTACAACACTTCAGTATCATCCTCCTTATGCGAGGACTTCTATTATCTATACTGATTTAAAGGGTCTAGGAACTATACTCGTGTCATCCATAGGCGTAGGAGGTGGGGGGGGCAGGGGGGGGGGGGGGGCAGGGGGGGCAGGGGGGGGGGGGGCAATTGCCCAAGTGTCCAGGAAAGCCAACAATTCGGGCAAAACGTTGAAAAATTCGGGCATAAAGGGGTGCTAATAAAAGCCTTAAAATTCGGGCAAGATGACTTTTTTTTGCCCCCCCCCCCCCCCAAAAAGAAAGGTGCCTCCTACGCCTATGGACTGTCATCTCCAAAATGTTTCATTATTTGGAGGACAAACCCTTTGCCTCTACGATAATCAAATGTGCATGGGACCCTTTGACTATAAGTGCCATGTTTGTATACATACACCATTCCTGGCCCAGTTGTTAAATACTTGAAGATGTGTATTGTGTTTTGTTTCAATTCTGTTTATTACATGTCATTTTACCTACATTCATGATTACCTTAACGTCCAATTAGTAATTTAGTGTACAGAATCGTGACCTGGAGTACAACTGGAGTCATTCAGGCACGAGAAGCCAATGGCTTAATATTTACAGAAACAGTAATTTATTATGGATTACATACTGCTTTCAGTTTGATTTAGGTTTGCATTCGAAACTAAAATTGCCAGAGCATCTTGAACGGTGGGATATTCCACCAAAGGAGCAGTACTTGATCCCAACAGATTGACCTTCTTCAGACTTGCTCTGAAATCGGGAGAACAATTGATCAAGCACATCTGGACTCCAACAGAGGAGAAATCTTCACTGAATTGCTTTAAAATGTTAATGCCCATCAAGTCAATGAATGAGAATCGAGAACAGTCAAGTACAATGTGTTTGATTTCATCATCATGATCAACTTCTGTGCCGTTGTTTAAGTCCTGCGCAGAGCCATTTTTCTGGGCACCTGACAAATCTTCAGAAGCTTTGTTATCTTTGCCATCCATGCTTGGACCTGCTTCATTATCATTATTATTCCTAATTTCCTTCATCTTCAATGTTGGGTTGAAAGTGCCTTTGAATAACTCATTCTTAAAACGTTGAACTGTCGCGAAGTACAGATTTGTCTCAAAACGAAAGATTCGGATTCCTGACACCTGTTTTACCTTGCCAAAAGATGATTCTGGTGCAACTAGGTCCTCAGCATCGAGAACTCTAAGGATGTTTCCTTTTGAGAATAGAGATTGGCAGACGTATGAAATGATCACATAACCAACTCCAATGCCCAATCCGATGCCAACGTCAGTGATGATTGTGAAAAACCAGCTCACAAACCAAATAAAGAAATCGAATTTGCTGATCTTCCAGTACAGAACAAGATCTTTGAACTGCTTGAACAATGGGAATAAGGCAACAATGATGACGCTTGCCAGTACAGCCTTTGGTAGTGCCTGGAAGAGGTAGCCCAAGACCATGATCACCAGGAGGAGCAATACACAAGAGAATAGAAATCCTATACTTGTGCGTCCACCGCTCTTTTCAAAGACGTATGACCTCGGCGGAGCACATGCGCCACCAAAGCAATGGAAGAATGATGAAACTGTATGCATGACTCCATATGCCAGCATTTCTTGGTTTGAATCAACTTCATATTTATATTTCTTGGAGAAAATGTTTGCCATTGATATTGAAATTACAAAGCTCAGAATAGCCAAAACAACTGCATCTGTTATTACATTGCTCGCAAACTCCATTGGTGGGGCTACTGGTTTTGGAAAACCTTTAGGAATTTTGCCAACATTTTCGACTCCGAATCGATCATATAACCTTGCAAAATGGCTAATCAAGGTCCCTAAAATTACTACTAACAGTTCTGCTGGAATGGGAATCTTTAATTTGTCTTTGAACTTCTCGTTTATTACTTCCTTCAAAACGATCAGAAGAAAAAGACAGATCACAGAAACTGTGATGGTAGCTGGGTTGGTGTTCTTGAGGTTCTCGAAGACATCAATCATGAGTTTGATGAGACGGAAGATCCCAGCATGTCGTGATATCTTAATGCCAAAAACAGAAGGAAGCTGGCTTGATGCGATGAAAAAGCCACATGCTGTCGTGAAGCCTCCAACAAATGAAACGGGCATGAAGGTGGTCATTGCACCAAGTCTGAAGAAAGCCATTCCTATTTGGATTATCCCAGCAAGCAAAGTGATGGTAGTTGCAATGGCTGCCTTTTGGGCACCAGGATCAAATTCATCCTCCATGCCATGGAAGTCTGTCAAATTAGAAATGTCTGTTAAATTGAAAACAAAATCTCCACTCGAAGCGTTGCTTGGTGAAAGGACCACACCTCGGTTGTTCAGTATGATACTCAATTCTCGTTCAACAGCAGTGCCGATAATCAAACTCGGAACAGCCATCGTTCCGAGAGAGTTGTGTTGAGACATAGCCAGGAAGAAATAGAGAAGTGGCTGGAAGAAGGAGCAGTACAGGCCATAAACTGGTGGTAAGGATGCCAGGAGAGCAAATCCCATACTTTGCGGAATGTGTACGATGCCAACATTGAGGCCAGCGAGGATGTCGTAAAAAAGGTTCTTCTTGATGTTATAACTTTTGACCACATCCACAAATGGAAACGTCTTTAAAGCCTTTTTCTTCATACATTCTCCTGAACATTCCACACTTTTCCTGACTCTCCTCTTTATGGTTTCCACCAATGGCTGTTCTTCATCTTCGCTTTCATGAAATGTTGTTGACAGATCTTGTTGGTTGTAGGCCTCTCGGCGAATGTCAATCGTGGCGCTTGACATTTTTGCACGTGGTTTCATTTAGAGCTCTGCAAAATAAGTGAAAATAACATTTTATTAAATAAAAGTTTTATATTTCAGCAATTAACTTAGAAATGAGACTAAACAGTGCATGAGTCATTTAATAAATACTGTCAGTCCTGGTCCAACTCACAGTTTGCATTACACTGCTTGATGTCTTACCAATGATAGCTCTTTTTCAATGTCGCTTTTTTTTGGTACTAGTCATTTATCACATCGTATTCATATGGAAAATTTACTGAGGTTGTTTCTTCCTTTTTTTTCTTCATACAGATGACAGCAAAAAAAAAAACATTTTGAAAGTCTGAAGACAGAGGACGAACCACAGGCCTTGTGTCCACACATGGTCATTGCAAAAACTAATAAATAAACGTAACAATATCTACAATCAAATTTCTTATTACGGACAACAAAGAATGACCTCTGGTTTTGCTACCGTGTCGGTCTTTTCTTTGATTTATAGTCTGCCCTTTTATAGCAAAAATTAAATAGGGCAGCACAATATAGGTATTGAAGGGCAATGGCAGGTAGAGGTCATCGGAACAACTGGCTGATGTTTTCAGACTTCACAAATGGTTATTGGGGTAAGATGACAAATGACTGCTTGAGTTTCAAAGTTAAAGTGCTTTCTGTCATTGATAAAGAATGTTAAAGTCAATGGCTTTGTATTCGTCTCCGTATTGTCTAACTAAGGTCACCATTTTACCACGTGAATATCACGTTGTCATAAAGTCACAGGAGCATGCATCTGGGCCAGGATATTAGGCGAAAGTATGTTATTGGTATGCAGATGCAATAACTCATTGAATTCAAGCTGTCCAATTTTTTATATAGGTTTCACTTAAAGACAGACCCAATCACAATGAATACAAGGGAGGTACCCATACCAACAGTATATAATTTAGCTCAGCTTTTAAAAGTGGAAAAATGTAAGAAAGTGTTTACAGCTTTAAGGCTGCTAGTAACTTACGCTTAAATATATTTTTACATTTTCTTTGTTTTAATGTCTCAATGCTACTGGGTCTGAAGCTTAGTCAGCTTAGATAACCAGCTGCTGCAAAGGCAGACGTAAATTACACATTTACACCATGTTACACATTTACATCATGTTACACATTTACCCCTGTTATAACTTGCCTCAGCATAAGTGGCCGGCCAATGCTTTGCAACAAATATTAAACACACCAAATTTAGGTACAGCAGTACCGTGTACAAAGACATTTACTTTTGATGAACCATGATGGTATTGGATCATACAAGGAGACAACAATTTATTAGTGGGATGAACGGAATGGTTTTCGGCATGGCAGAAATTGTGTCACTCGTTTATATTATCATCAGTTATACAAAAACAAAAGTTTCCTTGGTAATTTTTGCCTCTTTATAGACTTTCAGAGGCCTTAATATGAACTATAACCAATCGATTATTGGCTAGTGTTAGGATTCAACAAAATTATACTGAAACCCCTAACCCCTCCCCCCCCCCCATAAATCCGCTACTGCATTTCATACGCTGTATACTCATGTATTCATGTATTCTATTTTAGAATATATTATGCCCCTGTATAATATTATAATATATATAAGCAGTCCAGAAAGTTATGTTAGGCACAATATGTTTGGAAAGAATATGTATCTCTATTAGCACTGTATAAAGCTGGAATATTACTATTAAATGTATAATTGGGTTGCTTTAGAAATATTCCTCTTGAAAATATTGTAGTGTTTGTGTTGGTAATTTCATTGAAGATGAATTTCATATTTTATGTGTTTGTGCAGGCTATAAGGAAGTGAGAAATATGTTATAATGATTTAAGTCAGTTAGATAACAGTTTCGGTCCTATGATGAGGTTGAAAAGTTTTTACATATAAATAGCGAGTACACCGTATCACTAAATAGTGAGTATAACTCAAATTTAGCGAATAAACACTAATTTTTAATCTAATGTAACTGTAAATTGGGAGAAATGTTTTATTTGAGAACGGTATTGTATGAAAGGCGTCACCACATATATTTATACAATTTAATTGATATACATGTATGCCCAGATGGAGCTGGATGGAGGGTAATACTATGAAAATCTGAAAATATATATATATATAGACCATATAGCATTAACCACATTCTAAATACTGCGAAAGTTAACTATGAAATCACAATCATAATTATTTTTAGAGTTCTCACTAGCAAAACAACGCATCCACAGTTTCTCCACGCAGGAACTCCCTTAACATCTTCACAAGTAAATCCCTAATCCACCCACCCACTCCAGGTTGATACGTAAGCAACACAGATTGTGTAATTGGTTGAGAGCATTGATAGGCTGATCAAAATTAAGGGTTGAGACAACCATTGCATTGACGGGCCCTCCGATGGGCAGGTGGGCTTGCGTGACACTTTCGTTTCCGGAGCAGAACTCGAACACTAATGCACTTACCCTTACAAAATTTCATACAGTAGTACCCTATATGGCCTAGTTGTGCCTTTTGATAGTCACACTGACATGTCTCGGCTGTTTTACAAAATTTTGAAAATATAGAAATAATATTTTTGTTTGTTTTCGGAACAGAACTCCCTCAATACTGCACTTACATGCCTAAAATTTTGACAGAATACGTCTAAATTTATTATAGGACCCTGCTCTGTGACACCTTTGATTACACATAAGCCACTTAATTATTTAACATTCTCAATTCTGATTGTCTTGGATAGACAACAAAAACATACAAACGATAGTACAATGTCTAGTTGCTGAACTACATACATTTTTATTAAAGAGGTTTGAACAATGTTGATGGCACTCGTGTACTATGTGGCCGTTCGCTGAGGGTTTGCTGCTGTGCAGCTTATTTTCTTAATCATACCAAAATATGTACATAAAAGTTCCATTTTTCTACATGTTCTCCCTTCTCGCATTATACCAAACGAAAATGATATAAATCTTTCCCCAATCTTTTCAAGATTATAAAAAATGCTTGGAAAGTGTTCGCAGTTTCTAAGACGAGTTTGTCAAGCATTTTACTGGCTAAATAGAAAGCCATGTTGTCACTAAGCCATCACTTTAAGAAAATTATTGAAGCAAAGGATGTCACCTTTTCACTTTATTAACAAGTAAAGCTCTCTTTAACAAATATATTAAAAAATTTCCTGCTATTAATATAGAATTTTGTCTAGTTAAAAAACTATATATTCAAAGTACCTAAATACTTTTTTTAGTGGCTCCAACAGATATTGTGGAAAACCTCCATAAGCTTTCACCCCTAAGACCAAAATAAACCATTTTCCGGGAAGTCAGATTGATGTTGGAGGGGAGAATGCTAAGGTCTAATAAATATCGACCTATGACCTCCATTCAAAGTTGCACAATATTATTCAAGGAAACCAAACATGCCTTATTTAGGCCTTTTAGTTAAGCCATGAACAGGCCACAGCAAAATGTACACAAACATCAGTGATGTCACTGCCAATCTTCACAAAACTGGGCAGAAACGAAGTACCGGTGACCACAGTAAATTTATCATAATCTACAAGAGATCTGATACATAAAAGATATCTTAAGGATTTAGATTCTGATACAAAAAGTATCCCAGGTATCATAGTGTTATTTATATTTATATCTCAGATAAATGAAATCAACGATGAAATGAAATCATAGTGTATATTTGGTCAAAAAAATATTACACTAAAATAGCAGTAACACTGTCTGTCAAATTTGCACATTGAAATAATGATATAAATCAATACTGCCTTCTTGTCTCATGATATTTTTCACCATTACATACCCACTTTTGCACAATAATTTAGTTTTAATTTACAATAAATTATATAAATATAAGTTTTTCGTGCCATCAAAAACTCAATATGTAAACAAACCAAGTGATGACATCACAATACTAAACAATGGTGATGATGTCATTTCCATTTTGTTTCCAATGTTTTGGTCTGGATTTTCTCTCAATGTATAATCTATTTTTAAGTAATTAATGTCTTATAAAATCATTGATTCACACAAATTTAGTGTGCCTTGATTAATAAAGGTAATTTTCAACAGTTGTTGATAGCATCTTAGAAAATTGCAAGTTTGACAGACAGTGCAACTTTAAACAAGCCATTAACCTTTTCATTTGTGAATCACGTGACAAAGGTAGTTAAATAGGTATATATGTAAACTATAATGACAGGTTTATCCTGAAGCTAAGAGATCACATATGCATCTTATGCAAAACTAATGGAATAAACATACTTAAATTAAAGGTAAAAAATGCAAACTAAATTTATCCTAACCCTGTAATTAAGTCCAGAGTGACTGCGTAATTACACTGGTTCAATAACTCTTTCGCCGAGTTATGGAAAAAGTCAACTGTATGCCATAAATTTTATGCAGAGTCTTTGTCAGATGGTATGATCAGGCTCCGAGGTATTTCTGTTGTGTGTCACATTCGACAAAAAATGGTCATGTCCATCATTATTCCTTAATAATTATGTGGAATGGAAGTATTTATTTTCTCTCAGTTGATAGCTGACATCATGCGTTTCAGGGCATGTGATTGGACACTCTCAACTTTTCTGATGCAAAGAACTTAATAACATTCGAGATGCTCCTCAGCCAATCAGAAGGCAGTATTTGCTGGTGAAAATATCAGTTATCAGTTCAAGCAGGCTCATAATGTTTTCGGCTTCAGTGATCACCAGGTAGTGACAGCTATGTCAAACACTGGAGGATTTGTGACAACTTTTAGGCAAACATTAACTATCTAAGTACCATTTATGTAATTAAAAACAAGTCAACATTTAACACTCTTAAGACTACTTTATCATGTTTATTATTAAACAACATCACTACTATAAGGACACCTCAATATAAGACCACCTCACAATTAAGACCACCTCACTATTTAGACCACCTCACTAGTGAAACACCTCACTATAAGGACCACTTCATTATCAAAACCACATCACTACCATAAGAACACCTCGATATAAGGCCTCTTCACAATTAAGACCACCTCAATATTGGATCACCTCACACTTTAGACCACTTCACTACTATACAAACACCTCAATATAAGACCAACTCACAATAAAGACCACCTCACTATTTAGACCACTTCACTAGTGAGACACTTCAATATCAAAACCACTTCAGCATCAAAATATAAGAACACTGCAATAAAAAACAATGTCACAATAAAGACAACTTATCATTAGGACCAGCTCATTATGAAGACCACCTGTTAAAAACCACATCACTATTAAGACCACCTCATGAAGACCACCTGTTAAAACCACATCACTATTAAGACCACCTCATGAAGACCGCCTCAATATTAAAAGAACCCCATTATTTAACCACTAAATACGTAAAAAAACGTGACCAATGTATTTAAATAACTAATAATTCTGTCATTTAAGACCACTCAAATTTGCATCAGGTTTTACATCAGTTCTAATTTTCATAATTTGATAATTATAGTTAGATTTTAATTTCTATGATTTAAAAAAAAAAATTGATCTACATACCTGACCATTCAATAATATCGATGTGAAAAATAAGATCCATGTGCAGTGGAGTGCTATTGCTGATACACTTATTGCAGACAATACATATTCTGTTTAAATTCAACCACCTGATGACAAACAACTAACAACAATTAATTCTAAGAGGGATTAAGTTTCCTATAAATTTGTTTTAAGTTGTCTACTCTCATAGTATTAGTGAGTTATTGCTCTTGGGAGGCTGATTCAGGCTTATCGTCATAAATCCTGAATCAGCCTCCCGCAGGACAATAACTGACTAAGAACATTCGAGACCCTTCTCAGTCAATCAGAAGGCATTATTTGCTGGTGACAATATCAGAAATAATTTGCTTTTTTCGGTTGTTTAATTGTTTATAGTTGTTATCTGTGTATTGTTTAAGTTTTTTATGATTCTTGGAATCTGTGACAGCAAAATGGGATTAAAATTGGATTAGCAGACAAGACCTGAAGTGAAGTCATGTTGTGACTCTGAGCAAAATTACAATTTAAATTCTTTGTACATTTACTGGGATAATAAGAATGAAGCAAATTAATTTAATGCCATTCAGCTGTTGGTATTCAAATTACACATTGACATAACTATTTTATTCCTATAGTTCGACTGCTTAGTAAAAATTTAAAATTTGGTAGGAGACAGTGCAAATTAATTTTCTGCAGTCGCTCAAGAGTCAAGACTCGATCATGGGTAACATATATTCAATCATTGGCTTTATCCAAGTTCAACAGATTAATTATATAATTTAAACACAGAAATTGTTACTCACCCGAATCAAATGAAGACCTCTGCAAAGATGGGAGCCAGGCACCAGGGCACGTGCAAGTCAGCGCATCTTGAAAGTACCCCTTGCAAATAAATATCATGAGAGTCACGCAACACTGATGGCCTGGCCTGGCTGCTCACATACGCATTTTGGACAAGTTAAAAGCCCAAGTTAAGTTTGAAAGTTAATTAATCACTTGCCACGTGAACCATAAAATCATCTGTATTTGTGGGTCATTGAAGGTGTACTAAATTATGAATTGAGGATCCATCAGTTTGAAAAAAGCTCCTTTGCAGTGGCCCAGTCAGGAATCTCCCAATCCACACTGGCCAGCTCTGCTTAAGGTGCCAGGTTCGATCCCCAGCCCAGGCACCATACAAAAGTTACATCCCATCTGGATGTCGTTCGCATGAGACTTTAAATTGGAGTGCCTTGTACTCGGTGTTTATCCTGAGGCAAGTAATACTCCATGCACCCATGGGGTAAAATGTGTAACTTTATCATCTCATCATTATGTCTGCCTCTGGCAACTGGTCATATAAGCTGATTAAGCTTCAGACCCAGGACCATTGAGACATTGAACATTGACATACTCTTCAATGATCACTTATGCACAGATATACGCATTACTTTAGAACATAATTCTGGGAAGCATTACGGCCCAAATTAATTATGTGTTTTTTTTTTAAATATTTATTCTTCAAGAAACATTAATTTTATTTTCCAGTTTATTCTTGACGAATGTGCCAGTTTTCCCTCCAGCTTTCCTTACCAGAAGGAGAACAGGACCACTAGTTTTTATACAATTTCTACTAAATAAATAAATACTAAATAAACCTTAATAAATAAACCTTAAACCTTACAAGAAAGGGTTGAGAATTTGCCCTACAACGTTAAGCAAACTCATTTTTACCAGTTTACATGACGGCGTTTTTTGGGCCAATCTTACGCCAAACATTAAAACGAAATAAAACGTTTTTCATAGACATTCATAAACTCCTATTTTATAGCCTTTGGTAGACTGTATTCTCAATCCTGAATGCAAGATCCTGGGATTTGTTCCCAAGCGGGTCATTCTCCTCCAAGACCTTTATACCATTATATTCTAAACCTAACTTGTAATAGCCGATCAGCATGCACAGAGGACATCACATGACAGGACCAATAAATCCTGATATTGGTAGGTAATATTGGTCATGTGAAAGTGAAACTAGCAAAGTTAGAATAGAATTATTAAATATAATATTATTTATGATAAATATTAAACGTGAGATTACAATGTAAACATATATACTACCTACTGTTGTTGTTACATGTGGTGATTAATATATTTGTTGAAATATTGTCCTGTTTTATCTTTGCAAATATCAAGATAGTATATAACAATAATTGACTATAACAATTAAGGTGTAGAATATAACAAATAGTGGATGAAGAGTCGACCAATATGCAGTTTTACTGGCCTCAGCTTGTGATATTGTGTGGCTATGCCTTGCGCAATATCACTAGCTTCAGCCAGTAAAACTGCATATTGGTCTCCTAATCATCCACTATTTATACAATATATAATGGTTTCGATTCCTGGTCAACCATGTGTTATGGTTAATTAAAGGAATTCATTGGTTTACCATGAAGGTTGTTTGTAAACAAGCCCTCTCTTGTAAAACCACACAAGCAATGTAATATATATGAACTGCATTTGCTACACTTGATGACAGTTATAAACGACCTAGCTATTAAAGTGTCTGGGTTCATGTGCTGTAAATGAGCTTTTAAACCATATTTGTTATATACTGCTGGTAGGAGAAAGTTACACTTAATTGGATTATTGAAAAAATTGACATTCTTAAATTAAAAAGGGGTGTAAATTGTACATGCACCTATATTTGCCCGGGCATATTCACCAGAGTTATGGAAGTTTATTGTCTATTCCATCGTCTATTTGGTAAAAACTGTAACGAGATATTCAATAAACCAATCTTTGCCTTAAAAGAGCCAATGGGACCATTTTTCACCAACTTAGTTGCATTTCTGTCCTGTCATGTGATGGGACTAGGACCAAGATACCTGACTGAACTATTCAAAATGATGGAAAGAGAAAATCCCAGACATGGGCCAACTTTTCAGATTCTGAGAGTGCGAACAACAGCATCTAGGCTGCACTCCATCAGATATGATACCCAAGGAACTGAAATACAAAACGACTATTGCACAATTAAAAAAATGCCCTACGTACCTACAAGGGAAATTCATGCAAGTGCACCTTATGCAAATAGACAATCTTTTAGTCCTATTAGAATTTCATTTCTGTTGTTAAATTTATTTTAATGATTGATATGGGGGGAAGTAGCAAATATTGCCAAAGTTTACCTGTTTGTCAATAACCGACCATAAATACACATTTTCATTGTATTCTATTAATGCAATTATACCTATTCAACATTTTAAAGAAGAGTAGTTTGTCATCAGATCTCATAATGGCCCGGGTGTGCTGCTCACGTGGGACCACATAACTATGGCCAAGGTCAATGCTAAAACACATACGTGTATGTTTCTGATTCTCTCATCACAAGTTCAAGAAGGGCACTTGATTTATCTATCTTCCTCAGTTCTAAGTTATGCCTGAGAGACTTTTTTACATGGTTACATGGGTTCAAGTATAATTCTCCATGATGCATGCCTGAAAACTCACATTTTTTACTGAAAAGGGTAGAGACTGTCATCGATCAGTGTTGGGTAGGTGTCATGTCACCTGTCCCGGACAAAAATCGCAGTTAATGTGTGCTCTGCACAAAACCAGTTATAGGTGCATCTGACCTCGCCCCAGTCCTGTGTTAACCATAGGAAACTGGTCACAATTCGTGTACAGGAGGTTAAAGGACAAGACAATGTTACTCTTCTCATCCCATGCACTGAAAATATATTTTTCTGACAAGACGGCAACACAGCAGCCAACAATTCTCAGTTTTCCCTTAAGGCTGACCCCTTAGTTAGTTTCATAAAATACGGTCGACTCTAGACGGCTGTAGCCACCTATTCTTGGCTGTATAGCTACAACTGTCTAAAGCCAGCTGCTTCTGTCTAATCCTAGCTAATAATCAGCTTACACTTATCACCACTGAAAAAATAAATCTTGGTAAATGTAAGAAATTTAGCTAATATATCAATAATATGAAATTTTAGATCTGGCTTTGAGTAGCCAGCTATAGCCAGACAGTTCCATTTAGTGGCAGGTAGCATCTTATAGCAGAAGTCTAGCTTTGTCTAGGTTCAATTTTATTTTCATGAAAGTAACTGTACTCAGCCCTTAGCTTCTTTTCTTCTTCTTTTTTACCCCAATTAAATCAGCTTCATCTAACACGCAAGTAAATGGTCAGAAACGCGGCCATGGGATCCAGTCTAGACCCAGTCAAAATGTCTAATATTTCGCTTCGATGGATCTGCTCGACACACCTAAATGGCCACCTTAGCATAAATTACCAAAATGTTGTTTTTAATAATTTGTTATCACTCAAGTCATTTTGACCAGAATGCATTAAAATCTGGTTAAATAGTTTAAAACAGTAATGTTTTCAGTGCTTGCGAGCCCACCCTCATTGGGCTCTCTGCATATGTCTGTGTGTCTGCATAAAACGATTTTTACATGTTTACAATATAAACGAAAAAAAAAAATATATCGTCACGGTATTCTCATTGCATTAATAAACTAGTTCACTTTTTCAATGAGTAAAGTTATGTACTTCGAACACATGCCTTCAGAAATGACACAACATTAAAGACAAAAAATAAATTCTCTCTTATGCAACAAGTTTTGCCTTTTATATAGATGAACAGATAAGGCATTCCGTTTTTTCTGTTTTTCTTACTTTTCATAGTAGCTGCTATATCATACGATAAAATAAAATAAAAATAAATAGTGCTTCTACGCAGCAAACCTCAGCGAACATGCATCAAAATTATTGTTGAAGCTTATCCATAAATGAACCAGTTAATTGCCTTTACGATATAATATAAAATGCTGTCTACATAGGTTAATATTTATCAAATCAACATTTCATTATGCAATACAACATATCACTTAAATGCTAACAGCTGCTTCTTGAGAAAAGCCTATTTTTAAAACTACAGCTGGTCTGGAGTCAGACAGTTGTACTGTCTTCCAAAGCATGGGAATATCCTTATACCTCTTGATGTTGCTAATATATGAAACATCAACAATTACAACTTTTAACATAGGCTGCAGAGCCACCAAATGACCTGCACAAAACCTTTTCAAGCCAGTAGACTCGATAACATATCATAAAAGAGTAATAATGGATGTGGGCTCCATTTAAATCTCCTATTTCTTTAACATTGCGATATGGCCCTCATGAAAGATGACATAATAACACCTGTTCACAGCATGTGATTGCATGCCTATTTGAGGATTAAAAGCATTCAGTAGCCAAAAGGAAAATGCATCTCTCATTTTCTTAAGACACATTTCTCAGTACATGTCTTATTTACATAAAATATGACAAAAGTATGGTTGCCGAGAAAGAACAGCAAAACTCCTGTCCACAACTAAATTAGAAGCCTATTTTAGTGCAAAGATATCTATGGATGTACTTAGAATATTACTGAATACCGGCTAATATAACAAGATTAGTTGCATTTTGTGTTGTTTTCAACTCAAGATTGTACACAAATTAAAAGCTGTAGAAATACGATATTAAAACAACTTACAGAGTGAGAAATCAAATTTTCAAAAGGTATAAAGCACTTAAACACAAGCTCCTAGACCGCATGAAAGGGGAGTTTGGGCACCCGGCCTGCCTGCCCCCCCTTGCCGATTGTTTTTCATTTACTTGATTAATACTGCATCTACTGCATTGTTCTTTAGATGTATAAATGTTAGGTGCATCCCTGGATATTCATAACATCACTTTACGTTCAATATTTAGGAATTTAATTAGCTAAAACCGCCGGGCAAGTTAGTGATTTTCATGCCACGAAAGTTGATACTATTGTGGCATGAAATTAGGTTGTGGTGCGAAAGTTTGGACTGTTGTGGAATGAAAGTTACTGTCTCCCCACGAAACTACGAAATGAACTGTTTGGCCACCATACAAAAGGGATTATGATGTCAAAGGGTACACATGTAATTGTCTTACTTCGTGGATGTCATTGTATTTTTCATAATTTCACTTTTATGATATTTCCATATATCTATCCTTTAATGGAACCCCCAAAAGGCACAACTACACTATTTTAAAATATTCTAGAAGCATGTCATGCATGTAGAGGCAGGGATGGACAATGAATGTGTATTGCCGGCTAAGGCCTGCATTATGCCTAAATTCCCATTTATTTTGGTATATTTTACATTTGCAATGTCCTATATACCAAGAATATTGGAATGAGATGATCCAGTGAAGTCGTATAATATTATATAGATTCTATTTACTTTAATTCTGCATAATTTTATGGATGTCATTGTAAATTATGAGATTCTAGGGTGGTGGTGGTGGATTAGGGCTTTACGTCCTGTATTTCTGCACCTGATGGGCTATTTAGGACAGGTAGGGACCATGGCAATGAGACGAAGGATGAAACGGCCATCCAACATAGGCTCGACCGGGAATTGAACCCTGGAACCCATTGGTTGTAAGCCCAGCTCGCTACCACTGAGCTAGGCCCCCACCCATGAGATTCTATTGGGAAGAGAATGTAGGAAAAAACACATTTTCAGATTTCCCTTATTTAAAAAAAAAGTATGACATGCATGTCAATATAACATCAAGTTTAAAAAGTTAAAGTAATATAATTTAGACATGTAAATGTGAGATTTCATCCATGTAGGGCTAATACACCTCAGATGTGGAATCATGGCAAAATCATGAATTTTTCACACTTTCCCTTTAATAGGACAATTAAATCAGCAAAATTTCTTTTTACGCAACAGTAATCAAACATATAAGCATGTTATGCTCATATAGCTTTCAATATGCATTTATGTATGGTACATCAACAAGTGCTTTTTATACTTTATCAAATACCGTTGACTCTAATCGGTTATCACGCTATAGTTTTTATTAAGTTTGCTGCATTCTGTATAATTTCAGTTTCTTCCATTAAAAAGGGCCACTGCAGCCAAAACTGAAAGAACACTAAATTCCTTTTTGCCAAATTCAATCAGACCATGAAATAATGTGTATATCTTATCACTCAATTTAAAATTTCATTGTCTGTAAAACGCATCCAAAGATTTATTATTATTATCATCATTAAAATGTCATGTAAACCATGGCTGCATTGAGACCTGCTATGGTTGGGTGATATTATAATGTAATTCCAACAATTTTGGAGGCAGTCTATCCAAGTTGAAGATTGCTGTACCCCAAGCATATGTGGCTACAACGCTGATGAAAACTGAAAATATATTAAGAGCAAATCCTGTTTTCACCTGAAAAATAAAAAAAATAAAATATATATATGCAAGTAGAATCTTTACATGGAATTAAAGTCATCCAGTTTACTAAGAAACATTAAAATGTTTTAAAAAACCAAGGTCTCTGTCATCCTCATTTTTATGCTTTTTCTGTCTTGGAGCATGGGCTACGTGACTCGAAAATAAAAAATATCATTTGCATCGTTATTAATATTGCTAAAAGGTTGAGGGAATATGGGCAACAAAAAGATACGGTTAAGTTTATTAAGTTCGTGGAAGCAACGTGACTGCTTTATTGTTACCCTAGCCCCATGAATGATTTGATGTGACTCATATTGAAAAATAACTGCAAAATGCGCACAA
Organism: Alitta virens; assembly: GCA_932294295.1. Taxonomy (NCBI): domain Eukaryota; kingdom Metazoa; phylum Annelida; class Polychaeta; order Phyllodocida; family Nereididae; genus Alitta; species Alitta virens. The sequence goes on along the minus strand of OW028574.1, from coordinate 6,388,045 downwards.
TTATACACGTAGTTAAAAACTTTGATTAATAACATACTCCGCTTTAAAAAAACTGTTATTGTAGTATGACTTTGGTGCAAACATGTTGATAGTATCTTTATGGTAAAAGAAATGTTAATTAAATGTTTGAGATGACTTGACAAGGAGACCCACTGTAAAGGCCCCTGCTGCTTTATACCACACAACTTACAAGCTGAAAGGCCACAAAAAAATAAAATAAAAGATATCAGAAATTGTTATGTGTAATAAACCAAGTTAACTATAAAATGCAACTGTGGAAGCCTCTTTTGTAAAGGCTCAATGCTACATCAGGCTCAGCAAATTCCCAATTAGGTTACTTGCACAATGCATACTGCTCAAGATGTGCAAATCATCATATATACTTTGTAATATAATGTTACTTGCACAATGCATACTGACCAAGATGTGCAAATCATCCAATATACTTGGTAATATTAGGTTACTTGCACAATGCATACTGCTCAAGATGAGCAAATCATCCAATATACTCACCATGTCTAGAACCTTGAGGTGGCCATAACTGAAGACAATGGCATTAGGTGGGGTGGCAGCTGGGAGCATGAAGGCATACGTGCAGGCCAATGTTGCAGGTATCATCAGTTTCATGGGATTCATCTGCAGTACTATTGCCTTTAAAGTACATAATAAATATCTTAACTAATTTACTAAACGCAAATTCATGATAAACAACAGGCTTGGCAATTATAAAGGACAACCCAACATTCAAAGCGATGTTACAGGAAGGTCATGGGAATGTTACAGTATTGTTACAAGATGATGTTTTGAAGGAAAGCAGCAGATTTCTTCTGAGAATGTCAGCACTCTAATGATACAAACTGACATTCATAACAAAAACTAATTATAATATGACAAGGTTAAGGTTACAGGAAAATAATAGTAATACATGTGTTGTAGACCTATGTATGAAGCCAGGTTTTGTTTCCTTTAAATTGGAGGTGCCTTGTACTCTGTGTCTATGCTGAGGCAAGAGAAAGACCCCACTCATGGGTAAATGTGCAACATGGTGTGGACTCCAAGCCTTATCATCTCATCATAACGTCTGCCTCTGGCAGCTGGTCATTTAAGCTGACTAAGCCTCAGACCCAGTAGCACTGAGATATTAGACATGGTACCTTGCGTTTGATGCTTCAGCAGTGAGAGCATCACATAAGATCTGAGTCCATGACTGACAATGACTTTCAGTTACTTTGTAATAAAGAAACTTAATCAAATGATTACCATTTCAGCAATGATAGGTAAAGTGATAGAAATGACAGCAACATTTGAGGTGAGTTCTGTCATAAGGGACAAGATCAGGCAGACCATGGGAAGCAACATCCAAGTTGGGACTGATTGCAGGACCACCATCTTTTCTCCCATCAGCTGTGACAGTCCTGACCTCTAAAAGAAAATACCAGTTTTAAAGAGTATGTATTTATTGCAAAAGACTACAGGGCGTGGTATTTCAAACAAGTAACTAGTACGTTACAATGGCAGCACTAGATATCGATTGTCACTTAGTGTCGCAGAGTAAAACATGACATAAAATATATACAAAAGCAAATGGCAAGGTGCACAAAAAAACAGGGTTTGTACAAACACATATCTCTGATAAAAAGTACTACAATTGAAGGTCCATACAATCTCAATTAGGATGACTGTAAGCTACAATGCAACGGCAAATCCACTGATTTCTTTTTACAGAAAAATGCACTCAAACATCTATTAAAGACATTTTAATTTTACAAAATAATTACCTTATTCCTTACAGATAACTTCATCAAATATGGTCTACTCTAAACAGCTGTAGCAACCTATTCCTGGCTGTAGTTATAACTGGCTAAAGTCAGCTGCTTCTGTCTACTTCCAGCTTATAGTCGGCTTACACCCAAAAATATATAAACTTTGGTAAACGTATGAAATTTATCTGATATGGTGCTGCATGTACTTTTAGATCTGGCTTTGAGTAGCCAGCTATAGCCAGCCAGTTCCGTTTAGTGGCAGGTACCATCATTCAGCAGAAGTTCTCTAACTTTGTTTGTCTAAGTTTGACAGGCCGTTATTATTGAAACTGTATAATGATCAATCTTGAGACTAGGCCTATACCGGAATCCAATATTCTACTGCCTTGATTCAAACGTGGTGCTATTAAAACGAAAAACCTTGCTTCATTTATATTGAACATGTTACAAATGAAATTCCAATTTATGCAAGTATTTTCCACAAGAGGGTGCACTGACCTGACAAGCATCAGCAAGAGCCATACCCCCTCCAAAGAGAAGCAGAAGGTGCCAGGGGACTTTCCTGGACATGGTCTGAATATCCATAATAGGTTCATAATGCCAACCTGAAGATATCATTAATATTGTTAATTTTACAACAACAACAAAAGAATAACCTCCCGGTACCAAGACACAGTTGAGATAGCATTTGTTAACTCCAATGGTGGTGGTGGTGGTGGATTAGGGCTTTACGTCCTGTATTTCTGCACCTGATGGGCTAATTAGGACAGGTAGGGACCATGGCAATGAGACGAAGGATGAAACAGCCATCCAACATAGGCTCGACTGGGAATTGAACCCGGGACCCAGTGGTTGGAAGCCAGTGCGCTACCACTGAGCTAGGCCCCCACCTTTGTCAACTCCAATCAAAGCATGTCTAATTGTCTATTTGATATATTCTAGAATGGCCATACCAGTACTTCTGCTATACAGAGATCTGCATGGAAATATGAAAAACCAGATGGCAATTGCAAGTGCAGGTAAGCTGGATCCTGCATACCTGGAAAAACAGGAAGCCAATTATTTAGATGATAATCAATGCCAATGATAATATCACAATTTATATCGCATAAACTTTTGCTTGTAACTCTCATGCAATTTACTAGCACAAAAAAATTCGCAGGTAGATTGGTACATTAATCTATGTTTTGAACAGTGAGGTTATTATTGTGTGTACTTTAGTGTGTGTATTTATATACCCTTGTGACAAAGAAGCCCAGTACTTTCATCAAGTGCAGCATATGACAAACTGGAAGCTTTTGACGTTATCTTGATTATGCATTATAGTTGGCAGCATGATAACAAGTATGAAGATGTATCTCTACCCAAACAATGAAAGAAATGGATGCTTACCCATCAAAGAAGACTTCCCAACCAGGGAACAAACCAGGCCTCCGAAAGAACCACAAGAAAACCATGAGAACAAAATGAACAACGATGGCCTTCTCAGCAAACCTACAACATACCACATGGAACTTAAACGAGGCAAGAGCAGAAGAAACTCTCCAACTAGGCCAATTATGCCACGTGCGTTTTCCATGCGTTTGGATAAACGCATGGAAAACGCATGGTTTTTGCCTTATTATAATAAGCTAAAAACCATGCTTTTTCCATGCGTTTATCCTTCTCATAGAAAACGCGCGTGACACATTTGGCCATGGACCACTAATACCATAACTGACAAGCCAGACTCAGTCTGAGGATAAGGTAGTCACACCATGGGCAGGTATCTCACCAGCAATTCTTCTGGACTTGCTACTCATAAGTATCAATATGCCCTCAGTCGCCTGAATGACTGTTGGATATTTTATCAAAAGAATAACAGCAAAAATAGTACCAATTCATCCAGAGATTAAACTGAATGTTGAAAATTATAGAGGTGATTCATTGTAACTGCATTAGAGCACACTTTATCATATGCAATGTAGGCATAGCTTCGGAAATGACACTTACGTAATTCTCCCCATATTCTGCAATTCAGTTTTGAGCAATTGTTTGATCTGCAAATAAGTTTCCTTTTCCGTATCGGTGACAGAGCCAAACCAACCGCGCACAGTATACCTGTAAATTGCAATTGCCTCATGTTAACATTTGAAGTCAATCATATCATTATGCCTAATACGAACGTCATAAATATGTTTCACATCAGCACGGTTCAAGCTGTGGCCAAGAGAAAATAAATTGTTTTTTGTTTGGTTTTTTCAAATATATTCTAAAAGGGTAATTGTATATCATCAGTAATAAAATTACCTTATACCAAACCATTTGAATTGAAGCCAAAGCCAAGCTACCAAACCTGAGATGATGGATATTGGAAGTGAATAAGCTGACCATTTGGCAAAAGTAAAATCAGGATCTTCATCAAACTTTTCAAATGCCCTGCCAAAAATAAGACCATAAAAAGCATAAGACAGTTCAACGTTGTCTCTGGGAAGATGGGTTTCCAGTAGATTCTTTTGAAAAACAAATCTATTTTTACTCACGCTTCTATTTGAGCCTTTGCCAAAATAATTGCTCCAGTTCCTATGATGGTAGCACTACCTCCAAAACAGGCCCCATAGGCCACACACAAGCACATAGCTTTGCAAATATTCTGGAACTGGGCATCTGTCATTTTACCACAGCTGACTGGCTCATTATCTTCTCTGTCACCTGTGCTGTTGCTGCTTTTCAGCTCAGTTGTTCCACCATCCGCATATAAATAAATTACAATAAAAATCCAGTTCTCATTATCTGTTACATACAGCCAAATGACGGAATGTAAGGAAGCGCAGCCAAATCCGTTATACTCCACTTAGACTGTTTTCCTATTGTTCTGAGCGGGCAATAACCAACGACAATGTTAGTTAACTCCCTCCTGAGTGCAAACTGAACTTGTTTTGTGTAATAAAGGCATTAAAAAAAGAGCAAAATAATTAGTAAATATGCCTAATGGAGTATAAGTTAGTTATATCCCGAATAGGAGGGAGTTAACTAACATTTTTGTTGCTTATATCCCTCTGCCTTCAGTGTTGGAATATAACCAACAAAATAGTTAGTTAACTCCGTCCTATTCAGGATATAAATAATACTTTGCCTTGCTTGAGTGATATTTTAAGTCAATTCAAATCAAACTACAAACCTGCAAAGTGACCCGGGACACGCTTCCTTTAAGTTCCTAAATATCATAGTATTACTTGTTCATCTATTAAACAAAATTAACTAAAATTACTTATTTTGAAATATTCTAAAACACCTTTAAAAAAACCTGGTCAGGTGCAATATCTTTAAATTACCAATGCCTTGTCGATCAGTTTTCTCCACTTGGCTGACAAGGTGTTGGCGTATCTGCTGAAGCACAGCTTCCACAACAGGAATCATGATGGTTGTTGTTGCTGTGTTGTTGATCCACATGGACAACAGCATGCAAGTCAACATGAATCCCAACAGCAACCTGTAAAAGCACTACATGAGCACTTGAGCAGTGTTGAGCAGTCACTGTGAGTCTGTGACTATAAATTCTGGGGAGAGAAGTTCACAATTAAGAAGAAAACAGGTCCTAACCTTGCTGGGCTGAATCCTATTAGTAGCAAAACATGAAGAGATATCCTCTTGTGGAGATTCCACTTTTCTACCGATACAGCAACAGTGTATGCAGCCAAGGAAAGCATAATGTTTTCCTGAAAAAAAAAATGAAAAAATTGCCACCCATTCATTGTTGATTAATTTCCTTGGAAAATTCATCCTGCCTGCGAGATTATGAAATTGAAGTAGCTGTACAAATATATAAAAATCCTATACCTTCATGTAATACATGCTGACTTCCTTAGAAGGTGTTACTCCCAGTAATGGCAAAAGCAAAGCAGGGATGAGACCCGTCACGCCCAAGGGTATGGCTTCAGTGCACCAGAACACACTGACCAATACAAGAACATAGCCAGCCTTGGCTTCCTGAATAAGGATAAGAGCAAATACACGTGCAACTAGAAAATCACCAGGATCAAAATGTACCTTTACGATGGTGAAAGGCTGCAGACTATGGAATATAACATACATTTGTACTTTAATGAATATTTGTTGGGTAGCCCTTCAGTAGCGGTGACATCATCACATTGGGAAGGACTACCCAGCTCTAAATCATTCATTAATCTGCACCATATATTTTTTAATTCAGTGGAGCTAAATAAATTATATGAATCTGATGAAGAATGGGCCGGTCATGAGAACAACTCCTTAATTTGAGATTGTCCACAAACCTGGCACGAATCTGGATTGGAACCAACCCACTACAGTCACTGTCACAAAAGCCATCTTTTACATGTTTCAATTTGCACAATAAAATTAATACAGCAAAGAGTGGGACCAAGACGTTCTCCATTTGATTGTGAAACCAAAAACAACACGGCCACTATGTGTGTGTGTGTGTGTGTGTGTGTGTGTGTGTGTGTGTGATTAGGGCTTTAATTACGTCCTGTACTTCTGCACCAGTTGGGCTTATTAGGACAGGCAGACACGGCCACTATACAAATCTGTGTGGTTTAGTTATGAGTTTACTTTTCTTCTCATTGCCTTCACACCAAATTCAATACTTAGATTATATAAGTAAATATTCTAGACCAAGATTGACAGGAAGTGTGTACCTTTGACTGAGAATGGAAGGCAATGGGAGAGAGCAGAATAGGAACAAGTAGAGTTGCCACAAACTTTAGCAAAGGCTGGTATCCTTGGTAAAACCCCCAAGCTCTTTTCAGTCTGCTTGGCTGTATGCCTATAATCCTGAAAAGCATAAAAAATATTAAGATCCTAAATATCAGATGTATTTAATTCATAACTCCCAATTTGACCTCAAAGTGAACATACCCTTTTTCACAATCCATTTTCATGGAGGTTTTAGATCTTCAAGCAGGCTAACCCTCTGGTCATTACACAAAATAACAATGGACTTAAACGTTTGGTAGAAATTGTATCATTGAATCCATGAATTGCTAATTGTAACCACACAACTTGGTTTACACAAATGACCTGGCATCTAAATAGTTTCATTGTGAAACCTGATCGAAGACACTAGCATTATCTATCCCATGATCAGGTTAACCACTTCAGTTTGATTGTCCAGTTTAGTGTGGATAAATAGGTTGTGACATGGATTGGTATCCATTGGCACTCACATGTTTTTAAAACATTTTAAAGCAAATGTTACAGTGGCTTTACCAAATGATAGTAGTTATTTAATACACCAGAAATACAGATTCACATACCCGCTTTGTTTGTGTACAGCAATTGTGCCTTTAATTTAGTTTAAAACAAAAACTTGTTTGATTGCAAAAACTGAGAGGGGTGAATACCAACTAAAACAGGGTTAAATATTTTGCTTAATGCACACAATATTATACATATAATATGCATGTATTGTATAGCTACTTGAATAAACCAGTCCCTTATATTTCAACAAATGTATAATAGAAATTCACCATGCCTAAAGTTAGTTTAATTAAAAATGGCCTGTCTATTTGAACCCAGACAAAGCTAGACAACGTCTGCTATTTGATGCTATACCTGCCACTAAACGGAACTGTCTGGCTATAGCTTGCTACTCAAAGCCAGATTTAAAAGTACATCATTTGGTGCATAAGTTGAGAGTTACGCATATTTGTCATTTTTTGTTGAAAAGATGCATGTCTATTGTAAATACATATTCAATACAGGTTGCTACAGGCTTTATTTATTTATTTTTTTACAGAATTGTCAGCCATATTATTTCACTTTCTATGATTTTAATAAAATAAATTGACTTTCTTTTCCACTAAAGATTGGCTTATTCCCGTTTCTTACTACATTTTATGTTGTAAAATTTTAAGCCTATATGTCTTGTTTTCTTCTACAACATTCCTAGCCATGATAAGAAAGAGGCATTTCTGGAGCAGTTATTCAGAGGTTTATCAATGCATACTTTATACTGTTCGAACATGGGAGTTACTCAATAAAGACATATGTAAATGCAGTGCCTGAGCAAGCCACCAGTCTGCTTGAACGAGTCCAAGAGAAAATAGACATGGGTTATAAATATCATTGGGTTAACACAAAGCGAAGCAAACGTATAATTGACTTGGGATGGCATGTCTGCACGAAAGAGGAGGTGGAACAAGGCATATGTTTGTGTGATTAGGGCTTTTACGTCCTTTATTTCTGCACCAGTTTTGGCTAATTAGGACAGGCAGAGACCATGGCAATGAGACGAAGGAGGAAACAGCCATCCAACTAAGGCTCGACTGGGAATCGTAACCGGGACCCAGCGGTTGGAAGCCCAGAGCGCTACCTCTGAGCTAGGCCCCCGCCCAGAACAAGGCATATCACAATGTCTTTGGAAGAGAGTGTGCATGAAGCCAAGGAGAAAGCCCTGGAGTTTTGTTTTCCATTGTCTATAGAAATGATTGGACTAAATGGTTCTGTTGAAGCGGCAGAGGACAATGGTGGTTCTTCCATGATGCTTTGACTGAATATTGGGAATCGTTTTTTATTTTGGTGCACAACATTTCCAAAAGAAGATGGAAAGTCAGTGAACAGATCCTGCATGTTGGTTATGTTCAAGAAGGATATTTTCCTTAAGATTAGCTTCATGTTTGACTGGGACTGGTGCCGAGACCAACAAGGACTCAATCAGGACACCATTTTTTGATGGCTGCCTTCCTAACAGTGAGGCAGATATTGTGTAGACCACCTCAAAGACATAAGGAAGCAGACAATGGGGATCTGTTGGATTTCCTGAGTGATCATGACTGCAAAACCAGCCGTCCAGAGAGAATAATTTTCAAGGAATTCAGGAGATGATCCAATCACCTACCTACATTACTGATTGCTGGAGGGAGGACATTTCGAAGAGCAAGTCCATTCTAGAGAGTCAATGCTATGCATTATCGGACCTTTGCTAACAGTTTTGGACATCGATTTGTGTATTATGCCACTCACTCAGGACGCTGCCAAGGGTAGGCTTTGTCATGATGAACGGTATCTTAACCTATTTATCAAAGACTTGCCATTTTCACTTGAAACATTACGTAATGTACCTAGGATTGTGAAAAAGGGAGACCAGCTTATTTCAACCAATGAGATATCTGGCTACAACCACCTTTTATTGTGCCAACAGTCTAGAGTGGGTGGGTGGATTAGGGCTTCACGTCCTGTATTTCTGCACCTGATGGGCTAATTAGGACAGGCAGAGACCATGGCAGCCAACAGTCCAGAGAGTGGTGCTCATGTACGCATTATCACAGAGCATAAACCACTGGTAAGACTGTGGAAGAAGCTGACACAATTGCTCCGCCTTACTCGATGGTCACTCAGACCTTAACCATATAGCCACACCCTGATTTAACCACCAGGCAAGAGCAACCCGACAGATTACCTGTCTTGCCATCCTATGTCTGACATCTCGAACAGCAGACAGCAGGAATTGCCTAAAGACTATTTAAATTTTGTCGCCCGCCATGCAACTCCCATTGCGCTCAATGTCCATGAAGTCGAAATGAGGCACTGAAAGACAAAACCCTAGAAACTTCCATGGAAATTGGCACATGGTCACCAGTACAAACATGACTCGCTTGTTGACATGAACACTCTCAGCGCACTCAGAAGTGTACAAGATAAAATTTCCGTAAACAAATCATAGAATCTGATTTTGAGAGACAGCCATATTGTCATTCCTCAGAGCCTACAGAAAGGTTGCATCGAACTGGGTCATGAAGGGCATCAGGGAATCACGAAGACTAGGTCTATCATCCGTAGCTAAGTTTGGTCCTGACAATGGACAAATAACAAGTTGAACAGCAGTTCAAAAACCGCATACCAGGTCAAGTACATAGCACTCGCAAAGATGTTGAACCTTTGCACATGTCACCGTGGGTGCAAGTCAGTCTTGCTGCCATCCAGCATAGAAGCTGGCAGCAAGAGCTGCACAGATTTCTTCATGCTTATTAACACATGATTCCTCACTGCTCTAGGCAGTATACACCATATCGCTTAATGTTCGGCCAAGAACCCCAAACTCAACTGCCTCAGCTAGACCAGCCGCATCCAGATGACAACCTGGTCTGTCGCCATGAAGGCAACTGCAAGCCGCTGGAAAACTTTGTGTGACCAACCCTGAACCTTTATAGAAGAGTGAACATGTACTCATTCGTCAGTGTGAGTTATTGTTTAACACCTCATCAGCACCTGAGTGGGCTATGTAGAGGCTAAAACTACTCATTCGTCAGACTACTCGAAGATCAGCACCCAGTATTCTCCATAAGTCACGAAAATCATACAGGTCAAAGGCCCAATGATCACTGCCCAGAGGCCTGATGGCTCTCGAATCACTCGCAATTGTCAGTTCTTCCAAGAAGATTCGCAACACAACCAGCACCCCAGGTATGCCAGTAGATTTTGACTGGTATACTGTTGGTACTGATGTGCACCCCAATCCTGCCCTTTGCCCTGCTCCTGACGTTTGCCCCATTCCTGACATCACCCACGACCCGTGCCCCAACCCCAGGAGCTGATCAATCCCAAACATGCCATATCTGATCGTCAATACCTACAACGCAATGCTGGGCCTCCTCCATGGCTCATTGAAGAATGCTTAAGACTCTCAATTTTGTGTGCGAGGGTGAGTCTTAAAACTAACATAATACACAAGAATACTGTGGGATAGTTTGAAAAGCTTCCCAGGTTACACAATTGTTAGTTTGATTCTCATTGACAGCAGTTCTTGTTGGCAATATAGCTGCCAAATATACCATGATGTAGTTTCAGGTTTCGGAAAGTCCACTTGGTGAGAATGTGCTTCATCTAGCCCTGAGCATGTGACCCAGTTTGTGACGTTACTTCTCTTGTGCCGATGGGGCATAGAGAGGCTTGGGCGTAATGACAGGTAATGGGAGCATATTGCTTCCCCCTGTGAGCCCGTGGTTGTGTTGAAGATCTAGTAGATGAGCCAGCTATGTGCAGTTTTTAGGGAATACCAAAACAAAGAAAAAATAAGACAGGTTCCCGGATGTGAATGACTTATCTGCTTTTGTGGATGAAGCAGCAGAAGAATGCCAGGGCCCAGTCTTTGGTATGATGCTGACAAATGCCAAACCCAATGTTCAGAGGTGTTCTTTCTGCACCACTACATTAAACTTAAAGGAACACTTGTGTAGAGGGACATATTGTCTCCGGGGTGTGCAGAATTTTAGCAGAAGTCCCTAGAAGAAAGACGAAGGTTCGCAGCAGACCAACGGTTTTGTTTCAGTTGTTCAAAATGGTAGACACACTGCAAGAGTGCAGATTGGAGAGACCCTGCTTCTTTGAAGGATGTGGCCAGTTAAGGGGCCGACCTCACCAGCTGATGCCTCTGTACAGACCAACAGAAACAAGATAGGCCTAAAACAAAGGTGAAACCTTTTCCCATCAAAGCCTGATATTTCCCCAGTGAATGGGCCAACCTCACTGCAGTCCATTAAATAGCCTCACACCGAGTCACGAGTCAGATAACATACTATTGGTGTAGCCCCAAGCTGGGAAAGTTGGCCCCAATCAGGAGGGCTGGCTCCTTACCAAGAATAATCACCTTCATTGGGAACTTCAGCCCCATCTGGATTAGCGGGATCCTGGCTTAGGATTGAGATTGACTGTGACACCCACTCTTTCAATGAAGGGTGTAATCCTGGGTCAATGGGGTTTTCTCCATGTGAAGGGAGCACAGCCATACAGATGGCAGTCTACAGCTATGGACATCCATCGACACTGCATCCAAGTCAGCCAAATTTGTCTTTCGCCCCTGCACAAGCAGTACTAATAGCCAAACTGCTGTAGCAACTCCATTGTGACAATAGCCAGCATTGCAAGTATTAAAAAATACTTCTTGAAGTTCTATTCCATCCCTTAGGATTAGATTATAACAGAATATCCACGACTGGTATCATTTTACGCATGAAAATCACAGATGTGTGGACGTCACCTTTTCAGACAAGTCAAATTACTTAGTGTTTGCAACTGACTCATTAAACAATTTTAGGTTCCAAATGAAAATCAAAGGTTATGATGCAGTACATTTTTGTATCGGAAATATAGTTAATATGAGCATCCGTTATGAAAATCATCATCATTTCAGTCACAAATTAGGAAAATGTCACACAAAAAGACAGTGTATGATTGTTGCAAACTAAGGTAGTGTACTGATGTTTATCCTATAAAAATCATGGGAAATCTTTGGTAACAACCATTTTATCACTAAAATTGACCACATAATAAGACCAGAGTCAATTTTCTCAAATGAAAATCACAGGGTTTTCTTCATACAGATGGTATATATATGACAGTTTAATCTTGAATTTCAACAAATGGCTTGGAAAAATTGCAAATAATACTTTTATTATCACCTTGCACTTTCTAGATCATAAATGTCAACAATTTGTTTTATGATGTTCCTGATATCACTCAGTGAAAGATCTTCACAAAAGCTCTGAAATGAGAATGATATTACCAACATGAACTTATGTTGCAACAAAGGGTAAATGTACACATTGTCATTAAACTCCACAATTAAATTTAAAACATAAACTAATGAACTGGTCTACATTGAACACTTACTTGCCACCATGTGCTTTGAGAATTCTTGCTATGGGGCACTTCAATGCCATGAGACTGTATGGCCATATAAACAACCGCCACAGCTATATGCTGAGGATTGTGCCCTAAACAGCTATTACTGTGGTAACTGTCCCTTAGTATAGACCAAGCAGTTTGTGCAACAGGAACTTTATCAAACACATTAGGGTCCAGCCAGTCTTTGATTGATTTTAAATAATGAAGTAAATACTGAAAATAGAAATAAATCATGTCTAACCACTGAAATTGGGAATTTCAACAATGAAATTCAAATTAAAAATGTCATGAAAGATGTCAATCCCATACTTTGTGCGGATGATGGAAGGAAACTTGAAAATTCAACATTCGAATAATGAGTAATTCACACTGCACCAAAGACTCCCTGAGCTGCCAATAGGGTTCGATGTCAACAATTGGTTTATCAGGGTGAAGACAGCTGGAAATATAAAGTATAGCCCATGAACCTAATTTCTGACATCAATATTTGATATAGCAATGATTTAGAATGACATATAAGAATACCTGTATGAGACATTTATGATATCACGTCCTGGGATAAGGTTCTCATCAGTTTTTCCAGCAAGGTACAGACAAGTCATGGCAATTAACTATCATAAAAAAAATAAAATCCAAAGCCATTATTAAAATCAGTGACCATTATTTTGAAAAAAGAAAATAAATTCAATTATTCAAATCAACCATTTTTTGATTAATGAAATATTATCTTACATAAGGGTCATAGTCTGTCAAATCAACACAATCGAAGAACTTATGATAAATGGTGGCAGCTGTAGCTAATGGAACAGCTTTCATGGCAAGTTTAACACCTAGAAAAAGAAAATACATATTATATTCAAATTAATCATCAGTCATGTTGAAATAGTATGCAAATTTAAATACACTGTAGTGTTGTTTATTAGACAAACTTCAAAACTCACCGGCTTCAAACATGAAGCTTATCACTTTAAAATGTACTCGTGACACATCAACTTCCATTGTGACCTGCAAAAAATTCATCCATTTAGTAAATAGACTAAAAAATTAAAACTATAGCCTTACGGCGCTGATTCCAGAAGGTGATGATATTGTACATTGGTAGAGTGATAATCCTAGTACCAGACATGCCAAGTTTCACTCATTTAGAGTGAGTCTCACACTCTCACTCATTGAGAGTGATTCTCACTTATTTGGTTGCTGTCTCACTCCGCTAGACTTTCTTCATAGGTGTCTGACAACTACTTGGATCCCTGGGATCCAAATCACGTCATTTCCCGCCATTTTGTCGTGGATTGCTTTAAGTTCAAATTTTGTGTGTCACAGTGTGTGAGGTCTGCATAGTACCATCATATGGTATTAAACTGATTTGGTCCCCTTTTATATCTACTGAACAATCGTAGCTTCTCAGGTTGGACAGCTTGGACCAACAAATGAGCATTGCTCCTGTGTTGGTTTAGCGATAGTCCGCATGGTCTGCGTGGTCCACATTTTACACTGACTCTGCATACTGGGACAAGAATAATTTTCGCGAAGATCAACTTACGGATTTCCTACACTCACTACAGATCAAAAACGGCCTCTAACAGAGAAAACGGAGTTGGAATAAGTCAATAACACACTAATGTTACTTCAGAATCTCTGAACGTTTCTGACACCCGTTTTTTTAGTGCAATTCACCACAACCTATGGTTGTCCACAACTATGAGACAACCACATACATTATTGAAACAAACTTTAAACAACTTGCAATGTATCATATTTCTAAAAAAACCTATTTTATTGTTGTTAATATTAGTACAACTTCATCACATGTTAGTTGTTACATGATTGGTGACAGGTGAATTTGCAGGTGTTATACCATACATATTTATGTTATCTGTATATTGCATTAGCAATCCTTGCATGTTCAGGATCACTACTATACTTAGCCTGTCTTTTAACACTGCACAATTTACCCAATCTTCCCAGCAGGCGCATCCGAAAAGACATACAGTCTATCGAGACATCGGATCATACCTGAGAGGCCAACAACCGTCAGGTTTCGGCCTAAACATCTGCACATCTACACATACTAACCTAAATATTCACTGGTTCCCGCGCCTGTGTCTAAGCTTGTCTCGAGGCCAGAACCAGCCTAACCTAAATAGACAGACCCTACAACACAGAAATATAAACATATACGCCGGACCGGATGCAGGTTGAGTGTGTCAGTAGATTTAAGCCGCTTGAATGTTATGAAAAAATTTAGTATTGCTTTTGATACATTTTTAATAGTAAATGTTCCTCACTAATTTTTTTTATCAATTATTCTGGATTTTTTTTTCAGTCAAATGTAGTCTAGTCTAAGGAAAATAATATTCAAGCGGACACCACAATCGTTGTCTCTCACTATAGGAAATAACTGCGATTCATTTTCAGGTGAAAAGCTTGGCCGGTCTTGCGAATTTAGTGACCAAATTTCAGTAACAAAGTACGTAGTATAAACATTTGACAATTTGTGTGCTTGCATTTTTTTTTGACCGTAAATTTAGTACTACGTAGTACTAAATTTATTAGTAGTTAAAAAAACAACATGGTGTTGCCACTGTTGGTAACTCTAGACTAGTCTAGATTATAGTAGATAGCATATCCTTGTGGATTCAGCAAGAATGATGAAGTCCAATTATAAATGATATATAATAATATATATCAGACTCATGGATACGCTTCATTGTGTATATATATGACATTATGTTCACTTGAGTCATAAGTCAGCGTCTGTTAAAATTACATCTTTATTCTTATATATGACATGTACATGTACCTGGCTATATAGGTCCTATAGACGTATATATATTATATATGACTTGGTTTCCAGTGCGGTCCTGGGTGTGTGAGAGAGATCAAGAGCTATCAAGATGGCATAATGAGAAATGACACTGTGATATGAATAAATAGTTAAATGGATAGTTCTATAAAAAATAATGATGAAGGTGATGTCATCAGCAGAGACCGTATACTATTAATATCTAGTCTGTATATTTATAGTCTAGATATCAGACCAGATATTAATAGTATACTGTCTCTGCTTGGGACCCTTGAATCCTCAGGGTCCCTGGAAACTCAAAGTGACCTATATTATCTAGATCGCTATGCACATGCAACGTATTGCTGACCTGACAAATTAGTTCAATGTTCGCTGCTCTAGCTTGTTTTGCCAAAGGGGTATAATGCTCAAATTTTGCATGTATGGAGTTAATTTGGGGAAATATAACACATTGAATAAAACACAAATTCAGGGAATATATTTTTTCCTTTTATTTACTTTTTTAAGTCCTCAAATAGTTTCCGAGATCTATTCTTGAGGTAGCGCAGGGCTCTGCCGGTTAGTTTAATATTGGTAAAATATTCTTCTGAGGTAAAAAAAAAAAATCTGCCAATCTGTGTCATGTAACCCGCAACAGAAATATTTGTTAAGCCGGATCTAAATTTTGAGATATCTGGCCAAAATTCAATAGGACTAGACCTATAACTTTGAAGGGCATATGTCTTATGGAGTTGGTCTGTTGCTAGGTTGACTGCACACCCAAGTGATATCACGTTGCCAACTGTAATACGTTAGAGGATGAGTTATGAATTATTAGATGATGTTGCTTTCAAGAGTTTGTGAACATTATATTCCTGTTGTGCTGCTTTCAGCGGGCCGTCCCATGTGATTTTCATCATGGCGACTGCGGAACCAAGGAGTACTGTTGAAAATGCACAAATGTCCAAAGTAAGCAAATGAAATATTGTTTGGTGGTGTCATGTATGTTGTTTTTTTCCAATGATTGAAATTCTGAATACAATGTACATAATACTACGTATGTATTAATATAATTTAATGCATAAATACTGCTGTTTTATATTCGAGTTTAACTGTATCTGGATTATAAATAGACAATGCTAACAGATTATTACAATGTCATAATGTTTATCTGATTTAGGTTGCTGACAGGAAGTTCAAATATACAAACACGGAATTTAAAAAGGTCTCGGCAAAAATGTATGATTACAATTGTGATGTAAAACTTAAGATAGGTGATCAGACTTTCAAAGCACACAGGGATGTTCTCTCCGAAGCCAGTGATTACTTTTCTGCCATGTTTGGTCATGACATGAAAGAGAAGGAGCAAAAAACAGTTGAGTTTCATGAAATCAGTCCACAAGGTTTTACCTGCATGCTGGAGTATTTTTACCATGGTCACATCACAGTGGATCCAGAAAATATTGAAAGTGTTATAGAAGCATCTCGGTTTTTTCACATCGAGTGGCTGATTGGGATATGCTGTGACTTTTTGATAAGACATTTGAGTCTTGAGAATTATGACAATGTACTTAGCTTTGCTGACAAGTATTTTCTGGGAGACCTGCGTAAAGATATCTTCAGATTTATCACCCTCAACTTCATGACACTTGCTGATCAAAAGGCTTTTCCTATGATGTCATATGGTCTTTTTCGCCAACTGCTTGCTGATGACCACTATATTGAAGCATCAGAAGACTTCATCTTTCGAAGTTTATTGAAGTGGCTTGACAGTGATCCGAATCGGCAGGAGTATTTCGTAGATATGTTAAAACTTGTGCGGTATCCTTTGATGGAGTACAACACGCTGGTAAGTATGGGAAATGACATCCTTTCTGTACCAGAACTGAGAAAACTAGTTGATGATGGATTGAGATTCCAAGCTACCCCGAATCGTCAACCTCTTAGGGTCTCAGAGCAGACTGAGTGCAGAGGAGGCCACGAAACAATCATGATGTTTTCAGCCTTGGATGATGCTCATCTCATACAGTACAAGGTGCCTGGAATTGTGAGTCTTTTCAGTGAAGATATAGACAGTTACTTTTTGCTGTCAGTCTTTGAATTCAGTTCAATTGCTGTGCTTGGAAACTTCATCTTTGTTGCTGGAGGTTATAAGAGAAACACATGGTGTAGCACAGAAGTCGTATATCGTTACAATCCAAGAAACAGAGAATGGGGTATGTTGAAGCCCATGCAGCAAGCAAGGGTCAGCTTCGCATTGTGTGCTGGAGGGATAGGCCTGTATGCTGTAGGAGGTATTGACCATCAGGTGGAACAAGGCAGGGATGTGGAGACCATTTTGGACACCGTCGAATTCTACGATCCTGTGACTGGTGAATGGAGGTTCTTGGCTAATCTGCCTGTGGCTTGTTATAGTGTGGGAGCCTGTGTTGATGAGAATGATACGCTGTATGTCAGTGGGGGAATCACCAATAACCCTGAGGACGAGGTACCATCAAAGTACTTCCGAAAGTTGCCACCAGGAGAGGAGTTTTGGATTCCACTCAGTGAAATGTTAACAGAGAGACAATGCCATGTTATGACACTTTTCAAGGACAAGATATATGCCATTGGGGGTTACTCGACTGCTCTTGATAGCATGAGGTTCGAACACTGCCTCTCCATGGAGTACTATCAGATTGAAGTTGACCAGTGGTGCATGGTTGAGACCATTCTTAATCATGGGCATATTCACAACTCTATGGCTGTTCTTGACAACAAATTCTACTTGCTTGGAGGGGAAGATCATAACCGCATGCTGATCACCTTCGATCCAGAGAAGGAAGTTGAGGTGAGCGTGGAGTATGCTGGTGAACTGGTCACAAGAATTCTTCCTGCTCGGATTGCATTCCCAATTGATGAGTAAGATCATGTATTTTTTTGATGCTTGCTCTTTTCTACGACTGTTAACGATGTTAACGATACTATCAAGCTTGCCTGTATAGATAATATACCTATATATGCCTTTGATAACATCTAAGATGTCTTCTTGCTGACTTCTTCTTGTATGTACTCTTTATTTCATATATAATGTATATTAACAATGTAACAGGAGCAAATACTGGGCTGAGTGCAGTTTGATCTTTGATTTAAATGGCCGAAGACTGATTATCCTCGTGTGGGTAGTGTCCTTGCTTATGCCATAAAGAAAGTATTGCTAGAAAAACTTGCGATTGATATTTGGGCATTTTGCTGTGTCCTGTTATGTTCCCCTGATGCAGTAATACTCCTAATTGTAGCAGGAATAAGTGATGCAAGGAAACAAACAGAAATTTCTTATATTTTCCTTTTAATCCTGCACAGTATTTGTGTAGTATAGAGGTGGTTTAAAATGGATGTGGCATCCTTACAGTGTTCACTGTTATAGGTGAGCTTCACGTATATTTGAAAGATCTGAAGTTGTGACAAGTATAACGAAGTAGGATAAAATGAAGATCAATGTACTCAGTCTGTAAATTAAATTAATACACTCACATAGACAGCATAGCCTTCATGTACTCAATATATTTGTCTATCACAGGGATGTATACTTCTTTTTTCTGATCTAACCTCACTATGTCAGGTTTGAATTAATATGCTAATGCTGAATATTGATACAGTGCGTAATGCGTAACTAGATTATTTGGGGTTTGAACATTCCAATTTATATACTAATAATCGATACCCTGTTTGTTTTTTGCCAGATAAATGGCTGTTATAATATGTAATAATTCCCCAACTACTGTTTTTTAGAAGTGCCTACCATTTCTCTACATCTCCAGTAGTAATTGAATAAATTTAAGGCCTTTCAGCACATTATTCTGACTTAGACAATGTTTCACAAAATAATGCTCATATTGGGCATCTACATTGTAGAATGTTTGTGTATTCCATTTACCAATTTAATAGAAAAGTAATTAATTCCTAGTCATTGACTGTGATCATTATTCATGACCAACTAAGGTGGCCATGGTGTGAAAGTTTTGTGATATTTGAATAAGGATTGTTTGCTGCAGAATGTTTGCAACTGAAATTTATAGTGCATGAAATGTGAAAACTTATTCCCGCAGAGATTGATAACTTTGGCAGAGTCAAATTGTTATTAATTTTGGTTATGCAGATTTAATACACTGTCCGTCAACTGTGATATTATTTATTGGAAATTACTCAAATTAAGTCTTAAGAAAGCTTAGGGCGCTTTGAGATTCCCCCGCTATTATTTGGTGGTATAGAGCTTTATGGGATTAGCAATAAATTGGTTTCTTCGATGCGCTGATGTGATTGGTGTGCTTTAGATGTAATGGTTATAGCTATTAGTTTCTATATATTGCACCTAATTAGTTATCAACCCGATACATCAGTGTACATCTATTTCTGAATTGTGTGTGGCTTTTGCTTTTATCATAGTGATTTTTGCTATGCATGAAATAATGAGTTATTTACTAATATTGTGAATTGGGTGCTTTTCTTGTTTCACTTGCATTGCTGCATCCTGCATTTATGAATTTAATTTGACTGTAGCTTACAGACTTAGTCATAGTATTGAATTCCTTGATCTTTTTGAGGTATCTGTGATTGTGTTTATTCATTTTATAGATATCTATATTTATTAGTTCATCATGTTTAGTTGCAAGTTTTGTTTTAGTGTGTGATTGTGTTGAATGGTTGTTGTAGGAACAATGTTGCTGCTTTGATAAAAGGAGAGGACATGGCAGATGCTGAAGACGGAACTGTCCCTTGAAGACAAGGTGATGTCAACAAATATAGAAACTGAAAGAAGTCATCGTTTTGTGATATCAGATTCTGTGTCTGTTGCATGTTGTAAATTTTTGGAAATTATTATTTTTCATTTATAAGGCGGGAAAGAGAGAGCATTTATACAGTACACCTTTACTCTTGTTTTAGCAAAGTTTCGTTTATGATACATATGTGTACACATGAACACATAGCTTTCTTTTTTTATGGCTTTTCCATTATGTGCTGCAATTTTCAAGGTAGATTAAATATGCTGAAATTGTTGTGATGAGCTTATGATATCATGTTGGTAAAGCTTGATTGTTTATATTATCAAAAATTTTCACTTAAGTGGGAATTCCTTAAAAATTTGTATTTTAATTTCAAGAGTTCTAGTTTGATGGTAATGTTTTGAAATTCGGACAATGGATCATGTCGCAGGTTGGCTAAGTGTATTGGGGAGAGTAAAATCAATTGGAACCAGTTGCTCAGGTTGTGTGCAGTATTGATGAGTACAACTTGTAGTTATAACTAACAAGAACTAAATGTAGCAAGTTAGGATATAGGCTGTTTTTGTATTACCAGATTGAGTCCCAATTGTAGTGCTTACCTTCAGCTTGCCATACTTATGTATAACATAAAAACATTAAGCAGAATTAGAAATTGACAAGTGTAGTTGCTGCATATTTTAAACTCCTGGCTAAAAAACCTTTACCATATACTCTTTTTTTTTTTTTTTTGCTCATTTATTGTCAAATATGAACAAATTATGATGATGCGAGAGCTTAGTCAGTGTACATTAATGTTTTAGGATATTTTTGTCTTGTTGGTTCTGTTTGTGTAGCAATTCCCCTGGTTCACGATTTTAATTATTTGATGTAGCTAAGCAGTATTACATCTTATTTATCATATGTTTATAGCTTATTTTAGAATGGTGCTGGTGCACTTTTGTGTACGTATTGGCGCTGCAAATTATTTTTACTGGCCATGCGTTATATTGTAAGTAGTGAAGATTGCGCACATGTTAAAGTGTGTATACTGATGACAATCATGGTGGCCAGAAAGATTTATTATATAAATCTATATATAAATCTTAGTAAAATTTTTAATTACATTGATATTAATTTTGTCATAATAAATTGTGTATTGTAAGGATCTTTTCTTTGCTACTGATCTTCAACATATAAATGAAGGTCTCCTCTGCATTCTCTGACATTCCTGTCATTATTTAGTGACAATTTAGTGACAATGAACAAGTTCCTATTGTTCACATGACAGTTTGTTGTACCCATGTTAAGGATAGAGGTGAAGTAAACATTCAACATCACCAGCTATTCATTTTTGTCCTTATTTATTAATTTATTTTAAAGGAATTGTAATACAGTGTGCAGGTAATTAATTGCCTGGCAGTTGGTGTGTGATTTGAATTCCATGATTTAAATATTTTACAAGATGTGCACTTTCTTTCTCATATTAATAATACAATTTAACATGTGAAACTGCCTATATTGTGGCATGTGACTTTCATCATACTTTGCTTAGAGTCAAAAGACACCATACCCCCAGAAACTGGTATGCCATATTTTTGTACCAGATCTCTGATTTCACAATTGCCATGAGCCACTATGAGTAGGTGAATATGATATGTCTGTCTATCATCTTTACAAGGCGGGGGCCTAGCTCAGAGGTAGCACTCTGGGCTTCCAACCGCTGGGTCCTGGGTTCGATACCTGGTCGAGCCTAAGTTGGATGGCTGTTTCATCCGTCGTCTCATTGCCATGGTCTCTGCCTGTCCCAATTAGCCCAACTGGTGCAGACATACAGGACGTAAAGCCCTAATCACACACACACACTATCATCTTTACAAGATTGTTAAATTTTTATTTTTTTTTGTTTGGGTATATCCCATGAAGAAACGGCCTTGATATGGCTTGTGATTTTCACCATATTTTTTTGACTCGAAATAGCATACCCAGTGATATCACTGGAAAAATTAGCATTTTATGGGAGCTGAGGTGACAGTCATCTGATTTTCGGTCTGGCGGAATTTTCACAAACCCTTTATGTAGTCTTGAGAATGAAAAACAAAAAGCATCAAATTTTTTGACATTGTGAAGATGGTTACCAACAACAGATTGATAAATGAAGAGGATGTATTCGTATTTTTTGTTGTACTGCTGAACTCCAACTTGTGGTCGGAAAAAACTGAGGGTAAGGCCAAGTGGGACTTGCAGGTAGATGAAAAAGACTTGACATTTTTGGGTGAGGGCCAAAGGGTAACTGGAGTAACTGGGGTAACTACAGTTATCCCACATGGCAAAACCAGCAAACAAGGATGGGGCCTGATTGATTGTTAAGCTGTTGTTCCTAGCAGATGCCATGTCAGGTTTAATAAGTGGAATAAAAGATTAAATTCTGCCCCGTGAGGGCCATCATGTAAAATGTGTTGAGTGTATACCCCAGTACAATGCAGTTTTTATTTGACATATACCATTAATCCTTCATTTTTACCAATATTTTAGTGAAATGCAGTTTTTCACTAAGGTGCCAATATTCCTGTCGCTCAATTTTCTATTACATGTATTTATCATTATTTAAATTATATAATGATCTGGTCACATAAATTTAACTCATTACAACAATAAAACCCATGCTTAGAATTTTATTTCCAACATAATTATGCTTTAGGTGGCAATATGTGTTCGGAATATAAAACAAGATGTGACCCAACATGTGGGAGTTTCAATACTTATCATGCTTATGTCTGTGACTAATTTTCATGGCTACTCTTGGTATGCAAAAAATATTAACACTACCATTCAAAGTTTGTTTCAGACCTTAATTCAGTTACTATGTCATCTGTGAGATGTTTATAGTAAAAATGCTCCTCCATCCACAGCATGTGGATTTCATCTATATATGAATTTTATTTTTAGAAGTGACATATGTATTTACTATAATTAAAGCAGAATTTGGAAGAGAGAAAATGCTTAGCTATATATAGCATATGAATCCCATTCAACTTTAATTTCTCACATAAATTTGGAAATTAATTTCACCTTCATTACCATTATAAAACAGACACCTTTGTCATAGCAACCTCTGAACTATAATATATAGGCTTATGTAGTAACTTCAAAATATAATATTTGTTTGTTAGAGTACTCCTTGCCGAACAACTCGTATAGCTGCTGTGACACTATTTGCTCTCAATTTTCCTGTAAGATTCTCACTGTCAATTACCTCCCTATAAATCTTAGGCAAGTTGTTCCACTGATTCTTTGTTCATTTGGGCTCAGGCTAATTTTATTCCAAATTGTATCATGTTTCTTAAAGCTTTAAAATCTTTTTGGTGTTTTACATACTCCTAGATCAGGAATTTTTCCTCCCCTTTTTCCAGATAATTATTTCAACTTTTTAACCCTCAGCGAACAAAGGGTTTTTGTTATCATCAATGTCCGGTGGAAGGGCAGGCGTAAGTTAAATTTCCAGAGCAGAAATCTTAACACTAATGCACTTACCCTAACAAAATTGTGTGCAATAATACTCTATATGGCCTAGTGGTGCCTTTTGATAGTCGCATTGAAATATGTTGGCCATGTTTTACAAAATTTTTGCTAAAATTATGTTAAATTGTGTTTCCGGAGCAGAACTATAGCATTAATGCACTTACCCTAACAACATTTTATAAGTTAATACTCTATATGTAGAGATACTTTTTTGGGGTTTCATGATCATTAATGACATAATTTTATATAATAAGGAAAATATGAAAATTTGGTACTCTTTCAAACCCTCATATCAATGACTATGATTTTACATCAGTAACATTTTGCCAATGATATATTTAGATTATAGCACTTTTAAGCTTCATTTTGATATTTGTTTTATCCTTCTTCTTTTTAACCCTCAGTGAACGAAGTTCAAAAAGGTTTTTTTTATCATCAATGTTCGTCGGTCGGTCGGGAGGACGGGTGTAACACTTTCGTTTCCGGAGCAGAACTCTCACACCAATGCACTTACCCAAACGAAATTTTGTACAGTAATACTCTATATGGCCTAGTGGTGCCTTTTTATAGTCACATTGACATATCTGTGCTGCGTTTTTTACAAAAATAGAAAAAAAATTTCTTTTCGTTTCCGGAGCAGAACTCTGACACAACTGCACCTACATGCTTAGAACTTTGTCATAATATAAATCTTTTGAGGCCTCCATACCAAAGACACTATTTACCTAACGTGAGTGAAATTTTGTCAATAACATTTAAATTATAGTTTTTTCCCTTTTCTAACTTCATTTAGACATTCGTTTCATGTTTTATATTAATGGAAAAATCTGAAGAAAAAAAAGGAATTGGGTTAAATTGTGCTTCTGGAGCAGAATTCTGGCATAAATGCACTTGCTCTAAAAAATTTCAAATAGTTTTACTCTATATAGCTTATTTGTGTCTTTTAAATTTATTTTGTCCATTTCCGGAGCAGAACTTTCACACAACTATGCATACAAAACTTTGTCAGAATATGTATGAAATACCTTTTTTGGCTTTCATGGCTACTCCTGTAGCATAAATAATGCTAATTTAATGATATGTAGTTTTATATAATAAGGCGAACATCTGAAAATTTAGTACTATTTCAAACCTCCGTATCACTATGATCCCTACATTAGTGAAATTTTGCCAAAAACATATCTGAATCATAGACTTTCACTTTTTATCCAGAAGGTTATTGTGTCCTGATTCCTGTGATGTGGAAGTTAGTACTTTGCTAACAACATACTCAAGGAGGCCGAAGAGTCTTCAGACTTGGTGTTTGGCTGATTTTGCATCGAAAGTGCAAGTGTGTTACCCCAGTGCCATGTGTAAGAACGATTTACCTGCAATTCTCAATGATGATGAAGTATATTTGGAACACAATGATGTGCATGGTTCTCATACTTTAGTAGGGTGGGGGCCTAGCTCAGTGGTAGCGCGCTGGGCTTCCAACCACTGGGTCTCGGGTTCAATTCCCGGTCGAGCCTATGTTGGATGGCTGTTTCATCCTTCGTCTCATTGCCATGGTACTTACCTGTCCTAATTAGCCCATCAGGTGCAGAAATACAGGACGTAAAGCCCTAATCCACCACCACCAAATCTCATACTTAAGCAGAACTTCGCAATGGAATTGTCTTCAAGCTGAGACACAATCCGCGTATTATCAGATCTGTCAGATACAATCTCAAAGATGATGAAGAACATTTCTACAGAGAAAAGTTGACATTATTCCTCCCTTGGAGAAATGAATTGAAAGACATACTGGGTAACCATAACACTTACAAAGAACATTTCTCTGCTGTTGCCACTGAATTACATGAATTGATATGCAATTATGAAAATATTACTGCTACAATAGATGCTGCTGTGCTAGCTGTACAAGCTGAATTCTGTGATGACATAGCTCCCAATGCCCAGCACACTGATGTAGAAGATGCTTTTCAGTCAACTCAACCTAGTGACCAATATGTCTTCTTTGACCCTGATAGGCCTGACAATCAGCGCAACTATGACATAGGCGTTGATGTTGGATTGCTCCCCACAGTAGCAGTAGATACTGTTGCTTCAGGTTCCTGATTAGGTCTCTCAACAAAGAGAAATTTGAATTCTATTCACATGTCTTGCATTGGGTTAAAACTGGAAACAGTCCTTTAGCGGTCTTTCGATCTAGAATGTAACGAAGACTTGCTATGAGATCTGGAACGTCGTTCTGTAGGTTTGTTCCGTTGTCTGTCTGTACAACCCGCGTCGTCACGGTCATGATGCTTGCTGGCGCTCCGAAGTCGTTCTTTTCTCTGAGGCGAGACGCTTTTATTTTGTTGTGGCGAATCCATCTGAAACATACTAAATGTTCGTTAGATAGTTTTCCGTGGAAACCGGCTGTGAAATGTACATAAATATGTGTTAAAAAACTTATAAGAACCCTAGCTCTTTGCAGAGCGTGTCAATCTTTCTTCGTCGAATCAAAATATGACTGGCGGGGCTGGCGTAGGGAAATCTGTTGTTGTAAAAGCTCTTTTCCATGCACTACTACGTTACTACTCTCACTTCCCTGGAGAAAACCCAGACCGCAACACAGTGTTAGTATGTGCACCTACTGGCAAGGCTGCTTACAATGTAAAGAAGTACTATACATGGTGCCCTCAGGATTCAGCCGAACCGTGGTTACTCATTCACGCAACTGTCTGCTGATACTCTGAACACATTGCGTACAAAGTACTACATCTCAAAATGCTCATCATAGAGCACAGCTCTTTTTGGTGGAATACATGTCATACTCATAGGTGATCTGTTCCAGTTGCAGCCAGTGATGGATGACTGGATATTTCAAAATATGCGTAGCTCTTACGGCCCTTTAGTAGCTAATATTTGGCTGATAACTTCAAAATGCACGAACTAACCATGGTTATGCGTCAGCGAGATGATCAGCCATTTGCTGAATTGCTCAACAGACTGCGGGAAGGTAACCACACTGTATGACAAATGTGGCCAGTGATGACCAAGGTGTCCCACATTTATTCCCAACCAATAAACTAGTGGATGATTTCAACAGAACGATACACAACTCTACCCAGGCTGATAAAGCTCTGATCAAATTCTGTTGATAATGTTATTGGTGATTACTCTAATGATGTTAGAGCTCAAATTCTCCGTTTGCCAAAAATGTGTCTGCTACAGGCAACCTTCTGAACTCCCTGTTGCTGTTGGTCTACGTTATGAAATTACCAGTAATATTGATGTATCTGATGGGCTGTTGAATGGGACTCCTTGCGTGCTGAGAAAAATGCAGTACTTATCTCATTCACCGGTGTCGCTTATCTTATGGCTAGAATATGAATCAACATCAGTTGGTGCTGCGACTAGGGAAAAATACAGACATTTCTATGGTGCAGTCATTCTTCATGCATGGTCTCCAGTATTTGCTGAAAAGGTTAGCTTCAGTGCAGACAAAAGCCACAAAACTATAAGGCAATCTCAGTTCCCCCTACGGCCAGCAGCTGCAAAGACTATCCATAAATCTCAAGGTGACACTTTGCCTAATGTGGTGGTTCACATGGGTAGTCGCAAAGTCAAGCATTCCCATTACGTTGCCCTCAGTAGAGTTACCTATTTGGCCGGCTTCAAAATACTGCACTTGAATGCTGAAAAAATTTCTATCGATCCTTTGGTAGTTACAGAAATGCAACGTCTCCGTACGCAATCTAGAATGCCCTTATGCTTATGCTACACTCCACCATATGCTCTACTACCTGCATTGACTCACCAGAATGTTCGCTCTCTCTATAAACACTTCATTGATCTCAAAGCTGACCACAACCATTCATCTGCTCATGTCATTGCCATGTGTGAAACACGTCTCTGTAGCCGTGATCTATCAGAACACTACCATATCAAATTCAATGGATTTAATATGCTACGTTGTGACCAACAAATTCATAGTTCTGCAAGCAGGCGTCCGCCACATGGTTTAGTAATGTATGCACACCATTCTTTGGACAATACCTTTGAGTGTATTTTGGCGAGGTTAGTCATACCTTCTGGAGAACTCATTCATATTTCCAAATGGCTACTGTCTATCGCTCGCCGCAATGTCTCACACCTCACTTTTATCAATGTATGCTGCAAATTGCACAAGATATAGATCTCAATGGGAATTTGACTATAGTTGGTGATTTCAACTATGACATTAGTACTGCCAACGGCTCACATAGAATCGTCCGTTTCCTCCAACAGTTACTACGTTGTTCTCAAATCAATTCTTCAGTCATAACTGACCATGAGACACTCATTAACCACGCATACACCAATGGCCCTTCTGCACGTTGCTCAACTTTCGAATGTTGTTGGTCTGATCATAAGGACCTCTATGTCTCTCATTCAAGCGTCTCAGTGACTACACCTTGATGTGAATTCCCCAACCATCACATTATCCCCTTCCAGTTATTTGAGTTTTTCATTTTGCTGTCTCATCCATTATACAATGCACTAATGCTTCCTGTTCCAGATGGCCACCTTGACGTCAATTTTTCAGATTTTTGCCTGCGGCACAAACCTCCAGAAGCCTCTATGCTTCAAAGTTATCGCCATATCTGACCAGCGTGAGTTCATAAATAACAATGGCCAAAAGCAGCATCTCATCATTGCTGACATTGCTGCAGCAGTGTGCAGGCGAAGCTGCAATTAAAGCTACTGTATATGACAATCACATCATACGAGTCAAGAAGAGTGTGACCTTGACAGTGAAGAATTACAGTGTCAGTGGGTCAACACTGGTATTGAAACAAACAGCAAAACTCCTCGACAGTGCCATGCACGTTACTGTCAGTGACAATGCCGAAAAACTGGCTGAGGCAATTATCATAATAATTATAAACCCTCCCAGTGAAATTCTATCAATTCAGGCGATCAAGGCCTCACCCGGCAACTCGCTGAAGACTGTCGAAGGCACCATAACACAGGTAAATGTTTACTTTTACCATCTAGACATTACAAAAGGTACCTTACTGCAAATGCATTTTCCTCATACATGCATAACTGTTATGCTTTCAATGAACAACTACCTGATTGTTTGATTTGTTTTATTGTTCTTATTATTCAAGAAAAGTAGTTTGCACTCAGGTGGAAGATAAGTAACGTTAGTAATATCACTATAGGAATGAAAGAAAAAGTATCATGGTGGAGTCTAATATTCAGTTATTCCAACAGGGTACAATCATTAGTTATGCCTGCAGACTCAATTTTAATGCCCATGACATGTGGAATCATTTTTAACCCTCAGCGAACGAAGTTTGAAAAGGGTTTTTGTTATCATCAATGTCTGTCTGATGGGCGGGTGGGCGTAACACTTTCGTTACTGGATCAGAACTCTCACACTAAAGCACTTACCCTAACGAAATTTAGTAATTCTGTATATGGCCTAGTGGTGCCTTTCGATAGTCACATTGGCATATGTTGGATATGTTTTACAAAATTTGAAAAAATAGAAAAATATACTTTTTTCGTTTCTGGAGCAGAACTCTGACACTACTGCACCTACATGCTTAAAACTTTGTCATAATATGTCTAAAATAGTGTAGTGGTGCCTTTTGGGAGTCTCATGGCCGTAAATACATATAGAATTTTCAAAATTAGGGCAAAATAGGGAAACTTTCTACTTTTTCAAACCTCCATATAAAAGACACTATTTACCTCACATGACTGAAATTGTATCAATAACATATCTAAATTATTGTGTTTTCACTTTTCAAACTTCATTTAGATATTCATTTCATGCTGATTA
Source organism: Alitta virens (assembly GCA_932294295.1). Classification (NCBI taxonomy): domain Eukaryota; kingdom Metazoa; phylum Annelida; class Polychaeta; order Phyllodocida; family Nereididae; genus Alitta; species Alitta virens. Next base: position 6,358,789 of record OW028574.1, on the reverse strand, counting down.
CATAATAATGGAAAGTCAGAAAAAAATGTTTCCAGAGCAGAAATCTGGCATCAATGTCACATCAACATATCTCAGCTGTTTTTTTTTTTAATATTTATTCTAGAGCAGGACTCACACACTTCTGCACCTACATGCATACAAAACTTAATAAGAATATGTCTTAAATAGTGTAGATACATTTTTGGGATTTCATGACCAGATCATTTTATATAATAAAGAAAATATGAAAATGTGGTACTCTTTCAAACGCTCATATTAATGACTCTATGATCATTACCTAAGTAGCCAATGCTATATCTAGATGATAGTACTTTACTTTTAAGCTTCATTTTGACATTGGTTTCATCTTTCTTCTTTATTTATAATAATGGAAAATCTGGCAACAAATGCTAAAAATTGTGATGCTTCCTTCATAACCCATACTTAGCAATGACTGCCATAAATGTTGTACAATTCATGTGCATACAGTTATTAAATATTTGATCATAGTATTGCCATGCTCAACCCATTCAACAGTTTTTGTTTATAATTAGCAATTTCATAATAATTAGTTGCGTAATGATCTATATTACTTTCACTTGACTGCAATACTTGTTGTTTTCTTCTTATACACCTGTAAAGTGTTTGGTTATAATGCAAATCAGCAACCCAACAATTCAGTAACTTTTGAAGGGAATATGGCAATTGATAAGATATAGTTCCTTCAGTTGCTAGCTAAATATAAACAGCAAGCAAAAAAATATTTTGACTTACAAAGGCATTATAATGGGTGTGTTAAGTATCATTCCATACAAAATGAACATTTAAGACTTGTATTTATTTGTATTTATACTTTATTTAAATACAAGTAAATACAAACCTTAAAGGTTCATTTTATATGAAATAATACCCAACATCTTTATATAAACCTTAAGGGGCATTCACACCATCATGTATAAGAGCTACGTATGACCATGTATGAACATTTTTTTCACTCCTGTTCATACTTGGCCAAACGTGATTCACTTGCCGAGCATTTCACGTATACTCAAGCTAATTCATAAATCACTCCTGATGCGCTTGACCACTCACGGACATACGTGAGGAGAGGAAAATTTTTTTGACATGTTTAAAACTGCAGCGGATGTTCTACGAGTAAATTGTTTATATGAGTTACGTAACATGTTCAGGGGTCAGTCGGCGAGCGTCCTATGTATGTTCTACGTACGTGAAACATACGTTCCACGTACATTCTTCATATGTGGCCATATGTAGCCATATGTGGCCATATGTAGCCATACTTGGCCACTGTCCATCAGTGGCCGTATGTAGCCATACGTGGCCACTGTCCATCCGTATATACTCACCATTCACTCGCACAGGTGATCTACGAGCGATCTACGAGTGCCTCACAAATGCCTCATGGATGCCTCATGGATGCCTGACGACGGACAAGCAATCTATGACTGCCCTTTGGTACGATCGTGAAAATAATTTATACGTGATTAACAGAGCATGAGTGAGCACGTTTAGCCAATTTTTGATGTACGTGGTCATACGTAGGTCTTATACGTGATAGTGTGAACACCCCTTTAGGATCATTATCATAGTCCATATATGAATATTTTGGACATATAAATGATAATCTTAGCAATGGATAATACTATTTATGCTCACTTGGCTTTACTCTAAACAGAATGGATTGCTATTAATGAGAAAGATATTTGTAAGACATTATATGAACAGTGAACAAATTCAAGAGTTAAAAAAAATAGGACATCTTGGACTCTAATTAACATCGGTAACAAGCTATGTAGGCCAGATGGCAATTGTTTCGGTTCATCGCACACACTATATTAACACTCAAAAAAATTATATTTTTCCAAATTTTGTAAAACATAGCCAAGATGTGTCAGTGTGGCTATCACAAAGCACCATTAGGCCATATAGAGTGTTACTGTAAAACATTTTGTTAGGGTAAGTGCATTATTGTTCAGCTCTATGAAAGTGTGTGTTAAGGGGGGTACTCACATAGCCGGTTTCCTCGATAAAGCCGTATTGCTTTCGTAGAATTATTTAATATTGCGCAAAATTGGGCATCCATACTGCAACTGTGGTTATCGGGAGGTTATCGTAGAAGACGGTAAACACACTTACTCGATTCCTCGCAGCCGAGAATAACCTCTAAAATCGACGGATGTTTTGCTCATGTTCAAAACTTCCGTAGAAAACTTGCAACCATAGTGAAGCCCTCGTTGCCGTAGAGGCACTCGAGGCATACGCCAAGTCACATGTGAGACACTCTTAGAAGCCGGCAGGTTAACCGTCACACATGTGGGTGTCAAGAATCTGGCGGAACTGGAACGTGTGTGACGACCAAACCGTCGACTTCTATGTGTGCATTCATGTGTACCACGGACAACTCACTGGTTTCTACATATAGAAAAATCAATACCTAAGTATGCTACGTGTGACTCACGTATGCCACGAGTAAGTCATCGGCTGCTACTTTAACAACGGGGGAAGCAGGACGGTTGCAGGGCCAGTTGGCTCGTCACATGACCTCGGCCAGCAGTCTATAATCATTCGCGGTGAGGTAAACTTCATTCACACCTCTGCCTTTGATAGAAACTGATCTATCTCACCATATTCTTCTTAGCTGCTGCTGTTGCTGTTCCTGTTTGCTGTTTCAACTTTACCTTTTCACCATGGGACCCAAGAAGAGATGCAATCTTGGAAAGAAAAAAGTCACAGAAGAAGAGCCTTCTTCACTTGCCTCTGGGGAAGAATTATTTGAGTCTGAAGAATCCAGTGTTCCTGCAGCTGCTACTAGTCCTGCCAGTTGTCTCCTGCCAAGTCTCCTGCCAAGTCTCCTGCCAGGTCTCCTGTCAGGTCTTCTGCCAAGTCTCCTGCCAGGTCTTCTGCCAAGTCTTCTCTGATGTCCACTACCAAGTCTTCTGCCAAGTCTTCTGCCAAGTCCTCTGATGTTGACATGGATAAAAGCGTCAGAGATCCAGACTTTGATGTAGAGAAGGAAAAGAAAGACACCCAAGAAGAAGATGATGATTGTGATGCCAGTGAATTTCCTGCCACCCAGGCCTCCTCTGCCACTGCTCCTGCTGCATCTCAGAAGAAGCCAAAAAAAAGACTGAGAAGCTTTTTTTACCTCCCAATGATGAGCAAGACATCGCTGACTGGTACCGGGAGAATGACATATTCTATGACAGGACAAGATGTGACTACAAGGATCATCAGAGGAAGATGAAACTCCTCGTGGACAAGGCACAGACCCTCAGTGTTCCTTGTACTGGGCTACAGTTAAAGACCTGGCTTGAGTCTATCAGAAGCAGTGCTGGGAAGCTCATCAAGCAGGGCCCTTCTGGTACAGACATTAGAAATCGGACAGAGAAGGAGAAGTGGATTATCGCTTACTTTGGGTTCCTTGAGCAACACATCTCCAAGGTGCCGTCTCATCAAGCTGTCAACCTAAAGAAGAAGATTGCGAAGAGCAACAAGCAACTGCCCAATTTTGATGACAGTTTCAGTGCAGGGCAGCAAGATTCTGGGCCTGAAGAACTGGAAGAAGTTGAAGAAGTTGACGTCGAGCCAAGTCCAGTCTTCCCAGCGACAACCAAGGGTGGTCCCTTCAAGAAGAGGAAGAATACTTGTGATCATTCTTCTGCAACAAGCTCCAAATTAGCTGACATTGTCTAGACTGCTCATCAAAGCCATCGCACAGCCTCCTCCTCCTGCTCCTGCAAATCCGAAGACCCTGAGAATCCGCTCGATGAACAGGAACATCTACTGGAACAGAAACAGGATAAGGTGATTACTTCTTCAGAGACATCTGAGTCATAAGGAAGGACGAGTTCATCAGCTGGCTCATGTTGAGCAAACTGGCAGGAACATTGTCACTGGCAGACAGCAAGGATCCCACTGAAGGAGAGTTCAAGGAAGAAGAACCAGGCACCACTGGAGAAGGTACAGCAGGGAAGACGCCCAATGAAGGTCCAGGTCCAGAAGACTGGTGGGAACGTGGCAACTGAAGAAGCTCCTGCAGGCGGGGTTGTTTTGTGAAATCTTGCAGGCTTCTCAAATCATATTGTCTTGCCATGGGACACTTCCTTCCTCCGAGTTGACATATTCCACCAAGTACAGTCATTGTAATTTGGCCAATCGTATGTGGTGTCATTTCAGCAATTTCTCCAGCTTCCCGCCGAGCCCCAGGATTGACCTGATGGGTGACTGGATCTTCATGGTCAAGCGTGTTGTCCTGGGTTGTTGCAGCATGCAAGGACTAAAGATTCCACCGTCTTGGTTTTCTGGGGCATAGTGGTTAGCAGACATCTAAACCTTGATGACAGGATACCAAAGGCATTCTCCACAATTCTTCTGGCTCTGGAGAGTCTGTAATTGTAGATCCTCTGCTGTTTGGTCATGTTGTGCAGAGGCAGTGGTTTCATCAGCCAAGTTCTCAATGATGAAGTATGGTACAGGTCTGTCACCACCAGCAATAGGTTTAGGTGGACCGTCCAATGGTCCCATCTTCTAGAGCTTCCCTCAGCTGCAGCAGCAAAAACTCCTCCATCAGATCCAGAACCATTTGCATCCCAATCCACATAGATGAACTTGTAGTCTGCATCCACAAGAGCCATGAGTACAATGGAATGGAAGCCCTTGTAGTTATAAGTTATAGTAGAGTGACCTCCTTTGGGAGGACACCTGATGGCCACATGCTTCCCATCTATGGCAATACAATGGAGAAAGTTTCGTCTTGTCTCAAACAGCTGTGCAACCTCTCTCCACTCTTCTGGTGTTGTTGGACAGGAGATGATATCTTCTGCATACTCGGCTATGATGGCTTCACACACTTCAGGAATGATGTTGCTGATGGTGTTGTGGGCCACTCTGAAGCCATACATCAATGACTTGTAGCTGTTGCCAGTTGCCAAATACCTCAGGGTGATGACAATCCTGAGTCCGGGATCCAAAGCTTTCCTCCAGAAGGTGTCTTGTTTGCTAATTCTAGGCCCAACTTTGGCAAGCAGGTCTTGGAACATGGCTGGCTGCATTCTCACTAAGTTCTTGTAGTGGGTTCCATCCTCCATCAATAATTCATTCATCAACCGTTCGTATTGGCCCATCTAAGGTCTTCGCAATAGCCATGGCCTCACCCAAAATATCTTCCTTCTCCTTCTCTTAATGACTGCTTGTCTTCTTTCTGCAGCTCTTCTGGACTGTTCTTCATCATGCATAATAGCATGTGCAATAGTTGTTAGTTGCACATTTAATTTCAAGCTGGCCTGAGCCAATTTTACAATGGTTGTTGGTTGGTCTACTGCATGTGCCATGGTCTGATCTGCCGGGTGACCGTAATTCACACCTCGCGGCCGCCAACTCACCCGTTGTCTTAAGTCCCGCCCCTTTTGCTTCCAACAACGGTGGTGAAGTCGTCAATATGGGGTATTACATAATTTTACGAGAGCAATACGGCTTCACCGGGAAAACCGGCTATGTGAGAACCCCCCTTATGAATTTTGCTCTGGAAATGAAGTGCAACGCCCTCCCTCCTGCCTGTCAGATGAACAATTAACAATTTTAATGATGCCTGTGTGCTATGTGGGATTCGCAAAACAAGCGTATGGTGAAGTTTCATTTAAGACCACCAACAGATTCATGCACTCTTAATAGAACGTATTGTCACTTTCATGTAACTTATATTAAAGGGGTACTAAAGGATAATTGTATGTTGATTTTAAAAGTTTAATTACATGTAAAATAGTATATTGCTGTGAAAGGAAATGTCTTAAAGTCGGGTTTGGTTTTGTTTTAAGACAATTTAAAGTACAATTTGCGCCACCCCCCACATGGGTGGGGGCCGCCATTATTGCACACGGCACGCAATCTGGTGACGTCACTTATGTACTAAGTACTGAATGCAATCCTCCAAAATCAAGTTTAGTATGATTTTAAGCCAGTTAAAAGTGCAATTTTCAACATCCCCTGAAACGCTGGAGGCCGCCATTTTTGCTCACGGCACACATATTATTGCAGTTCTTATTACCACTAGTACATGATAACACCATGTAATTATAATTTATATAATAAGTTTACATTTAGTATCACTATCAGCTGGGCACATGTATATGTTCCTAATACACTGTATTGAGTTTTCTAGATTTTATTAAAAGGATGTTCCTTCAGTAATCTTCACAAGATTATCATAATGAAGAAATATTAAAGGGCCATCCAAATTGATAGGTTTATAAATATTGAATCCCGATATTTTCTGGTAGGCCAAAAAGTTATATTCACCATCAGTGTCACAATTACATTGACTTAAAAGCAAATCAGCCTGACACCTTGTCATCTAGGTGCTAAGTGCAATTATATATGTTCCTATTAATTTTACTTAACCAGTCATGTTCATTGCAATTATACTGAAGGCTAGTGAACCAAATCCTTCATTGCACAACTAAACTGTGAGGCATAAACAGGTAGAAAGACGGTATTGACACCAATAAAAAATAAATTTGCGGCTCTAAAAGCTGTGAAAAAATAAGTTATCTGTGATATGAGTTTTAATAATGAGGGAAATTAGGCATACAAAATGGCAAATCTAGAAAATTTAGCCTATCATAGATTTATTTGAAACTCACATGTGACAATACACCCAAAGAATTAGTAATGGATTATTGTTAGCAATTTCGACTCAATTCATTTAATTTTATGTGTAAATAACACATTTAGGCCTATATAATTGCATTGCTTAACATATTTCAATGGCAATTTACTTGACACTTGGTAAGAACCATGAAATTCTCTTAGTATAACAAAGGTTTAAGTGCAATTAACCTGTTTCTGAAACTTGGACTAAAATGCAGGGTCTCTAGAACTCTAGGCTGAGACCTAAGACAACAGTGACGTATTTCCGGCGAGTGCCAGACGCCCGGTAAAGTCAAAATGGCGGCCTCCAGTGTTCACAAGACAGTGCTAATAAATGCCGGATATTACATTACCAGTGCGCATATACAAGTTATGTATAGCGTGGATGTGATCCAATGGACCAAAGCTAACATCTGAGAGGTAAAGTGCCCAAGGTGTTAGTTCCCCTTTAACCAATAATAAAACAATTAAGGCAATTATTCGCACAGGGGATTCACAGTGGCTAAGCTGTTGCGTGAATATTAATTTCTTGAATATGATAAGTAGCTTGAAGCTTCGTGGCCGCCTTATGTAGTCTTTGATGAGGTTGTATCACAGAAGCTGTTGGTGGCCAAACACGATGAATAAGTTGGAGTCTGAAAATGTTTCTACGGAAAATTACATGACCTTTAATGATGAAATTAATTCAATTGACTGGAATGTTCATGATTTCAGGGAATTCTTCTACTTCATATTGATTTGCTCTTTGCTAAACAATTTACCAGTTCTCATCATTGTGCCTGGGCTGAAGAGCCTGCAGAATTGCACTGGTGATGCTATAGTCAGCCTGGCTGTGACAGACCTCTGCCTGACAGCGTTCAATCTAGGAAGACTTATTTACATGCAGATTAGAGAAATCAAATTCATGGACAGAAACTGGTTAATATGTAAGATGGATGCAGTAGTCAACACCTCCTTGGCTGGGGTGTCCATAATGACTTTAGCCTTAGTCACTCTGGATAAATATATGTCCCTCAAGTACCCATTGCATTACAAGTTAATGGTGACAAAAGCCAGGATGAGAAGGACTCTGGCTGCAGTCTGGGTCATCACATTTTCCTTCTTCTCCATAACTGCCTTTCCTTCTTCTCCTGTTCCACCAACATATTCCCTGACGGGTCTCTTCTGTATGCCTGACTTCACCATTTCTACGATCTTCACTTCAGTTGTCATTGGCCTATACCAGGTGAGCATCATACATTGTAGCCACGAGGCGAAATATTCATAGGCCTACATGCCTATTAAATTGTTCTATACATGTCTGCATTTTGAATTTTTGAGTGTGGTATGGGACGGAAGTGCATGCTAATGTTACCTCTCAATATTGACAGTGAAAATTGTATAAAGAAAATTTAATTTAGCAAAAAAGGATATCCAACAATTATTAAAGAGCATAATGATACATGAAAATTTGGGTCAATCCATATGAATTCACCGAAAGCTCCCCAGGTCACCATCTCAATTTTTTTTTTTAATTACCATTTGTCGTAGGTCTTTATAATTAATGGAAAAATCCAAAATTTCAGGTCTCTAGTGTCAATGGTTTAGAAGATGCAGCAATTTGAAATTTATTTTTTTTGCGGAAAAGCCAAACGGCATGAATTTCCAAGTTAGGACGTCCATTTCTCTCTTTTTTTCATAATGTAGGCATGAAATTTTGTACCTAGGGTAAAGAAGTTGTATTGAATCCATGTATGCTGTAACATCAGAGCTATTGGTGATATTTTTAAAAATGCAATGCTCTGAAAAAGGGCGAAAATGGGAAACGTTGCAAAACGAGACTTTATTTTTTGCAGGGCTCTGTGAAATCTATACAAGAAAAAGAGCTCAAATTTATTTTCTTGCTTCTTATGGTCCACCTGCACATATATGAATGGCCAAAACCACCTTATTTGCAAAAAGATGGAAGCCAGAGTAGTTTTAAAAAGACAAATAATTTACGATTGAGAAAAAAGCCCTTTATTCTAATGTAATTTTGACCAACAAAAGAGTTCACCATCACTTCCATATTTTTTTCCCAATTTCACACACATCTAGTGGTCCTCTGGTTTAAATATCATTGTGGTGGTCAGATTCCTTCATATTTGTATGAATTTTTCAAAAATCGATCTTTATATATTAAAAAAATAAGTCTTTTGTGATTTCCTAATATTTGCATAAAGATTTGAACAGTTAAATTTATCTATTCATTTGATAAACATGCTTTAACATTTATGATGCTATATTGATTACATAATCATCAAATGTTACAAACTAAAGGTATTGGGGGAAAAGCAAATGCATGGTTAATGAGCCACCCAGTGATATGGGAGAGCACACTAACTCACTGGGAGAGCACACAAAGTCAAGTGTCAGGCCTGTGGTATTAGATGTTTAAAATTAATAATACTGCCAACATTTTTAATCATGGCTTTCTGAAAATTTTACCCCAACTACCATTTGTTCTATATCTCCGGTGTAGAAAACCCTCTCAGCTGTTAATGTCTTGATTAAAAATGTTTATGGGCAAACATTGTAAAAATGTTGGCAAATACTGTAAAAATGTTTGTCATTTGGTGATATCTTTCTGATTAAGAGGTTTCTGATATCATATTACTATCTCGTTTTAGGTTGTTCCAAGTTTGCTCAGTTTTGGTTCATTCATCGGCATTTGGCGAATACTGAAAAAACAGCGAAAGCTCAGGCATCATCTGCAGGCGTGTGGGTCATCTCTCAGAGCTGGCACCTCCAGGACCACCTTGTTCACTCAGCACGCCCGGATGGCTGCTACACTACTACTGATGACATCATCATTTTATGTGATGTGGGTGCCCTTCTTCATTGTGGTGCCTTTTTGGGGAATGGTGACAGGGCATTCAGTCCATCCTGTGGCAGAGAGAGAGCAACTGCTTGGCTTGGTGGTTTCAACTCTGCTATTACACCCCTCATTTATCTCAGAACCATAACATCCTACAGGAAGAAACTAAAGGAGGCTATTTCATCGCTGGTGCAGAAATACAGGACGTAAAGCCCTAATCACCCACCCACCCATTTCATCGCTGATACTGAATGCATCGAAAACAGGAATTGCTTACCAGTGAGACTCAAAAAGTTTTTTTTTTTTTTGTTTACTTAAATTACAGGTGGCAGTCGGCAATTATGTTTATGGAACTACATAGAATACAATTATAAGAAATTTCTGCACACTACAAAGGCTGGGACACTCTAGTGCATAGGAGAATGCCAGTGATTGGCTAAAAATGGTCGCGGACTTTAAAGAGGGCACTTGCCTTTTCATGTAAATAAAGGTCAGGTCATTCTTGGTAGCAGAACATTTGCTAGTCTTTGTGGAGTACTCAACCTTCTTACTGTATTCTGCACTTTTCAATGATGAAATATTTCAGATGATGCCTTTGCTGAAACACGGTCCTATTATATTGTACAAAGGCACCTATTTGGCTCCACCATGCAGGAGAAAAACGAGGTTTTAAAAGTAAAACTCATGTAATTAGATAGTGATGATAAGACGCTAAAAAGACTGGAATAAAAAAAACAAAAACATTAAAAACTCAATATTGTGGTGAGATGTTGGGCTTTGCTTCACACGAATTACCTACCATTACAAATATATTAAAATTGTATTTTACATTTACAAGCATAAATTTGGGGTAACAGTTATTGCTGGACAGATAATTGTTATCTAATCTGTTTTGTACATGTACTTTGATTGTGTTTTTAGTTAATTACTCTATAATGGCAAGGGTGGTAATGATGTTTGTGAAAATCTCAAACGCCAGTGACTAAGACAGGACTAGGGTCCTCTATGGTGCAACTCTCTCCCATATTTAGTACAGGCGTAATTAACTTGTTATTAAACGTTTCCATTTGTGTTCTTATAGAAATTATCTTTTAATGCAATTGCGTGCATATTATTAATATGTAATTGGTAATTCCTGCAGGGCATTAAATGTAATAATGTGATATTGTATTGTTTACGCCATATTAAAATGAAGTTTCTTGCTATCTTAATTATCAAGCCTATGAAACGGTTCTCTTAACATGCCACCCACCAGTTGTTTCCTTTATATGAAATATGCATTACCAGGTTAACAACTTGTAGTTCAGATTTACATGTAATTGTAACATGCGTATTTGAATTTATTATATCTAATACTTATTGTAAATGGTATTCTATTAAAAACAAGAAAGTATAGGTGTAGTAGTGGATACAAGCTTTTACTGGACATTTTACTTGACCTGATATCATTAATAAAATGGTCCGGAAATGGTTTCTTAAGCCGATAGTTGACTTATCAAGCTGATTGAAAAACAGTACAGATTCTTTATTTCCAAAAAAATAAAAATGAACCTCAGGTTTACATAAAATTATCAAATTTCAATGTACAATCTGAAAAAAATAAAAATTAAAAAAAAGGTATAAAACTGCCCATGTGGGAGATTAGAGTACAAAGGCCTTTTCAATGAAAATCTTTAGTTACCTGGAAGTGTACCTTAGATTTTTATGGGAAAAAAAGTGTACCTCCATATGAATTTTTTAGAAATCAAAGAGTCATGCTCCTATTTTGTTGATGCATATGCTAGTTTTACCTCGGAGAAATTAGTGCTAATTTCTCCAAGGTTTGACATTGTCCGCTCTTGGTAAGATATACTCCAATGGATGGTTGTATTGATCTGATGGAAGGTTCTTTTCTCTTATCCCAACGTTGAGCAGTCATCGCTGACTAAATTACACTACGGCTGCGCTGTAGATAAAAGCAGTGATTAAATGTGATAATGTGTTAAAAACAAGAAAGTATAGGTGTGGTAGTGGATACAAGCAAGTTAAAATCCAGTACTAAAAATTCTGTTGCGTTCAGTCCCTCACCTCAAGCCAATCCTACTACCGAAGCGGCCATGAGGACAAGCCACACAGGCATAGCCTGAATACTGACAGCAAGAGCTTGTCTTTTACCTCTGTAAATGCCAAATGAAGATCGCTGATTCATTGAGAGCTGATCGATATTTTCTGTATTCACTAAATGACTTAAATGGTCAGCTGAGCCAAGCCCTCTCCACGGATATTTTCTTTATTCTCAGAAATGACGTCATCCCCACGCGCCCTCAAGCTTAGGGCTGCTTGCTCAAAGCTAAGGACTTTCAATCATGCTTAGCATTTTTGCTTATTTCTTCGTAATAACTGGGAGTACAATCAAACGGTTGGTATCAACGTGTTTGCAAATAATTGGGAATTTCATATGGTGGTAGAACGTATCTCAGGGATTGTCAGGGACTGAGAGAATCAAGTTGGTTTGCATCGGTATTTTTTAGGCATATTTAACACTGGATATTGGAGGGCTGGCTGTCAAATTAGTTAATTTTTTTGTGAAAGAGGAGAGGATAATATGTTAATTTTGAGAATACAAGTATTTAATCCACTCAGTTGTCACACTTTGTGGAATAAATTCCTGTATTCCTAAAATAAACATGACTAAAAATTATTTTAGTACTGGATTTTAACTTGCTTGTATCCACTACTACACCTATACTTCTTGTTTATAAGACACACAGCGATTTGTCAATACATGTTTTGATTATTATAATATGGTAGGGCAATATGAAACAGTTGGTCATTTTGCCCAAATTGGTTGGTGTATCATCTTGCACTCTAAAAAATGATTGTCTGATTTTAAACAAAATCAACTGTTAGCTAGTGTCCATCCAAACACTGGACCAAAACAGACAAACGGTATTATGTGAAATTTCAGACAAACTTTGTTGGGTGACATTTTAACAGTTAATATTGTGTAGATTAGAAATAATTACTAAGCAGGATGACATGGAAAATGTGTGAATTCGGAACAGATTTTTTCTGACAAATACAATAAATGTCTAAGGATTTCATCTGCTTCAGACAATTTTCATGTGTGCTTTTATCATGCTCTTTGTCTGTTTCTCCCAAACTTGTGTATTTTACATATAAATATGTAAGGATTTTGTCTGCTTTATGTTTCATTGAGCTTTTCTGCCCCCAAATTTGGGGTATTACCATCTAAACTGTTAAAAAAAACCAATTCGGTGAGCAAATAAATAATACCAAGGTCGGTGAAGCCCTTTAACAAATGTTTAATCTGTGTCAGGTATCATCCCTTTATCATTCATGAATAAACACATCCAGTAGTTATCAAATGAAGGATCACCATAACATTAATGGTGCATTTTTTTTTTAGAATATTTAATGTCTTTGTTTTAAGTCCTTGTTTGCATACCGACCTACCATCGGACCCACCAGACTGAGAAGTTGTAGCTGTACAGGGTGCGGCGTAAAAACGTGCACTAGCTGCTACCTCTTTTGTTGTTAGCTGCAATCATACACACAAAAGTAATAATAGTCCTAAATTATCTTATGAATATATTTGTTTCCTCAAGAATGATAGATAATATGGTTCTAAATATAGCAAATGCACACTTATCACACCTTCGGGTAATTTTAAGCTCGGCCTTTGTAATACAAGCATTAGATTATGTCACTGATCATACAGATGTGTTACAGACACCTGTCTTGACCTTTGCCCCCACAAATAGGGCAAATAGATTCATGTTTAATAAGAAGGTAGAGCACTTTGAGGCGGAGAGTGCAATTTTGGGTTCAGGTCAATTTTCTGTCTTTTCTGTCTGATTAACTGTCCCATCCTCCTGAAAATCATGTGATTATTTCCAGATAAGGTGTAGATTCAAATTGTTCCTCTGAAATGCCATTATATTTCTCTGTTTCAGTTTTATGACCTTGCTTGATCAAAACTGGAACCAACCTTCTTATCATCTAATGCCATAATATATATATATGCATGTACAAAAAAACACTGAAGGAGGATTCTGTGCAAATATTATATTTGTAAATTTTTCTGCAACTAGAGATACCATGCAAGCAGTTAGAAATCTGACTTGTGTGATGTGTATTTACACGCACCGCAGCATGCACCCTCTCAACAATTCAGACTCTGATATTATAAGATCAAAAGTATCAAAATGACCAAATGCTTAAACCCCTGACTAAATGTGGCAAAACTTTAAAGACCTCGCAAGCATTTGGGTAACCCTAGAGCTATCCTGAAAGAGGAGCTGCCAAGTGCAAGTTTTTAGGCAGCACCCTGCAAATAGCATTGTAAGTATCTTTGTCTGCTGCAATTATAGCAGTTGACCCAGCAGCTTTATTTGTGTACAACAACAGACAATGTAATGTCTTGGCCTAGCATGATGTGATGTTTAGAATAATCAGCTGACTTTCTCTTGTAATCAAAGAAACAATGTGCAACAAACGAAATCAATTTCAGACATTCATTTTGTGTGATGGAAACATTATTTCTGTCCCATTCAGCTATGCTACCAGTTGATGTTCAAATTATTTTATTCACATACATGAGTGGCATAAAATTATATAAAGTAAAACCCCAAATAAATAAAAGTAATTAACAACTGCTTGTAAAAGGAAATTGTAATAACAAATAAAAGTACCTTTGATATTAAGACTTATGAGACACACAGTGTCTCAATAATGAGCACCACCTCATCATAATCTAACATACACTCCATCCGTCTATCACGAGTGGCTAACAATTTTAATAAGGTGCCAATATGCACCTGATCATAATTATCCAATTCATCTATTAACCAGTGCTTCTCATCCAGATTGATATCAGTGATATCATTTACATTGTATCTATAGAATAACTCTCTGATGTTGTGTCCAAAACCGAAAAAAGACAAGTTACACAATAATAGCCACCAGGTGGCTATGACAGAATACTGCAATCCTATTGGCTGAAAATGTTCCCGCCCTTGACTGTGATTGGCCGAACCAAAGTGCATCCAAGCAGTAGTATTTTTAGGGCATTTTAGTATATATTTGTCATCTTATCATTCAATAGATTTTTGTTATTTCTCTGCGAAAGTCATATTTATTGAATCTGTGGGTTGTGGTTTTCTATGTCTGAAAAGCAAAATGAGTACCACGAAAGTTATCAACTTTTGCCCCAAAAACGTACCAACTTTTGCACCAAGAAAGCCCCACTCTCATCCCAAGAAACTACCAACTGTCATACCACGAAAGTACCAACTTTTGTACCACCCAAATTACCAACTTTCGTGCCACAAAGCTGCTAACCTGCCCCCCTCACTGGCGGTTTTAGCAAATTAACTGAACGTACAGAGCTGTATTTATATCCATGGATGCCCCTATCACAGATACATCTACTACTGCAAAGAACAATGCAGTAGATGCAGTATTTTTGGCTTAAAAGACAAAAAACAGTCGGCGATGGGGGCAGGCGGGCAGGGTGCCCAAGTCCCCTCTCTTGCGGTCTGGGAGCCTATGTTTAGGCAAACTTATCTCTGGATGTAGTTTACCTAGAATACTGGTTGATACATTATTAGACAGGTGCTCTCTTATTCTTATTAGTTGTGGTAATATCACATTTCTATAGCCTTTAGTTTCGGAACAATGTTGAGTTGAAAATGACGCAAAATACAACTAATCTTGTCAGTTATAAAAATCGCATTTTGCATCATTTTCAGCTCATGATTGTACCCAAACTAAAGACTGTAGAACTATGAGGAGGAGGAGTTACTCTTACAAAGCTACATACCTGTTGCTTGAATTAGCCTTCACTTCCGTGGTGTGTAACATATGTGATAGCTCTATTACTTTTGTGGTATGACAGTGCTATCACTGTTGTGGTACGAAGGCTTCGTGGTGCGAAGATTTCGTGGTGCGAAGGTGTCGTGGGGCGAAGGTGTCGTGAGGCGAAGGTGTCGTTGGGCGAAAGTAAGTGCTGTCGCAGTCCGACAGCTCAACTTTCAGGGGGCGAAGTTTCAACTGTCGGGGGGCGAAACCTCTACTGTCGGGGGGCGAACCTTCGCACCAAGAAGTGAACTCCTCGGCCACCATACATTTTAGCATAATGTTTGCTGTTTCATTACCATAACATAGAATCACAACACTACTGTTTAAATAACTGATTTAGCAGCTTTCAGCATACTATTTTTGTCATTAACATCAATAACATTACCTAAATACTTGGCATTTCTGACATTCTTTAAACTAACACCATTGACCGTCAGTGTCTCATGTTGATCTTTACTGAATACAAGGAACTGTTTTTTTCAAAAATGTTGCAAACAATAAGCCAGGAGTTATTGATATATTTCTATTCTTTTGGCATGGGTACCATAGTTCCAACCATCATAGATGCTGGACAAACTCCATGTACAAGCATTGCATTTACATAACACTGTTAATAATACATTCAATATATGTGGGGCATGTATAAAATTATCAGATTCATGACAGACACTCTTCATCCCCCCCCCCCATATTTGTATTTGCAACATCTTCAACACTAACATAAGACTGCAAATTGTTGCTGTTAACATTATTCATAATTCTATTTGGTAGTTAAATTTAAGTAGAATAACAGACCATTGCAAAGTGCTAGGATAGCATACGTGGATTGTGCACAATAAACGATCAGTTATCTTCATTAAAATATTGTGCTGCAGACAAGACACATTTCGGACATAATTTTTGTAAAAAACGAGCTCAAAATAGTTTATATAATTATATATATTAGATACTGGTATGTTTTCAGATATCAATGACTATGTTTTTAAGTACTTGCACATACACCATTGCTGTCAAAAATACTTTGATATGTAAAAGACGTTAATTGCCATTTATTCTTTTAATTTAGCTCATTTCTATTCTATTGTATATTATGTGTTTTAATTTATGTTTTTTGTATCAAAGTACTCACAGGACCTATTTGCAAAACAGCTTTTGCTGAAATTGTAAACCCGTTTAAATATATTTTAATAAAAATAATAAATTAATAAAGTGGTGCATCTTGTCCGCTTCTGACAATGATTGTGTTTTATACTTTTGCTCCCGATTATTAACAGAGCTGTCTTTTAGTTTGTCAGCCAACTATGATTTTTGAGAAACAAGTTTGAAGTCAGCAAAGACAATTAATTGTACAAGTCTCCGAACATTCCAGTATATATTATAAAATCTGATGTTTTGGCGGTACGTACCACTACTAATACTACTGTCATAAGGCTGACTATTATTAAAATTTTGATTTAAGTATAGACGTATGAGTTATGACGCAAGCAGCCTTATCTAAGAAGTTAAAATATAGAGTGTGAAGTGGAAAACCCTCCTTACTTATCAGTAAATCAGGTTACATACATGTCGAGGTCTTTACACTGTTATCACCAAATCGGTGTCTGTAAATACAATATCAAGGAAGATCAGTGACAAAAATCTAAGGTTTTTGACACAATTCTAATTTATGTCATTGTTCAAATGGGAAGATGAATTGCGGCAATTTTAACCGAGTCAACTGACGTAAGGTGTGATTTTTTTAATTAGTGTTTATGAGTTAATTCCTATCCAATTCAACACACTGACAGGTGCCACTCCATAGTATAGGGTACCATGGGCAACATTGCTACATGTATGTGGTTTGTGACTGGAATGAATTTGTTTCTGTTTCCTTGTGACACTAACAACTTATCTAAAGTTATATTCACGAATTTTCTTTATTATATAATTACAATAAAAATATCGGATTTTATTTTAGTATTAATTTGTATTTGCTCGTATAATATAACCTCATCATTACAGAGGGTTAAAAGTTTAATGGTAATGATATATACCTGATACCAAAAAATGCTCTTTATATATTGGTCTTAAAATTGCTAAATGAACATGGTGCAGGGAAATTGTTCTAAAACGAGTTCTGTTGTATCTTTTATTTAGTATTATGCTGAAAAACTGACAATATCGAATATTAAAATGATATTAAAAAAAAATGATAATAAAAACAGTAAACCAAGACACCTTGTAGTAGAGTTTATCACTGTAAGTAATCGATCCAATTTCAAATTTATCACAGAACACAAGAATTGACAACTAATTGTGATATCAGTGGCTTCCCTAATCATCCATGTCTTGTTAAATGTCCATCCGTATGTATACGTTTAATAGCTGCTGTCCTGCATGTCCCTGTGTGTCCACATTTCCCATGCTGATAAGAGCTGATAACTGCTTCAATACTTGGGAACCTAGAGTGTCTGATAAGGCATAGAGCTAGCAGATCTCACGTAGTGCTACGGTGAGGCTGGACTTCACAGTTTGCCATATTGTTGAGTTTTCTTATGGAGTAGTGACCGGTGTATAGGTCGTCTGTATTTCTTGACGAAGGTAAGAGATTTTTTATCAGTTCGCAGTAGGCCTAGTATGATATTGCCTTCATGGCTAGTCTAATAGTATGTGGGAGGGTGGGTGATTAGAGCTTTACGTCCTGTATTTCTGCACCAGCTGGGCTAATAAGGACAGGCAGGAACCATGACAATGAGATGAAGGATGAAACAGCCATCCAACTTAGGATCGACCGGGAATTGAACATGGGACCAAGCGGCTGGAAGCCCAGAGCGCTACCTCTGAGCTAGGCCCCTGTCCTGTCTAATAGTATGTAATATTACCTACACGTGGCAGGTTGGGCTATACGTTTGATTCTGCTACATGTATATATTGAACAATCGCCTTTGTTGTTTGGATAAAAAAGGCAGGTGGTTGGTGGGTGATGGATTGGGGCTTTACGTCCTGTATTTCTGCACCTGATGGGCTAATTAGGATAGGCAGGGACTATGGCAATGAGATGAAGGATGAAACGGCCATCCAACTTAGGCTCAAATGGAAATTGAACCCGGGACCCAGTGGTTGGAAGCCTAGTGCGCTACCACTGAGCCAGGCCCCCTACTAAGGGGCAGGTGGTATTATGGTGGCCTAGTGAAGGTGTCAGCATTGAAAACCTTTGCCCCTGCATCAGCCATTTTGACTCACAAGTTAGTCAGCTTTATCCAATGAGTTATTCAGCTTTTTAGTCATTGTCATGCCGAGTAACAGGTATTGACCAAGAAGATGGTCAACATTATTACTGACATAGCAGGGCTCAACATAAACTTTTTCATCTTCTTGTCCCTCGGACAAGTAATTTTGGAGTTTAACTTGTCCCCTGAGAATCTTACTTGTCCTGATTGAGATTATACATATTGCTGATACTTCAATTCCTTTGATTAAGCACAATGTATTTTATTCTAGAAGTGAACTCATGTTAAATTGCAATTAACCATTGACACTTACAGTGAAGTTCAATCAACTCCTATTCACACCTATGATCTGTTAAGCAAATGCCCAATTGCAATTTGCTAGTGTTAAATTGGATTTGAATGACTAAAAGAAAATTAAGCCTTTTAGATTTCACTTGTCCATTCGGACAAGTGCCTGAAGTATTTTGCTTGTCCCTGGAGACTTTTTACTTGTCTCGGACAATCGGACAAGTGTTAATGTTGAGCCCTGCATGATAGCAGGCATTGAGTAAGGCTGACTAAATTGTTAGTCAAATCTATTACGGGTGGTCAAACATTCTAGACACATTTAAAATGTCTACAGTTAGTCAAAATATCTAAATAAAATTATCAAAATGTGTAACTAAATTATTGCTTAGATTAATGGTGTAGTCCATGAGAATTTCAGTGTGGGTTTATTTCCACTTTGTGCAGTGTTTAATTAAGAGCCAAATCATTGGTCCTGAGAGAAATAGTCATTACCGTCTACCGCTGCATTGCAATTCCACTGTTTGCGAATAGATCAATACCCATGTCGAGGCGCCGACTTCTCTTGACGGGTGGAAAGGGCAATGAGATGATGGATGAAACAGCCGTCCAACTTAGGCTTGAATGGGAATTGAACCCGGGACCCATTTTCCTACTTTGTCTGTCCCTGACTTTACCGCCCTCATACAAGTAGCAGCAGTTAATGCATGGACACTTGTCAAGGGGTAAAGTAATGGTAGATCATTGATGCCAAAATATTTTTACAGATAAAGTTGTTCTGATATGTAATATGAAGTGTAAAACTTTAACAAAGCACAAATGTTCCAAATCTAATTTGTGAAGAATAAGGAAATTTTGATTTGTGAATATGACGGGGGGGGGGGGAATAATTGCATTGATCATCCCCCCCTTCCTCAAAATGTTAGGGTTAAATATCCCCCACCCCCTGTATCTACGCCCCTGTATACTGCAGATTTCACAGATTTAGAATCCAGAACTCTCGTTGACTGAGATACGAAATCTGCTATGATAGAAGTATCAGGCAGAACTTCCCACATCCCTCCTACTTGGGATTTAAAACTTAAAAACAGTCAAAAACTATATCACAGATATGAGAGTAACCTAATTCCATCACATTGCATGCACCCATGCACAGTCGAAACTATGTCTTGTTTCAATGGCACTGAAGTTCTGACAAATAATTGATCCTCTGTTAACATACAGATTTTATATAAAAACCTGTAACTTTAACATTGTCATTCTTTTCCATGGTTTGGCACATTCTTATAAACCGACAATAGACAAGATTTAGAACGCTATAAGTGTATTTGAAATTAATGGAAAGTCCCTTTTTGTCTGCATAGAGAAGTATTCGATTTACAATTACTCAGATAGCTTGGCCAATTGTTCTACCATTAATAACTGTACAGCTGAACAATTGATAATGCAGCTGCAGCCATGGAGTTGATAGTAGTAATTAATTTACTAGACATTACAAGAATAACAATTGGTAGCAATTTTAGTTTGGTCCTTGATTTAGGAAGGGTTCGGTAGCCACTAGAACACATTTGAATTACAGCAGGGGCTCCGAAATGACATTATATTTTAGCAGATACTCCAAAAAAAGAAAAAAAGAACTGATGAATAGGTCTACATGAGACTACAATCTGACAAAAACATTCCTGCTAAAATTGTAATCATCAATTCCCCAAATCATATTTTCTTACATGAGACTAGAATCTCACAAACACATTCCTGCTGAAATTGTAATCATAAAATTCCCCAAATCATATTTTTTTACATGAGCCTAAAATCTGACAAAATGGTGCAACACATTCCTAATATTATAATCATCAAATTCCCCAAATAATTTTTATTTCATGAATCTATTATTCTCAATTGGCAAATGATGAGATGATGAGTATGTCCCTTTACAATATACATTTTACACTCACCAGTGCAATTTCACATTATGTACGCCGTTGTACAAATCCTCGTGTACAACAGCATTCAGCCAGAGCAGGCACTTCTAGCGATCTGACTTACTAGTACATTTTATTAAATAACTTCGTCAGTTTTCAGCCGATTCTTAAAATTCCAACATTTTCTGAATGCTTAGGTCGTCACTTATCTGACTGGGATTAATCAATTAGAAGAATTGTAGACGAAGCGCTATTTTCCCGTGAATCGTAACAGGTAAATAGAATTTCTGGATAGTAGACATTTTTATTATCTGACATTTGCATGGGGTTCAGTGGTACAAAACAATTACACAATAGTTAAATTGTGAGACATGAGATATGTACACCCTCAAATGTTATGTACAACGAGGCCAATACATTGATATTTTGGGTGTACATAATTTCATTTCTCACATGCAACCATTGCATAACTGTATAATGTAGCTTAGAGCAGATTCCATCAACTTGGAAAATTATCTCCAGCCGATGTCACGTGAATCCAGGACTTCCACTGGAATAGACAGTCTCTCATCCAAAGGGAGTCCTGGGGACTCCACATTACATCCTCTGAAGTTTTCATTTTCAAGTACACGAGTTCTACTCAACATCCTGGGCAGTCTGTAATGCGAAGCTTCATTTCTATTGAGATGGAAACAGCTTCAACTGTGATTTATAATTTTTATCAGTACATTTGTATTTTACCATGTTCACTGAATCATGTATACAAGTAAAGTTTGTGGTACCAGGAAATTATACTTATCTGTGACTTGTGTTTTTTAATTGAGGAACAGAAATGATATTTGTTTCAGAATTTACAACCATGCCACAGAAAAGACCCCTCAGGAGCAATATCCATGTCAACACGAGGAACGACAAGTGTGATTGGCTAGCTATATTCTCAATATGCCTGGTTACCATCCTTTTGATACTAAAGCAACCAATTAGCGTTGAGGGGGATGGGTCACAAGAGGAAGAGGATGATTTATTATTTGTAAGATACTTGAACTACTTGAAACACTTGAAAGTGTGACATATCAACATATCTGTTATATATCAAACTCTTCAGAATACTGATCCATTTTAACATTAATATTGTTTTGAACAGGGACATAGAAATTGCCATTTCAGAATAATGATGCATTTTAACATTTGAACAGGGACATAGAAATTGCCATTTCAGAATAATGATGCATTTTAACATTTGAACAGGAACATAGAAATTGCCTTTTCAGAATAATGATGCATTTTAACATTAATATTGTTTTGAATAGGCACATTGAATTTGCCATTTTTCACATTATTTTCATAAGATTATTATCTAGTACTGTATATTATAGTTGTTCCTACAGACTAACAAAAGTTTGTAACAAACCAATGCCCAAACGGTGGAATAATTTATAACCTTTCATTGCTTATTTGCTTTCTCATTTTGTGGTGCTAACTAACCTAATAAAATGAAAAGAAGGAAGGTGCAACAGTTATTACCAAACATGTCAATATTCTTAAAACAAGGGTGTAGCCTTTTTAATGGATTCTGTTCCTGTGACTAATGGAGTTGTTAGTAATATTTTAATAGAACAACTTTTAATATTAAATTGCATACAAGGTCTTGGTGTAACAGCAGTGATATACTCTTTTTACTCCTTGCTCTTATAAGATAGATAGATAGATAGATGTGGAAAGTGCAGTCCTCTAAGGCAAGTTCTTGCTGCTATCAAGGGATGATTGATGAGGTGAGAGAGAGGAGTTGTCCACCCATGTTACACGTTTACCTCATGGGTTGGATCTTTTACTTGCCTCACAATAGAAACTGAGTACAAGCGACTGCCAATTTAACATCTCTTTCGAACAACATCCAGCTTGGATGTTGCTCGTGAAGGGTGCCAAGCCCGGGATTGAACCCGGGCCTTCAGAGGAGCATGCGAGCGTCTTACCACCCAGTTGCACCTTGACCTAAATAGCATGTTTCGCAATGGCAATTAGAGTAAAAAAAATTCTAATTTACTTATAAATTAATACTTTGTAGGCTAAAATAAATATGGTGCTAAAATGGCTTATCTTTATTTCTAGTGCTGTAACAAGTCAGCAAAATGTGGCCTGAACAAAATTGGTGAGTTAAATTCTTTGTGAATTTGAATCATCTTATAAATTACATCTTAATCTGCTTAAGAAGATCCAAGAGGCACCGTACTAGTGACATTGATATGACCCAATAAAATACTCTGTCATATAAGACAAACAATTGACAAAAACTGAATTTATCAAACTCCATTTTATGTCCACAGTTATTTGCTGTAGATTTTTAAGATACATGTGCTCTGGTTAATTAGACCCATTGTTAACTCGTATGATCAGCATTTCCCGATTGATATACAGGATATGTTAAACGTACACTTTATCAGTGACTTTCAAATCATAGATCTTGTTTGTAGATTGCAGGGATGTCCCGCAATGGATTTGTAAGGATCAGATGAAAGTCAACACCAGCATTTCGTTGCTTGAATTCGAATGTAAGTTGAAACTGAATGTATCCATGATGGAATTTTTTTTTTTTTAGGGAATGACAACCAAAAAAAAAATCAACTTAAAAAAAGGCTAGTTAAAATGGTGCTCATAAAAAAACAAACGTTTTTTTCCTCTGTGTATGTCATATTGTGTATATTCAATCTATTTCAGTTGATTACCTGGATCCGGAAGTTGAACTGTCGTGGGTCAGCAAGGGACGAGTGTTCATTAAAACAAGGCATTCAACCTCATTTCGACCCAAGTGTTATTCTGTATCAGACATGGAAAACACAATTCCTAAGGTGACGATATCTCTTTGTTCCATCTTTTCAGGTCCTTGAATTTCAGAAACACATCTGTATGGTTTGAGTGCCCTAAAGTCACATCAAAAATTGTTCAGACACCTTGTCTTTTTTTACAAATGTATAACTTGCCATGAATTGTAAACTACATTCAATTTTGCAAATGCATTACAATCACAGCCACTGACAACTATTGACGTGAGATTACCATAGAATCAATTACCACCTTAAGCTAAATCCTTTGTGGTACAGCTCTATCAAGCATGTTTCTGAATAATTTTGGTTTGACTGTGTAAAGGTTAACCAGATTAGCCAATACATTAGGCAATTAGCCAAGGGATTGATTTCTTTTCTCTTATTATTTTTTTCAGGTGTGCAGTAAACAAACTGCAAAGAAGTTATATGCAACTCTGATGCAGCAAAGTGACACACCAGAAACTGTTTGCAGACAGTCTTCTTTACTTGTCAATACGTTGGATTCCTATAGACGGGAAGGTAAACATTTCAATGCCCACCAGTGTGGAATATTTTATTGCAAGGATAAGGATTAGAACCGCGGAATCATGTAGTTCTGTATTCTCTTTGTTCATTATGTTGTTGACAGCTATACATGGTTTTTTGTTGTTGTTTTGTTGTTGCTTTTTTTCAAAAGAAATTTTGCAATGATTATCTACTTTTGCTGTCATAGCAGTTTGTGTCTGTGCAGTTCTACACAATAGACCTTAGAAGGGCACTGCCGAATATGTCATATTCCTGTGTGATACATTACAGCTGAACTCATAGACTTGGAAACTAAACACCAGAGGACGTCATGTGAATCCAGAACTCCTATTCTTGGATTCACATGACATCCTATGTAGTTTTATTTCCAAGTCTATGGCTCACCCCCGATTTGAACATTCCAGATAGCATTCCAAATCATTTCCACATTGGTGCGATGTCGGCGATGTCAAAATGATGTTGTCCTGAAGGCGGCTGACATAGAAATGATGCTAGCCCAATTTGGAATGCTATCTGGGATAAATTGTTGTTCTTATGTTGCAGACTTGAAGCAGCCAGAGAAATGGGCATCTTACTTGATAGTGCGTTATGAATCATCGCCTCCTTCCATCAATGTGACATTCCACCAAGCAGATGATATTGCTGAAAAAAATGATTGGAAATTTTTTTACAAAATTGAGCTTTTGCGAATGAGGGCCCCTGCTAATCACTCTCCCTGGGAAATGTTTGACGAGAAGAAGATTGGCCACATTCAAGAGCGAGGTCTTGAGAGGACAGTGTTGTTCAACAATGTTTCATCTGGAGTATACTATGTCAGACTGCAGGTAAATCCATACAAAATGTTTTCAAAGATTATATTTTTGCATTATATTCGCTATTACTCACAAGTTCAGTTGCGTACTGGGGTCAAATCAGTTGATTAATTATTGAACAATATCTCCAATTTCATAGACTTCGAAACTAATCTATGAGACATGGAAACTTATCTCAAAGAATTGGAACTTAGCTCCAGAGGACGTCATGTGAACCTAGGACTCCCATTGGTTAAGGCAATGCCTCAACCAATAAGATTCCTGGATTTACATGACGTCCTCTGGAGCTAAGTTCCAATTCTTTGAGATAAGTTTCCATGTCTATAAAATTGGCTGTTAAAGAGAAATAAACTAATAATTTTGTTTCATCCTTCTGCAGCTTGCAGGGGTTTGTGATCAATACTGCCCTTATATGAACTCTGGTGAAGTCAATATGACAGAGGTTGGAGGTGAGATATAATTCATATTTTAAAGACTTGGAAACTTAACTCCTGATGACGTCATGTGCATCCATGACTCCCATTGGGTGGGAGTCGACAAGACTATGATACTATGATAGCTAATGAGATTCCTGGATTTACATGACGTCTATGAATGACTGTCTTCTACAGCATTTACTCGTGCTGTTTGTAATGATGCAGACCGGACCGCCTTTTGTGGGGTGGTCCGATATTCCTTAAAGTGGTCTGGTACTGCTCCGGTCCAGGGTCAGATGGTCCGGTATTATTACTGGACCGGTCCAGAAGCGATCCATCGGCATTTTTTAAAATTATGATAATTATTTAAAAAAAAAAAAAATTATGTTTTTTTTATTTTAATAAAAAACTTTTCCAGCGGTCCGGACCGCGGTCCAGGCACCCAGTACCGGTATTTTGTTGCTGGTCCGGTACCGATGCGGTTCAGGGTCGGACCGGGGACCGGACCGGACCCATGCGGTCCGGTCTGCATCACTAGCTGTTTGTATTAAAAAATCCAACTGTTGAGATCTCAGTTTTCAATTGAATTTATTACCATGCCATAACTTAGAGAATGTGTTCTTAGTGTCCAAGTTAATGGACGTGTATATTTTTTAGTTATTTTTTAAAATTAGAAAATGCTGTGCTTATATTCCCTCCTAGCATTTTAAGAACACCACAACCGAAAATTATGTTCTCTGGACGTTTGAATAATACTGAATTGCTAGCTGGGAAGAATATCTAATACCACTTCCATGTTGTAGAAATTAAATGGGAAGATACAACTATTATGAAAGAAGAATCAGGAAATACCCTTGCTGTCGAACCAGGTACAAATAAATACCATAAGTAGGAACATCTTCAGGAGCTTTTTTCTTTTACTCATGCATGCAGTAGACCTGTCTGAGTTGAATTCCTGCACAACTTTAATCAAGATAATTGAATTTGACTCAGGCAAGATTTGCTGTACTTGAAAAAAAGTTGTTAGTTTGTAGTAATTTGTTAGTTTGTAAGTGATTTGTAAGTAATTTGTTCTCAATAAGGTTTTTGTGAAAAACAGTAAGTCATTTACATTAATTAATTTGTCCAAGGTTGAAAGTCATAGACCTTACATGGCAAGGGTGGTTACTTCCCAAGTGAACATAATATATATGTTCAACATATCATCCACCCACCAGTATTCATTTTTTTTGTCAATTCTTGGTAAAAACATTTGCATTTACAATTTTTTTCACTACATAACTTTTTGATTATTTACCTAGAAAACTCACAAATAACAGTAGGAAATGTTCTAAGTTAATTGCACCAGTACCCTTAACTATATCCTAAAGTACAGAAGACTAATAACTGTTTCATTTATTGACAAAAACAGTTGAGGTTCCAGTTTTTCAAGTTGCCCTGTTGGTCTCAGGGTGTTCCTTTGTCATCCTTTGCCTGCTGTTATTTCTAATGCTGAAGAGGGGAATACCTGCCAGATGTAAAGGTAATTTATGCTTGTTTGATTTCTCTTACTGCAAAAATTACACATAAAGTGCTGAGTGATAAAGGCATCTGCAATTAATCTTACCTTGTGTTCTACAGGATTATACAGATCACACAGACC
Organism: Alitta virens; assembly: GCA_932294295.1. Taxonomy (NCBI): domain Eukaryota; kingdom Metazoa; phylum Annelida; class Polychaeta; order Phyllodocida; family Nereididae; genus Alitta; species Alitta virens. The sequence goes on along the minus strand of OW028574.1, from coordinate 6,331,813 downwards.
GTCTACACTTTCTGTCCCTCAAGCTATTCGGCCTCCAAGTTCTCCAGGTAAAAATTATTTAGTGTTAAATTTTAGTGCATATCATGAGATGGCTGTAACATTTTGGTTTTCTTAAGCACAAACATTAGGTTTAAGAGAGAAAGAGAATTTTTAACTTTTCTTTGGTTCAGTCAGAAATTTCAGAAATGGTTCTGTCAGAAATGAATGCAGTAATTACAATTTTTGTTGCAACTACTCATTATTTTTACCAAGTTTCTTAAAAAAGTAGGTATAATGTACATGAGAGAAACTAAAGAGCATTGCTTAATTTCAGATGAACGAGAACTACAAAGGCGGAAGGCGTTTGTGGTTTTTACACCCGAGGGCATTTCTCCTGAAGGGAGCACTCCACACGAAGAGGTAGTTCGACACTTTGTCAACCTTCTCATATCTCAGCTGGAAATAGACGTTCGGACAGTGGACCTTTGCATCGGTGACATCCGCCGCCTGAAGCCGCGCAAGTGGGTCCATCAGCAGCTGGAAGTCTGCGACATCATAGTTATCGTTAATTCAGAAGGTGCGATGGAACGTGTCAGATCAGCATATTTCAATAATGTGGATGAATGGCATGCTGACCTTAAAAATCCAAAGATAGTTGATAATGTTTTTGATATAGCAATGGAAGGCATCATGGGCAGGTTACAAAGTGGCCAAATCAGAGATAGCCCTTCTAGATACGCTGTGGTGACATTTCCCCACTCTCATTCTGTTGCAAACCTCATTCCTTACCTATCCACTGAAATTAACTATCGTCTCATGTCTGACTGGCATGAATTTTGTATGCATATACAAGACATTGGTATATCTTCCCAAGATCTGCTACAAAGCAGTTACCAAATGCTTTCAAGTGTAGATGGTATAAAGTTACAAGATGCAATAGATAATGCTGTGGCTCATTACACTTGGAATCATGTCTGCAGTGGTGACAGCAATGACTCATTTGACAGGAATGTGTGTCAAGTGCCTTCTGCAGACATTGTGACGTCACCTAATTGTCTTGTAAATGGAGGTGTTACGATAGAACAGTTGCTGCCTAGCAACCTGCTTGACAGTGGTTTTGAATCTGGGGAGTCGCGGAATCAGCAAGTACTCGACCTTCGTGCGGTTTTATGTGAGGACCACGGAAGCGACTGTCGAGATGGTGATGTCGTTAATCACGCTGAAGTGGCTGGTGTCACTCTACCTTTATTGATTAATAGAGAATATCTACCAAACGCAAAGCCATCTTATGATTTTATCCCACCAACCATGTGGTCCAGCTCAGAAACTTTGAACACAAACCTCTCAGGAAGTCAGAGGCAACTGCACATGTTGCCTGTCCACTATGCATTGAAGAGGATTAATGATTTACCTTTAACTAATGAACAGTTTTGTTGACATTTCACTGTATATAGCATTTTAATATTTTAAAAGTGGGACTATGTAAATATGTAACATTTAATGTTTGTTATTTGAAAACTTGGTTAACATGTGAATGCATGCATGGCATTGAGGTATGAATTGACAACGTAGTATGGTACGTTATTTGTATTGATGAATTTATGAAATGAGACTGTCGACATATTTTGCCTTATGGCCAACACATTATCAGATTTAATGCAGACATCTAAAGAAAGTATTTTTAAGTCATAGGAGATTTGTATTATATTAAAAAGTCCTTTGTAACAAAATAGTTATAGTAGCTACATTCGGCCAATATCTGTGTGCAACTGTACACCAAATGGTGTCAGCCAGCCACTGCTGTATGATGGAAACATGTATTTGTGATGTGATGTTGATTTTTGTGGCCAATAAATTGAATTGAACTGTATACTAGTTGTCTGAGGCAATGAGAGAGTGGTAGGCATTTAGAAACCCTTTTTTATGTGAAGAATTGGTAACAGGGACTTCTAAATTATAATAATTGCTTATGCGGGTAAAGGTGTACCAAGTTATCTGAATAAGAAGTAAATATTGGTTCACTGTAGTCACTGTAGTCACTGTAGTCACTGTTGTCACTGTTTTATCCTGTAGGTGTGATTAGTCAGTCAAAGTGAGATAAACTAATACTCACATTGTCTCTTGAGGAGGCAGTGTTGAAGGATTTTGGTATTTTGGGCTATTACTTCCTGTCAATTATATACCTTGTATAGCGAATGTATTACATGGTATAAACAATGAATTAATCAGTTGTATCCTGGTTATTACTGTGTAAGCATATCATACATATCAGATAATTCATAATTGATGACATTGTTAACATTGCATTATAGTGATTGAGACTGCAGACTGTTTCCGGTTCCTTTTGTGCAGGAATATCACCCCCCCCCCCCTTCCCAAGAAAAAATATATCTATAGAAAATATAATAGTTAAGCTTATTTTGTACTCTTGTATGCATAGAGTAGGCCTATAGTTAACCTTGTAGTAAGATCTAAAGCAATACAAAGTGTCAGAAGCAGTAAACAGAACAGTGGCAACAACAATAGTTTAAAATATATTGATAAAGTCAGCAATGGCAGTTACCTAATTATGAAAAAAAAGAAGTCAGAAAAATATATAAAACAAACTCTGCCCACATATATTTGATGCATTTTATTCATGTGCAGGATTAAAATGATTACTAATTAATAATAACTTTTTATATATTTTAAGGCTAAAATCAACTAAGGATTTTTTATATTGTGTTTACGTGTTTCCCTGACCCTACAGTTCTTTGATGGATCATACATTGTGCCACTTCCTCTTAATCCCCTTGAAGATTAAGACAATTTCCTGTAAGGTGTGTTATATATAAGGCCTACAAATCGCCTATTAATCCGTCCGCCTGTTAGTCTGATTACGTTTGTCTGAGACACAATGTGACCAGAAGTCTCAATTGCAAAGACTTTTAAGAAGATTACTGATTGACACATGTGATCTAATCCTCAGAAGGGCATATCTGTGCTGTAGTGTTCCATTATTTTTGCTCATTATAGTTTTGCTGGCATTTTTGACAGCTGAAGTTCATTGAAACAAAAATTATGGATGATTCGCTGCCTTTACGAAGTCGAAAATTTGTTTACGACGAGTACAGTGGTCGTTTTTTTGGAGAGACAAGAAAAGGAACTTTGGACAGGCTAAGTGTTCAACGACAGGAGTACGCAATGACAAGAAACAAAAGCCACGTCTCGAAACTTCAGGGTAGATACAAAGAAATTGCAGAAGCTAAAAGGTTGTTCCTGAATAGTAAATCTAAAGAAATTGCCAATTTGAGGGGGTCTCTTATCAGTATGGTTGCTCATAAAAAGGCCTTGTCACATCTCGCTGCCAAGTACGAGGATGAAGACAAAATGGAAGACAACAATTTCGGAACTTACGGATTAAATTCTGGTTTGTTGGATATAAATGAACTGCTAGAGACTGAAAAGAAAAAACTGACATCATCATACAGAAGAAAAAGAAAGGCAAAAGTCTTGCTCAGCTACCACAAAGAATACGAGCCATGGAGAGCAGTCAGAAAAGCAAGTATTTTAAAAAATGAGCCTGATCAGGACCTGAAGACGTCAACGTTACCTGAAATTGAGTCTTATCCCTTTGAGAAGGATGTTATAGACATCCAACAGGCCACACTCATGACTGTTTCTGACATTTCATTGCCACCTATTTTTGTCACCAAACGAAAAGAATTGGAGATGAAGAATAACACACATGGGAAAAGATTGCAAGCAAATGATTTTAAGTCAAATTAATCATTGCAAATAATTGTCTCTCTTTGCACATCCATCATAGATATAAAAGAGCAAACCATGTCGAAATTTCTTTTGCAATAAATAAATAAACTACTAAATGTCTGTAAAGTCATTTGTTAGTTAATAAATTGACTGATAATTATGGTTTTATAAGATATATTTTATTTTCAAATCATTACCAGACTTTTTTGGTTACTTTTTGTTTTTTGTTATTGGCATCGAGTTAATTTATCGAAGTCTATTGGACATATATTGTATAGTATAAATTGAATGTTAAAATGTCAGTATTATAAACGTCAAAATATCAGATATCTTGCAGAGGCATATGAGAACGAACAGGTGATCATATAAATAGTGATACTTCTTTCTTTATTTACTCGAAGTCTGTTTCATTTGCTTTGCATGTTTGATAAAGAGGTCACATTTAAATACCAATGAGCAGCCGTAAGTATTTTTTTCACGTTTTTGTTCCTATTTCGTGTGTTGCAAGAAATAGACCTCTCCCGTGTCACTGCACAAGTGAACCATGCTAAACTTCGTACAGTGGTTAATTTTGTTTCACTCGAATTGACTTGGTACATCATGCTTTCCTACATGCTATCGCTCAGAAAAAAATATGTTTCCAAACACAAGTTTGGATGAACTATCTCACATCTTATCTTTACCTATTAGAGTAAACATCTTATATTTACCTATTAGAGTACTTGAAAGGGTGCCCTTAAATTATTGGGCGAGCACCTCGAGCGTCTACAGTCCTCGATTCAAACCTGCTCAATGTTATACCATGGAGCCACCAGAACAGGAGAGAAAAGTCTTGTAGATCAAAAGTAGAATCACTGTCTCGCTCACACTTTTATGACCATGCTAATATGGGGTACAATAAACTTTTGCTCAGTGGAATTTCACCCCTTTACCCTTGTTTTCGCAATTTTTGGCTATATTCATTATGTCAAAAAAGACAAAAAGTCAAAGTTAAATAATCGGTTGTGAGTGAGAATTTACATAATATTAAGAAAATAAGGTACACTAAGCGTACTTAGTGAAAAAAAATTACCTTGGTAGCCAAAATAACTTGGCATTAATAACTGACAGCCTTGCATATGTATCTGCCAAGCATATAATTTTCATATAAATTTGTCATCTATAAATTTTCTATAAAGCATTAAGCTATATGTGTTAATCATTTTTTTTTGTAACACTAAACACTAATCTTTAACCAATATTATGTATCACTAAATGTGCAAGGTAATATGTTATTATATAATAATAAAATAATTAAAAAGCTACAATTGATATTCACCTTTAAGAAAAAATTATTGTTTTTTCATTTTTTTATGATGGTGGCTGGCCGAACAGCAATATTTTTATATTTTTAGAGATAGCAATGCCAAAACCACATGCTACATCTTCATAGTTGACAACAGAAAATGGGGAAAAGATGAATTATTAAATCCATTATTTTGACACTATGTCGCAACTAGGCACACCAATAAACCATGCTGTTATCACAATCTACATATTTACTTTAGATATAGTTATTTTCATTTTGCGATCTTTTGTGGAAGTTGCTAAAATCTTAAAATGAAAAACAAGTGATTAACTTGCCTATTTAATCAATTTTTTGCTTTTATTTATCATAACTCAGTGAATAGTTGGACAATTTTAATGGGAAAAGTTATGCCTTGTTCAGTATTTAAAGTTCTACCACATGAATGTCTGGCAGAAGTACAACAAACTGTTTATATAAACAAAAATGCACCCTTTACTGGACAGTCCCTGCAGAGGACCCGGGAATTTTGAAAACCCCAGCTTGCCTAAGCAGCAAGGGGCGAGACAGTGATTCGCATCAAAGGGTTCCGCTGAGTCATTAATAGCTCATAAAAGGCGCCAAGTAATGAAAAAGGCCTGGTTTCTCTGGCTAATCTAATGAAAAACACATTAAATCACAGAATTATTTTATAGCATTTTTCACTGTTCTCTCCTGTTTTGGTGGCTCCATGGTTATACAACAAAACCACCGGAATTAGGATATTATACGCTATTTGCAATCTAGAGTGAAAAACATTTGGCCAACGTAGTATAAATTTCCAGCTCTCCCTAAACGAAGCACTCCAATTATGCCTGTCTAGCTCTCCCTTTCTAGTAGTCTTACCACACAAATTATCTAAATATACAATATGTTTAATGAAGGATACATTTGAACGTACGTTCATTCTGTTAAATGAAGGATAATTTCATTTTACATGACTATGAATCAAATGTGTAATTGATACTTCAAATTTGTCTCCAGTTTGTATATCTAGTTGCAATGCTTTTTATTTGATATCAATACTAAGCAGGCATGAGTACAACAACACATAATACTATATTATGACTTACCTTCTATCTAGATGCACTGCTGGTCTTTGTTGTCATTGTTGCTGAGGTTTTTTAGGGAAGCCCTCTTTTGCCTATTTTGTATGAGATATAGACTTTGAAGATGGGAATACAAGAGGATGAAGTGATATAGAAAGTAAATCATCATCTGGCTCCATAGCCAAAGCTAGAAACCTCATGGTAAACCCTGCAAGGAGATGGGAATGCCCAGAAGTAACGTTTCCTCCACTAAAAATCAGTTAAAAACAAAGATATTAACTCTAAAAGCTTTCAAAGTTTATCACACTTCAAGCAGATCAATGCAACTGATGAACACTCACTTGTGCAAGAAGTCAAATGTATGGCAAGAGATCTAACACCAGATCTCTTTACAGCTTGAGGTCATGACTAATCAATGCTAGTATCTAGATATTATATTGCTCCTTGAAGGAACTTTTTTGCGAAAATCAACCCTGCCATTATACTTTTTCCAATATCTCTCCACAAGATCTGACTTTCCTTTTCTTGTTCTTAACATATCTTGCTATTTGCTCCCCCTAAAGGTAATTACCTGACTTGTGTCGTTTACGGTTGTTTTCTAACTATCCTTGAGCGAACTCTGTCAGCATTTTTGCAAGCAATTTCAGCCTTCAGAAACAATTTTCTATGTCAGATGGAATTAGCTAGAACTTCTGAAGAAATAAATGTATTGAAAAGTTGTTCACTGCCTGGATTGTATTTTCACAAAAGTCTGAACTTGAAAGTCCTGGGCATCCTCATGGCAAGGGTGGTACGTAACACTGGATGAAGACCTCGACTAGCTCTCCCTACACGTTGCTCTCTTCATACCCAGCCAGACGTATTTATATTATTTTATTGACTTTTGCAAATATCAGTACAGATTTATATGACCTTTCCGGTTTACGTATTAGTTATATCCCGAATAGGAGGGAGTAAACTAACATTTTTTGTTGGTTATATCCCGATGCTGAAGTCTGAGTTTGAAAATGTCAGGTACAGTGCTGTCATTTTCACCGGCCTGCAGAACAAATGCAGGCAGACTCCTTCTATTACAGATGCCTAGCTGATATTATGTACATACATAATTATGTATGTGTATAATTTGATAGTCATCTTATGGCCATATTCTTTATAAAATGAGACATAACATATATGCTGAAAATATATCAAAATAAGAGGGGGAACTTAGCCAAACTGTCATTGCTCTGTACACCAAAGTCACAGCACAATACACAAATTAAGGTTACCCCCTACAGTGTGGTATTAATTAAATAACCCAAGATGCCCCATATATTGCCGTGCCAAAGTGCAATGCAACAAACATTGGATTTCGCGAGTACGCCCCCACCCTTCAAGAGAAGTCGACTCCCATATGGAATCTAACAGACCTGTAACTTTGTCACCTGTGGTATTCACAATTGCATGAATCTCGCAAATCTACTTAATTTCGGGTTTGGAATGTTTGCGTGCACCATCTTCACATGAACAACCTTATGTTGTAATTAATATTAAGTGGGCGTTTGCTGAGGGTTTTGCTGCAGCGCAGCCTTTTTTTCATGATCGTTTCAAAATAATAACAATAGAGGACGCATGAGATGGCAAGACTGCCATCTGTGGGATAACTGTACATCCACTAAACCACGGCCACGAGGCATATCGTGTAAATTATTTTATTGCTCACTTCAGACTATATTTACGTATCATTATGAGAAAATATCAGCAGTGAAGTTAAAGTGTCTCAATAATGAGTCATGTAATTGGCATATGGATATGATTTGTTTTTGTTGCCTCCTGACAAACACTCCACCAGCTACGTTGTGTTGGCAAGGCAAAGAGTATTTTGGTCTTGCTGCAGTGTTGGCTGGCGAATTTTTGCCCACAAATAACAGTAACTCTGACAGCTCGCAGGTTAAATATAACCCTTGGCATGGGTAGGTAAATTAGTAGCTTGCTAGTGTGTTTAAGCGGGGAGAAGTTTGTTTTTGTACTTGTTACTTTATCGTTCGAAACGAGTGCAGTCGCGTGATTGCTGCTGAGAGTACTGTAAGTGGTTTTAAAATTGTAGTATAGCCCCTAAAATGTTGTTGAGATCTTGTTGCTCAGATCTTGACCCTATGCGTGGTGGTCAATATGGACACACCCGTTTGTACTGCTCACCTGGCCCTTACAGAAGGGATCATAATATTGTCATTAAGCTATTTAAGGTCAATAAGGAGGGGGGGGGAGGGAGTGTTGGGCCCATGCCCCCCCCCCCCTCCTTCCAGACTTTTTGGCCCCTCTCACAGAGAAAAAAAAAATCATCATTTGTATTATGTAGTGTAGGGGCCCCAAAACATTTGATTAATAAAGTTTCAATGTTGAAATTTAATCGAGGGAACCGGAGTTCATCCTACCAGACAGCTTTTGCAGAAATTGATCACTGTATTGGTCCCAAAACATAACTAAACATATGGCTGTTCATGGTATTTAGATGGATAGATATGGGAAGTGCAGCCCTCAAAGGCAAGTTCTTGCCACTATCGAGGGTTTATTGACGAGATGAGAGAGAGGAGTCCACCCATGTTCATCCTACCAAAGGGCTTGAAAAACCATAGTTCAAATATATCTTGTCAATATTAGTGTTGCTTCTTGCAACATTCACATGACGTGAAATTCAATCTGAGACTTTCCCTGCAGGGCCAAATTATTAGGGGGGAGGGTGTCCCACCTCCTTTGGTGTGGCCCTGCTGCACACTCTAGAAACATGAGAAGAGGCACTCTTGGTAATGTACACATTGTAGTAACTTCCAATTCATGGCTGCTCTATCATCGTAATCTGAATGCTGAAAATCTCAGTAGCCCCTAAAGAAACGAGACGTTGTGTTCTCTTGTGAGCCGAGAAAGTGGCATATTTAGGGCCCAAACTACTATGTGCGAAACCAGTGACGCACTTTTTGAGATTTTGAGAATTATGGAATCAAGTGAACTGTCTGCATCTACCCAGTAAAGCCATTGAAAAAAAAAAGATTAGGCCTATACCTGAGGTATTTGATCAGAATTTATGGGAACTCTCTCAAGGATGATTATATTTCCTATTCAAATCACAAGACTTCTCTGTGGAAAAAATCAGACATATAATATTATCTTCTTGCATGCAAAATATCATCATTGCAGTACTGAAATTCAAGGAAATATATTGGTATTATTTGAAATATATTGCATTTTATGCTTAATAGAAATTATGTATGAAATATAAACAAAATGCATTTATATGTTAATATATAAGCATGAAAGCACTGTTGTTACCTTTGAAATCCAAACTGAATTCCTTCAAATCCATGTTTTGTAGCAGGGTTCGCAGATTTAAATCAAGTGATTTAAATCAAGGCAAAAAAAAAAAAAAAAATCAATAATTTTGATTTTCAGTTGAAAACTAGTTTTTTTTACGACATGATTATTTTCAAAAACTCAAATTGTTAGATAAATCAGTTTTGTTCATTTTTAGGGCACAGTTCAGTAAGTTTACGAAGGAATGTTGGAAAAATGATCCAACTTGGCTCATGCTAGACAGTACTTGAGTCCTAATTGCGTCATGAAAGAAATAAAATCTGATTTAAATAAAACAAAATCTAGTTTTAAAAATAAAAATTTTTTTTTTTTTAAATCATGATTTTTACTAACCAGGTTTTATAGTGGTTTTATTGTCAATTAAAAACTGATGTTTATATAGGATAAAAAGGTTAGATCCTGAGAAGTTTCAAGTAAAAATGTTGAGTGTAATAACAATTTTACTTCTCAATTTATTTTGACTGCCCTATTTCTTTCGCCTGCTCAAGATATTCTTAGCCAGGCTGTAGTGTCTGCCACCTATACTAGCTGCTCCTTTCGATATATTGAGGTGGATCCTGGCCTAGTGGCGCATCATTTTGTTGCAGCAGCAGCAACTTAATTTGCATTTGTATGTATACACCTTTTGTATTGTGTTTGTAATACACAAACATTGTCAGCCAAGTTTAGTGTTTTCAGGCAGAAAATATTGCTTAGAAGTTAACAATTACGAGATACGTAGACTTCAAGTTGTGATATTCAGGTGTGATCAAGTGAAGGCTTTATTAATGTGTGGGTCTAGTGTGGATGTTGTTGACTTTGATTTAAGAGGAAAAGCTTGCAAGTGCAATGCAATACATATTTATATTAGAAAAGAGAAAAACTGAACTGTGTCTCAGCTGCACTGGGCATCATATATATGATGCAACAGTGATAAAAAGCTCTATAATTTGCTCTTTTAAAATAAAGTCTTTTCACTGAGCAGCCCTGAGTTCAGCAAGACAAAAGTCCTTCCTCATTTTTTGTTCCTCTCCTCTTATTACTCATTTTGCTTTTCAGGTATAGCAGATAATGACTTATTCAATAAATATACCTTTCTCATAAAATAACAAAAATCAACTGAATTATAAGGTGTCAAATAAACATTAAAAAGCACTAAAAAATACTGCTGCTAGGATGCACTTTGCTTCAGCCAATCACAGCCAAGGGCGGTAATTTTTTCAGCTAATAGAATTGCAGTATTCTATCATAGCCACCTGCTGGAAATATAGAGAACCATCCGTGAAAATCCACTATTATAAATGCATCCATCTGTCACTGATTGCAATTATTACTAAAGAAAGATCTCTTGTTTGGCAAGTACTGAGGGCAGTCAACTATGAAATAGGATGATGAGTGTATCTTTGTGGTGGGAGTGCAACAGCTTTGTGTACAATCTGCTGTTATTCATATTCAATTGTGTTTTATGTGAGATTGACAAAAAATTTCCCAACTTGCTTCAGCAGAAGGGGATTACACCTTCGGAAGTATTACTTTTACATTTAGAAAACTGGATTATTGTGATTTAAAGAAAAATTAAACTAGGTAAACTTCACAAGTGCGAAGTAATGGCAGATTTAGAAACAGCTGTTGCAATATTACAGTCATGATGTCAATTGTATAATGTATATGCATTGATTTTATGGGTTACCACTGTATATTATATATAAGTTATATTGATGATAGGTGTTTTTAAGAAAGATGTTATTTGACTTCTTAATATAAAGATGACTTTCTTGCCAACTTCTGGAGTAGTTAATGCATGAGATTTAGCCACTTTACATTGAAATATCAAAGATTTATTCTAGCTCTCAATGCGTGAGACAACTTGAAACGTTAAGAAAATAAAGACATACTATATTAAAAAATATTGTATACTTGATTTTTGGCCAAAATTTTTCATAGAAAGCATGGAGCAGTACAAATTTATGTAAATGTTAAAAACAAAATTAATGCCAATTTTCTAAGCTCTGATGATGCTTCTCAATAACATATAACTTACTGTTTTAGACCTTTTCAACATACCTTCTGCTCTTTCTCTACAACTATGTCACATGTACAAGCTTCACTACCAGCTACAATCACAATTGTGACGTCACAATGGCCATTGTTTTGCAGTCAAAATTGGGTTTAGGGATTAATAAGAAATGAATCATTGCAGTGAGGAGCTAGGGAATGTTTTACTGCATAGTTAATATGACTAAAAATCAAGTATACAATAATTTTGAATATTAGTACATTTAATATTTGATTAAAGAGTGAGATAGACACCAAATGCGTGAGTCTCACAGTGAATTCGTGAGAGGTGGCAGCCCTGTGTTGGTATATAGATATATCTCAAGTGGCTCCCTATTTTTTGTGACTGAATTTGTGTACTTCTTGAAACTTTCATTTAAATAACGTACAGTGCATTGTTTCTCAATTGCAGGGTCTTACACAGAGTCATCAAACAGTCATGGATCAAGGAGGCGCTCAAGCTAGGAGGAGAAAACGACCCCCTAGGGACGGGGCCAGCATGGTGACGGGACCATCACTGCCACGAGATGGCAGTGCTATCGCCAAGGGCAGTTTTAAGGACAAGAACCTGAGTGAAGATCAGCATCCTCTCCTGTCCTCCACAGATTCAGAGGAGGACTTCATAAGTAGTCCAATCGAAGTGACAATCACAGAAAAGCAACCAGTTGTAGCGGGAGAAGAAGCGTCATGGCAGGTTGCACTTCAAGTGTTCTTCCCGTTCATCATAGCTGGACTTGGTATGGTGGTTGCAGGCATGCTGCTAGATCATGTTCAGGTTTGTAACATTATTCTACAGACTATTTAAGTTGTTGATTTTTTAGTCTTGTTTTTTTTTTTTAATGAACAGGTAAAGGACAGGTTTATAGTTATTGTATGGGAGTAATAGTAAATTTTATTGACACAAAGGTCGTACATAGTACAATAACAACTGGCATAAGTCAACAACAGTAAAACTTAAGTCTAGCTAGTTGAAAGTTTTTGCGTAATATGTGACAGCAGATTTTTGATATGACAAATCCACCAATAATGGAGACGAAAGTGTGACGTGTTGCAATCGTATCATTATTTGCATGTGAAGTGCATAATTCAAAACCAATAAAGTTGACATTCAAATCAGATCATGAGTCCTGTTGCTCAACTTATACTTTTTCTAAGAACCTAATAGGAAGATTAAACTAATACAGATTGTTAAACCAGAATTTAACACAATATTACTACATAGATGTGGGGATGTGTTACGCTTGCGACAGTGACTTAAGCATAAACTGTTCAACACACACATTGACTGTGAAACTGCGGCAAAATTCACACCATTTTTGCCACCTCACTTCGTACTTACGTTATCCGCATGATATACTTAAATAGGAATATGTAATAACAAGGTATTTATCGCCGTTTCACCAAAATTGTCAAAAAATGCTTGTTTTAACAGATTTTTCATGCAACCATTGCTCAAAACGTCCCCCAAATTTTCTGCCGATCTTCCTCACAATATGCTTTTTACAATGCTCAACCTTTATTTGTCATCAGAAGGCATTCAAGATGTCAAAAATGTCTTCATTATTGGTGGATAAGGCCTGAACTTTTTTTTTTTTACTGTTAAATATTAATAAATTTTTATTTCTTTGACTGTCTGCCTGTTGATGTTATTATATATATAGTATACAGTTCCTCCTGAGACCAACAAGCCCTTTGGGGTTTCACGTCTCATAGATGTATGATTTTATATTAATTTTTGGTTAAATAAAGAAAAAAGAAAGAAAGAAATGGAACCACATGTTTGGTAAAATCTCATAAATTAGAATGTGCATTCAGTTTACACGTGCATACATCAAGAGTGTTTTCATTTCTTTTTTTAACCCTGTCGAATTTTTTTTTTATTATATATATGACCTGTGTTAACATTGATACTAAAAAATCATGCATCAATCAATGACTCGATGTAGCTTAGCTATATTTGAGTAGGTCATTTGGTAGCTGTTGCGGATATTCTTTATTGTTATTATGTTACTGTAGTTCTGAGATCAAAATCTAATTGTTCTCATCTCTTGAATTGTGAAATCCCGAACTATGTCCTTGTGTGACTAAACAGTGCCTTGTCCTGGCAGAAAAGTGTTGGCCATTGCCTCAAGTGCTGAACAGTTAAGTGGCTCCCTTATCATGTTTTATCTGAATAAGTGAAGTGAAATGAAGTGCTTGCAAACTGCTGGAAAATAGGAAAAACTCCACAAAAATGTGGTATCCTGTTTATTGATCATTGATCTTATTAGGCATGGCTTGAAAATGAATTTAATTTATGCGATCACTGAACTTTGAAAGTGATATTAAATATACATAAATATAGATAACATAACAGCTCTTGAAGGTTTACTTTCAAGGTTTACTTTGAAGGTTTACTTTCAAGCCATCAATCTCAGTATTTCAGTTTTCAAGCCATGCGTTTTACAGATCTATGAAATTCTTAACTTAAGGACATTTAGAACTTATTAGCTACCACAGGTGTATATGGCTAGAAATATGTCCTATTTCTGAGATCTACACAAACATGACATTTATTTCAGTTTTAGAATAATTGTGTCACATTTGTGAAATGGAGGTATTGGCCTCATGAAGTCATTCAGTTTGACAACGTTCTTTTTTGTTAGACATACTTAGTGAAGTCAACACTTCTATGATCATAATGGCTCTCGAAGGTCCTGGGCCTCCATGCGGCGAGGGTGGAAACACTTGGGGTGAGGTCCTCTATCCCCAGTGGCTAAAACAGGACAGTGCGCATTGCACAAGCTGCTCCAGCTATCCAACGCAGAAAATTATTGATTTTTTACTTGCCTCTGGTTTCTACTACCAACTACAGATAATCCATCTTACCCTAGAGAGCCTCTACATAGCCCACTCAGGTGCTGATGAGGCGTTAAACAATAACACTAACTAACTATGATCATGATGATTTGCTCTGGATGTAATTCCCCCTCTTATGAAACTCTAATTCCATCCTTTTGGGTTGGTTTGGTTGTCGGACTTGCGTGATTTATCAGATTAAACATCTAATTGGGCCTCAAGAACGAGTAACAATTTAAGAAAGTGGATAGCACCAAGGACTTTTGGAGACCAACGTATTAGTATTTCACTTTTAAAATATTTGATATTTGATACTTAAATGATAATTAAGTGACAACTGTTTCCAAACTTAGCTGGTACGAATCAAGATTCACTGTTCATGCTGATTTTGTTGTACAATATGTACTTGATCTTGTAACTCATGCTGGACTCCAGCAGTGTCCACTGTCCATTTGGATGAGGTGACCTTAGCCTCAGGTGATGAGGGAGGGAAGCGGGGGTTCATCATGATACCAATCATATGATTATAAATAAATACCCTTTGTGATAGGACATGTGGTGAGGGTCGGATACTCTTCTGAAGTGAGTGGAATTTCAGAATGCGCAAAATAAATGACTCTTAAAATGTTGATATCCATATACTACTAGTATATATGCATGCATTATCATAATATTATGATTATATGATCTCAAGCATAATATAACCCCTCTTTCAGAGCTGAGAAAACAGGTACAAATGTCATGTGTTTGTTTCATGTATTATAATGTGTGCCCCAAATTGTTTTTATTTCAAATCACGCTGAATTAAGTGTGAAATTTTCATATTGCATGAACGTGCTTAAAATTAAATACGGTAACATTTACCAGATTGGCATTTTTCTAACTCTGTGTTTTTGTCATCAACTAATCATTGATTATATTCACATTAATAGTCATTACACTATCAGGTATAGATGTGACAGCTCTGTTTTATTTTACCCTGACTCTCTGATTATGCATGCTGACAGAAACTGGTAATTTTTGCTCATATTTTTATGCATGTGGAGTCGTGATGTATGAGGTTGTATGGCTTGTTTTCCTCATAGTTATGAGACGTCATCATGACATCATATCATGAATATCACGAACATCAGAGATTTGTCTTGCTTTGGGATCATGTCAGATTATGTACACTCACGGTAACAGTGGAAACTGATAGATTCATACCTGTCAATCGTGCTGTTCATAAGTAGATTTCGAAATATTTATGTCATGTTATATATCAAGTTAAGGCCATGTGTATTTTATTGTGCAAATTGTCCGTAGCATTGTGCGGCCTTTCGATGAATTATGTTAATAATCCTCATATCAATTGCATATTTTGTTCCGCAATCAAGAATTAACTGGTAAATAGTCATTGACCTTGCCATTTTATTCGCTCCAGTTCTAAGTTCAATATTGATTGTTTGATTAATGTTCATTGTAATTATTGATCTTAGATTTCTGTATCCTGTTAGGTGTTGACAAGATGTTGTGGGAATCCTTTCCGTTGTTAAAAGTATTATCATTGCTTCTAACAAAATAAAATGAACACCTTACTGTATATTCAGGATGAATGCACTCATAAGCTACATCTGTTCCTGGTAGAACCACATCTGAAGTTGTCAATATAAGGAATGGGAAAATAAGAAGACGGTTTTAAATGTTTGCTGGTTAATTTTGTGCTTGAAAACTTGATACTTAATAAACATTGATTAAAGTGATTATAAATAAAAACTATTTAGTGTACTATGGCAGTGCATTAATTTGCATGGAGTCAAGTTTAACATGACAAAATGTCAGGGCATTATGGAATTTTCTCGTTATTTGAATGAAGTAGACAGTGACGCTGATTAGATCCTTGATATGCTGGGTGATTTTTCAGTAAACGTGTTTACATTTTGTATTTGAAGAAGCTTTTCAAGGCCTCCAAGTGAAGTAAGGTAATTGGCAAACGAATGGGAGTGTCAACTTTTATCTAGTGTTGAGGCAATCCCCAGTTGTTATGTCTCTGCCAGTTTCCAGTTCCTTTGCATCATGTTGATTAAAAGTCTGATTTTTATGTGAAACTGTTTGTTTGAGATGATAGTTTACCCCTATTGCTTGTTCAGCATTGTTCAGCATTGTTCAATATTGTAAATAGTGATTTAATAAGTGAAAATACAAAGTGGTGATGTTGCAAGACATCTATTTTTTCAGCCAGTCCTCCTATTTGCTCACAATATTTTGTGCAATGAACTAAAGTATAATTTATTGATCTATGTTTTCTGAGTGTTATTCTGGGCTTCGTATATATTTGCTCTTGCTAATTTTAGCTTGTAAGATGAAAGTTGGTTTTCTTCTGTCAATCTATTCATGTTTTATTGTTAAATTTCGCTTTTTATTTAATGATCATTCATTTGCGTCAAAGTAAGATCATACATTTAACAGTGTGAAGCGAAAATCGTTATGATTTATCACCCAGCTGTATGTTCAGTTGGCAACATATGTTGCATTTAAGCTTCAATAAAATTGCCTCAAATGGGAATAATTTACATTTTGAATATACGACAGTTGGAAGTCTGATGTACAGTTATCTGGATACGACAGGTTGAGGCCACTTAGTAGGGCAGAGCCAATCGGAGTACTGTGCTTCACTGAGGTGAGGCCAGGATTGATATATAATGCCACGTTTGATGGGAGTGGGTGTCATTACCTGACTATCTGCAAGAGGAACTGTCATAGTGCGGTGCTTCAGCTTTTGCTCACTTCTACTCCATTACCATTCTGGCGGAATTTGGATTTTTGTCACATAGTCTGGAGACACTTCCAGCATTGATCGACTTCAGTGTGGCAGTTAAAATTGCCCTGGAAATTCACCACCTGTCTGGCCATCATTGCACTTGTATCATTGGATTCACTTTCGACGTTGGCTAAGATTCGCCACAATAAAAGTTTGGGAAAATCATGGCTTCAACATACAGCGACATCAATTACACAATGGATCCCACCCAACCAAGTGGCCCGTTTTCTGTTAAATATCCCATGCCTAATGGCGTAAATGACTCGCAAACAGCCCTACTGAAAAGCATTGATGGTTTCCTTGAGAATGAAGAAATAGCTGAGGTGACCATAGAAGATGTCCCTGTTCCTCAAGTTGTCATGAAAGTTGAGCCATTTAGTGAATATGATAGTGGAATCCAGTCGCAACTTAGTCTGTCAGTGTCTGATCAATCTGAAGTAGAGCTTTTGCTGACCAAGGAAAAGTTGTTCAATTGCGAGCTGAATTGTGTGTCTGAGCATGTACCTGAGTGTAAGACTTTCCTAATGGAAGAAGGGAAGGTCATGTTCAAGATTGAAGACTCTTTTGACTCTCAGGAGGAGGAAGAAGGGAAACTGCTGCAAATTCAAAGCGTGAATGGAATTCATAACATGCACGACCCGCCCATGATAACATTCTTCTACCAAAGGATGCTTTTGGAATCCCAGAGCTCGGCCAGTTTCAACATGGATGACATCCATTCTGGAAGCAGTGATGATACCCAAGATTCTTATTTGATGTGGGGAAATGCAGACTCTGTGGACCCCATTTGTCAGTCCCTGTTGCCATGGAGACGAGATGATGGTAACATTGAGGAAAGGAAGGATTCCAAAGAATCTTCCAGGGATGAGAAGAAGGAATCATGGTGGCGTATCGGTGTTGAGATCTTTCTTCCTTTTCTCTTGTCAGGATTTGGATGTATCATGGCTGGTTATGTCCTCGACAAAGTTCAGGTGAAATATTTTAATGTTGTTGCATTGAGTTTAACCAGCAGGAATTCTTTATCATATGTGATCTATAGTATCTAGTTATGTTTTGTAGAGTATGAGCAGTGTCAGGATTTAGATTTAAGTAATAGTTTAATCCTGAGTAGGAGCGAGTTAACTAAAATTTTTGTTGGTTATATCCTGCCGCTGAAGGCGGAGGAATATAAGCAACAAATTGTTAGTTAACTCCCGACTATGAGGGATATAACAAACTTATACTCCATTAGACATATTTACTGATTTGTTTGATTGTTTGATTGTTTTTACTGCCTTTATTACACAAGACAAGTTCAGTTTGCACTCAGGAGGGAGGTAAATAACATTTTTGTTGGTTATTGCCCACTTAGAACAATAGGAAAACAGTCTAAGTGGAGTATAAACAAAATTAAACCTATTTGCCGGCAAACACATTTCATATGATTTGTCCGATGCACCTACGACTTCTTTGATGTCCTTTTTCCACTCTTTCCCAAAAAAAGTATTAATTTTGTCTTCAGGAGTGTGTTTCTCAAAGAATTTTTTGTAGTTACATCGGCTTAATTGTCTTTTCTTTCTTTTCAGCATTGGACTGTTTTTGTGAAAGTGTCAGAAATCTTCATTCTGGTTCCTGCATTGTTGGGACTCAAGGGCAACCTTGAAATGACCTTGGCATCGAGACTGTCCACCCAGGCAAACATTGGCAACATGGATGACAGGAAGGAACAGTGGAAAATGATCGGAGGCAATATAGCTCTTACTCAGGTCGGTAGTGCAACTATTTGTATTGGATTAATCCTAACTAATAACATCCTTAATCATGACAATTTTGAAATTTTGCAAAGTTCTCTGATTAGTCCAGTTTTTTTTGTTTTTTTTCACTTTGTGGGATTGATTAGCTTGAATTAAACTTCATTTATTTGATGTGGATTACATTAGATATGCTGGCATAAACACAGTCATAGTAAACTAACATTAATGAAGTTTTTTAAATATTTAATACATTAATGAAGTTTTTTAAATATTTAATATGTATAGATTAGCACTTTTTACTAGAAATGTACTCATTAACACTAAATACTGCATAAACATGTGAATTCATGAATGAGCAAGAATCCACTAAATGTGAATCAAAATGCATAGATCAATGTCAATACACAGCTGTTGTTAATAAGTTGCGTTATGCGCTCTACGTTCCACGTTTCCTGACAGACAGATCAATGTGGATTTTGGTTGGTCACATAATTTCTAGAAAAGGCTGGTGAAATGCTGCTCTTAATTCTAGGCTTCCTCTAAATTAATTCCAACTTTAGCCACTGTGGCTAAAGCAGTCCAACTTATTTTAGCCACAACAGAGACAGTTTAGCCACCATTTTTTGAAGCAGCTTTCATAAGTTTCTAATTCCCAGTCAAAATCATACTTGACTTAATTTATTGGGATGTTAAATGGTACAAAAACGATACTGAGAACCTTTTTCGCCACTGTTTGACAGAATTTCACCACAGAAGCATTTAGTTTAGCCACAGTTACATAAATTTTGTCAAGAGGAATGTGGCGAACGTTTAGCGGAAGCCTAGCTTAGCAGTTGCTTGGCCCTGCAGAGATGTCAATAATGATCGCTATTCGGAGATAGTGGTAGTGTCCATGCCAGTCTCAATGCCAAGGGATAATTGAAATATCTAATGATGCCTCCCTGGTGTTTGTGTTATTAAAATTTGAAAATTGTAACATAAATGTACAATGAACAAGATAAATGTTAGGACGTTCTGTTTCATAATCAGAAACAGTGCATTTAACTATACAGCTGTATATGGTGCCATGGCCTAGTGGTTAAGGTGCTCACCTCCAAACCAAAAAAGGTTGCAGGTTCTAGCCCCAACCATGGTATGGAGGAATTGAGCAAATCCTAACTGTTTGCTCCGCTCCACCCAGGTGTAAATGGGTACTGGTTATAGACAGTGATGGGAATCATTGAGTGCTTAGCCCCTGCATGTAATTCTGTGTAATGGGAGCCTGTATACTCCCCAGGGTTTGAGAAATGCTTATGCTTGTACAGGCCTGCCAAGGGTGCAATTGTACAGCTGGCAGAGCATGTTTGTACGTAAATGAAAACTCTAAACCTGCAAATTTAAAATATGGTATGGTTGAAACTTGGAAGTCCTCTAAGGCAGAAATTCTGCCACAGTCAAGGTCCACACCCTAATTGCTGAGTTACATTTCTACAAAAGCCATTTTAACCATCAAGGATGAGAGAGGATCAATTATACAGTTTAGTATAGGTAAAGGCAATTAATTATTAAACTTCTGAGCTGCTGTGTAGAAAATCTTTTTATTAGAAGCAGAAAGCAGAGCACAAGAACAGGGGCCCTTTTGATGGTTTATTCAACTCACATTTTGCATCCAGTACGAGATTATTATTGTTTCCTTTCAGGCACAAGCAGTTGTCGTTGGATTCCTTGCTGCAGTTGCCGCGATGCTGTTGGCATGGATTCCGGAAGGAAAGTTTGACATCCATCACGCTTTTCTGTTATGCGCCAGCAGCGTCCTTACGGCGGCTCTAGCCAGTTTAATTCTTGGTACGTAATATATTTCCCTGTTCCAAATTTAGCATGATGTGAGACTGCAATTGAATGTATCATGCCATAGTATTTGTCTTTTTATAAGAAAGTCATTTGTCATAAATTTGTTCCAGTTGAATTAAATGTACATATATTTCTGTGTTATCTGACCCACTTGTATTTTGTGGACTTCTTGTGACTTTTTGTTCCTTTTTCACTATTTTAAATTTAAATTTACTGGACCAATGACTTACCCATTGTCATTGGTTCAAGTTGAAACTAAAATAAAATAAATGTTGTGACGCACTCCTGCTAAGAAATGGTGAGACTGCAATTATTACACCTTCGATTTGATTTTCTTTACAGGGTCGGTGATGATAGCTGTTGTACTTCTGTCTAAAAAGTGCAAAATCAACCCTGACAATGTGGCCACTCCTATCGCTGCTAGTCTCGGGGACTTGACCACGTTGGCATTACTTTCAGCTCTAGCAAATTTCTTTTGGAATTCATTAGGTATTGTACCCCCTTCACCTACAAATTACTTCACCCGAATTATTAATTGAAATGTGCAAAAAACAAGGTGGTATATGTAGATTTTTTTTTTGTATCTTCAGTGAGAAAGCCATTTCGTTTTATTGACATACATTTAGTCACTCAGTGCAATCATAGTACTGACCATCATAGTACTGACCATCTGTGTTGGTCCAGTTTTGATGGTTGTTTGATATATTCAAATATATATCTTATAAAAAGAAGTTATGACACAGTTGTGCCAATTATGTGGTAAGAAATATTGTAATCTAGAATTCAACTGATATATCCTTATGTAATGTGTATTGCGCTAGGGCCTTTCAATGAAATTTATAGGTGTGATTTTGATGTGTGTGATTGTTATATTACTTATATGTATGATATGATTTTTGTTTTGTAGGAAGCAGTAGGGTGTGGATTGCTCCAACTTTCTTATGTATTGCTTTAGCCTTGACGCCTCTGTGGTGCTACATATCATACAAGAATAAATATGTGAAAGAAGTTTTAATCAGTGGCTGGAGTCCAGTCATTGGGGCTATGATGATCTCTAGGTAGGTCTGTGTAAATATGCTATATTCTTAACTTTGATTTGCACCTAAAATTATGTGTTGTGTGTCACTAAATTATACTTTGTTTATGACAACACAGTGCGATTAGTTTGTTGTCTAATCTCTTGTCACTTATGGCTTAAAAAGTGTTTTATTATATTTATTTATTTATTTTCAGTATTGGGGGTTTGATATTAGATTTTGCTGTTGCAACATATCATGGAATTGCAGTCTTTCAACCTGTGGTAAATGGTAAGTACAAGGCGTTGCAGCTAATAGACTGTTATTCTGATTTGTAATAATTCCCTATGAATGAATGGTTTTCTAGGATACCCGTATCATATGAAAAAGAATGTGTATGAGACTTCCTTTTTTCCTCATAAAATTGCAATTGTATGGAAATTGATCTCATTAATTAATGTTAATTATCACTGACCCGACTTGTGCTGCCCTCTATAGGTGTGGGTGGGAACCTTGTTGCCGTACAAGCCAGTCGACTTTCAACTGCCCTGCATCAGAGGAGCAAGCCAGGAGTTCTACCTGATGATGCCGTGCATGGTTGTCCAAATCCTTGCACAACATTTTTCGGAAAAGGTATGCGTAGTAAAATCTAGTTTTGGTGAAACTGATTTGGATTATGATTTGGTATTGCATAAATAACAGCCATGTTGAAAAAATGTAGAATTTAATTGTTTGGAACTTGAGAAATAAATATTGTAAGAATTCAGTAACCGCCTTCTGGGTGGAAAAAGTTTTTTTGGGATGAAATTGTAAGATTAAAAACAGCAATCCACAGCATCAAGAAACTGCACTTTGATTTGACATTCGCAATCTGCAGAAACCGTCTAAACAAAACTGATAGCAATTTACAACCGCCCCTTCTTGCCATCAACACTGTAAACGTTCTACTCAGCTAAGATATTTAAATCAATCTGAAATACACTATCAAACTGCTGGCATTCTTAAATATATGATGCTATTTTAATTTTTAGGGTCAAGTGGCAGAACTGCTCGGGTGCTGATGCTAATGGTCATTCCCGGCCACGTCATCTTCATCTACGCAATCAGCTACATGCAAGCCGGCCACACCCCAATAACTCCCACTTTCGCTGGGGTCTACTTAACTGCAGCTACGATTCAGGTAAGACTTGTCTGTTTCTTGTTGATATTGATTATAAGTTGAACCACTACGGCATAAGAGGAATCACAAATGACATCTTCAATAGCTACCTAAGCAATAGGAAACAATTTGTACCAATAGGTGAAATGTCACCCCAACTAAATACATAATCATGATAATATGTGGTGTTCCACAAGGTTTGGTACTAGAACCAATTTTGTTCCTAATTTATATCAATAACATTTACAAATCAATAAGTGCTAACATAAGACTGCTTGTGGATGACACTAATATATTCATTGAAGATACAGACCCCAAAAACTTAAAACTGAATTAGAATTTAATAAATTAAACAAATGGATCTCTGATAACAGACTAAAAATAAACATAAACACTAGCATATTTTGTAGAAAAAAATGAAGTATTCCTCAAGAACTGGATAGCATTACATTAAATAATACTCAAATAAACAGAGCCCAAC
This sequence comes from Alitta virens, assembly GCA_932294295.1. Lineage (NCBI taxonomy): Eukaryota > Metazoa > Annelida > Polychaeta > Phyllodocida > Nereididae > Alitta > Alitta virens. The sequence continues at coordinate 6,308,472 of OW028574.1, read as the reverse complement.
ATGTAAAATACTTGACAAATTAACCTGGGAAAGTCGCGACAATATATGGAAAAAAATCTGTTGAAAGTGCTTAAATCCTTCAAAATGATAAAAATTCTCTACCCAAAAAAGACAAACTTAAGTTATATTAAAATATGGTGTCCAGTTCTATCAAAATCTCTTTGGTCTAGATTTCTAAACCCAACTAGACAATGCTATATGAAAACACAAAGAAATTACTCAGTCGTATATTTATTACACACCGATAGTCACATTTTACGTAACTATTCATTCATTCACATAGTTTAATATGCCACCTAACATATCACCTTTTACTCATTTATAAAATATATAAACGGCTCCAGCTAACAAAACATTACAAAAGCTGATTAGATGACCAAAATGCAATCCAGATGCTCAGAACAACAGCTGTTCCCTTATGTCAGCAAAAGCAGTTCAATAACTGTTTCAATAACAGTTTTACCACCCGATATTATGACCATCCATTTGCCAAGTCCTGTTGATAAGACCACTCGATATTAAGCCCCATTTCAGTGATTCCCATGGGTGGTCTGAACTGCAATTTTCTCTGTGCATATATCTGTTAGAAGATTATTGAATTTAGAACTAATCCTAAGGGCTGTTCCATTTAACAGTGTGGGGTGGGAGCAAACAGGAAGGTTTTTGAAAAGTGGGGGAGGGGAGGGGGGGTTCTCCAAAAGAGAAAAAGGGGGGAAGGCTGGTTGGCCAATGACCACTATTTTCTTAATATCTTAATTTACAAAAAAAGAATGGGTGGTGGAAATCGTAAATAAACAAAAAGCAGGGGTGGGGGTGGGGGGTGTCTGAAAATCTTCAGGTTCACCCCCCACCACACTTTAAATGGAACAGCCCTGATGATGTTCCTGTAATAAGAGCCAAATTGTTTTCTTTTAACAGGTCGTTGTACTTCTCTTCACGGCCAACTGGCTGGTTCATTGGCTATGGAAGAGAGGAAATGACCCTGACAACTTTTCGATTCCGTATCTAACGGCTCTTGGTGATCTCCTGGGCGGTGGACTGTTGGCTATAGCATTCCATATACTTTATGTTGTGGGAGACAGGAATAGCGATGTAGGTGATTATAGTGACTAGAAAATTAAATTTCTGTGTTTTATACCAATATAATGAAAGCCTTTATAGGTAAATTAGGTTCTATTTTTATATGCCATGTTCGCTTCAAATCAATGAAATCAGTGATAGTGTCACATAGTATTAATCTGTGAATATTTATTTTGACACCAGTGACTAGTGTAAAACAGGTAAGAACTCCATTAAGTGAATTAGCATAACTTATTTATGTATCTTTAGACGGTGCGCTTATGTACAGTATATATCTGCTCATACACATATCGGGTTATGTATGTCTGTACTCGCTTGACAAGTATCTTACCTCGACAATTCCCACCCTGTAATGCATACAAGGTACATAGATTTGGTGAGTGCACTGTCTGTCAAATTTGCACATAAAAGTAATGATATAAATCAATACTGCTGCCTTGTTTCATGATATATTTTACCATTACATGCCCATTTTGGGTCAACAATTTAGTTTAATTTACAATAAATAGTATAAATATTTGTTTTTCATGCCATCAAAAACTCAATATGTAAGCAAACCCAGTGATGATGTCACAATACTAAACTATGGTGATGATGTCATTTTCATTGTGTTTCCAATGTTTTGGTCTGGATTTTCTCTCAATGTATAATTTATTTTTTTAGTAATTAATGTCTGATAAAATCATTAGATCACACAAATTTAGTGTGCCTTGGTTAATAAAGGTTATTCATGAACTGTTTGATTGAGTCTTACAAAATCGCAAATTTGACAGACAGTGCAGCTTTAACACTCTTCCTAAGTACACCCACCCTTTTGTGAGCCAAGTATCAATAAAAAGTGAACTTGCAAGCGAGTACTACACTAGGGCTTTTAGTCATGCTCGAAATGTTGAATATGGTGTAATGAAAGGTTGATTTGTATGGATAAGGTTCCTCTGTCCACTTATAGTTTGTTATGGAGTTGGATCGGAAGAACCGTCCGTAACTCAGTGTGACTTGGTGTTGGTTGAAGATAGCCTCTCTGTGAAACGAAATATTCAAGCTTTGTTATGTTAGTATAAGCCAAGGTATGTGGTTTCCAACAGCGAATTAGTTCTGAAGTATTATTAATGTATTAAGTATATTTCATACAAAATCTCTGTTGGTGCCAGAAATGTTTAACATGTGCATTTTGTACTGGGGAAAATATGTATGCTTTGGTGGTGTCTGATATGGGTAATATCTATGAAAATGTGACGTCAATTTTTTCTGCATGTTAGACGTACAGATCCAACAAAAGTGTACACCCTCCTATTCAAGATGGCCAATATTTTTGGTGATGTCAGATAACTTCTTTCAGTTAATATTTTGGTGTTTATTGCCAGCTGAAGTGAACTTTGTCTAAGGCTACGATATTGCTAATTTAAGAAAATACTGATAAAATACTGATGCCATTCAATATTTTGGTGACACCGGGTAGGGTTGTGCTATCTGTTGTTGGATGCTCTATGATAGTAGATTTGTAGAAGTTTATTCTGCAGTTAATTTATAAGAAAGGAACTACATAATATGCTTTTATACATGTACACATTACTTGCTTGTAGAATGGAATGTGTGGGTGACGGGATACAGAAATTTACATGAAGTGCCTTTAAATTGCCATGCCAACGCATTGCAAAATTTATATACATGTTTCACTAACACGCGAGTCCTAATTTACTACTGAAATATTAAAGTGACATGCAAAGTATATTTAACAGAGAGATGATGTGCTACATTTCTGCATGAAAGAAATTCTTACGTCATTTATGGCTGTAATTTTTACTTATTCGAAAGATTAATTCATCAAATGGATGTAAGTACTAAAGATGGGTTAATTATACTAATCAACTTTAAGACTAAACATTTTTTTAAATTAAAACCTGGCAATATCCAGTAACAAGTCACATGTATGTATTTGTCTCATCATCAAAGTTTATTTGGTGATCAAGGTTAAACATGAGAAGTATCAATGAGTGACAAAACTGTAAATAGAAATTTTAAAACTCCCTGATCAAAATGCAACTGAGAGGCTTTGTTTTGTTTTATTTTTTTCAGAGTTGAGAGGTCTCTTTTTTTTCACAGGGTCAGTTCGTTATCCATGCATAGTTTGACTGCTTACTGTTCTGCATGAACTATCTGTACATTGTATGAATTATGTGTTTAATAAGTTGATTCTGAAGAATTCCTAAGAAGGGAATAATAACAGGTCACATAGGAAATTATATTGAGATTATTTAATGGTATTTAATAATAATGATTATAATTTTTATGCTTGTACAATTATTTATATGATGTTAAAGGTAAGGCATGTTTAGTTGTAATCAACGTAAGTTATACATTTTAGCACACATTTTGCATGAAGCTATATGCAATGCATTTATTACTTAACAAGTTATTGACCATTTAATCACTTCATATTGCACAGTCTTGGGTTTTTCATTTAGCATGCCAGTACAGAATTTTTTAATTTATTGAGCAGCCAATTTTATTGTAAGGACAGTGATGAAATAGTTAATGCCATGACAAAACCGTCTAAAAATGTATAGTATTACAAGGTAAACAATTGTTGGTCTGTGATTTGTTTGTTCAAGTGTCTTCGTCAAGTCACTGTGTAACACAATGAATGAACTTAGCTTTACATGTTTGTTATGGTTTCTAATGGTATTATGAATAGCTGTAATGGAAAAAAATGTCCTGTCAGATGCTTATGAAAACTGCAGATAATTGTATCCACTGTTTTATGATACAAAAAATTTAATAAATAAAAATTGAAGTTTTTAATGAATGTTTGACTGATATAATGTGCACATTGATTCATTTCGGTGCTTTTTAAATTGCCTAGTTTTATATGGGCATGTGATTTTCATCAAATATGGGCATGAGATTTTCTTCAAATGTTTAATATCCATGTAAGTAAACTTTATATCATGCTATTGAAAACATGACTTTCATACTGTATCAGTGTAGTAGGGCTGGAAAATGTACCTATAGTATACAATTCGAATTTCGAATGAACTCTTTGTGAGCCATTCTTCAAGTTAATAACATGCATGTAATAACACCCAGCATGTTGTATTTTCGTATAACTTGGGCTTCTGTTGTAGGTAGGGAGTTTGGGGGAAAAGGGACATTGTTTTGGTAAAATCGTTATATGTGTAACATTGGTTTCCTAGGAGTGACATGAGAAGTCAAGCACGTAGGTTGAGAGTACCTACATCTACATGTAGGGACTGATGGATCGGTCTAGGTTGAGAGTCGGACGGCCTTATTCCCCACCTTTTTGCACCTTTTCCCGTTGGGGGCGCTCTCGTCAACCCGTATAACTTCCTTATATGGAAAGATCTTCCCCAGGTATGAGGCCCCGCAGTGTTTTCCCGTAAATGTGACTCCGTGAGGCCCAGCATGTTAAATAGGTTGCATTCAAAACACAAGCAGTAGGCTTTTGGTCTGACATTTTAATTGAAGTTTATTGCAGTATAATTAAAACCATTTTGCATGTTAAAGACACATTTGAAAGTTGAGGGACGGGGGCACCGTTTCTGTGATAATTAGACCATATTGGTGGTTTGAGACAGGTATGATGAAATTTTCTATTTGTATTTATTGAGATATTGAATTGACTTGCTCATTAGGTTATAATACATTGAGTGCAGACGTAGGCGAACAGTTGGGCCTGTGGCTGCGGTCCTTGTATCCTATGTTTTTATTTTATTGGATCACGTTTATCCTGTGCACTTTATTCTACAAGGTGAACATTGCATATTTATGTTGTATGAGGATGGGCAGGCCAATATTAAGATATGAAAACAAAAATTTTTTTCAGTCTCATAACTATTATGGCTCTTTTTGTAAAAGGCAAACAAAAGTATGTCCCACATCCGATTTTATATATCTCTTTATCCTGCTCAATGAATGTAAGTTAAATATCATTTGATATTCGCATAATTATAATCAGGAGAAGTTGAATTTTCAACTGGCAAAGAAAATTGTGAAATATTTGCAGTTTAAAATTTTCCATGTTAAAGTTTGTCCACAGAATCAATGTCACTCTGTTACCATAAGTTATATTAATCATTTCAATTAATATTTCTCGATATTTAAAGAAAAGAGTTTGTATTGCCAGGGGGTAACTTATATATGCGCGTCATTTCTGTTACCAAGTCTACAAGGGAGCTATTTATCACCACACACAGAAAAAAGCTTAAAATCAATTCTGAAAGCACTCCAATATTTCCAAATAAAATGGAAACTTTGGTAATATTACCAGCATTTCCCTTTCAGATGTTGCATAAAGTTTTCTTTTTTATTTCATTAAAAGATAAGCAACATCATTACTATTTCTAGTTACCATTTATTTTGTCTTATTATCAATATTTAAATTTTGCTTGTGTAGAGTCATACTAATGGGGTGATAGATTATTATAGGGTGGTAGATATTTATAGTATGTGAAACAATGAAACATCAAGATAGGGGATATTACGGGCACAGATCATAATAAGATGGATGACAGATCTATCTCAGATAATCATAATATCTAGACCCAGATATGTTGTATGGATGGGTGACAAGTATGTAGATATTTTTAGACTTACATGAACAAAGGTCCAGATAGGGGATATAGGCCTAGATGGGGATATATCTAGCTTATTCAGACAGGAAATTATACTATATATGCCAATATAGGCCCATATGGGTGACATAAGTGGCATGTATGGGTGGTAGATACTCCTAGTATATCACTCCTGCTAACCTAGGTCCAAAAAGGGGATAGGACAGTCCTAGATTGGTGATAGATCTGTCTCAGACATCATGCTTAATATATAGGCCCACATGGGTGACACAAGGGGTATGGATGGGTGATAGATACTCCTATAGTATATCACTCCTGCTAACTTAGGTCCAATTAGGGGATGGGACAGGCCTAGATGGGTGATAGGTCTGTCTTGGACATCATACTTAATATATAGGCCCAAATGGGTGACACAAGCAGTGTGGATGGGTGGTAGTAACTTAGGTCAAGATAGGGGATGAGACAGGCCTAGATGGGTGATAGGTCTGTCTTGGACGTCACTGACACTTAATATATAGGCCCAAATGGGTGACACAAGCAGTATGGATGGGTGGTAGTAACTTATGTCCAGATAGGGGATGGGACAGGCCTAGATGGGTGATAGGTCTGTCTTGGACATCATACTTAATATATAGGCCCAAATGGGTGACACAAGCAGTGTGGATGGGTGGTAGTAACTTAGGTCCAGATAGGGGATGAGACAGGCCTAGATGGGTGATAGGTCTTTCTTGGACGTCACTGACACTTAATATATAGGCCCAAATGGGTGACACAAGCAGTATGGATGGGTGGTAGTAACTTAGGTCCAGATAGGGGATGGGATAGGCCTAGATGGGTGATAGGACTGTCTTGGACATCATACTTAATATATAGGCCCAAATGGGTGACACAAGCAGTATGGATGGGTGGTAGTAACTTAGGTCCAGATAGGGGATGGGACAGGCCTAGATAGGTGATAGGTCTGTCTTGGACATCATACTTAATATATAGGCCCAAATGGGTGACACAAGCAGTATGGATGGGTGGTAGTAACTTAGGTCCAGATAGGGGATGGGACAGGTCTAGATAGGTGATAGGTCTGTCTTGGACATCATACTTAATATATAGGCCCAAACGGGTGACACAAGCAGTATGGATGGGTGGTAGTAACTTAGGTCCAGATAGGGGATGGGACAGGCCTAGATGGGTGATAGGTCTGTCTTGGACGTCATACTTAATATAAAGGCCCAAATGGGTGACACAAGCAGTATAGATGGGTGGTAGATACTAATATAGTATATCATTCCGGCTTTCTTAGGACCAGGTAGGGGATGGGACAGGCCTAGATGGGTGATAGACCTGTCTTGGACATCATACTTAATATACAGGCCCAAATGGGTGACACAAGCAGGATGGATGGGTGGTAGATACTAATATAGTATATCACTCCTGCTAACTTATGTCCAGATAGGGGACAGGACAGGCCTAGATGGGTGATAGACCTGTGTCGGACATCATGCTTAATATATAGGCCCACATGGGTGACACAAGGGGTATGGATGGGTGATAGATACTCCTATAGTATATCACTCCTGCTAACTTAGGTCCAATTAGGGGATGGGACAGGCCTAGATGGGTGATAGGTCTGTCTTGGACATCATACTTAATATATAGGCCCAAATGGGTGACACAAGCAGTGTGGATGGGTGGTAGTAACTTAGGTCAAGATAGGGGATGAGACAGGCCTAGATGGGTGATAGGTCTGTCTTGGACGTCACTGACACTTAATATATAGGCCCAAATGGGTGACACAAGCAGTATGGATGGGTGGTAGTAACTTATGTCCAGATAGGGGATGGGACAGGCCTAGATGGGTGATAGGTCTGTCTTGGACATCATACTTAATATATAGGCCCAAATGGGTGACACAAGCAGTGTGGATGGGTGGTAGTAACTTAGGTCCAGATAGGGGATGAGACAGGCCTAGATGGGTGATAGGTCTTTCTTGGACGTCACTGACACTTAATATATAGGCCCAAATGGGTGACACAAGCAGTATGGATGGGTGGTAGTAACTTAGGTCCAGATAGGGGATGGGATAGGCCTAGATGGGTGATAGGACTGTCTTGGACATCATACTTAATATATAGGCCCAAATGGGTGACACAAGCAGTATGGATGGGTGGTAGTAACTTAGGTCCAGATAGGGGATGGGACAGGCCTAGATAGGTGATAGGTCTGTCTTGGACATCATACTTAATATATAGGCCCAAATGGGTGACACAAGCAGTATGTATGGGTGGTAGTAACTTAGGTCCAGATAGGGGATGGGACAGGTCTAGATAGGTGATAGGTCTGTCTTGGACATCATACTTAATATATAGGCCCAAACGGGTGACACAAGCAGTATGGATGGGTGGTAGTAACTTAGGTCCAGATAGGGGATGGGACAGGCCTAGATGGGTGATAGGTCTGTCTTGGACGTCATACTTAATATAAAGGCCCAAATGGGTGACACAAGCAGTATAGATGGGTGGTAGATACTAATATAGTATATCATTCCGGCTTACTTAGGACCAGGTAGGGGATGGGACAGGCCTAGATGGGTGATAGACCTGTGTCGGACATCATGCTTAATATATAGGCCCACATGGGTGACACAAGCAGTATGGATGGGTGGTAGTAACTTAGGTCCAGATAGGGGATGGGACAGGCCTAAGATGGGTGATAGGTCTGTCTTGGATGTCATACTTAATATATAGGCCCAAATGGGTGACACAAGCAGTATGGATGGGTGGTAGGAACTTAGGTCCAGATAGGGGATGGGACAGGTCTAGATAGGTGATAGGTCTGTCTTGGACATCATACTTAATATATAGGCCCAAATGGGTGACACAAGCAGTATGGATGGGTGGTAGTAACTTAGGTCCAGATTGGGGATGGGACAGGTCTAGATGGGTGATAGGTCTGTCTTGGACGTCATACTTAATATATAGGCCCAAATGGGTGACACAAGCAGTATGGATGGGTGGTAGTAACTTATGTCCAGATAGGGGATGGGACAGGTCTAGATAGGCGATAGGTCTGTCTTGGACATCATACTTAATATATAGGCCCAAATGGGTGACACAAGCAGTATGGATGGGTGGTAGTAACTTAGGTCCAGATAGGGGATGGGATAGGTCTAGATGGGTGATAGGTCTGTCTTGGACGTCATACTTAATATATAGGTCCAAATGGGTGACACAAGCAGTATGGATGGGTGGTAGTAACTTATGTCCAGATAGGGGATGGGACAGGTCTAGATAGGTGATAGGTCTGTCTTGGACATCATACTTAATATATAGGCCCAAATGGGTGACACAAGCAGTATGGATGGGTGGTAGTAACTTAGGTCCAGATAGGGGATGGGACAGGCCTAGATGGGTGATAGGTCTGTCTTGGACGTCATACTTAATAGTATGGATGGGTGGTAGTAACTTAGGTCCAGATAGGGGATGGGACAGGTCTAGATAGGTGATTTGTCTGTCTTGGACGTCATACTTAATATATAGGCCCAAATGGGTGACACAAGCAGTATGGATGGGTGGTAGTAACTTAGGTCCAGATAGGGGATGGGACAGGTCTAGATAGGTGATAGGTCTGTCTTGGACATCATACTTAATATATAGGCCCAAATGGGTGACACAAGGGGTATGGATGGGTGGTAGATACTCCTTTAGTATATCATTCCTGCTTACTTAGGTCCAGATAGGGGATGGGACAGGCCTAGATGGGTGATAGGTCTGTCTTGGACATCAAACTTAATAGTATGGATGGGTGGTAGTAACTTAGGTCCAGATAGGGGATGGGACAGGTCTAGATAGGTGATAGGTCTGTCTTGGACATCATACTTAATATAGGCCCAAATGGGTGACACAAGCAGTATAGATGGGTGGTAGATACTAATATAGTATATCATTCCGGCTTACTTAGGTCCAGATAGGGGATGGGACAGGCCTAGATGGGTGATAGACCTGTCTTGGACATCATACTTAATATACAGGCCCAAATGGGTGACACAAGCAGGATCGATGGGTGGTAGATACTAATATAGTATATCACTCCTGCTAACTTATGTCCAGATAGGGGACAGGACAGGCCTAGATGGGTGATAGACCTGTGTCGGACATCATGCTTAATATATAGGCCCAAATGGGTGACACAAGCAGTATGGATGGGTGGTAGTAACTTAGGTCCAGATAGGGGATGGGACAGGTCTAGATAGGTGATAGGTCTGTCTTGGACATCATACTTAATATATAGGCCCAAACGGGTGACACAAGGAGTATGGATGGGTGGTAGTAACTTAGGTCCAGATAGGGGATGGGACAGGCCTAGATGGGTGATAGGTCTGTCTTGGACGTCATACTTAATATATAGGCCCAAATGGGTGACACAAGCAGTATGGATGGGTGGTAGTCACTTAGGTCCAGATAGGGGATGGGACAGGTCTAGATAGGTGATAGGTCTGTCTTGGACATCATACTTAATATATAGGCCCAAACGGGTGACACAAGCAGTATGGATGGGTGGTAGTAACTTAGGTCCAGATAGGGGATGGGACAGGTCTAGATAGGTGATAGGTCTGTCTTGGACATCATACTTAATATAAAGGCCCAAATGGGTGACACAAGCAGTATAGATGGGTGGTAGATACTAATATAGTATATCATTCCGGCTTACTTAGGTCCAGGTAGGGGATGGGACAGGCCTAGATGGGTGATAGACCTGTCTTGGACATCATACTTAATATACAGGCCCAAATTGGTGACACAAGCAGGATGGATGGGTGGTAGATACTAATATAGTATATCACTCCTGCTAACTTATGTCCAGATAGGGGACAGGACAGGCCTAGATGGGTGATAGACCTGTGTCGGACATCATGCTTAATATATAGGCCCACATGGGTGACACAAGCAGTATGGATGGGTGGTAGTAACTTAGGTCCAGATAGGGGATGGGACAGGCCTAAGATGGGTGATAGGTCTGTCTTGGACGTCATACTTAATATATAGGCCCAAATGGGTGACACAAGCAGTATGGATGGGTGGTAGGAACTTAGGTCCAGATAGGGGATGGGACAGGTCTAGATAGGTGATAGGTCTGTCTTGGACATCATACTTAATATATAGGCCCAAATGGGTGACACAAGCAGTATGGATGGGTGGTAGTAACTTAGGTCCAGATTGGGGATGGGACAGGTCTAGATGGGTGATAGGTCTGTCTTGGACGTCATACTTAATATATAGGCCCAAATGGGTGACACAAGCAGTATGGATGGGTGGTAGTAACTTATGTCCAGATAGGGGATGGGACAGGTCTAGATAGGCGATAGGTCTGTCTTGGACATCATACTTAATATATAGGCCCAAATGGGTGACACAAGCAGTATGGATGGGTGGTAGTAACTTAGGTCCAGATAGGGGATGGGATAGGTCTAGATGGGTGATAGGTCTGTCTTGGACGTCATACTTAATATATAGGCCCAAATGGGTGACACAAGCAGTATGGATGGGTGGTAGTAACTTATGTCCAGATAGGGGATGGGACAGGTCTAGATAGGTGATAGGTCTGTCTTGGACATCATACTTAATATATAGGCCCAAATTGGTGACACAAGCAGTATGGATGGGTGGTAGTAACTTAGGTCCAGATAGGGGATGGGACAGGCCTAGATGGGTGATAGGTCTGTCTTGGACGTCATACTTAATAGTATGGATGGGTGGTAGTAACTTAGGTCCAGATAGGGGATGGGACAGGTCTAGATAGGTGATAGGTCTGTCTTGGACGTCATACTTAATATATAGGCCCAAATGGGTGACACAAGCAGTATGGATGGGTGGTAGTAACTTAGGTCCAGATAGGGGATGGGACAGGTCTAGATAGGTGATAGGTCTGTCTTGGACATCATACTTAATATATAGGCCCAAATGGGTGACACAAGGGGTATGGATGGGTGGTAGATACTCCTTTAGTATATCATTCCTGCTTACTTAGGTCCAGATAGGGGATGGGACAGGCCTAGATGGGTGATAGGTCTGTCTTGGACATCAAACTTAATAGTATGGATGGGTGGTAGTAACTTAGGTCCAGATAGGGGATGGGACAGGTCTAGATAGGTGATAGGTCTGTCTTGGACATCATACTTAATATAAAGGCCCAAATGGGTGACACAAGCAGTATAGATGGGTGGTAGATACTAATATAGTATATCATTCCGGCTTATTTACGTCCAGATAGGGGATGGGACAGGCCTAGATGGGTGATAGACCTGTCTTGGACATCATACTTAATATACAGGCCCAAATGGGTGACACAAGCAGGATGGATGGGTGGTAGATACTAATATAGTATATCACTCCTGCTAACTTATGTCCAGATAGGGGACAGGACAGGCCTAGATGGGTGATAGACCTGTGTCGGACATCATGCTTAATATATAGGCCCACATGGGTGACACAAGCAGTATGGATGGGTGGTAGTAACTTATGTCCAGATAGGGGATGGGACAGGTCTAGATAGGCGATAGGTCTGTCTTGGACATCATACTTAATATATAGGCCCAAATGGGTGACACAAGCAGTATGGATGGGTGGTAGTAACTTAGGTCCAGATAGGGGATGGGATAGGTCTAGATGGGTGATAGGTCTGTCTTGGACGTCATACTTAATATATAGGCCCAAATGGGTGACACAAGCAGTGTGGATGGGTGGTAGTAACTTATGTCCAGATAGGGGATGGGACAGGTCTAGATAGGTGATAGGTCTGTCTTGGACATCATACTTAATATATAGGCCCAAATGGGTGACACAAGCAGTATGGATGGGTGGTAGTAACTTAGGTCCAGATAGGGGATGGGACAGGCCTAGATGGGTGATAGGTCTGTCTTGGACGTCATACTTAATAGTATGGATGGGTGGTAGTAACTTAGGTCCAGATAGGGGATGGGACAGGTCTAGATAGGTGATAGGTCTGTCTTGGACGTCATACTTAATATATAGGCCCAAATGGGTGACACAAGCAGTATGGATGGGTGGTAGTAACTTAGGTCCAGATAGGGGATGGGACAGGTCTAGATAGGTGATAGGTCTGTCTTGGACATCATACTTAATATATAGGCCCAAATGGGTGACACAAGGGGTATGGATGGGTGGTAGATACTCCTTTAGTATATCATTCCTGCTTACTTAGGTCCAGATAGGGGATGGGACAGGCCTAGATGGGTGATAGACCTGTCCTGGACATCATACTTAATATACAGGCCCAAATGGGTGACACAAGCAGGATGGATGGGTGGTAGATACTAATATAGTATATCACTCCTGCTAACTTATGTCCAGATAGGGGACAGGACAGGCCTAGATGGGTGATAGACCTGTGTCGGACATCATGCTTAATATATAGGCCCACATGGGTGACACAAGCAGTATGGATGGGTGGTAGTAACTTAGGTCCAGATAGGGGATGGGACAGGCCTAAGATGGGTGATAGGTCTGTCTTGGACGTCATACTTAATATATAGGCCCAAATGGGTGACACAAGCAGTATGGATGGGTGGTAGTAACTTAGGTCCAGATAGGGGATGGGACAGGTCTAGATAGGTGATAGGTCTGTCTTGGACATCATACTTAATATATAGGCCCAAATGGGTGACACAAGCAGTATGGATGGGTGGTAGTAACTTAGGTCCAGATTGGGGATGGGACAGGTCTAGATGGGTGATAGGTCTGTCTTGGACGTCATACTTAATATATAGGCCCAAATGGGTGACACAGGCAGTATGGATGGGTGGTAGTAACTTATGTCCAGATAGGGGATGGGACAGGTCTAGATAGGCGATAGGTCTGTCTTGGACATCATACTTAATATATAGGCCCAAATGGGTGACACAAGCAGTATAGATGGGTGGTAGTAACTTAGGTCCAGATAGGGGATGGGATAGGTCTAGATGGGTGATAGGTCTGTCTTGGACGTCATACTTAATATATAGGCCCAAATGGGTGACACAAGCAGTATGGATGGGTGGTAGTAACTTATGTCCAGATAGGGGATGGGACAGGTCTAGATAGGTGATAGGTCTGTCTTGGACATCATACTTAATATATAGGCCCAAATGGGTGACACAAGCAGTATGGATGGTTGGTAGTAACTTAGGTCCAGATAGGGGATGGGACAGGCCTAGATGGGTGATAGGTCTGTCTTGGACGTCATACTTAATAGTATGGATGGGTGGTAGTAACTTAGGTCCAGATAGGGGATGGGACAGGTCTAGATAGGTGATAGGTCTGTCTTGGACGTCATACTTAATATATAGGCCCAAATGGGTGACACAAGCAGTATGGATGGGTGGTAGTAACTTAGGTCCAGATAGGGGATGGGACAGGTCTAGATAGGTGATAGGTCTGTCTTGGACATCATACTTAATATATAGGCCCAAATGGGTGACACAAGGGGTATGGATGGGTGGTAGATACTCCTATAGTATATCATTCCTGCTTACTTAGGTAACCCTAGTGTCACCCATCTGGGCCTATATATTAAGTATGAGCAGATTTTTTAAATTTAAACAAAGGAATAATATTTTCAAATGTGATACTACCATTTGTTATTAATCTTTGGCACTAATATTGCTGAGAGCAAGACATTACAATTTTAAAAACCTGTTAAAATTACATCAAGCTAGTTTTAACATTAAAAAGAATATTAAAGAATACACCTGGTTTTCTTTTATTTCAAGAAAAATACATCACTGACCTAAAATTCCGGCAAACACCTAGGTCATATGTAGTAATTATTCGTTACTCACAATATTGCTGTCAGTGTTTTGGTGAGGATTTAAATGCTTTATAATTGATGGAATAGAAAAGAATAACGTACATAAGTCTGTTTCGTAGTTTTTATTAATTTCTAACTTTAACTGGTACTAAATAAAATTGTTGCTATTTCATGCATATAGAGGTATAGAAGCAGTGAAAAGAGCATTTTGATTTTTATCAAATAATGTATTTTTATTTTAAAAATCACTTAATTTTAATCACAATTTTAATCATTGATTTAAATTGAACTGATTTAGTTCAGCCAACCCTGTGTCTGAGACAGATCTATCACCCATCTAAGCCTGTCCTATCCCCTATCCGAGCCTAAATATTCAGTATTTTGTATTTGTGGCTTGGTATTTTTTTGTATCACTTACCCAAGACAATATGCACTGGACAGTCAAACAAACAAACATGCCTTGAATTTATGTACAATTAAAATGGAGTTGACCGATATTTTTTGTTATCACGGCAAATTGTACACATTGACATTATAATGTGAGAAATAAATTACGTTACCATACCATACTATAACCCCCCCCCCCCCATGGATTTGTACCCATGCAGGCAACATGTATTACTTTTGTGCTTTTGCCCGTTTTTTTTAATTTTTTTTAATTTTAATCTGGCTCAAGGTACCACCATTAGTCACTTGACAAGAGGTAGATAATGTTGGGGGGGGGGGGGGGTGTCCTGCCAATAGCACAGCTGTGACATTTATGTGCCTTTTATTAAAAAAAATTCACTCCGTTGACATGAGGTCATTTACTAAATTTTTTTTTAAAGGTTAAACCCATAGTTAACTTCAGCAGCAACAAATCTAATTTCATGAAGTTTTGAAATAATTCTTGGTGCATGTGGTGTGGATCATGTCACACCCCTCCCACCCATTTGGGACATCAAACCCCGCAAATATGGTTTGAAATCTTACAAATATCTCTAATAAGTATCTCTAATCTTGTTAAGTCGTGGGAGACCTATTAGTAAAGATGATCTACAAAAGTGGCAGAGATTGGTGGGCTCTCCAGTGCCTCTATATCATGGGCATGCGAGTGCCTCTCAGAATATGTTTTGGGTCTGGACTTTACAGTGGAAACAGACCATAAACCCCTTGTCCCACTGCTAACTACAACAGGCCCTCAAAGGTCCTGGGCCTCCACGCGGCGAGGGTGGAAACACCTGGGGTGAAGTCCTCTATCCCCAGTGGCTAAAACAGGACAGTGCGCATTGCACAAGCTGCTCCAGCTATCCAACGCAGACAACTATTGATTTTTACATGCTTCTGGTTTCTACTACCAACTATAGATAATCAATCTTACCCTAGAGAGCCTCTACATAGCCCACTCAGGTGCTGATGAGGCGTTAAACAATAACACTGACTGACTGACTGGCTAACTACAACAGACCTGTCCAACCTACCTGTACGCATTCTTAGATTCACACAGACTCCATAGGCCCTTTCTGATGCATCACCAAATGCATGAAGTTGCACAGAAACAATGTCACGCCAAGGCCCAGAAGTATACGGCCGCAAACTCGGAACGACTTCAAACAATTAAGTCCCTCAATCCAACAAAGGACCTTAACTCGATACTCTTCAGGACTTCAAAGTCCCATTCAATTCCTAATTTCCTTAAATCTTGAAACACACCCTTCAGAAAGATGCTGAAAGGCGTTATCAAACCCAAAGGGTCAAATAGTCTTGCAGTCAAACTCAAGACAACACGCTTGGTAATGATCAAATCTTTGTCAATGGCAATACCATCAAAAGCAAAACAGTCATCAGTGGAAACCACTTCAGACCAAGAACCTTGAGACTATCAGTCTGTTCAAAAGATGAAAAATCATACGAATTCTGTAGCACATCTACACTATTCGATCCCCACTTGGTCAAAGTCATGCCAGCCTCAGACATGATCTTACTGGCTTCATCAACCATCTCCCTTGCATCAGCTTCGCTATCAGCACCTGACAACCAATCATCAACGTACAAATTGGTGTTCAGCTCTTCCACCACCGAGTGGGTTCATACTGCTCTAAATGATGTTTGATTGTGGCATTAAGTATGAATGGACTGCTTCTATTCCCAAAAGGGACTCTTAAGTATGTGCATGATACGCATTGCACCATCCTTTTCCCACAAGAAACAATGGACATCTTGGTCCTCTTTTCTCACAGCGACCTGACTAAAATCTCAACTAGATTGGGTAAAAGATTAGGCCCAGTTTCAAGAATCATTCAACGACAAATCATGTCCCTTTGCAGACGCATCAAAAACCGGTCTGACATTTGTAGACACACTAGCCTCTCGAACTACTGGACGATGCAGCAAATAGAAATTGGCTGCTCAACAACAACTTCATCTGGAGGAACTCCCTCTACCACTCCAGTGTAATGGTCTCTGCCTGTCCTAATTAGCCCAACTGGTGCAGAAATACAGGACGTAAAGCCCTAATCACACACACACCACTCCAGTGTCAGCCATATCCTAAATGGCTTGATCATACTGTTCCCTTAACTCAGGGTTCCTATCTAACTTTCGAGACAGCCCTCGAAGGTCCTGGGCCTCCACGCGGCGAGGGTGGAAACACTTGGGGTGAAGTCCTCTATCCTCAGTGGCTAAAACAGGACAGTGCGCATTGCACAAGCTGCTCCAGCTATCCAACGCAGACAATTATTGATTTTTGCATGCTTCTGGTTTCTACTACCAACTAGAGATAATCAATCTTACCCTAGAGAGCCTCTACATAGCCCACTCAGGTGCTGATGAGGCGTTAAACAATAACACTAACTAACTAACTTTTGAGACAATGACTTCAACCGCATAACAGCAAGACCAAAGTTGTTGACTATACGACTACCTCTCTCAGGAGAGTTCCACGGCCAAGCCACTTCATATCTGCCATCCTTGAATTTCACTTTTCGACTTAAAGTCATTGAGAAGAGGTTATACTGAAGCAGAATCTGATTCCACATCCCAAATCCTTCTAAAATCAGAGTCCTGAATACACAAAAGTGGATGAGACAACTGCGAGCTGGGACTACCACTGACAGTACCAGACAACAAGTTCGCAGGGCAACAAGTCCCTCTCTACTTTCAGTTACACCTGATTCTGGTTTGACCAGCTTCCAATAATAATCTAATCCAACTAAAATGTCAACCGAAAGAGTTCTATTGTAATGTCTTATGGTTGAAGAATAACTTATGTAACACAGTGGGCTCAAGTATAGTATCCAACAAAAAAGTTCCTTTGGTGTATTGATACTGAAATTTGCATGT
The DNA here is from genome assembly GCA_932294295.1 of Alitta virens. Taxonomy (NCBI): domain Eukaryota; kingdom Metazoa; phylum Annelida; class Polychaeta; order Phyllodocida; family Nereididae; genus Alitta; species Alitta virens. Next base: position 6,290,680 of record OW028574.1, on the reverse strand, counting down.
AATTTGCATTTAATTTGCATATGAATGGACAAAAGCTACCTGGCTTGGGTAGCTAACACGGAACACAGAGTGCAATCATTGAACATGAGAGGAGAGGAGAGGAGAGGAGAGGAGAGGAGAGGAGAGGAGAGGAGAGGAGAGGAGAGGAGAGGAGAGGAGAGGAGAGGAGAGGAGAGGAGAGGAGAGGAGAGGAGAGGAGAGGAGAGTTCCATCATACTGACACGCTGACACCGCCACTGCTGGCTTCACTATTCTGTCTATACGGTTTGTACATTGGACTTTGACAGATCCTGCATTAATATTGGTCCTACATAGTCCTGTTACACTGACAGCTAGTTGCACAACTGTATTTACACTGCCACTCCAGACTTAGTGCTGTCTGCACTGCCTTGTCTCAGTGTCCATGAATCGGTCACCATGCAGACATTAATTTTGAACTCTTTTTTAATTTTGTGCAATTATTGATAACTAAATTGTTATTAGCCAAAATATTCTCTTGTTGTTTTTATCATTAGAGTTTACGGGCTTCCTTTCTTTCCTTTTATTAGTTTGGAGAATTACCAGATTCTCTGTGCGCCAAAACCTGTCTCCCAACTGTTTGTAGACTTACAGATTGAGTTACAACTTAAATTTCATTTTTACTATCATAGTACCCCAACACCACACTGCAACTGCCTACAGGATATTTCTTGGAAAGATGCACGCTGTTTTCTTATATAATGTACCGTGCATACTGCCAACACAGTGTCATTGACACATGAGATGCTCTGCTTATAACACTGCCACACCGTCACTGCCAGTTGATAATTTCACATGTTCGGTACCTGTAGCCCCACACTCATTCTCACTGACACACCGACACCACCACTAGTTTATTGCTGTACAATTATGCCTCCCTAAAGAAGCCATACTGCTACACTGCCACACCGACACAGTCATTTTATAATTTACTTCTCATTTTTGCTGCTTTTGGAACATTGTATTAGACTGACAGACAACACACACGTCGGAGTTCACGGCTGTGCATTTATGATTCCCCACATGTACCATAATGCTACACACCGACACTGCCACCCTGACACACTAACGCTGCCACTGGCTCCCTACATAGGCCACAGCACTACACTGCCACACCGACACTGCTAGGGGCTTTATTGCTAGGTTTTGTGCATTTTATTATACAGAGACACTGACAACACCACTGTTTAATTTACTGCTCTGCATGTGTGTTTCCGTACATAGGACATATGTTCCACTGCCATACCGACAACAACAGTTGTGAATGTACATAACTTTTCGTTTGCTGTATAATTTCATCATAATGACACCGACACTGCCGGTTCTGACCTTACTACTCTATACTAAGTCTTATTGTTTTCATCACACTGACACACCGACACTGACAATAGCACTTGACAGATGCTTTTGGTTCCTTATAGAATTGCATCTACTGACACTGCCACTGCAGAATACACTACACAAGGCTGCCTCGCCGACAGTGCAAGTTCTGACCTTACAACTCTATACATATTGTTCCTTGCATAGTTTGCTTTGCATATATATATCCCTACATAGGCCATGATGCAGTGACACTGCCACAGCAGTACCGACACTAGTATGTCTCACTGTGATGCTACCCCGCCACACCGACACCGCCAGTTCTGAATGGGCTGGCGGTGTCGGTGACAGCAAAGTCGTTGTAAAAAGAAAGAGTAGGAATGGCAGTGTCGGTGTGGCAGTTTCACAAGAGCATGTTGGAAGAAAATAAATAGGGGCAGTGTCGGTGTGAAAGTATTGCTGGTCTTTGTAGGAACCAATATGAATGCGTTGGTTTTGTCAGTGTCAGTGTATCACAAATCCATACAGGGACAAATAAAGAGTGACAGTGTCGGTGTGGCAGTATCTCTGGTCTATGTAGGAAGCAATACAACATGGTGGTGTCGGTGAGGCAATATCCATGTATGCTGAAGAATCATTAAATCATAATTTTATATGTATAAAATCAATATGGTGGTGTCTCATGGCTGCAAGTCTGATTGGCAGTGTCGGTGCGGCAGTTTCATGTAAGAACCAATAGAGGAAAGAGTATTATTACTTTAATACAATAGAGTTCATGGAACGAGCTAGAGTGGCAGTGTCGGTGCAACAGACATTACTGCATGTATTATAGAAAGATGTGATGATGTCACTATAACATTATTGAAAGTTTATAGAATTTCCAATAAAAGATAGTTATGTATGTAGTGCCGGTAATATTGCAAGTTTTAAACAAACATAAAAAACACATGTTTGATGAAGAAAGCTTTAATCATTGTACATATATATATATCGTGACATTGTAGACATTTATTGGGACATGTTACTTTCATCATCATCATCTGGTGTAAGTATATCTTTGATCATTTCTCGGTGCTGATGATGTTTCAGGAGTGTGTCCCTCTGGGTATTTGTTACGCTTGCAACATTATTAAAGCTAGCTGCAAACGTAGTGAAGGTCATTCCCGACATCTTAAACACTCTTTGATCATTTGCTCTGCAAAGAAAGACACATTGACATTAGCTATGCAGTTCTTATGTGATAGGTTGTAGTATATATAATCATACATTTAACTCATGCAAATTCCATAGGAAGTTAAAATGATTGTTTGCATGACTCCCTTATTTCTTTAAGTATATTACATATTGGTGTTTAGTAGGCACATTTAACAAATGAAAATGGTTTTTTACTATGCTTATTGAAAGGGCATGCAGAGCCATGATGAATGAATCTGGGAACATTGAAAGCAAATATGTTATAGCCTCACAAAAATTTGGTAGATATTTAGTCTACCTTTTTGCCAATGGTCCGTCTATGAGATGCAGGTTGCGCGAGATCTGCCTTGGTGTTATCAGAGGCCCTGGGGTAACTAGGATTTTTCTGATTACTCGACTTGAGATGCTCTCGACGGCCTTGATGTTCGATTTATCCCCCATTGTAGCAGTAGACAAAGCCTGGATAAAGATACACATTAATATATTTTTAAATGTACATAAATGTATGCATTTAAATATCTTATATATTATGTTAACATTCTAAGCATACCTCTAGAATTGTCATCTTTTGTTTTTTACTGCTCATCAAAATTTGTTCCGCTGCTTCCATTGTGACAAGGGGGATTTCCAAGGGTATTTCAAAATTCACCGAATCGGTTATTTGTGACCTGGTTTTTCTTTTGTGGGCATTACCGCGTTTATGTACACACCAGTCAAATGCTCCATGAAGGATGTGCAGCACCGCTGATAATCTGGCTAGAAGGATGACATCTTTGCTAGAGGTAGGTGAGCAGCTAGCCTGCGATAACTTCTCCTGGTCGCCATGATCTTCTGCAATATGAATGAATGGATTGATTACGAAAACGTATCAAATATAGAACACTATGGGTATCGAGGTTGTCACCAATCTAAATTTTTTTTTTATCACCATATTAAAATTTGTTGCGAGATGTTCCATTTACGACATGGGAAGTCTGGGCATGATGGACCACTGAGAAAAGGTTTTATTTATGTAAACGTGGGAATTGTAAGCCATTTGTGGGCGGAGTGCAATCAGCATAAGTAATTACTAAATCAATCATTTCCTTGCAAAACATTTCAGCATTATTACTGTAAGTCTGTAACAGATGAATTTGATTGTTTTGGGATCAAAATCAACATAGTAAAAACTTATATATGCTTTTGCAACTTTTTGCATGGCAGTGTAATACAACTATATTTGTACATATCTTAAACAAACAGGGCCATGTACTTTATAAACGTGCAACTAAAGGGACAGAAAATATAACTTAGTTGTTATTATGTGCCCAACATGCCCCACTTCCTCTCAATGATATTCAATCTACCTGATTCTGAAGGGTACATGGCATTCAGCTCTTCAATGCGTTCATCTGTCATTAAATCAAACTTGTGTTGCGTTTCTTGGCCAAATTTGTACTTCCGGGGGACCTCATGACAGCTATATATTGCTTTAAACATTGATCTAAAGATGTCATTTGGATAAGTGCTGAGGTCATTGCTTGCTCTTCTATTCACTGTTGCCAGGTGGTGTTTAGGCTTGTCCACGAAAAAAAGCATACGATCTAGAAAACCATCGTCCATGGTCATGTTGGCCAATTCGGTAAAACATGGTTCCGGCTGAATCAGTATAGACATTGAGAAGCTAGTGCTGTTAAACCCCCTATCACCATCTTTTAGGGCAGTCAGGTAACCTTTGCCTCCTCACAATTTATTGATTAGGGCCCGTTCTGCCTCATTCTTTTGTTGCTTATTGTTTATAAGCGATAAAACCCTATGTCCTTCATCCGAGCAAAGTAAGACCCTCCCCCCATTTTCGCATTGATGATGTTGGAGCCCAGATGATGAGTACGATTCTAATAACATTTTAGTGCTGAACATTTCATCTATATCATCACTGACTTCTCGTAGTATTGAATAGATGAAGGATTTGCCCCCTCCAGGGGCACTTATGCCCATGTCATATATATTTAAGGGCATGTCAAAACCACTTCTCACCTCCATGGTTGCATTAGGGCCACACACAGATGAACAAAGTGGCAATAACCCAGACATTATGATAGTGATTGGGCAGTTGCTTTGCTTGCTCTGCAAATCCAGATATTCATAAAAGGATTCATTTAGAATCTTTTGCCATGTGTAGGTTTCCCGATATGCTTTTTTGTAAAGCTTTACAATCTGATCTTGATGAAATCGTTTTAGTGACATTCTGAAATGCAAGATGTTTAAGAATAATAATAATAATAATAAATAAAGGAAAATGAATAATAATTATGTTGAGGTTAACCTAATTTTCTTGTTTAGTCTGTTTTGAGGAGAATTGGCACAAAGTCACAATGGGGTAAGTTGAACCATTGCACATGGGGTGAATAGAACCAGAAATTCAGTTCCCAGTTTATGCATATAATCATCACAAGAAACAAATTATATATTAGCAGAAAATTATCATACAAATCATTATTCCGATGCTGAATTTCGAATCAGAGCTGTATAAAATATAGCATTTCCACATGTAATTAAAAAGACATTGCTTTATAACTGTTGGACCACAATTTGTTTCACCCTAAAATTGTTCTATACTGTTTGCATTATAGTAATATCTGGCCATGTTGTTTATCTCAAGCAACCCGTCCAAATATAATTATCCTTTGGCCTTTGGGCATATTGATGCAAAAATTGGCTCAACTTACTCCACAATCCTCTACATGTACTTTGGTAACGAATTATCACAAATGTTACAAAGTTATTGTTAGGATCATCAAGATTGGTGGAAGCAGTTATTAATGAAGAAGAATACACCATTACTGAAACGTTAACCTAAATGTGATAATTGTTAAAATTAAAATAAGCTAATTTGTGTCTCTAACATAAACAGTTTGATATATATATATATATATATATATATATATATAGACACCCCAAATACAAAACCATAAATAATAGCCAAAAAATGTACTCACCTTTTTCGTTGCTCGTCTGGTTGTAAAATGACTTTTAATATTAGATTTCCAATGGCTTATGGTAAATAACACAAGAGAATTACTTGCTTACTACTGCGTAAGTGTGTTGACAAACAAACAACAATCCATTGTGCAAAAATATTATGACAGCTTTTATTCTGATAAAGCATAGAAAAATCTTGTAACAACAGCGAGATAAATGTAACTGTGAAAAGTTAATCTCATATTATTCTAACAAGAGATTTAACACATAAAACAAAAAAGCGCCGAAAAATTATTTACTCAATAAGACAATAAAATAACTTCTACTATATAATAATTTTTCGTATAAATAACATGCAAATTCATTATCATTGCATTAATACAATTGCTTGGAATTACTTAGAATTACTTACATTTTACAAATATTTTACTCATACAGCATTCTGTTAAATTGCAACTTGTATTATGAAGTAAAAGTAAAATAGTAAGTCAAACAATGAGTACTGATAAAGTTAAATGCATTTTTTTAATCATGTGAAGTGAGCTGAGGAACGAGTTGGGAGAACAAGTTGGTATCATGGCAATACCGAAATGAAAATTCATCCAAGAATTTGTGTAAGTTACAGGAGCGGACACCCGTCCTACTTGATATTTTTTGTTTCAGTATTCCCCAAAGTCCTGCAGAAACAAATAGTGTGTGTCATAACAAATGTAACACAGCATCAAGAGGATTAGACATACCAACTGCTTTATGAAAATACTCAGATTTATTACAACTCACCTTCTATCCTATTAGTGCAGGCACCTTCTTTCGACACAAACTCATTCTTGTGAACAACAACTTTGTGAACATAACCTTCATTGCAAAGGGAGGAATAAGCCTTCCAGTCGTCACTATGAACTACTGATCCAGTGGAGACATAGGTTTTGATGATTGGCAGTAGGGTATCCCTGTTTCTTTTCTGAACAATTTTAAATATTGCACTCCTTGTTCCTCTCTTCATAAGACCAAATACCCAAACATTTTTCGTCAGAGCACCCTTGTTGTATTTTCTTTTTTTCCCAAAATAAGATTCATCGATTTCATATTCATCCACACTTTGTAAGGTAGTTTCAACTTGGCCATCTAGTTCTTTGTGTAAGGAATGCACATGAGCGATATGTGGAGTACCATTTGACATATGATGTATGGCTTATATCATGATACATTCTTTCAGCCAAATAAATAGGAATGTCTTGGCAGAAAAAGTAATAAGCCATCAATAAGGAATCAAGTGGCAATTTGGAGCCCTGCAATTGAGCCATAGAAAAGAAATAATATTATTAATACAAATTTGCTCAGTAAAATAAAAGTTAGGTCAATGGGTAAATGGTATACTTAGGTGGTAAATAGTACTTACAGCAAATATAGTTCCATGCCTTATGGAGGTGCGTGACGAACAGTTGGATCAATACCACATTTCGCAATCTGTTGTGACTTTAGCTGGCTTTTTAACCAGAGACATGTCTAATTTGCATCTGATACATTTACATGTACTCTGTAGAAATCCATGTGAGCGCATAAAGTTAATGCAGGTCTCTTTGCTTTTAACAATGTTACATATCTCTATGATACTTGGAGAGTTCAAAAATCTATGTGCCATTTTACCAGCATGCAGTTTCTATGTGAAAGACAGCAAAAGCGCCGGTAAACATGGATGTATATGGATAATAAGCCCACAAACCAATGTAAGTTGTGATAGTAATGCAAACAAATAAAAACAAAAAAAGTCTGGCAGTGATCAACAAGGGACTAGTTACTGACTGTGTGACCATGAAGTTATTATTGGGCTAATGTTGACATTATAACTCGATCCATTGTCATATATGTAGGCATACTTGCTAAGTAGGTATTGACAAGGTTGACCTTTCAGGATAAACTACAACTCAACTGTTAAACAACCCAACTCATGTCAACAGGGTAAAAAAGAGAAATATATGTATAGTGTGTTTTCCAGCATGGACATTTGTATGGTTGCAAAGGAAATGAATACAATAATATATAAATATATCCTAATTAAACTGATAAATTCCACGAATAAGCCAGAACAAATTATATACTTCGACAGAAATAACAACGGAGGTGGCGGTGTCGGTACAGCAGTAATGAAACAGGCTATATATAAACTCAGAAATTATGTTGTGGCATTGTCGGTGTGGCACTATGGAGGCAGCATTAAAGAATAACAGTCAATTGTACCGCAGTGATTCTAATTCTACAACTTATAACGAACAACTTAGGACTGGCGGTGTCGGTACAGCAGTGTTGCAGGCAATGTAAACATCACTGTAGTAATGAGTGGCTCTGTGGGTGCTGTAATGAAACAGGCTATATATAAACTCAGAAATTATGTTGTGGCAGTGTCGGTGTGGCACTATGGAGGCAGCATTAAAGAAAAGCAGTACTGCCACCTCTGTTTTCTTTTTTTCATTATCTTATTATAAACCCCTCTCTGTATACACATGGACACACCAACACTGCCACTCTCATTGTAGAACAGTAACACTGACACTACTCCTATTCTGGGGACTATATTTGTCCCCCTACAGACATGCCACTCTGTCCCACTGACACCGCCACCCATTCTTATTGCTCCCCTGCAATGACCAAAGACACTGCCACACCGCCTCCGCCAGTGGCAGTGTCGGTGTGACAGAGTAAAAGGCCTATGTAGGAAGCCATCTATGAGTAGTAGTAAATGTCGCATGTCAGTGTAACAGGACTATGTAGGACCAATATTAATGCAGGATCTGTCAAAGTCCAATGTACAAACCGTATAGACAGAATAGTGAAGTCAGCAGTGGCGGTGTCAGCGTGTCAGTATGATGGAACTATGTAGGGACATGTATATACAGCAGTCGCGGTGTCAGTGTGTCCATATGATGAAACAATGCAGGGAATAATGTGTATGACTTCAGGTGGCAGTGTCGGTATGGGAGTGCATCAATAATTAAAGCAAGGTCTGATTTGTCAGTGAAAGTGCAGATATAATGCAGAAAATTAAAGTCTGCAGTGGCGGTGTCGGTGTGTTGGTATGATGGACTATACAGGAATCAATCTGTATACTTTAGCAGTGTCGGTGGGACAGTGCCCTGTAATGGGCTATATGTAATGCAGAACATTAAAGTCTCCAGTGGCGGTGTCGGTGTGTCGGTATGATGGACTATACAGGAATCAATATGTATACTTTGGCAGTGTCGGTCGGACAGTGCCCTGTAATGGGCTATATGTAATGCAGAACATTAAAGTCTCCAGTGGCGGTGTCCGTGTGTCGGTATGATGGACTATGCAGGAATCAATATGTATACTTTGGCAGTGTCGGTGGGACAGTGCCCTGTAATGAGCTATGTCTAATGCAGAACATTAAAGTCAGCAGTGTCGGTGTGTCGGTATGATGGACTATACTGGAATCAATATGTGTCCTTTGGCAGTGTCGGTCGGAAAGTGCCCTGTAATGGGCTATATGTAATGCAGAACATTAAAGTCAGCAGTGGTGGTGTCGGTGTGTTGGTATGATGGACTATGCAGGAAACAATGTGTATACAGCAGTACGACTTCAGTTATTGGCATTGTCGGCGTGACAGTGTACATGTGTGGCAGTGTCAGTATTGGGTGTGCATCAGATTAAGTGGACAAGCAATGTCTGAATTGGCAGTGTGTCGGTGGGACAGCGCACTGGGCTATGTAGGGAAGTATATGCAGAACAGTAAAGTCTGCAGTGGCGGTGTCAGTGTGTTGGTATGATGGAGCTACAGAGGGAACAATATGTGTACAACAGTTTTCTTGAAGTGGCAGTGTCAGTATGGGGGTGCTTTCAGATTATTAGGAAACTACCAGTGCAGAGCATAAGGTCTTAATTGGCGGTGTCGGTGGGACAGTGCAAGTGTAATGGGCTGTGTAAGGAGGTATAGATAACAGTATGTACATAGAAGGGAAGGCTGTTGTGGTGGTGTCCGTGTGGAGTTGTACTAGGGTGATGGTGTAATACTCCAATGATGCAATAACACAGGAGACAAGTGTTTCATATGCAAATAGCTTCTAATTTGCATCTAATTTGTATATTTTCTTGGGACAGAACAATTTTGTTGGATACTATACTTGAGCCATCTCTTGGTGTAAAGTAATGTTCAGTTCCAGCTAGTAAAACTGATTAAAACTCAATGTTGCACAAGTATATCAAAGCCCTTTTTTTCCAGGGGTCAGTTTCCTATTGGCTCTTTCTACTCCAGTGCACATATACATGGCCTGTGTCTATTGGCTTGTGCCTTGGTGTGGACAATGGCCACAACCCCTTTGTAAATTTAAGCCTACTTTCTTAAGTGCTTACATTTAAGTGGCCTTTAAAGCCCCTGTCACACGGGCCGGTTGTGCCGTAGTGAAGCCGTAGTATTACGTAATAATTGCGGAAATCGCTACCCGGCTCGAAGCCGGCGGCCCCAATATGGCCACCCGTGGATACCCGTGGATACCCTTCAAGCACCCGTGGGACCCTTGGCCAAGCCGCGAAACCCGGCCCCGGGAGCCGGTTGTGCCATGCTTGCATGGCACAACCGTAGAAATCTCACGGGTGTAAAAAAAAAAAAAAAAACCCGTGGAAGCCGGCGGGTGACCCGTGGAAGCCGGCGGGTGACCCGTGGAAGCCGGCGGGTGACCCGTGGAAGCCGGCGGGTGGCCCGTAGAACCCGGCGAATTATTCGTCTCTAATTTCACCCCGGCGGCTTGTTGAGGGGTTCTACGGGTAACCCGCCGGCTTTCACGGGTAACCCGCCGGCTTTCACGTGTAACCCGCCGGCTTTCACGTGTAACCCGCCGGCTTTTTGCTACCAGCGTCAGCGTAGGCAGGGAGGTATATACTTTAAAAAGGCTGCTGCTCCTCTAATATTAGTCCGATTTTCCTCAAATAAAGACTGAATGGCAGTATAGCTCATACTGATTCCATACGTATTTTCGGATTTAAAAAATCCCGAATATTAAGCGAGATATTTGTCTGAAAAGGCAGTCGTCTTGCGGCGGCTGTTGCTCCATTTATAATAATCCGATTTACGTCAAATCAGGACTGAATTGTAGTATAAATCATACTGATTCCATACGTGTTTTCGGATTGAAAATAGACCAAATATTAAGCGAGATATTCGTCTGAGAACGTAGCTAGGTTGGCGGAGGCAAACAGTGGTGCTCTCGCAGACGTCCGCGCCCTGACTGTATCAATGCAGTAAGGGCTGAGCCCTTCTTTAAAAGGCTGCTGCTCCCCTAATATTAGTCCGATTTTCGTCAAATTAAAACTGTATTGTAGCATAGTTCATACTGATTCCATCATGTTTTCGGATTGAATATACACCAAATATTAAGCGAGATATTCATCTGAGAATGCAGTAATCTGGCGTCGGCCAGGTGCTCTGTGTATGGTCATGACTTGAATGGTGTGGTCAATATTTTTGACCATGATATATATACATTGTTTGGATGAGCTTTATTGCAATTCATTTCTACTCATTCTGCCAACTGCCATGACCGTTATGTCAATAGCATTTTGAATGATATAAAGAATGGGTGTAGAGAATACAGCAAATGCTCAATACATGTGTCAATTGCCTAATTGCCTAAATTGGGGTTCTTTGACCTGTCATTTCATAGTTTGTTCAAAGATGACACAGTAATATGACATTGTCTTGATTGTCATTCACAATTACAAAAAGATGTAATTGCTTTCATTAATTAAAAAACTATGTATTGTATTGTAATTACCAGGCAATGATTATATTTGTATATTGGTATTTTTTTTATACATGTGAACATTCTTATCTTTTTGTGTATATTTTTGTAAAATTTAAATGTAATATTGATATTGTAATTATTATTTGTGATTTGATCTGTGATTTTATTTGCTATCTTTTATGTACTTATATGGACCAAATATTAAGCTAGATATTCTATATTATATAATAAGCATATAAATCTATCTGTCTCTCTAAACTATCTGTCTATCTACATATTAGATTTTCGTCAAATAAAGACTGAATTATTCAGGGAAATGTGTAGAATTTATATAATAGTTAAGGTGGGGAAAATTAATGGAGTATACTAGGCACAAACAAGAATATTCTTGTTAATAAAGTTAGTAATACATCATAGAATATAGATATGTAGATAGACAGATAGTTATAAGATCTTCACCTAATAATATGTTACTATCAATAATTCATTAATTCGTAATCAATAAAAAACGAAAATAAAACAATGTTTCTTTGCTTGTTGCCAATAAAATTCCGACTTGATAAAGATGTCTATGGAGCTATAACAACTATCTATAGATAGATATACTCTAGTTTATATAAATTATCAATATTTCGTTGTTGTTTCTGAAAATAATCCAACTGAAATTAATATTGATATTGCATGTTCCATCCATGATCAAAACAATCTCCCTCTTTAATATGCATATTAAACAGGAACCAGTTGAAATTCAGAACTTCAATTAATGCTTGTGATCAATGATGAAAAAGCATGACTTACCCCATTCTTTGTATTATTCAAAATGTAAATAGCAATTGACATAATGGTCAATTCAGAATTTCAATTCATGCTTGTGATCAATGATTTCAATTCATGCTTGTGATCAGTGATGAAAAAGCATGACTTACCCCATTCTTTGTATTATTCAAAATGCTAATAGCAATTGACATAACGGTCAAGGCAGATTGCTATTACATATATAGGTTAATTGACTTTACAAAACCAAAGGAAAAGTCCTTCCCATTGGCCAGTTGGCAGAATGAGTAGAAATTAATTGCAACAAAGCTCATCCAAACAATGTATATATAATGGTAAAAAATATTGACCACACCATTTCAAGTCATGAACATACACAGAGCACCTTGCTGCCTTCCCAGACGAATATCACACTTAATATTTGGTCTATTTTCAATCTGAAATTATGTGTGGAATAAGTATGAACTCTTCTATAATTCAATATTTATTTGACGCAAATCTGATTAATATTAATGGAGCAGCAGCCGCCACCAGACAACCGCCTTCTCAGACGAATATCTCGCTTAATATTTGGTCTATTTTCAATCCGAAAACACCTATGGAGTCAATATGAATTATACTACAATCCAGTCTTATTTGACGAAAATCGGACTAATATTAGGGGAGCAGCAGCCTTTTATAGAAGCGCTCAGCATTGATACAGTCCCGGCGCGGACGTCTGCGAGAGCACCACTGTTTGCCTCCGCCAACCTTGCTACCTTCTCAGACGAATAACTCGCTTAATATTTGGTATATTTTCGATCCGAAAACAGGTATGGAATCAGTATAAACTATACTACAATTTTAGTTCTTATTTAACGAAAATCGGACTAATATTAGGGGAGCAGCAGCCTTTTAAAGTGTACTCCTGGAGGCTGCGAGTTACTCCTACTACTCGCCGGCTTACTCCTACAACTCGGCGAGTAACCCGTAGAACCCGCCGAGTAACCCGTAGAACCCGCCGAGTAACCCGTAGAACCCGCCGAGTAACCCGTAGAACCCGCCGAGTCACCCGTAGAACCCGCCGAGGCACCCGTGGAAGCCGGCGGGTAACCCGTGGCAGCCGGCGGGTATCCCGGCGGGTTACCCGTAGCACCCGGCGGGTAACCCGGCGGGTGCTGCCCCGCCCCTTTTTTCTGCCAGAACCGGTCGCCAAACCGGCGGAAAGAGCTGTTACATAACTATTACGTAATACTACGGGTTCACTACGGCACAACCGGCCCGTGTGACAGGGGCTTAAGCTGGCTTGCTGAAGTTCTATTTCCTGAATTCTTAAGTCATAGTTCATTAAATATAACATTAATACATTCTACCCCTCAAATATAACATCAATACTTGTTAAATACATGATATGCCTTTAGTTGATAAGGTAAAAATTAAGGTGAATGAAGCTATATATAACCAGGTAAAATGAACAATATTTTTACATATTTTAACATTTGCTTTCAAAGTTACATCGTTTAACATTTTTGCTTTTTAAAAAGCTACTTATTTTAACATTTGTTTGTGCTATAGCACGGAAGTGTCTCTTTTAACATATTTCATACTGATGTATAATTTCGAGATGTTTTTCCTTGTCGTCCTGTACATCTTGTTACATGATGATCCACTTAATGGTGTTCACATCTTACGATGGCTTCTAAGCGTTAGGTTGGACACAGCTTATGCTGAATCAGGATCCAGAGCGTTGGGGATGACACGTCTTACATAGAACACCAAACGGTGTTTGGTGGACTGACACGGCTTACAACAGAAGATCAGCATTTGGCTGGATAACCAGGGACATGGCTCACGATCTTCAGTCAGCGATGGTGGTGTTGTGGTGATCACGATGTGGTGTACACTTCTTATGAAGGCTCCTCAGCATTGGGTTGGTCACGACTTACGCGGGATCAAATTTCCGCAGCGATGGGTAGGACACGTCTTACGTAGGAGCTTCAGCGCTGTTGGACTGGACACGGCTTACGAAAGAAGATCTGCAATTGGCTGGATACTTAGGGACTTGACTCACGATCTTCTTTCAGCGATGGTGTTTTGTTGATGGTCAGGTGCTTCTCGCATGCTGTCTTGGTCTGTGTTTCACTTGAGATGGTGTTGTGTATCTTCATCGGGCGACTGCACTGGAATCACTGGGTAATATGGCTGGATATTGCTGCTGGTAACTGCATTGGTCCGGCTACTGGAAACTGCTGCAAGAAACTGCATTGGCATTGTTCATGTTATGTACACAATTTGATCACTTGGATCCCCTTCATCTGTTGTTATGTGACTTGACAACTATACTCATGATATGCCTTTAGGATGGAATGGCATTTGGCAGTAGGCCAGCGACGCATATTCTATAATGAATCAGTCATCAGGGATACGCGATACAGTGGTTCAACAGTGATGTGTTAATATAAGTGACATTATATCTGAGGCAAAGTTTTTAAACAAATTGGCTGTGTCTGCCTGAAAATTTTCTGTAGAGCCGAGGTGCATAAGCTATTTTAAATCAAATGATTGTACAAGATTGTAACCAATATGTTCTAATGACATTGCTTAATAAAATTTTCAGTTTGGATGGTGTATGCTACTCGTAAAGATGCATGACAACCGTAGCTAAGGGGAGTTGTAACTCCTGATTATAATATCTGCTTCTAAAACTAAGCTTAAATCTATGTAGTGCTTCTTTTGAGCGTTAACTACGTACGTTTGAAAAAAACTAAGGGGGCGGGGTCAATCGTCAGTTTTTGTCGTTGGCTACCTATGTTCGCTGTCCAATTAACGATATTCAATGGCGTGGGCGTCTGGGGTAGACGGGTCGACATGGAATTTGTAGAGGACTCCTTAGAGGAATTGCGTGATTGTCGGTTGGTCAGGCTGGGCGTTGATGTCGCTAGTTGGTCAGTGGAATGTATCATTGCCGATGTAAAAGGGGGTAACCAGGAGGTATGGTGGTACCTGGTTGTGCTGGTGTTGGTGTCCTTGTTCTGGTAGTCTGGACCCTCCCACTCATCATGCTCATCTTGCCACTCATCATCTTCCCCGATGGTTTCAAACTCCTCCTGCCTCGCTATCCTTGTCTTCTTTTCCTTCACTCTCCACCTCTGCAGGCTCACTTGTCTCATCACTTGTCTCACCTTCCATCTCCATGGGATCATCACTAGCAGAATTTCTCATCCTCTTGTAGTTCAACAAGCATGGTCCCACTGGCGCAACCTGAAGTGAAACATCAGGAATATGTGTGGTTTTTTTTCTTTTTTGGGAGGGGTGGTGGTGATATTAAATGTACGTTCAGATGAAAAATTAACAATCCTCACCAGTCACTTCTCAATTGCATCTTCTGGGAAAAAGTCCTGCACCGATGGCGATTCCAATCTGACCATCATAAGATCGTCCAAAGTCTTAGCTGTCATCTTGGCCCTTCTGGCTGTCTTGACCAGCTTCAATTGGCTGAAGGAAGTTTCACACCTCACTGTTGTTGGTGGCAAGCTCCCCAATAGGTCGATGACAGCTAGTACCCAAACTCACAATGAATGGAACTCCATGTGAGTTCACAAAGTTTACTGCCATGCCTGGGTGAAAAATAATAAGGTAAATAGTTATGAAATACATAAGATTAACAATTTTCATAAAATTTATTTGTATGACTATATTTATATAAACTCACCGTTTGTGTATGATCTTTTTTAAGAGAGCCCACTCGGACATCACTTCCTCTAGGTCTACTCCTGCCACCTTCAGTGAGCTTGGAAAGCGGTTCAAAACACACTGGACAGCCTCTTTTCCATAATCTGCAAATTGAAATATAAATACTGGTAAGTTCATATGGCAAGTCAAGATTCATTACATTAGTTATGACTCAATTATCCATACCTTGTAGGTCTTGAAGGGGCCATGACTTTAGATACTTGATGACATATCAACTAAGTCCTCTTTGTAGGACAGAGTAGGGTTACTCCCTCTGTTGACATCCACTTCTTGTAACTTGTGCGTGTTAAGGAAAGCTGTCAGGATCTCACTGTGGCTGATATAAGAAACATTTATGAAGTGTAAACATGAAACTACATAATATTTCTCCTGAATATCTTTTCAATATAATTGACAATTAATATATATTGCTGTGTAATTATTGGCGCGCAGAGCCAATTCTTTCGTTGCTTGAAGGAGACGTTTGCGCGTAATTCTTCCGGTTTGCCATTTTCCGAGCGGCAAATTCGAACTTACATGTTAATCCAATGAGGCCAGTTCAGGTATACGTTCAAGCGTGTATATAGCATACTTCTACACGTCGTAGCGCCCTGCCACATTGTCCGTCTTTAGTGTACTGCCTTTGGAGTGTTTTCCACTCATGTTTTGTTTTATGTGTTCCATACATTTCTTGAAATCGTTGTTTGTTGCCTCCGCGAGTCCCTCGGCTGTTTCCGGTTACAAGATGGCAAACTCCGATGGAAATGACCGAAGTGTGTTGTACAGCCTCCTGCATGTTCGGGCGAGAGGCCCCAGGCGGGCAATTCTTGCGGTGTCTTATACCTTTTATTGGTCGTTCAATTTTGAAAACCCACCGGGGGCCTCTTTCCTTACTTTAATGTATTAGTGCATGAGCAGTGATGTGTCACTGCTACAACAGAACCAAATGGCCATGCAAATTGCGTAACACGGTGAATTTTGCCGTTTTCCGAGGGAGTGGATACCGTATTTGTTCAGAAAGGTATTCTATGACTTTCTGGCTTTTATTTAATGTATACTTTGAGAAATTTGATCAACTTTTGACGAAGTTATGCGCTCCGGTCGTCGTGGTTAGCGAACGTTCGCTTTGATAATGTCACTGTCAGCTGTCACATGGTACGGACGTCAAACATATATATAACAGTCCTCCAGCCGCCTTTGTTGCACATCTAAAAATTCTAAAAATTAAAATGCTCAAGTATCATATCGGTAATCCATAGAATACAGTTATTCTGTCCCTAAGATGCAAAATATAAACCAATCCTTTCAAAATGTAGCTACAATCGTCGTGATTATCAGTGACAACCGCCATTTTGATTACTTTGTGTTACACGCTGTGATTGGTCGAAATGAGTAGTCCCAAAATATAACAGCCAATCAGTGATTAGCTTGCTTGGAGCAGTATCAAACACATACTGCATGCCATTTGCACATTTCTATGTGCTCTAGTTTAAGTACCTGTTCTTCTCTATTAACAGCCCAAGAGCAACTTTACACAACAAGTGGACATCTGCTCGTGTGACTTCTTCACGCTGCATCTTCAGCTTAGGCGTTGAAGAGGATCCAGTAGGTCCTAGCAAAATATAAAACATTCATTCCTATTACAACAGAACAAACCTGGGTAGTAAATTCTGATCATGACAGCTGTGATAAGTTGGAGTAAGCAAGATATAACTATATTACATGCATGTATCAGCTTACCTTCAATAACAGAATAAAAGCAATCAGATGCTTGTCCAGTAAGATCTTCACAAGCCCCTCGGCCTTGTGCATTCTGGTGTCTTACTGACGAAAGGTGGGCCACATATGCAGCATAGTTTTGATGTAGACCATCTATGCTTCTTGTAATGTGAGGAAGCCACCGTGTTCCCGTGACTTTGCATGGCAGAACCCCTTCGATGTTTAGAGCTGTAAAACTTTTTGTCTTACTTGTAGAAATAATGCAACCCAATGAGCAGAGTCATCATTTTATCATAAATCATATTCGGTTTCATAGCATCCCTAAACCCAAGCTCGAGGCGGTGGTTGAGGCAGTGGACAAGCTCCAACTCGGGACAAATCTCCCTCAGCAAAGCTGAGACCCCCTTCTTTTTCCCAGTCATGTTGGCAGCGCCGTCACTCCCCATTCCAACAAGTTTACCTGAAATGACAATCAGACTCAGTCATGATGGATGAGGACATATTGGTTTGAATACTCATTATAAATTGCTGTTTCAGCTGTAAAAGTAGGCAATGTAATTATAAATTAATACAATAAATTCAAGTTACCCTTCAATGCCTGTTCCCATATTCCCCTGCTCGTAAGCACATCTCTCAAATGATCAAATAGGTCTTTCGCCAAGGTTGATTGAGGGTTGCCGATTGACAAGAGGGGCGGGGGCCTAGCTCAGAGGTAGCGCTCTGGGCTTCCAACCGCTGGGTCCCGGGTTCGATTCCCGGTTGAGCCTAAGTTGGATGGCTGTTTCATCCTTCATCTCATTGCCATGGTCTCTGCCTGTCCTAATTAGCCCAACTGGTGCAGAAATACAGGACGTTAAGCCCTAATCACACACACACAGTGCAGTTTTAGACACCAACCAAGCACTCTGAATCATTTGATCCAGTTAGAAACCTATATCAGAGATGCTTTCGTTTCCACAAAATATGTTGTTGCATTATTTTCTGATCTTCAAAAAGCTTATGATACCACATGGAAATTTGGAATAATGAATGATCTATATGATCTTGGCCTCATGAGAAGGCATTCCGATCTTCATCAGTTCTTTTCTACAAGAGCGCTGGTTCAGCCTCAGGAGAAGGCTTCCGATCTTCATCAGTTCTTTTCTACAAGAGCGCTGGTTCAAGGTGCGAAAAGGGTCGACATGTCAAACAGCCACTAACAAGAAATGGGGAGTCCCACAGGGTAGTATTTTGTCACATACATGTTTTAACATAAAGATGAACAGCGTTGTTAAGTTTATAGGAGAAAACATTATGTGCTCTCTCTATGTAGATGATTTTCTTATAGCTTTCAGATCCAAACAAATGGCTACTATAGAACAGCAGTTGCAAGTGAACTTAAACATATTACATAAATGGTCACAAGAAAATGGATTCAAATTTTCCAAATCAGAGACAGTATGTATACATTTCTGCCATCTGAACCAACTCTACTGAGCAATGACACGATCTCACCAAGACTACGGAAGTGTGGTATCTGGCTCAGCAAGGCCATTCTATCTCACTACGGTGCACAATCAAGGCCTCCTATTAAGTTTGGGAGCATTCAATACCTCACCAATAGTGAGTCCATATGTATTGGCAAAGTACCCTCCCTGGGGCAAAACAATAGAACGTGAGAGAGGCAAGGGAGCCAGGGAGGGAGGTCCGCGGGTCAGGTCTGCTCAACAGCCAGCCTGCCCTCTCCTTTATTCCTTCATGTCAAGTGTTAAATTTCGCGAAACCAAACCATGATCAAACAGTCACAACTATTATATAGACCGAGCGCTTCGACGCATCAAACTATTATTATACAGTACTTGGGGAAATTAGCAGCTTGTCTAACAAATCCAGCATACAATCCAGTAATTCATCCCAGCTTTAGTCATCTTTATGAGGCTAGTCCTCAAGCTATTCAACCACTAGGACTGCGAATGACATTTTACATTAATGCAGCTGGAATAGAAACCACCATAGTAGAAGGAAAGAAACACCGCCAATACCACTCTCAAACATTCCCACCCCCACAGTTAATATTGATTTGGATGAGCTAAAGAAAGCCGAAACCTATCCATTAGAATATCAAAGAAGATTTAACATCATCAGATGTCACTATGAATCACATAAATTTCTATATACTGACGGTTCCAAAGATAATATAGTAAATCAAACTACTGTACAGTAAATGCCTCCCAGATAAAAGCTCAGTGATATGGCAGAGTTAATGGCCAATTCTAAAGCAACAGCAGACTCAGAACATAAAAACTTTATCTGTTCCGTCTTAAAGTCTGTATTACATACTGATGACATATGAAAGAGACTATATTGCACTGACTCAAGAAATCACTGACTACAATGTACCATACACAGATTTTAGACCAAGATAAATGATTTTATCATGTCTTGCTGGCAAACACAATGGGATGAATGCAAAAATAAACTACGCTCCATTTCACCTGTAGTTGTAGTAGGAACAACCAGTTTGCTTGTCCAAAAAATGAAAAGTATGTATCAAAATCTGTCATATTAATTAAACTAAATTTTAAACAGGCTTTTATAGTTTATCTTATGCTCTGTAGTATATATATATATATATATATATATACTTTTCATTTTTTGACCGAGGGGTGTTCTACCCCTCTGTCTATCTAAATGGTATGTGGTTCATGAGTAGAGTTGTCAAGTTGTTCTTGAGTGGTTAGAAGTGTGTCTGGGATCAGAGAGAGAAACTGAGGACTCTTCGCTGGTCTGAGGATGAGCCTCTGTATAAGGAATAAAAAATGCAGAGGGGATTTTGGCTGAATAGTCTGGTATCTGAGTAAATCAACCTAGAACAGTTATTCTGAGCATTCAGAACTCCATTTTTTGTGACCAGATGCAGGACATATTGTTTCTGCCTAGTTTGGTTAGTGTCAGCTAGTTTGGTTAGCATTTTCGTGAATTGTAAGTTTAATTATCTCTGTCTTCATCACATGGTCAGTCATTCAACTAACTCAAATCATTCATATAAAATATTTAGCTCCATTTTCCCCACTTTTCCGATTATCAATTCTTTCAGTTAATTTGAACTCTCAGAGTGAGGTATTGTCTGGAGCTGCAATGCCAATTGCACAGAGTGATGCTGCAATGCACAGCGTGTGTATTATCATAGACTGCATGGATTACAGTTATATGGTATTATCATACGATTAGATACCCCAGATGCCACTGTAATTGAGCCTATGTCATATCCTGATTCTCAAAGTGACATTGCACTCAAACCCCTGTGTCATGAGTGATGTCAGGTCTAGTTTGCTGAATGCAATGGCAAAATACTGACGGTAATGTAAACTTTTGCACACAACTGTATATTGTGCAGCGGAATCATTAATCCTTTGGCTGAGTTTCTCAACGTGCTGGCCTAAAGTAGCAATTGTTACAACCTGTTTTTGATTGTACTCAGGAATGCTAATTGCTCTGAGGTAATCATGTAACAATTTAGACTGTTTTCCTGATCGTGTTATCAGGAATTACAATTACAAATGGAGTCAGTCTACACTTTGATCAGACATTTGCCAATGTTTGGTTAGATATGACAAAAAAGAATGTGTAATGCTCATCTGTAGATTTTATTAACTCACATTATTATGATATAATTTTTTTCTGCCATTGCTACTAATTTGTCTTAGTATGTCCTCCTGGCCTGACATACATCGATAAAAGAAGTCGTAAAATCTTGAACATGTCCATAGGTTGTAAATGATTGATGTCATGGCTATTTTTATTTTCATTATTATTATTTTTAATGCCAATGTTTGTAACTACTTTATTTTTTATTTTGTGGTCTGTAGTTGCGTTTTAAGCCTCCACCAAAATTCCATGTCTGGCCTTATTTTATTGACAGTGAATCCAGACATCAGCTTGGTGAGTGCAAGTGTGACCTGTTCTTGGACAATTTGCCATCTTTTTCACTGTTGAATAGGAACACTCAGGCTCGTGGTATGTGATTGGCTGGCTAGGATGAGCTGGAATGACGTCAGGTACATTTGGAACATAGGATGAATTAATTGCCCCCTGTGTAGAAAAGTAATAAAAAAAATAATGGAATCAACACGAAGCTACAATGGAATCAATATGCTTACAGGTCACTAAGCAAAATACCCATTCCTTATAACGTTAATGAGAAATACTCAAAATATCAATATATTTAATGGGGTGGTGCCTGAAAGAGTTCTTTTTAATTGATTATTGTTGCTAGTGTAATATTTCTGTGTCAATGTTCTTGACAGGCCACTTATTGCTGTACAATAAATCATGTGTAAAGCCCCCCTCTCACATAGCCGGTTTTGCCATAGTATGACATAACGGTTACGCAACACAATTCTCGGACTCAGGCCCAAACCGGAATTCTTGGGCCCGGTAGCCGGAAATTCAATGCGTGCATTGAATTCCCGTGGCAAAATCGCGGGTGTCCAAAAGTAAACAATAAACCGTCCAACCCATCGAATTACCCCTCGAAGTCGTCGAGTCACCCCTGGAGGCTGTCGAGTCACTTGACGACTTGGACGGGTTTCCCGTCGCTAATTTTAGGCGTAGTGAACATGACGGCATGCTCAGGGCTAGTAGGAGTAACTCGACGAGTAGTAGGAGTAACTTGACGGCTTCCAGGAGTAACTCGCCGAATGCTACCAGCGTCAGCATCAGCGTTCAAAAGGCTGCTGCTCCCCTAATATTAGGCCGAGTTTCGTCAAATAAGGCTGAATTGTAGTATAGTTCATACTGATTCCATACATATTTTCGGATTGAAAATAGATCAAATATTAAGTGAGATATTCGTCTGAGAAGGCAGGTAGGCGGCAAACACTGGTGCTCCCTCAATAAGGTGAGGAAAGTTAATGGAGTATACTAGGCAAAAACAAGAATATTCTTGTAAAAAACATTAATCGCTGTTCTTTAATGTAGATAGTTAGATAGTTAGATATGTAGATAGATAGATATGTAGATATGTAGATAGATATGTAGATATGTAGATTATGTAGATAGATAGTTTAGAGAGACAGTTTAGAGAGACAGATAGATTTATATGCTTATTATATAATATAGAATATCTCGCTTAATATTTGGTTTAATCCGAAAACACTTATGGAATCAGTATGAACTATACTACAATCCAGTCTTTGTTTAACGAAAATCGGACTAATATTAGAGGAGCAGCAGCCTTTGATACAGTCCGGGCGCGGACGTGTGCGGGAGCACCACTGTTTGCCTCCGCCAACCTAGCTGCCTTCTCAGACAAATAACTCGCTTAATATTTGGTATATTTTCGATCCGAAAACACTTATGGAATCAGTATGAACTATACTACAATTCAGTCTTATTTGACGAGAGTCACCCGTAGAACCCGCCGAGTCACCCGTAGAACCCGCCGAGTCACCCGTAGAACCCGTTGAGTCACCCGTAGAACCCACCGAGTCACCCGTAGAACCCGCCGAGCCGCCCGTAGAACCCTTTTTGCCGCCAGAATCCGTCGCCAACCCGGCAAAAAAAAACTGTTGCATAACTGTTATGTAATTCTGGGTTCACTACGGCAAAACCGGCTATGTGAGAGGGGAGCTTAAATGTGATTAATGTCATGGCATACATGCAGTAAGTCTCACATGTGACATCTCGTGAAGAATGTGACTTTGATATCTTCCACTTCATAGGAAAGGAATTCTAAATGTGCAAAGGTTTTTAATTTACTTATTGAAATATCTTTCTGTAAGAGATGCAAGTGAATGCTCTCTGCAAACAAGTGATGGTAGTTAGTTCGTGTTTGGATTTATTCAATGTACATGTATTGATATCCACTTTATTTAGTTATGATTGTGATTGGACATGTCATTTGATGTCTTATCCAACACTGCCCAGCTTGCCATTCCGCTAGGAATGGCATCACTGCTACATTGGGATTATGGGATTGGACTATTTTTAAAAGGAGGTCGGGTCATGGGTCGGGTCACTGAAATAGTTCCAATTAATCAGATCTTATTGGGCATATTTATCTTGACCTAGTAATGTGCCAGTCTGGCATATTATTACCCGGATATACCAATTTGGTATAGCGTAAACAGGTCCGTGTCAGAGAGGCCACTCCGGGCAGAGCGGCCGAATGGTTAAAGTATTGTCTTATCCCAGCATAGTGTATATATATTTTGGAATAAAATAGTTTATGGTGAAAGGTACTGTACCGTATAGCCCATCTCGATGCAAAATACATTAGGCCATCCATCTGTAACAAAGCCAGTGTCACATATGGTGCCCCACTGTCCTTGACTATTCTGGATCTCAGCCCTGCCTGCCAGAGGAGTACCAAGACTGCCCACCAATCTGAGACCACCTTAAGCAAAATACAATATTTACCTCTACTATATACAGACAATAGACAATTAATCTCATACTGAAAACTATTCAGTCTAGGAAGTTAGCAAGATTAACTATGATCTTAGGCATTTTAACTCTAAAATTACTATCACTAAATTTTTGTCATATGTATGGTGATCGAGGAGTACAATTTCTGATGCGAAGGTTTCACCCCCCGAAAGTAGGTACTGTTTCACCACGAAATATATCTTCGAACCATGAAATACCTTTTCACCATGTCAGTGATAGTAGTATCGTACCACGAAAGTGAAGGGTAATTCAATTAACTGCAGGCCTCTCCTCTCCTCCACTCTAAAACACTTAAGATGCGCGCATCCTCCTGTTTTGTAGGGTGTTTCATATAGTCTGGAAGCCCAAGTTGGCGTGCCCGCATCTGTAATTTTATTTTACCTGGAATATTTAATACCTCTTTCCAAAGAAAATGTTATAGACTATTGGCAGCACGTACGAAATATTTCTGCAGGCTTCAGTTTTGTTACAATCTTGAGCTGAAAACGATCCAAATGCGATTTTTCGAACCTAGAAAGTTTAGTAGCATTTTGTATAGTTTTCCACTCAAGAGTGTACCAATACTAAACACTGTAGAAATATGATATTCTTACATAACTAAGAGTGTAAGCAACACAGTTCCAATAATCCATTAACCAATATGGAACCCAGCCTGCCTGCTCCCCTTGCCGATTGTTTTTTGTCATTTACTCGACTAATACAGCATCTAGAGCATTGTTCTGGGTCTAATAAGATGTATCTGTGATAGAGGCATCTGTGGATCTACCTAAAATCTCTGTACGTTTAATATTTACAGAGATAATTAGCTAAATCGTCGGTGAGGGGGGCAAGTTCGTAACTTTAGTGCCACGAAAGTTGGTACTTTCGTGGTATGAAAATTGGTACTTTCGTTGGGCGAAAATGGGTGACTTTCATGGTGCGAAGGTTGGACTGTCTTGGTGTGAACGTTGGACTGTCGTGGTTCGAATGTCACTGTCTCCCCACGAAACCGCGATACCATGAAGCGAACTCCTCAGCCACCATACGCATGACTGACTTCTCAGTCAAAAAGTATTATTTTCTTAAATGACATTGGTTAAGGCTGACTTATTAGATGAAACTACACAAGGTGTCAGTGTTGTTTCTCATGTTAAAGGCACTGGAGAATGTCAGCATAAAACTTTACCAAGGCTTCTTGAAAAACGTGGCAACTGAGGTAAGGATACCTTTAGTGATAGGTAAACCAGACGAGTCATTGATAGAAAAAAAAAAACAGACCAATTCAAGCCATGATGAACTTTAATATATCATATTAATCTGCCAGACAAACTGCAGTCACACGTGCAGTTTTTCGGCACCACATGTTTCGTCTTATTTGGAACTAGCAACTTCCTTATTTGGGCATGCATGAACGTCTTTCTGTGTGATATGAAAAGCAGATAACCCAGGCCATATCAACCGCTATTTTACGTGATATGGCTGCAATTAGGGAACAAAATGCTATAGGGTTTCCTCTCACATCTGATAACAGTCTCTTTTTAATCCTTCTTATTGCAATTCAAGAGAGGGTTATGCTCTACCTTTTGTAACATTTCTTGTTGTGAAGTGCTTATCACGTAAGTTATTAATTTTCTTGACATTTTCCAACCTGAATTCGGCAACATTAATATAATGCCACTTCAGCAAACTATAATTTATTTATATATGGTCATTAGCAAAATTTATTATTGCTCTGGCCGAACCAGTTTATTGAACCAGTGATGATCCCTGCACCAAAAATCGTTTGACTTGGATCCCTTGCTATGTGATAGTGCCTAGAACTAGTTTTGTGTACTATGGGGCCAAACTGTGGATCCGGTGGAATTTTAAAAAGTGTCTCACTCAGGTCAAGGGCCAGAAGATGAATATACACAAGAAGTGTACACCTTGTGAAATTTGGTATACACTGTTTGCATAGTTATTTTGTCACTTTCAATAGAACCCCTGCTCATATAGCAATGGTACTTCACAGAAGGTGTCTACAAGTAACTACAATAACATTACATTGCTACAATTGCTAAAAATCTTCAAAATAGTGACTTGCATAATAATTATGCATACTGAAAATTTTTATGGACTTTTTTATCGAATATTTGCAATTTTATCAAATTTCTTATATAAATATAACAATGGTGTTATTGAGTCGTACAGAAGTATTAAAGACTACTCGCATGAATAGAGTCTTTTCACTAAGCAGCCTTAAATTCAGCAAGACATAAAGTCATAAGTCTTTCCTCTCCTTTTACTACTCATTTTGCTTTTCAGACATAGTAGGTCATAACTAACTGATTCCATAATTATAGCTTTCTCTGGGAAATAACAGAAATCAACTAAATGATAAGATGAAATATACATTTAAATGCACTACAAAATACTGCTGCTAGGATGCAGTTTGCTTAAGCTAATCAGAGTTAAGGGCGGGAACATTTTCAGCCAATAGAATTGCAGTTTTCTGTGGTAGCCACCTGTTGGAAATACAGAGAACCCTTCCGTGAAAATCCACTATTAAATTAATTCATTATTTATCATTATTTTTTATCAATACCCCAGAATAAGTGTATATTAGCATACCTTTTTGATATACCAACTCTATATTTCTTGTGAGACTGATCCAACCTCCTGCTGACTGTAAATAAGCTGTGTTTGTTTTCATCAACTTGCAAGCTTTTTCTCTCTCTTTGAAAGTACAGAGGTTACAGTATTTTTCCTGTACACAAAGAATTGAACATCTTAGCTTTGTTGTATCGTTTAGTGTCCGAATTATACCAGAGCTTGAAGTTGATGTCATTTCATTAAAAATTTTAAAGTGATCCTCTTGGCAAAAAATTACTCCAATGAGATATCCAAGTACCAACAGAGAAGTTGTTGCTTTCATTGTTAAACTTGTTTATGAACAACGCATATTATCTGGCACTTGGATGCAAAACAGTAACTTATTTAACTTAATTATTAATAAGCACTGTCAATAGTATTTCCTAGTCACAATTATCGTGACCAGTAATCGGAGCATATATATTGTTAATGATTTATTATTGATCACTAATGTGTTGAATAGCCATTAGATAATAAAATTGCTCAACCGGCATAATATCATGTATTAATATTTCAGTTTTACAAGTCATGTTTTAGTTACTTGATGGTGAGTTTATCCTTTGTTTGGTATATATTCCATTGTTTAGCCAGTGCACCTGCATCATTTGCATAATTAACAGGGGTGCAACTGGTCCCCACAATCCTTTGTTTGAATTGACTGTATATAACAAGGTCAGACTGGACCTCGGTCAGTTTTGGGTGTTTCCACCACAATAAACACCTCTCTTAACCTATTCCCCTGGATTTGACTCTATTCCGTTCTCCATACATTACAATAATAAGTACATAAGCCCGATTTCACCAAAGCAGTTTAATCAAGGTGCAAATCCATTGTACCATCATATATCTTGTGGAGTCCAGGACTTTGCCTGAAACCACATTGATTATTATGAGATAAAAATGACCAATGGTTTTGGTCATGATATTACTAATTGCTGATTTATAGTATCATATAAAAATATGCTGTCTATTTTCATGCAGATAATTTAGACTTAAGCCACTGTCACACGAGCCGGTTTTGCCGTAGTGGACCCGTAGTATTACGTAATAGTTGCGGAAATCGCTTCCCGGCTCTTACCCGCGGCCCCAATACGGCCGTCCGTGGATACCCGTGGATACCCGGCAAGCACCCGTGGGACCCTTGGCCAAGCCCCGAAACCCGGCCCCGGTAGCCGGTTGTGCCATGCTTGCATGGCACAACCGTAGAAATCCCACGGGTGTAAAAAAAAAATAAAAAATACCCGTGGAAGCCGGCGGGTGACCCGTAGAAGCCGGCGGGTGACCCGTCCCTAATTTCATCCTGGCGGCTTGTTGAGGGGTTCTACGGGTAACCCGGCGGCTTTCACGGGTAACCCGCCAGCTTTTTGCTACCAGCGTCAGCGTAGGCAGGGAGGGGGGTTGTATATACTTTTTAAAAGGCTGCTGCTCCCCTAATATTAGTCCGATTTTCCTCATAAAAAGACTGAATGGCAGTATAGCTCATACTGATTCCATACGTATTTTCGGATTAAAAAAAACCCAAATATTAAGCGAGATATTTGTCTGAGAAAGCAGTTGTCTTGCGGCGGCTGATGCTCCATTTAT
Source organism: Alitta virens (assembly GCA_932294295.1). NCBI lineage: Eukaryota > Metazoa > Annelida > Polychaeta > Phyllodocida > Nereididae > Alitta > Alitta virens. The sequence continues at coordinate 6,262,606 of OW028574.1, read as the reverse complement.
ATTAATCCGATTTTCGTCAAATCAAGACTGAATTGTAGTATAAATCATACTGATTCTCCTTGATAGCTTTACTTTTAGAAACATCTCTGTAAATGAACACTCCGATTTTTGGGATGGACAATTCATTGAAATTAATCTTGATTCCTCATCCTACTGCTCAAATAATGTTAATACTTTGCTGCTTGGAAATATATATCGCCCACCAAGAAATACTGCTGATAATATTCAAACATTTACTCAAGATATTACACAGGTATTTGATAATCTTAAACATTACAAACATGTAACTCTTTGTGGAGACTTCAACATTGATTTGTTAAAATACAAAGAAATTAATGCAATTGGAGATTATTTTGAAAATGTTTTATCACTGAAATAGCTATATTCCAAAACTGACTTTTCCTACAAGACTCACTCATAAACATGGAACTCTGATTGATCAGATTCTCGTTAAACTGTCAGATAACTTTTCGAAGACAACAGCAGGTATTCTAACATCAAGTATCTCAGATCATTTACCATGTTTTATTACATTAGATTATTTAAATATTAAGTGTCAATCAGAAAAATATGTTAAGACCTTTCCAAAATATGATGAGGCTGTATCTCTTTTTTGCAGATTCATAAATAATAGTAATATTTTGAATAAACTTGATATCCGTGAAAATGCTGATCCAAATGATAATTATGAAATCTTAAATAGTATACTTGGAGAAGGAATTGATAAATGTTTCCCTGTGAAGTTAGTAAGATACAACAAATACAAGAATAGAAAGACACCCTGGATCACTAAAGGCATAATAAAATCAATTAAATACAGAGATAATCTTTATACACAACTAAAAAAAACTGACATTACTTCATTAATATATCATACAAAAAAAGTAAATCTGCAAACATACAACCGTATACTAAAACAAAGCATAAGATATCCTAAAAAGTTTTATTATCAAAATTGCTTCATTAAATATAAGAATGATATGAAACAAACGTGGTCAATCATTAATAGTATAATGAATAGAACCAAAAAGACCAAAGAATTTCCACATTTTTTTCTGATAAATGAACATTATGTGTCTGATCCTCATTTAATAGCTGAAGAATTTAATAAATATTTTATAAATGTTGGCCCTGAATTAGCTCAAAATGTCACTAGTATCAATAATATAAACTTCTCAGATTTTATGAAACCAACTTGTAACTTTAAGTTTAGTTTTCGAAATATGACTCCTTTAATGATTAAAAAATTGATTGAGGACCTTAAATCCAAATCTAGCTCTGGAAAAGATAAAATATCCAATAAACTTCTAAAAAACATAAAAAATGAGATAGCTGAGCCATTAACAATTATAATAAATCAGTCATTCAATGTAGGCATGTTCCCTAACTCTCTGAAAATTGCTAAAGTCACCCCAGTATTTAAAAAAAATGAAGATTATAAATTTGAAAATTACCGTCCTATATCAATATTACCAAGTATTTCAAAAGTTTTTGAAAAATGCATACATAAACAAATTTATCAATTTTTTTAATGAAAATAAACTCTTCTTCTCCAGCCAGTATGGCTTTCGTCAAGGTCACTCAACTGAGTATGCTGCCTTTGAACTTATTGATAAAATTTTGTATGATCTTGATCAAGGTGAAACTCCTATTTCAGTATTTTTGGACTTGTCAAAGGCATTTGACACGTTAAATCATCAGATACTTATTGCTAAATTAAAATATTATGGCTTTGACCAAAATGCACTGAAATTAATGGAATGTTATTTGAATAACCGTTATCAGTATGTTGATTTTAATGGAATCCATTCATCTTCTTTATTAATTACTACTGGGGTACCCCAAGGCTCCATGCCAGTAATCTCACTTATCCCACACTTTATGCCGACGATACTACTCTTACTGCAACACTAAAAACTTTTACAACCAATAACAATACAACTGCTTCCAACATAAATTCAGAACTACACCAAATTTCTTTATGGCTTCAAGTCAATAAATTGTCATTAAATACAGAAAAAACTAAAGCAATATTATTTCACATGCCTCAAAAGAGAATACCCTGATCTCTACATAAATCAAGTTAAAATAAAATTTGTTAAACAATTTAATTTTCTAGGTATTATGCTGGACAGCTCTGTTAAACTCAAATCTCATGTTGATATAATATCAACAAAAATATCAAAAATAATTGGAATTATTAATAAACTGAAACATTCCCTTCCACTAGACGCCCTTTTAAATATATATAATGCTCTGATTGTCCCACACTTGAATTATGGTGTTCTTTTATTTCAAAAACATTGTAATAGGTTATTTATTTTGCAAAAAAAGGCAATCCGAGCAGTGTCATGTTCAAAATATAATGCTCACACAAGTGGAGTTTTTCAATCACTAAATATTTTAAAGGTACATGACATCTGTGCACTGCATGGTTTAAAGTTCTGTTTCAAGCTGGAGAATGGGCTGTTGCCGGGCTACTTTCATCAATCGGGTATATTTACTAAAAATTCTTCTTTTCATCAGTATCAAATTAGAAGGAATAATGATTATGTCATTCCCCTAATCAAACATGAATTTGCCAGGCTTGGTATCAGATTTAGAATTCCTCTTGTTTTTAATGAATTAGATAATTGCTACAAGGACAAAATATATACACACTCATTAAATGGTTTGAAGGTTTATTTCAAAAAAAGAAAGATTTCACTGTATATTAATGTATGCAATAATCAAACATGTTATATCTTTGTCGTGGTTCTCATCATATTTGCATCAGCGTCAACAAGTTGTGAAAGTGTCCACTGAAAAATCTAGCCCCCAACATCTGGCTTGCGGAGTGCCCCAGGGCTCCGTCTTGGGGCCCCTGCTGTTTACAATCTACACAGCATCCCTTGGCAGCCTTTTACGATCAGCTGGTTGCCGATACCATCTCTATGCGGATGACACACAAATTTGGGCAGCATGCAAAGCATCAGAGCTTCCCCAGAAATTGAACCACCTTCAAAAGTGTGCATCCTTAATCCAGTCATGGATGATTGACCATCATCTTAAACTAAATGAAGACAAGACTGAGTTCATGATAATTTCATCTGCGTCTGTCGCCCGCACTCTACCATCAGTCCCCCTTTCTATAGGGGGTGCATCCATTCAGTCATCTTCAAGAGCACGCAATCTGGGTGTCATCATGGACTTGCATGCATCCATGGAAGCTCATGTTTCAGCAATATGCAAGTCAGCCTACAGTCATATTTTCAGCTTCAACAAGATCAAGAAGCACGTAGACAGAGACTCCATGGAACAATTGGTGCATGCGTTTGTTACCACTCGGCTTGACTACTGCAATGCCCTCTTACTAGGTGTCTCACCTAAGCTTATTACCAAGCTTCAGAGGATTCAGAATGTGGTCGCGAGAATGCTGACTGGCACAGGAAGGAGCGAACACATAACTCCTGTGCTGAAGTCTCTTCACTGGCTCCCAGTCCAGCAACGTGTTAAGTTTAAAGTCCTTGTTCTGACGTATAAGGCAATCCATCAAGAGGCACCTGCCTACCTGAATGAACTCATTCAGGTGCACACACCATCAAGGAACTTACGTTCAGGCGACCTCATGTTACTAAATGTTCCATTCACAAGATCAGCTTTAGTGCAAAACAGATCATTCAGTGTCGCAGCCCCAAGATTGTGGAACCAGCTACCTCTAGTCATCCGATGTTCCTCATCACTCTCGATATTTAAGAATAAACTGAAGACATTTCTATTTACACAATTTTATGACTGACTTCTATATAGTATATTTACATTAATTTATTTAGCTTTTTAATCAATATTCCATACATACATGTATTTTATTTATTGTTCAGCGTTCAGAGTATTTATAGATGTACGCTTTATAAAATAAATTTATTATTATTATTATTATTATATCTGTAATAATTGATAATGTTTTTCATATTGAGTTATAATCATTAATTATTAATCATTGAATTGAAGATAGCTGTTAATGTGTTTAGCAGGATGGATCCCCCAATGCTGTTCCCCTATCTCGGGTGGCACCCCTATAGCGACATTTCATGTCTTTGTGGTGTCTCCCCCCATTTACAAAATCCTTAATATGTATTGTTTTGTATTTCTGCTTTTGTTTTTGGGTAATTAAACAGTATTCTGATTCTGATTCCATACGTGTTTTCGGATTGAAAATATACCAAATATTAAGCGAGATATTCGTCTGAGAAGGTAGCTAGGTTGGCGGAGGCAGACAGTGGTGTTCTCGCAGACGTCCGCGTCCTGCAGGAAGGGCTGAGCACTTTTTTAAAAGGCTGCTGCTCCCCTAATATTAGTCCGATTTTCGTCAAATTAAAACTGTATTGTAGCATAGTTCATACTGATTCCATCATGTTTTCGGATTGAAAATAGACCAAATATTAAGCGAGATATTCGTCTGAGAAGGTAGCTAGGTTGGCGGAGGCAAACAGTGGTGTTCTCGCAGACGTCCGCGCCCTGCAGGAAGGGCTGAGCGCTTTTTTAAAAGGCTGCTGCTCCCCTAATATTAGTCCGATTTTCGTCATATTAAAACTGTATTGTAGCATAGTTCATACTGATTCCATCATGTTTTCGGATTGAAAATAGACCAAATATTAAGCGAGATATTCATCTGAGAATGCAGTTCTCTGGCGGCGGCCAGGTGCTCTGTGTATGGTCATGACTTGAATGGTGTGGTCAATATTTTTGACCATGATATATATACATTGTTTGGATGAGCTTTATTGCAATTCATTACTACTCATTCTGCCAACTGCCATGACCGTTATGTCAACAGCAAATGCTCAATACATGTGTCTAATTGCCTAAATTGGGGTTCTTTGACCTGTCATTTTATAGTTTGTTCAAAGATGACACAGTAATATGACATTGTCTTGATTGTCATTCACAATTACAAACAGATGTAATTGCTTTCATTAATTAAAAACAATGTATTCTATTGTAATTACCAGGCAATGATTATATTTGTATATTGGTATTTTTTTTTATAAATGTGAACATTCTTATCTTTTTGTGTTAATTTGAATCTTATTGTGATATTTTGATCAGTATTTGTGTATATTTTTGTAAAATTTAAATCTAATATTGATATTGTAATTAGTATTTGTGATTTGATCTGTGATTTTATTTGCTATCTTTTATGTACTTATATGGACCAAATATTAAGCTAGATATTCTATATTATATAATAAGCATATAAATCTATCTGTCTCTCTAAACTATCTGTCTATCTACATATCTGATTTTCGTCAAATAAAGACTGAATTATTCAGGGAAATGTGTAGAATTTATATAATAGTTAAGGTGGGGAAAATTAATGGAGTATACTAGGCACAAACAAGAATATTCTTGTTAATAAAGTTAGTAATACCTCATAGAGTATAGATATGTAGATAGACAGATAGTTATAAGATCTTCACCTAATACTATGTTACTATCAATAATTCATTGATTCGTAATCAATAAAAAACGAAAATAAAACAATGTTTGTTTGCTTGTTGCCAATAAAATTCCGACTTGATAAAGATGTCTATGGAGCTATAACAACTATCTATAGATAGATATACTCTAGTTTAGAGTAATCATTTTAGATATTTATTTCATTTTATATAAATTATCAATATTTCGTTCTTTTTGTTGTTTCTGAAAATAATCCAACTGGAATTAATATTGATATTGCATGTTCCATCCATGATCAAAACAATCTCCCTCTTTAATATGCATAATAAACAGGAATCAGTTGAAATTCAGAATTTCAATTAATGCTTGTGATCAATGATGAAAAAGCATGACTTACCCCATTCTTTGTATTATTCAAAATGTTAATAGCAATTGAGATAACGGTCAATTCAGAATTTCAATTCATGCTTGTGATCAATGATGAAAAAGCATGACTTACCCCATTCTTTGTATTATTCAAAATGCTAATAGCAATTGACATAACGGTCAAGGCAGATTGCTATTACATATATAGGTTAATTGACTTTACAAAACCAAAGGAAAAGTCCTTCCCATTGGCCAGTTGGCAGAATGAGTAGAAATTAATTGCAATAAAGCTCATCCAAACAATGTATATATAATGGTAAAAAATATTGACCACACCATTCAAGTCATGAACATACACAGAGCACCTTGCTGCCTTCTCAGACGAATATCACACTTCATATTTGGTATATTTTCGATCCGAAAACAGGTATGGAATCAGTATAAATTATCCTACAATTTAGTTCTTATTTAACGTAAATCAGACTAATATTAGGGGAGCAGCAGCCTTTTAAATATACTCCTGGAAGCTGCGAGTTACTCCTACTACTTGCCGGCTTACTCCTACAACCCGCCGAATAACCTGTAGTCACCCGCCGAGTCACCCGTAGAACCCGCTGAGGCACCCGTAGAACCCGCCGAGGCACCCGTGGAAGCGGGTAACCCGGCGGGTAACCCGTAGCGCCGGGCGGGTGCTGCCCCGCCCCTTTTTGCTGCCAGAACCTGTCGCCAAACCGGCGGAAAGAGCTGTTACATAACTATTACGTAATACTACGGGTTCACTACGGCAAAACCGGCCCGTGTGACAGTGGCTTTATATGGCAGCAGCAGTGTAGCTGAATTGTCTTTTGATCAGCCAGGTCTAATAGACGTACTGTTCAAGATGATCACGCGCGTGAAGTTCTTGCAACCGTATCTATCTCAGTTGCAAATTGACTTGTCCAAGTGCTGTAAAATCCTAATTCTGACTGGCTTAATTTTTTTTTAATGATTAAACAGAATATGTCTCAATTAATATGATGACAGGAAATTTATGCATGGAATCTCAAATAAGTCAGCTGTGCTGACTATTCACCATTGTGGCTATTGCCAAACCAACCACTCAGGAAATGAGTATACAGTCGACAAATATTGTGACCTCCACATTTTGGTCACACTCTGCCTCATAATTCAAACACATAGTGTCACCTGCAGCGTAATGATGTTGGAAATAAAATTATCTAAGCATGCTTTTTTATTGTTGTAGTGCATTTAATTTATTGCTAATGACTGCATTTCACAAAAATATTGATGACATCCGAGAGTGCAAACCATAATCTTAAACTCATAATACAAGTCAATAAGCACACTTCTGTCCCTGCCACCCAGGTTTTCAGTCGAGGGGCCTCATCACAGCTGACCGGGTGTCATCACAGACTATTCATCCAAGACGTGACTATTACAGTGTCGGAAGCTTTTCAAAACCAGACCTCAAACTGCATTATCTGATGATAAGAATAAGGACTGTTCATATAACCTGAAGCAAAGTGAAAGCTTTCCTAGACCGAAAATCAGATGTACTATGGTTGTCTCCATGGGAATACATGGCCTCTATAATAATCTGTGATTTTCAATATGGCATCCCTTTTCATTGTATCATAATCACCTCAATTTTCTATTTAAAACAGACATTTTAGATTATAATTTCTACTTAATAGTTGCCAATCAATAAACCTACTCTTACTTTTTACTCATTGCTGATCGCAACAAAAAAGTTCGCTCTTCAAACCCTACGACTGCTTAACAAATAGTGTTAAAATATCCAAATTTTTGTCTCCTTAAATGATATTGAGCAAGGTCAAAAGTTGCTGAGTGTGTCGTGCGCGTCGATATGCATTGGTCACTAGCAGATTCCAGGGACCGTCGATCCTGGGCAAATACAGCCAGGTAGCAGATGATCTTCGCTGCAATGATGTAAACAAAGTGACGTTATAGGATGGAATTCCACAAGAGGGCAGTGCAGGGCAGGATAACTGCATGTACATAGGTGTGGGACATGGTTTAAGGAGGAGTAAGCTTTATTGAAATGGATACACTCGAATTTAGACTAAAGTGATAACAAACACATTAATTTAGCTGTAATACAGGTTTTTTTTTCTATTACGAAGTCTAATTCCATCTGTTCATCGAGGTGGCATATTTGGACCAATTTATTCAATTTACGGTTCCAATTGACTGCATGACTTTTAGCATTGTTTCGTTATGGACTATTCAGAACTGTATAGCTGCTATTGCAAGTAAGCTCACGTACGCTTTCACTTTTTAAGTGCTCACCTAGGGTAACTGCTTTTCAAATAGTTATCAGTTATAGATTATGTAGGCCAGTGTAATTGTAGGCTATGTCAGTTTCACCTAGCGGTCATTGTTAGCATCGTGTGATCCCTGCATTTTGGTCCAAGATCGCTCGGCTGTTTCTAGTCTGTGTTACAGGGTCTACGCCAAGGTAAGCAGTGTTTGTTTACAATTATATTATGGTAAATAAATTCTTGATTAAAAAATATTAAACTGTTAAATATGCATATAGTTGCCTGAATTGCAATTCACTTTTGCACATCAATTAAAATATACATATTGTGAATTCACCTATACCTCTGCGGTCGTTTTGGTTATTTGAAACGGTGTTTACACTGGGGTGTTGTCAAAGAATATTGTATAATTCCAAAGGGGTTGTTGTGCTAATTGTGGGCACCCTGCAAGCGTCATACTTTATATTTACCTAAGAATATGTTTTTACTTACAATGTTGAAATAGGCCATTTTAGTAAAGAAGTACAAAAAATAACTAATTCGCAGTGGTACATTGTTATGCATCGGTATTGTTCAGGCATCGGTATTGTTCAGTGATTATCATAAAACAATAAGAATGCACAGCTGCATGGTCGATCAGCTGATTGCCTGTTCTTAGATACCTCTTGAACAGATAACCTGCGTTGATATTGCTAGTTGCAAATTGGTTGTCTTATCTCAAAAAGTCTGATACTTGAGCCTGAAACTGAACAACCTAGAACGGTAGCTTTGTGGATGTGCATTAAGAACGGAACTGCAAACCATGTATTTCTTAATAGTAATATTCATTTGTTTGTTATTGACCCTTAGTCTCAGTCCTTGACCCACTGCACCATCACCCGGATAATGGTTACCATGCGATGACCATACATATATGCAGCTGTTTCTTCTGGTAAAAGCAGGAATACTGATGTCTTGAGGTTTAAATTGTAGCAAATGTACGTGAATTAGACAACTGTACAGTGATATGCATAAGTAAGTGAACAACCCACATAAAAATGCAAATTTCTTCAGTTTGATTGATGGGTTGTTTTAAGCTCAAGCAACAAGATCTTTACCAACTAGAGTAAGCCTATTAAGTGATAGTCCAATTTGGCCCCTTTTTTTTCTTTTTTGATTAATTGTTTCAGTGGGGTTCACTTACTTATGCACAGCACTGTAGTGTTAACTGCAGTTCCAGATAGATGGCCTAGTGTTAAGATTCTAACTTGGTTTTGTGGCAACCCGAGTTCGAATACCAGAGTACAGGGTATATCGTTTCATTGTGTAATAAGGTTTGAAGACATAACTTTAAACTGACCTGATGTATGGGATTATTTTCATCACTGATCATATTGATGTGATCAGTAACCTTTGACCAGAAGGTTTATCCATATTCAAGATGAGGGACACTTTATGTACCACACAATGAAGGTTTCCAGTGCATTTTCATTAGAAAAATAGTAGCCTCTGCTATCATTGTTTCTTGTGTGGCTTATGGCATGTAATTGTGATGTCACCAAATCAGCTTTAGAAAGAGGCACTGACTTTGCCTAAATCAGTATTATCATTGGAAATATGTGATTTTGGCAAAGAAAAGGAGCGCACAAAAATCAGTTATTAGGCATGTGTTCATACCTTTCTACACACATCCCAATTTATTATACGTTATGACAAGTTGGACTATAATCAGATGTTGCAGCTACCCATTTACCTAATGAGTGTGGTCAATACTTTATTAACAAACAAACAAAAAATTGTAATTTTTTGATTAGGACCTATATCCTACATATCGCTGTTGTACAAATGCACTTTTTGGGTGCCAACATTTTCATTGTAACCTAATTGCTATCAGTTATGGTATCTTGTTGTGGCTTCTTAACTTCAGTTCTTTTCAGTTTAAATTGAATCTGTACAATGCATCACATCCCAAGTATGATAGAGATATGTTAGATGATTTATCTATGTCTTATCCTATCATATTTTGCTGTCATTATCTGAATCTAGGGGTCATGGCTTGGCAATAATCCATTTAGATTGTAATTTTATCATTTTGACCTGGTAGGTGGTTGGTGCTTGGCGTGCTGAATTTTCTAACTGGAAGTGCATGTTAAACCAGAATATAGTTTTAAATTAAAGCTAATTTTCCGTATTTGTTTTAGGCCAACATCATTTTCAGTAACTCGCTGTCTCTGCTCGGGACCCCTGATTCTTCAGGGTCCCTGGAAACTCAAGTGACCTACATTTAGTCATTTACCTACAACATAAATATTACTGACCGAACAAATTAGTTCAACATTCGCCGCTCTAGACTGCTTTGCAAAGAGCGTATAATACCCAAATGGTTTGTCAATAGTGCCTGGGTTAGTTGTGCAAGAATCTGTGGACGCTCTGGCTGCTCGCCCAGTAATTAAAGTGAATATAGATGGCGCGGACAGACGACTTGTAGGCAGAGTAACGCATATATTTTGATTGTGAACCAGAGTGTTGCAATATAGTATTCGAGTGATAAGGAAAGGCCCTAATTTTGCCGTAGCTTCAAATGTTTAGTGGTGTAGTGGTTAATATAAAGGCTAACTCAGTGTGAAGTCCCAGGTTCGAATCCGCGATGATGTTTTTATGAGCTAAATCTCAGCTTCATATTGTTCGAATTTGATTCAATTGCAATTACTGTTGCTTGGGTGCAGATTTCATTCAACGAATACCTGTATTATACATGGTGTGGACTCCAAACTCTGCAAGCCTTATGTTATCATTTCCCCAGACTGACCTTTAGAACATTGACATTTAGAAAAGATACCATAACTAATAGGCCTAATTACTCAAGTTTAACTGCATTATTGGTTGTATGTGTTGTATGCATTTCATGCTACTGTACTGTTTCATGTTCATGTCACCATATGCTGTGGCGTGATTTTCACTGTATAGATGCGCATAAATTGATAAGTTTATGAAGTCAGGCTTATGACATGTTGTAAATTCCATGATATATTATGCCATATATTCTGGTTAATCAACGCTGCATTCTTCCATTCGCATAGACCTAGTTATATAAGTGTGCACTGTGTACAAAAGTTGCAGGCCACTCCAGTTGCCAAGCTTCGTCCCATCATTGCTTTACACACGTGCCTAGCATCAGGCTCTTTTCACGTGATCAGATACTTGTATCACGTGATGTCTGTCTGGTTTGTGATGTAATACCCGTTTGAGATATCGTTTTTCTTCGTTGGCAAGCGTATTTCGTACTTTTTATAAAAATGTAGGTTCACTTCAGACAGGTCTTCAGTATGTATTTCCTTCAGTATTCATTTTGGTTATTAGTAATCACAGACTTTGCTCTAGTTTTGGAACTTGTCATTTATATGAATTCCCATGCAAATACCTGGAGAGGATCAAGTACTTTTAACTGCATTGTCAAAGATAAATCAATGCTGCCATTCATGATAATACGCTTACCAGGGGCGGATCCGGGAATTTCGGTTAGGGGGGGGGGGACGGCCAGTCATATGACATGACAAAGCTAGTTATTCACTCCATGAATAAAAATTTTGGTCAACTGTCGAATACAAAATAAAGCAAGTCTTGTTTGTCACACCATGGACGTAAAATGGTCACACTCTCGCTCGGAGAATGTTTAGGGGGGGGGGGGCGCATGCCGGGTCCGCCCCCCCTTCTGTATCCGCCCCTGCTTACATGTAAATGTTGTGCTATAATGGGTTCCATAATAATGTCCACTTCATTTGTTCATATTTTTTTAATAAATAGCATATGGAGCAGTGCAAAATTAATAGAAAGGTTAGCAACAGGTCAAAGCCCATTATATATATTATAAATTACGGTGGCCCAGAAGTACAATGTTGCCACGATGCTCTGTTGCGTTGCTGTGGGGCTGCTGCGTTGCTGCTGAATAATGTTGTGTTGCTGCTGAGTAATGTTGCATTGCTGCAGAGTGATGTTGCGTCGGAGTGATGTTGTGTTGCTGCAGAGTGCGTTGCGTCGGAGTGATGTTGCGTTGCTGCTGAGTAATGTTGCGTTGCTGCAGAGTGATGTTGCTGCGTTGCTGCAGAGTGATGTTGCTTTATTAGTAGGTTATATATGCTTTCTCATTCATCTATCTTCTTCTAAAACCTGTATATACATCTAGCCTGTATATTAAATGAAAATAAATGTCATATTCCCTCCCTATCTAAAAGGTATGAATTATGAGACGTTTAGGTGGAGGTGGTTCAGTAACATCAGGTTGTGATGTACCAGGTATGCCATCTTCACAATATGAATTACTTAATTGTATATAAAATTTAGAGTATTCATTTTAGAAATTTTATTTTATTTTATATAAATTATTAATATTTTGTTGTTTCTGAAAATAATCCAACTGGAATTAAAATTGATATTGCATGTTTCATCTATGATCAAAACAATTTATAGACAATCTCCCTCTTTAATATGCATAATAAACAGGAATCATATATGCTTGTGATCAATGATGAAAAAACATGATTTACCCCATTCTTTTCATCATTCAAAATGCTAATAGCAATTGACATATATAGTATAAATCATGGTCAAACATATTGACTACACCATTGGAGTCTTGACTTTGCACTACGAATTGGTGTGTGTTTGTTATGTTACTTTCCATAAATTACATATTGCAATATAAAACCAAAAAGCATGTAATAATAAGGCAATATATGAATAATTAAAAAAAATATTGAGTTGGCCATCCTGGTAATTGGCCGTTTTGGTCGATTGGCCGTTATGGGGGGGGGGGGGTGGCCGTTTTGGCTAGTTGGCCGTCATGGGGAGTGGCCGTTATGGTCGTTGGCAGTTTTGACTCTACTCCATTGAAACAGTAGCAAAAACAAGCATTCCGCCGCAACAAAACGATTCCGCCGCAACAAAACAATTCCACCGCAACAAAACAATTCCACAGCAACAAAACAATTCCGCCGCAACAAAACAATTCCGCCGCAACAAAACAATTCCGCAGCAACAAAACAATTCCGCAACGTCTTGCAACAATGCAGCAACGTCCTGCAGCAACGCAACAGAGCATCATGGCAATAAATGGCCATTATGATGACAAAGTGAAGAAAATTAGCATGAGAAAGATAGGAAACTTGAAGTCAATTGGTACTATAAGGGGGTTTTATGGGTTAGAAAGTTGGGCTTTGACTTGTGGCAAACATTTCTGTCCATGCTGTGCTGCTCCATGCCATTCAAGGAAAAATATGGCCAAAAACACGTGGACATTTATTATGGATCCTATATATAAGATTTTTTTCATATGCACCATGGACGTATAAGAGATATCAAAATTATATAAACGATTGTACATAGTTAATTTTAAGTTTAAGTTAAATTAAATTATAATTGATTTATGGCATACAATTTGTCAGCGACAGCATAGCCGTCTTAATTAGAAGGGCTCTCCTGATCTTATATATTTTTATATACTGTGTCAAATAAATTTGTTCTGAGTTCTGACTTTACCACTCGACCACTTAATATTAATATTATATTCTCCATATAGGTCTCTATAAAGTACAACATTAATGTTTCACATCTATAATATGGACATCACTTGAGCAATCAAATTTACTACGTTATTTCACGGAGGGGAAAAAACTGCTTTTTAAAGAAAAATATATCGTGATCCTGATAAAGAACATGTTGAGGTCATTCACCTGCAGTTTTTCTCATCACCATGTGTGGCAAAAATTGTCATACAATGATGGATTCTTGTGCACATGAGTGTAACCATGTGTATAATAAATTCAGTAAGTAAAAAAATATTAATATAAGTAAATAAATATTAACATGGGAAAAATTAGTTTAAAGTTGCTGTCATGCAAAGAGACTGATGATAGTTGCAGAGGTGATGATGAGGATGTCATGGAATGGATTTAAGTTGGTTACATTATAAAACCTGAAATCTTGTGGCAAACTAAGGGAATTGCATAATATATAATGCACCCTTAAGATCATTTTCCCGCCGGCAAATGTCGCTGTGGGAGCTGGCTCAAGCGCCAGAAAGACACCTTGACTTGTGAAGATGCCTTAAGATATGCTTTTCAATAGCTCTTCTTTCACAATATTACAGACTTTGATTAATAATTACTCACCAGTGTCACCAGTTTTAACGTTAATAGATATTTCTATTTTTTTCTGATGGCATTTCTTAGCCAACATCAGGCAGATATTGGTCCTTGCCCTGACAGCAACGACATCCGGCTGACGTCAGCCAATCTGTGGTTTTTCTTTTCTTTTTCTTTATCATTTGCAGTACCTGTTATATTTCATTTATTTATTTTTGGTGATGTTTGAGACGTGTTCATTGGTGATTTTGTCATATTTCATCGAAGAAACCACTTTTTGCATCCCTCGAGATGGATTAAGGATCAGCTTGAATTTGAAGCATTGATATTGTAATCCGAAATACATAATTAATATATCGTTAGCCAACTGTTAAGCCATTTCATATTTTCTTCAAATTTCTATTTTGTTACGACAGATGGCTAAAATGAGTCCAGACAGAGGATGGGCTTGGCTTGTCCTTGTGGCTGCTTTCCTTGGCAACGTGACATTTGATGGAATCATTTTCTCATTTGGGGTATTCTATTTGGAATTGTTGGACACATTCGAAGCGGGAAGAGGGCCCACGTCATGGATAGGCTCAGTCATTTCTGCAGTATACGCCATTGTTGGTAAGAAATTTTACTGGTATTCGTGAGAATTGTTGAGTCAATGGCAGAGTATACTCACAGAGTAATAATACCCAGAGGGGACAGTGCCATTGAACCAATGTCAGCCTGTTCAGGGTTGTGTTTCACAATACGACAAGCCCGCAGTGACGATTTCATATCAAAAGTTGACAAAACAATGCAAGGATTTGTTCATATAAATACACTAATGAAAGTCAAATAATTAATCTTACAAAATGATAAAGAAAACGCATTATGAATTTTTTTTTTAATGCTCGGGGTCAGTGTTTTACATTAATGTTAAGCACAAAGAAATAATAACATTCACAATGACACCACTTGCCACTGTTATGATTATGATGTAATATACCAAATGACGCCTATTATCGCCCAAAACCAACCCTGACATGGCTTAAAAAATTGTGTGAGTGTCCCCTCTTACTATTTCTACTCTTTGGTATACTTGTCCGAATGGGACAAAATTTATTTATTGCTCAAACCGAATGTAAAATTTTAACATGTTTTTTTATTAACTGGCTTAACTATGATATTAGATTTTCATCCCACTGATAGACCACATCCACTGATGATCCAGGTTAATTTGATTGGTAAATGCACAGGAGACAATTTGTTAGGAAATATGATGATTTCTCTGTTTCAAAGTGAGCTTTGTGATACTTACCCTATTGGTGCGCTTGGAGAAATATATTCTTTGCAGGCATTGACATTAAACTTTCTTTCCCGTAATCCTGTTTTGGAATTTAATGCTTTTGATATAGATCATTTGCATAAAATGAAATGTAAAAAAAATATCATTTCAATGGGTGGCAGGATTCTTAACCTGAAGATTGTATTACCATGTAGTCACTATGTTAAAATTGCACATACCAGTGCAATGCATAAAGATAACATTGTAATACAATTTAATTCAATTCACTATAGAAGTATAGTTGAGCCGTATCATCGTGAAATTCAGCATTAATTTCATCTTTGTTGTGATCAGTGATTTTGATTTTTGACCTGACGATGGTTCACATGAGTATGACTAATGATGATGTATTTATTCATTTGCCCATGTATGAGATGATAGACACTATCCATGAATATTTCCAGTGCTTTTTCTCAGCCACCGTTGTTGCAATGTCACAATGGTTATCATATCCAACTAGCCATTGTGACGTCACTAAATTAGGCTTGATATGGAGACTCTAACCGAGTCACCAAAGGACATCTTTACTATGGCCAAAATTAGGGTTTTATTATGCATTCGTAAGTAGATGAGTCTAATTATATCACAAAAATTGCCCAATACAACAAAAATAGGTGAACTTTCAATTAAATTTTGCAATATGTGACCCAATTTGTTTTTCTCTCAATACCAAAAAAAACATCACTCTAAGTTGATTTTTCAAATATCATGCATGGCTTCTAAGAATTAGGCTACTAAGACTCTTTTAATGATGCATTGCAGGTCCAGTTGCCAGTGTTCTTGCCAATAAGTATGGTTGTAGAATTGTGACAATTGCGGGAAGTATCATTGCTGCCACAGGCTTTATGCTTTCTACATGGTCACCCAACATCTATGTCATGATTCTCACTTATGGACTCATGGGAGGTGAGGTTTTCTATTGTCCAATACCTAAAGTTTGTACAGGATTAGTATAATTCTTTAAAAATCCATAATATCTTCCATGGGCAAATGTGCCACGTGAGTTTTCCATGAGAAGGATAAACGCATGGAAAACGCATGGTTTTGGCCTCATTATAATCAGGCAAAAACCATGCATTTATCCAAATGCATTGAAAAGGCACGTGGCACATTTGGCCATGTACTGAATAGTTCTAGATTATATAGAAAGACAGCCAATATGAAAAATAAAAGATTCATTACAACTATTTATTGTAACTTTCTGGTCGATTGCAATCAGGACGTCCGTTTGTATTTCCAAGACCCTTAATGTCCTACACTAAAGAAGAAATATGCACGTCAGCAAAAACCCTTAAATCCTGTATATTTCAAGTATAATTATTTGCTAATCCTCGTTTACTTTCCTTTGCTAATCCTTGCTTAATTTCCTTCATATTTTAGGCATTGGATTTGGCCTCATGTATCTGTGCTGCTATGTCATGATAGGACACTTCTTCGATAAGTACAGGGCTTTAGCAACTGGTATTGCCTCTTGTGGATCAGGAGTTGGAACCTTTATCTTTGCTCCACTTTCTATTGCTCTAATTGACAACTTCGGCTGGAAGGTGAGTTGTGCTATCTTTTTGAAAAAAGATGGGGCAGTTGATGTACCAGTTTTCTTCAGTAGTTTCCTGCGGTAAAACAGGGACTGTGCAAAATGAAAGTATAGCGAAATTCAAAAGAAACATCCAGTAGTATTTTTATTAGTATTTTTTTGGGGAGGGGGGGGGGGGGGGCATAGAACAGCACAGAATTAAAAAGGACAGAAATGTTGGCAATAGGTTGAACCCCAAACTTTACAACTGATAATCTTCATCTTCTTTAACTGATAATGCCCCGATAACATTCCGAATCGGTACAGTATCGTTTCCATGTTTGTATTAACATCGCCGACATCATCACGCCAATGTTGGGGCGGGGGCCTAGCTCAGAGGTAGCGCTCTGGGCTTCCAACCGCTGGGTCCTCGGTTCCATTCGTGGCAGATTTGGCTAGGGTTCGATTCCCGGTCGAGCCTAAGTTGGATGGCTGTTTCATCCTTCGTCTCATTGTCATGGTCTCTGCCTGTCCTAATTAGCCCAACTGGTGCAGAAATACAGGACGTAAAGCCCTAATCACCCACCCACCCGTCACGCCAATGTTGAAACGATTTGGAATGCTATCTGGGTGACACCTCCGTAATAACTCTGATTCAGTTTAACCTTTATAATTCCCCTGCTTCTGAATGACTATATTCTATAATGATGGAAAAAAATGCTAACAATTATCATTGGTGAGATAAAGAATAGTTAATTGTAATAGAGATGTGTTTTTATCAGTTTAAAAGTTGGGCTTTGACACATTGTTAACATTTAATACTGTTCCATGCCATGAAAAAATTTGACAAAAAATAACCTCTGTCCCCCCCCCCCCCCCCCCCCAAAAATTGTTTTGATATATTTTAGATATTGAATAACGCTATGAGAGTGGCAAGCAGAAGTATGTGGCATTTTGTTCAGCAACTTTTGTCCTATATACTGTAGATGTGTGTTAATGGTGGGGAGGATAAGATAACTGATACTTCTGTTACTATTTTTTGTTCTGTACTTTTTTCCTTGTCAAAGTTTTTGCGATACCACACATGCAGCCCTATTTTTTCTTCTTCTTTTTTGTCTTAATTTATGTCAATTGAAATTGCATCAGGATGATGGAATACACTTTTAGAGTAGCCCGGCTCACATTGCACTTTTATGGCATTTTTTGTCAATAGTGGATTTTCACGGAAGGTTCTCTATATTTCCACCAGGTGGCTATGACAGAATACTGAAATTCCATTGGCTGAAAAAGTTCCCGCCCTAGACTGATTAGCCAAAGCAAAGTGCATCCTAGCAGCAGTATTTTTTAGTGCACTTTTAATGTCTTTGACATCTTATTTGATTTCTGTTATTCTCCGGAGAAAATTATTTGGAATCAGTTAGGTATAACCTACTATGTCTGAAAAGCAAAATAAGTAATAAGAGGAAAGGAAAGACGTATGTCTTGTTGAATTGTGAAAAGACTCTATTAGCTCAACTGCAGTGATGCATTGATATACCTTGTATAAATATACAACAGATACATTTTGGTCATTTGTCTTGCTCTGGTTCTGTGACCAGTCAACTTTACATCAGAAATGGATTTCTTCTCTTGTCAAAAAAAAAGAAATTGTTTTTTTTTTGTTTATCCACTCTGCTGATATGACTACGGAGCAGGTTTCAATTTTTCTTAATTAGGTATGCCAGTATTGTCGTTTTGACGAGTTACGCTACATTCCATGGTCTTCCATGAATTATAGATATTACAGGCAGGCTTTGAATATTTTGGGTGGGCAAGGGAGGGGGGTGGCAATTGCCCCTCCCTAGATTTTTACTATTTTCAAGTTAATTTTGTAATAGTTTGTGTTTCCAATACTATCAATAAGCACAGCACGATGAGTTAGAGTCCGACATTTTATTTACGAAGAGAACAACAACTAAACTGCGCATGCGCGCCGCAATGCTAAAACGCGGACCCAGCGCGCTTAACTAAAATGCGTAACATGCGACATCTCCCTTTTTTTAAAAGATAATCATTACTTCAGTATACATGAATATAATATCTGTATGACTTCTTAATAAGTTCAGAGTTCACATTTAAAATGTCCAGATGTAATAATATCATTTGGCTGTCAGTTTTACAATTGTACTAGTCACATTTAGAGTGATATTTTAGGGAGAGTCAGTACCTTACAAAACTAATACTTTGGCAAGTTTGAGATGATACTAGAGCACACATAAATTTGGCACTAGGGTTGACTACAAGAATACACATGAGATGCTGTATAGGTAGACACATGTTAAGACAATAATATTCCTACGTAATTACAATGCAAATTACAAAGGGTGACATGTAGTCCCGTATACATCAACTTTTGTGAGATTCAACATATAAGCAAGACAGTAACTGCGAGTGAGGTATGTACAAACAAAATATATATGATGTACATCTTATGGTCTTATGTAGATGCATTCTACAGATTACATCAAGAGTCACAGTTTATGAGAGTCCCAGTTTATAAATCGAGCCTCGTTGCTCTTTTAGAGATGCGACCACTTCTGGTTTTAGTTGCGCCGTCAGGGGTGTTGTTACGAGTGGGTGTTCCAGGTTTGGAAGCACCTTCTGGGGGCTCGTCTCGAGCTGGTGTCTGTGGGCGAGGCGTCTGGGCGTTGGGGAACAGAGGGGTCACAGGGGGAGTTGGTGGTCTGGCTGGGGAGTAAGGGAGCTGTTGGGGCACAGGAGTTTGCACATTGGGGGTTTCACGAATGTGCTGTCTGTTTCTCCGGACAGTATTGCCATTGGTGTCGCGAACAATGTATGATCTGTCACTGTGTTTGGCAACTATCACGGCAGGGTGCCAATGTCCGTTGGGTTGTTGGACATGTACGGTCTGGTCTGCTTGCAGATCTGGGAGTTCCTGTCGTCTTGCATGACGGAAGTCAAAATTGGCTTTCTGAGTTTCCTGGCGAGCTTGAAGTGCTTGGAACGTATTTTCGTGGTCCCGTGAGTGGGTTGCGTTTGTGGGGAGTGTTGAGCGTAGCTTGCGTTGGAAGAGTAATTCACCAGGGCTAGCAAGGTTGTGGGAGATTGGTGTTGCACGCCAATGGAGGAAAGCAAGATAGGGGTCCGTTTGGGAGTTTGATGCTTTCTCCAAGATGTGTTTGACCGTTTGCACATGACGTTCAATGAAACCATTTCCCTGGGGTCGTCGCGGGGAAGTTGTGACGTGGGTGAAGTTCCATGAACTGGCGAATGCTGCAAAAACATCACTGGAGAAGTGAGGGCCGTTGTCGGATATGACATGTTCTGGGATGCCCATTTCAGAAAAAGTTAGTTTAAGAGTGTCAATCACGACTGCACTAGGCGATGGACGTGGAAGTTTCCGGATGATTGGATATTTAGAGTAATAGTCAGTGATGAGCAGCCATTGCCTGTTTCCAGCTTCAAATAGCTCGACTGCAACATGGGACCATGCACATGATGGGATTTGTGGCTGTTTCAAGGGCTCCTTCTGCTGTGTTGGCTGGACTGACTGGCACTGTGGGCAAGACTTGACGAGTTTTTCGATGTCCTTGTTGATGTTTGGCCAGAATATGCACTCTTTGGCCAGCAGCTTTGTTTTTTCAATGCCAAGATGTGCAGTGTGTAAGGTTGTCAGCATATCCGATTGTAGCGAAGGGGGTATGACAATCTGTGAGCCTTTCACTGCAATGCCATCTGTGACTGACAGCTGGTCTCGGACATTCCAGTAAGGGCGAAGATCTGGCGTTAGATCTTGGATAGTGTCAGGCCAACCTTGCGTGATGACTGTAAGTAGAGAGGTCAGAGTTGCATCTCTTGCAGTTTGTTCTCTGAGTTGTTGCTATTTTTTGTCTGTGAACCGGACAAAATCAACTCTTATGTCCAAATCAATCGGATCAGCATTTGTGCACGGCAGCCGCGACAAACCGTCCGCGAGTTGGTTGTCAAGACCCTTTCTGTATGTTATGGTGAAGTTGTAGCCTTGCAGGCGGATTAGCATGCGCTGCAGGCGAGCTGGTGCTGCCGTGAGTCGTTTGTCCACTATGGTCACAAGTGGTTTGTGATCAGTTATGACTTCAAAGTTTCTTCCGTACAGGTATGTGTGGAAGCGATGGACTGCGAAGACGATTGCAAGCAGTTCGCGTTCGATACAGGCGTAGCGTTGTTCGGTTGGTGTAAGGCTCTTGCTTGCAAACGCCACTGGACGTAGAACGTTGTTTTCATCCGTCTGTAGGAGGGCTGCGCCTACGCCACGGAGACTGGCATCACAGTGCAGTTGTACTGCTTTTGTAGGGTCATAGTAACGTAAGACAGATTGCGCTGTGACCAGTTGTTTGAGGTTGTCGAAACAGAGCTGGTGATGGGGTTCCCACAAGAAGATAGTGTCTTTCTTGAGGAGGTCTCTGAGCGTTGATGTTCTCTCACTGAAGTTGGCAATGAATGGAGATAAGTACGTGAGAAAACCCATAAAGCTTTGCAGCTCAGTTTTGTTTAGAGGGGCTGGCATTGTGGTCAGATCCTGGATCTTCTGAGGATCAGGCTTGACCCCTTCAGCGGAGTAGGTGTTACCGAAGAACGCTATTTCCTTAGCTTTGATGATGCACTTCTTTGAGTTGAGGGTGAGGCCATGTGCTGAAGCGACCTGTAGAAAATTCAGCAGATTCTTGTCGTGTTCGGTTTCGCTTGAGCCATAGACGACAATGTCGTCTGCGATGCCACAAGCTCCTTCGCATCTCTCTAGGATTCTGTCCATTTCCAGCTGGAAGAGATTTTGTGACACACTTAATCCGAAGGGCAGGCGTTTGAAACAATAGCGTCCGAAAGGCGTCTGGAATGTAGTGAGTTTTTGGCTCACTACATCTAATTTTACAGCCCAGTAGCCAGATTTGGCATCGAGTTTTGAGAAAACTTTAGCATTTCTGAACCTGTAGTTAATCTCTGGCACTGTCTTCATCATGTGCACAGGCCTGATCAGGGCCTTGTTGAGGTGTCATGGATCCAGACAAACGCGAAGGCTGCCGTCACGTTTGGTGACGCATGTGAGGGAGCTAATCCATTCTGTGGGCTCCTCTATCTTCCTAATGACATCTTGTTTGACCATTGAGTCGAGTTCTTGTATGATCTTGTCTTGCATTGCAATTAGTGTGCGTCGAGGGGCGTCAATGTGTGGCGGGACGTGAGGGTCTAAGTGTAGTCTGTGGACGTTGGGGAAATTGCCAATGCGATCAAACATGTCGGGGAATTGCGTGATGAGGTCACGAGTGTCCTGGATGGGTTTCTGGTCAGATACAGCGCAGTTGAGACTGACCACGTTCATGTCGATGCATGACCGCAGCCCGAGGATGGCTGGGCCATGAACGTCAACAACAAAGAAGCTAACTGTGTGCCATGAGGAGTTCTTGGCTTTGCACAATATATCGACAGTTCCTGCACACTGGATTGGGGTGTTGTTGTAAGCACATAGAACTTTGTTGGTATTTGTGACAGCATTGTGCATTGGAATGCCATCTTCATCAACTTTGTGGGGCCACATTTGACTGAAAGTTCTGAATGGCATTGTGTTTGCCTGGGCTCCGGTGTCTACTTTTACCCTGAATGTGTGGGTGCCTGGACGGCCTTGGACTCGAACTTGCAGTAAGGTGAAAGCTTCGTCACGGTCTTGTTGTACTGTGGAGATCATCAGGCTGTCAAAAGTGAGCGCTTCCTGCCATTGTTCTGAGAGTTGGTCATCAGATACGACATGCACCTTTTTGTTATGTGTCGGGGTTTGTCGTCTCCTATTTCCGTTGTTGCCTGACTGTGGGTTGCGTGACGATAAACAGACAGATGCCCAGTGTCCTTCGCGGTTGCACTTGTCGCAAATGCTGTTGCGGGCTGGGCAGTGTTCTCGACCAAAAGCATGACGACGACCGCAGCATTTGCAGGCAGAGAGTGATTCTGTTTGTTGTGTGGTAGGCTCACGTTTCTGTCTGAAGTTGCGAGATGTGGACTTGCCTTGCTTGGGACGTGCTCCCCGTGATGCTCCAACTGCAGCAACTGGTACGGCAGGTTCTGCTGTTGCGACTGGTTGGAGTGAACGTATTTGCTTGCTATGCGCGTTGCTTGCCTCATATGTACGACCGAGAGTGATGGCTTGGGTGAGTGTGAATTTGTCATCTTTCTCTAACAATTCTTTCTGAAAGTCATCAATGGGTGTGCTGGCAGTCAGCAGCTCCAGTAGTCTAGAATCAAGTTCAGGATCAGAGAATTTGCACTTTCTTGCCATGAGCCTGCATCTATTTATGAAAGTGTCTACAGTTTCTGTAGGCAATTGTACGCACTTGCTTAGTTTTAATCTGCACACTCTGAAGTTTTCGGCTGGTTAGAGCTGGTCCATGAATGTTTGAAAAATAAAGTTTACATCTTTCTTTTGGTCTGCTGTGATGTCCCAACTGTTGAACCGTCTGATGCCTTCGTCGCTGGTTGCCAGCAGTACGAGTGCGACTTTATCCTCGTCTTTGGTTTGCTTGACTTGGAAGTAGAGCTCAAACTTTTGTTTGAAGAGCATAAAAGCTTCTGGTAGGTCCGATGATGACCAATCGAGCGTTGGCTTCATGTTGTCGTTCGGCATTTTGCAGCTGTGTTGAGTGCGTTTCGCGCGTCTCACGTGGTTTGAGACGCCGACTTGTGGAGCCGTGTGTGGGATCGCCGTGGATTGGGCGGATGCTGTGCGTCGTTTCCTGGGTTCACTGGATCATGTGCGACATAATCCCGACGCTGCCACCATGTAATAGTTTGTGTTTCCAATACTATCAATAAGCACAGCACGATGAGTTAGAGTCCGACATTTTATTTACGAAGAGAACAACATCTAAACTGCGCATGCGCGCCGCAATGCTAAAACACGGACCCAGCGCGCTTAACTAAAATGCGTAACATGCGACAAATTTCATCATGAAAAAAGTGCAGTCTGTGCAGAAATTTCATTCTTATGATGGAACTATTTCCAACAGGTTGGTTATACACACACCCCAACATATATTCTATACTACCTTGTAACCCTGTGCAATGAACTTTATATATATAAATAAATAAATAAATAAATATATATATATATATATATATATATATATATATATATATATATATATATATATATATATATATATATATATATATATATTCATGAAGTTGCATACCCTGGATATAAATATGTGTAGTTAATATTCCCACACATCAGAATTTACTGGAAACTGTAAACTGAAAAATTTTCTGTGGACGCCCATGCATTCAGCTTATGTTATGGATGAGTCACTAGTACATGGCCAAATGTGCCACGTGCGTTTTTGCCTCATTATAATTAGCTAAAAACCATGCGTTTTCAATGCGTTTATCTTTCTTATGGAAAACGCACGTGGCACATTTGGCCATGTACTCTGGTAGTGTCGTTTATATCTGACCCCACATAGCTAATTTGGGTGCTGTGCCTGCAGAAATTCCCCCACATTCCTTTTTATTGTCAATGGAAACAAACTTACCTAAGTTTAAATTAACTACTCCAGTATAATAACATTGATTAACTTGTTGACAGGGAGCCATGTGGATCATCTCAGGCATGGTCCTCAATGGTGTTGTTATAGGCATGGTGTTCCAACCAACTGAAAACATCACAACAACAGAAGAATGCAATGAAGACAAGCAAGACCATAAAAACAACCAGGAAATTGATAAGAACTCTCAGGGAAAGTCATCTCAAAAACTCATAGATATGGATCTGTTGAAAAATCCAGCCTTCATGATATTCTGCTTCTCTTCGTTTTTATGTTTAATTGGTGTGTATATAAGTTACAGATATCTGTTGCACAAACTAAAACTTTCATTGTTGTCATCATTGCCTGGTTTACAGTGATAAATGCATGGGAAACACATGGTTTTTCGCCAGATTATATTTAGGTGAAATCCATGCGCTATCCATGCGTTTAACCTTCTCATGGAAAATGCACGTGGCACATTTGGCCATGTAGAGATATTACAGCCAAGTTTATTTATGTGAACTGGAATTTACATGATGTCCTTTGGCATTTAGTTTCCAAGTCTATTAACAATTGGTTTCCAATTGATGAAATTGGCTGTAATATCTTATTTTTTGTCATGACTTTTGGGGTTAAGATTTATAGAACTACGTACGTGTTGAATTGTTATGAAGTCTTATTTTCCAGGTTTCTTTGTTCCATTCATATACCTGCCTGACTTTGCCAGAAAACATGGAATTGGCAAAGAGAAGGGTGCGTTTCTGTTGTCAATTATTGGTATATCCAACATGGCTGGTCGTCTTGTCTGTGGTGCCATATCAGATCGACCATGGGCTGATGCTCTGAAGATTTACAATGCAGCCTTAATTGTTGGGGGAACAGCGACTATAGCTGCAGCTTGGTTGAAAACTTACGCATTACTGGCAACATATGCTGTTGTCTTTGGTGTGTCAGTTGGTATGTACGATATGTTTGACCTAGTTGCTTTATATCAAGTCTTTACTTTAGTTTACGTGTCAAAAAAGTATTTTTATCAAATGTCTGGAAAATTGTATAAATTCAATTCAATAAGGGAGGAAGGGGGTTGCTGACATATAGAGAGCAGAAGATACCTTTACAAAGAACTTTTTTTGTTTCTTTTTTTTTTGGGGGGGGGGGGGGACGTTATAAAAAAATTCTAATCGGATGTGCATGGTGCACATAATTAATGCTTTTAGTGACACCCCAAAAATGTTATAAGGCCCCTAAAACAGAACATTGAAATATGTGTGTGCTAGGCTAAATTTAATACTTTATCTCTCTCTCTTTCTTCACCAGCGGCCTATGTGTCACTCTGCGCTATCATACTTGTTGAATTCTTGGGTTTGGAGAAACTTTCCAACTCCTTTGGCTTTCTGAACATGTTCCGTGGCATTGCAACTTTTATTGGTGCTCCTTTGGCAGGTATACCTCATTGCTGTGTTCATTTTACTCTTGATGATTCTGTTAAACTTATACAAACTCACCAACTGGTTAACAATGTGTACTTTGGTAAACTGACTGTCAAAAAAGGTATTATGTATTGACTCTAATGAGGGTGCACCTGGAGTTAGAGTATTTATTCACGACTTGCAACCACAACAGTAGAATAATTTAAAAGATATAATTGTACAACATTAAAAGGAAATCGACTAGAATGGCATGAAAATTGTATTGTGAACATATATGACAATGAAATCAATTAAATATTAAAAGACAATAATGTAACTTTATGTAAATATTTGGTGTTTAAAAAGGCAATAGTTTATGCGAGAATTTTTAAATCTTAGAGTCTTAATCTTTGGTAATGGATACTTCAGGTTTTTTTTCCCAGTCCATATACATTATTCTTGGCTGCTGGAAGTTAATAATCGAGTCTATGACTAGAATCACAAATATCATTTAATAATTGTCTGCATCTCTGTTAAAGCTTTAACCATTAATAATTTGTATAAAATTATGGCCAATTGTGCGACGTGCATTTTCCATTTTGGATAAACACATGGAAAACGCATGGTTTTTTCCTCATTATAATAAGCTAAAAACCATGTGTTTTCCATGTGTTTATCCTTCTCATGAAAAACGCACATGGCACATTTGGCCATGTAGTATACTATAATTCCAAATTTTTTGAATAAGTCTGGAGAACAATGTTATTACATAGGACATCAGTAAACCTTTTACTCATTAACATCGGAGTACATGCTATCTTATTTAAATCCTGCATTTTTTATTAAAATTAAATCAAGTGACGTGATTAGCTGTATTAAATGATAACGTGTGTCTTTTACTCATTCACAGGTTTCCTGTATGATTCCACTGGTGATTATCAGTTTGCCTTTTACGTGGCTGGGGCATCAATTGCTGTGGCAGGCATCATTTGTTTGCCTCTGAGGATCATCCCTAAGTGTGATGGGGCTCGGGGTCGTATCGTCAGTCAGTACGACCGATCTCTTGCTATGAACGAAATGGACATAGAAGACTTGGCTATCAAACTCGACCAAGAAAAGCAGGTTAAAATTGAACCTGTTGCAATGTATCCGTCTCATCTGAGTAAGTCTCTGGGGTCGGTAACCGGTAGTACTAAAAGTGTCCTCGCTGAGGTGGCTGCCACAGGAAGTCGACTTAACCTGGCCGGAAGTACTCAATGCCTCAAGATGGCCACCAAATGAAAAATGCCAACAAAGACTACTGTGATAATATACATGTCAATATTACATTGGTGTAAGATGCCTATATTCAAAACAAATTAAATGGATTATATCTGGCACCTACTGTGTAAGGTTAGGTGATGCCAAAAGTTGTAGGAGAACAGCATGATATTGCTCATGCATGTTTGTATTATAAACGGCCAGAAGTGCATGGTCTGTTTTAAATAGATCACAAGTAGTATATCAGAAAGTTATGTGGAACATGAGAAGAAATGCTAGCTTGTATGTACCAACGTCTACATCGTTTAAGCCTACTATTTTGTTAAGGCAGTTAAATGACATTGCTGTGCCTTATGGAGAAGTGGCATTGCATATAGTCAATGTGTCTATTTGTTTTGTGATGCATATATATTTTTCTTAAGTTATCTATGAGATAAAGTGATGGTCATGTGAAATATTCTAATAAAAATATGTTCATCCATGAAGGTTGATTTTTAACTGGCATGTCAGTTAATTAAGTATGTCTGTGATACTTTCATTGCAATTTGCAAATGATTGTGCTGATTGCATTTCGATTTCTTAACACAACTTTTCTACACTCGAACCCCACACCATGTGGAAGTTACCATGCGCTTAAAAAGCAGCAAATTTTATTTTCCAGTAGATCCAGCTGCAAAAAAAGTGACAAAATTTATATCAAAGTTTATACCGAATATATGATGTGGAAGAATAAATGATCAGTTTTGTTTGAAGTTTTGATACATAGACTAAAGATCTTGAGTTCACCAATCATGTCCTTGATTTGATTTTTCATACTGTAGATGTTACCAACATCAAATTTGTGGTGTGAAATACAGGAAGACGATGCAAAGTCTACATGTACTTGCTTGGGGCGGGGGCCTAGCTCAGAGGTAGCGCTCTGGGCTTCCAACCGCTGGGTCCCGGGTTCAATTCCCGGTCGAGCCTAAGTTGGATGGCTGTTTCATCCTTCATCTCATTGCCATGGTCCCTGCCTGTCCTAATTAGCCCATCAGGTGCAGAAATATAGGACATAAAGCCCTAATCAACCACCAACCACCAACATGTACTTGCTTGAAAAGAGCACTGTATTAAATTCTGCCATCAGTTCTTGTGCTTTGACCAAGTCTATTTTTTTTCCACCGCGATCCTAAATTATTCTGTATGAGAAGTTCTAAAAGACAAATCTGTAAAAGGTGTGTCATGGTTGAAACACTGTGAAAGAGACGTGGTTAAACTTCTGGAAACGTATTGAATCATGAGTAGAAGATAAAGCTTAGTATAAAACATTCACTTTTAGATGAATGGAAAATTTTTGAAAACTTCTGGAAATTTTCCAATTTTAAATTCAGAGGGCAAAATACTTTTTCAAGCCACAGTTATTATAAATTCAGACAAACTGGGTCGTTACAGATAAGTATGCTTCAAATATGTTCTTTGATTCTCTAAATTATAGTATAAGGCATTTGGATTTCAACAACAGACTTAGCTACAAGTCCCCTGTCCACCGGACAGGGTTACAAGGTCCTGCATGAAAAAATATAGAAATTTTGGCTTGCGTGGGAACTAGCTTTTTAATAAACGTTTGCCAGACGAAATACACCTGCTGTAGGGTTAGACATACCTTTTTTCTATTGTGTCGCGCTCAGATATGGTTGATTTCTTCCAATATTAATCGATTTCTATGACATTTTCGAATTCACATTTCGGTAAACAAAGCTTGAAGCATGGCCGTCTAGTTCCGCAAAAACTCACATGAGGGCTCTGGCGACATTTCAACGCCCCTAGTGGCACACAGAATAACGCTGTCAATCCGTAGTTTTCTCAAATTCACAATTAAAATCAGTTAATTAACCATTTCAACATGATTCCACTGTTCTACGGGTCTAATGAAGCTAAAGTATTAGATATTTATCTGCACAATTGCATCTGTGATGTCGCTGTGATGTTGCCGGAGCCCTCTAGTGAGATTTAGTGGAACAAGCGCAAAGGTAACAGGTCGATTCGTCACTGTGCGATTTGTCCCTGGAAAACTGGACGGTTCATCACTCAAAAAAAGGTCGGTTTTCCACCTGTAGTTAACATTTTTTATATACTAGCAGTGACAATACACTGTCTACCGACCGAATCAACCTATTTCGGGTGACAATCGACCAACTTCAGGTGACGAACGGACCAGTTTTCTTTTGGTTGAATCAGGCAGTGACGAATCGACCTGCTACCGGTAAAAGCATGAACAAAGCGAACGTGAATTTGAAAATGCTCTTGAAAAGGATGTTTTCAGTGGCTTTTTCAGTTAAAATCTGCGTGCAAGTAGTAAACGGAGTAGTACTCCTGTACATAATGACGAAATAAGGTATGCTAACGTGTTTATTGAGAAAAATGTGTCGTAATTGTCAACATCGAAGAATTCCTATAACAGGCGTTCCGACCCTACATCGCATCTAATGCAATGTAGGTCGGTTCTGGCTACAACAGACTATACTCAGATGCCACCATATATCTGGGGAGACTAAGGTTGGCCAAAAATATCACATAAGCTGCTTCCCGCTCCAAACTGCATGGTTAAAATATGACCAGTCGTGTGTTTAGCCAGGTTGCCACACCCCTTTGGCTTGATTGCACTCACCTTACCTGAATCAATTAGGTGCGGACAGTTATCCAATCAGGTTGATAGCATATTTGAAATCCAGGAGTCAAAAGGACTCAATCTCCTCAGAGTGACAATTGGGTTGCTGACCACACCACTCCGCTTATGCTTCACAAGGCATTTATGAGGTCGAAGCTATGGATCTGCCTGATACACATATAGGTGTACCTAAACACCAGTAAGAGTGAAAGTTTGTACATCTGCCTTAAGGGGCGGCATAGCCAGTTTTCTCGGAGAAGCTGTTTTGCTCTCGTAGAATGATGTAATATTATGCAAAATTGGGCAAACGTACTGCAACCGTAGTTAACAGGAGGTTGTCGTAGAAGACAGTGAAAACTCGATTCCTCACAGTCGTCTTCGAACCGAGAACAACCGCCAAAATCGATGGATGTTTTGCTAATGTTCAGAACTTCCGTAGAAAACTCCCGGGTGATTGTTTTTAGTTAGCAACCATAGTGAAGCTGTCTTTGTCGTAGATGCACTCTTGGCATACGCCAAGTCACACGTGAGACACTCGTAGAAACCGGCGGGTTAACCATCGCACACATGGGTGTCAAGAACCCGGCGGGAGAGGTACGTGTGCGATGATTAAACCGTCGGCTTCTACGAGTGCACTCACGTGTACCACGGATAAGTCACTGGTTTCTACGTACAGAAAAATCAATACTTGTGTACGCTACATGTGACTCGTGTGTGGCACGAGTAACTCACCGGCTGCTACGTTAAGGACGGGTGAAGGACGGTTGCAGGGCCGGTTGGCTCATCACATGACCTCGGCCAGCAGTATATAATCATTTGCAGTGAGGCAAACTTCATTCACACCTCTGCCTTTATTAGAAACTGATCGACCTCGTTGCTTTACCTTTTCACCATAGGACCCAAGAAGAGATGCAATCTTGGAAAGTTCCAGAAGAAGAGCTTGCCTCTGGGGAAGAATTGTTTGAGTCTGAAAAAGCCAGTGTTCCTGCAGCTCCTAATAGTCCTGCCAGTTCTACTTATTACGCTCCTGCCAAGTCTCCTGCCAGGTCTCCTGCCAAGTATCCTGCCAAGTCCACTGCCAAGTCTTCTGTCAAGTCTTCTGCCAGGTCGTCTGACAAGTCTTCTGATGTTGACATGGATGACGACAGAGATCTAGACTTTGATGTAGAGAAGGAAAAGAACGACACTCAAGAAGAAGATGATGACAGTGATGCCAGTGAATTTCCTGCCACCCAGGCCTCCTCCACCACTGCTCCTGCTGCATCTCAGAAGAAACCTAGAAAAAGGCCATAAATATTGTTGGAGTTTTCTTGTTTTTTCTACTGAAACATCTACTGGATCAGGAACACGATAAGGTGATTACTTCTTCGGAGACATCTGAGTCATAAGGAAGGACGAGTTCATCAGCTGAAGTCGACCTGGCATCAACATTGTCACTGGCAGACAGCAAGGATCCCACTGAAGGAGGGTTCAAGGAAGAAGAACCAGGCACCACTGGAGAAGGTACAGCAGAGAAGACACCCGATGAAGATGAAGGCCCAGGTCCAGAAGACTGGAAGGTACCTGCAGGCTGGAACGTGGCAACTAAAGAAGAAGCTCCTGCAGGCGGGGTTGTTTTGTGAAATTTTGCAGGCTTCTCAAATCATATTGTCTTGCCGTGGGACACTTCCTTCCTCTAAGTTGACATAGTCCACCAAGTACAGTCGTAATTTGGCACTCTGGGTAGCATAGTTCCCTTCGATCCTATGTGGTGGCATTTCAGCAATTTCTCCAGCTTCCCGCCAAGCCCCAGGATTGACCTGATGGGTGACTGGATCTTCGTGGTCAAGCATGTTGTTCTGGGTTGTCGGATATCTGATTCTCATGAGGTTGTGGAGACAGCAGCATGCAAGGACTAAGATTCCAGTCTTGGTTTCCTGGGGCATAGTGGTTAGCAGACACCTAAACCTTGATGCCAGGATACCAAAGGCATTCTCCACAATTCTTCTGGCTCTGGAGAGTCTGTAATTGTAGATCCTCTGCTGTTTGGTCATGTTGTGCAGAGGCAGTGGTTTCATCACCTAGGTTCTCAAAGGGAAGGCGCCCTCGAAGGTCCTGGGCCTCCACGCGGCGAGGGTGGAAACACTTGGGGTGAAGTCCTCTATCCCCAGTGGCTAAAACAGGACAGTGCGCATTGTACAAGCTGCTCCAGCTATCCAAAGCAGACAATTATTGATTTTTTTACATGCTTCTGGTTTCTACTACCAACTATAGATAATCAATCTTACCCTAGAGAGCCTCTACATAGCCCACTCAGGTGCTGATGAGGCATTAAACAATAACACTAAACTAACTAACTCAAAGGGAAGGCATCATCCTCAACAATGAAGTATGGTACAGGTCTGTCACCACCAGCAATAGGTTCAGGTGGAGCTTCCCTCAGGGCTGGAGCAGCAAAACTCCTCCATCAGATCCAGAATCATTTGCTCCACAATCCACATAGATGAACTTGTAGTCTGCATCCACAAGAGCCATGAGTACAATGGAATGGAAGCCCTTGTAGTTATAGTAGAGCGTTCGTATTGGCCCATCTGAGGTCTTCTAAATAGCCATGGCCTCACCCAAAATATCTTCCTTCTCCTTCTCTTAATGACTACTTGTCTTCTTTCTACAGCTCTTCTGGACTGTTCTTCATTGTGCATAATAGCCTTGAAACTAAGTATGTAATTAGGCTCATAGGAAATCCATCCAACCCTGCCTTTGATACCACTCTGAAACTTTGTACAATGATAGATTGGGTCGATACCATCATTTTTGGATATGGACCTAACTCCAAAAACTTCCTGTTATGGAGCATGTTTGCCATGGAAATGAAAATATTCATTTTTCATTACACAGAAATAACATGCAACCATATGCTCACATACTGTTTCCTGGGAAAAAAAGGTACAGTGAGACATGCCCTTCTTAAAACCAAACTGTAGGTCACTATTACGTGGAGCATGAGCCTCCTTATTCAATATAATCAGATCAAGAATCTTACACAATATACTATTTAAAGCAATTGCTCTATAATTATCTGATGAACACAGACTTTTTCCAATTGGTACCATCAAACCAGTAAGTAACACTGAAAGGCTAGAAGCATGGACTAGCATAGAATTGTACACAAGGCCAAGCATAACAGTCAACATTTGAGTGCCATGAACAATATGATCAGCAAAACTATTCTCACACCCACCAGATTGACCAGTTTTAAGAAGTTTAATGGCACTAATGATGTCAAGAACACCAATACAATGAGCAGCACACTGATCAGTAACCATAGTCTGACTTTTCGTTTCAGTAACTCCATATCCTGAGGATTATTACACAACAACTAGGCAATGCCCTCACAAGTTGATACACCATCAATGCAAGATGGAACAGTATTGTTAGAACCTCTTTCCAGAGGTCTCTATTATTATTAAATGATATAACATCAGTCATTCTCTCCATCTCAATCTTGTCAGAATTACACGTTTGACATATCTTAATACGATGCATGTCAGATATTTCACCAGAATAAGGTCTACCTTGTGCATAGCTAGAAGTCCCCTGTCCACAGGACATGGTTACAACGTCCTAGATGAAAAAATATGGAATTTCGGCTTGTGTGGGAACTAGCCTTTTAAAAAAAAAGGTTTGCCACATGAAATACACCTGCTCTAGGTTTAGACATACCTTTTTTCTAAATTGTATTGCGCTCAGATATGGTTGATTTCTTCCAATTATCATCGATTTCTGCACTATTTTTCAACTTTCCTTGATTATACATGACAGCAATGGCCGCCTAGTTCCGCCAAAACTCACAAGAGGGCTCCGGCATTGTTTCAATGCCCCTAGTGAATAATAAGATTAACACAGAATAGCGCTCCTCATTTCTGTCAATTTGACATTTACAATACATTAAAATGACATCCACATGATTTCAATTCAATAAAGAGCAAATCGAGCAAATTATTCCCCGATTTTTAATGTCAACAAAGTCTGAACAGGGATGGTGGTGCCAGTCATGTGACTGCTGGGGGCGTTGCAATGGCAAAAGCATGAACTGGCAAACGTGAATTTATGAAAATACTCTTCAAAACGCTATTTCCAGTGGCTTTTTCAGTAATATCTGAGTGCAAGCTGATAGTAAACAGAGCAGTCCTCGCCTGCATATCGACGAAATAAGGTATGCTAACGTGTTTATTGAGAAAAATGTGTCGTAAATGTCCACTTCCAAGAATTCCTATAAAAGTTGTTCCGAACCTACATTGCATTAGATGGTTACCTTGTGCCCTCCAAATGTGATGCCATGACAAGGCTTCCTTTCTGAATTCATCCACAGGACAGGGTTACTGTAGGATCTAAGCATTGCAACGGTGTCATCTATGTGTAGCGAGCGATGTTTTACGAAATAAAGGACTTCCGGTCAGATCCAGAATCAACAACAAGTGTTCGTTATCCATTGATAACTAATCGTACTATTTACCAATAGTAGGACACTACATTTGGCGACAAAGGATCGGATTATCATCCAGGAACATAATGAGATCAAATGGCGACCGGCCGCGTGGTGAAATACCCACCATTTGACTGTCAATCAGACGGCGTTGGGATCCTCTGGTCAAAATGGATTTCCCGCCTTAAAAACGTGTCCGTGGCATGTGAAATAACAGACGCAGCTACAAAGAAAGCCCAAATGTTGTCGGTTTGTGGTGAGGATGTAAACGACAAGCTTGTCAAGGCTCTGAACAAGCACTTCAACCCGAAACAGAATGTGGAATTTCAGCGCTACCAATTTTGGAAAACGGAAGAATTAGAAGGTGAATCAATCTCAAAATACTATTCAAGACTCAAAACTAGCTGACACATGTGACTTCACTAACAAAAGTGCTGAGCTTAAGTCACAACTCATTGCCGGAGCCAGGAACGGCAAAGTAACAAAAAAAGGACTCATTGGTGCAGATGTCACACTGGTAATTTGTGGCCGCACAAAGGTGGGCAATCGCAATGCCCCGCACAAAACGTGGAATGCTTGAAGTGCCACAAATTACATCACTATGCTGCCATGTGCAAGTCAATGAGTTCCGGCGGCAATAATCACAACCCTGTTCATCATAACAAAAAGCCCTACAAGAAACAACATCCAAGAGCTTCAGTAAACAAGCTAGACATGGCCAAAGTTGAATCGGACGACGATTCGGACACCGAATATGTGTACAACGTTAACCCCAGTGATTTGCCAGTCACTGAGATCATCATCAACAACACAACTGTCAAAATGCTCATCGACACGGGCGCATCAGTTGACATCATCAACGACATCACTTGGAATAAACTCCAATCGCCCGATTTACTTAAGTCGTCCCAAACCATACTCATGCCGTACGGCTTGTCTACTAAGCTGCAAGCCCTAGGCCAGTTTACAGCCACCTTGCGCAGGAACGATCGTAAGCATACTTCGACAGTACATGTGATCATAAGCGGCTTCGGATGTCTCCTTGGCCATAGATTGTCTCAGGCCTTAGGAGTCATTACTATTAATGCAGTACCCAGTCCCAGTGACTCTCTGAAACCGGACAATATTGTTGCCAAATTCCCCAAGCTCTTCAATGGTGTTGGCAAGTTAGTTGGAGTGAACGTCAAGCTTCACATTGACGAGCAGGTACAACCAGTGACTCACCCTCATCATCGGGTACCATTTCACCTCCGTAAAAATTCGAAATCAAAGAACTAGAAGATGCTGACATCATAGAACCAGCAGAAGGTCCTACACCATGGGTTTCACCGATTGTAACCCCAGCAAAGCCGAACAACCCATCGGAGATCAGGCTGTGTGTCGACATGAGAGGGCCCAACCAAGCTATTCAGCGAGAGCGGCACATTACGCCAATAATTGACGAAATCCTGGCTGATCTTAATGGAGCGAAAGTGTTTTTGAAACTTGACCTTAATAAAGCTAGGTTATCATCAGTTAACACTAGACAAAGATTCACGTTATATCACCACATTCTCCACACATGTCGGTCTTTGAAGATACAAACGATTGAACTTCGGTATATCATGTGCTTTTGAAATATTTCAGAACACTATCCACAATGTACTTACAGGCCTCAAAGGTGTCATGAACGTCAGTGACGACATATTAGTGTATGGATGCAACTCAGTGGAGCACGAGAAGCTGCTTGAAGTACTCAACGGACTCCAGGAGAAAGGGTTAACACTGAATGCCAAGAAATGCACTTTTGGACCAAGCTCCCTCGAATATCTTGGGTATCGATTTAGTGCTGTTGGTATCTCAGCAGACCCAGACAAAGTGTGTGACATAAATCACGCACCGGTACCACAGAAAGCCTGCGGAAATCAGATCATTGCTGGGTCTAGCCAACTATTGCTCCAGATTCATATCCGACTTGTCCACTGTAACAGCACCTCTCCGACAACTGACCAAAAAGAGGATCAAATGGGATTGGACAGCCGAACATCAAGAATCGTTTGAAAGACTAAAGAGACTTCTTTGACGTCAGATACGGTGATGACGTACTTTGATCCAAACAAAGCAACGGATGTTTTAGTCGATGTTAGCTCTGTCAGAGTTGCGGCTTTACTCTCACAGCTAGGGAATGATGGAAGGATCAACATCATTAGCTATGGCAGTCGCGCCCTGACTGAGGTCGAGCAGAGATACTCCCAAACAGAAAGAGAAGCACTAGCAATTGTGTTTGGATGTGAGAAATACCATCTGTATCACTGACCACCGTCCGCTGATTCCCCTGTTCAATAATCCGCATACCAAACTAACAGCACGCATCGAGAGATGGGTATTGCGCTAACAGCAATACAACATGCAAGTCGCTTACAAACCTGGGAAAGATAACCCAGCAGACTTCGAATCAAGACACCCAGACAAAGAAGCAAGTGTAGGCCGAGCACAGAAAGTCGCAGAGGAGTACATAAACTTCGTTGCGACGAATGCATCCCCAAAGGCGCTGAGCCTTCAAACAATACGTACACAGAGCGCTCAAGATGCAGAAATACAAGACTTAATTCAAGCAATTAGGTCACAGCAATGGCCAGATCATTTGTCAGCGTATAAAGCCATTCAACATAAGCTGTCCGTGACAGATGATCAGCAAGTTGTTCTGAGGGGAACTCGAATCATTATCCCTAAGTCTCTGTAGCACAACGCCAACTTGCCCACGAAGGACATAAGGAGTGGTTAAATCCAAGCGGCTACTCAGAACCAAAGTCTGGTTCCCAGGGATTGATCGCTTAGCTGAACAGATGGTTGGACAATGCATTGCATGCCAGACCAATACGGTACAACACAACCGAGAACCATTGTGCATGACCCAATTGCCAAATGGTCCATGGCAACAAATCGATGCTGATTTCTTCGGACCACTACCATCGGGAGAGCACCTTCTTGTATTGATTGACGAGTATTCAAGATTCCCATTGGTGGAGACAGTCGTCACCTAACAGCAATGGCCATCATCCCGGTCATTGACAAAATCTTTGCTAAGTTTGGTATCCCAGTGGTTATGAAGACGGACAATTGAGCCCCATTCAACAGTAAACAATTTGAGCAATTCGCCGAACATCTTGGTTTTCGTCATCATAGAGTTACACCAAGATGGCCCGAAACCAACGGCGAGATCGACGATTTATGCTCAGCCTGGGGAAAGCTATACGTGCATCAGAATGTGAGCGCATCCCCTGGAAGCAAGGACTGAATGCCTTCCTGAGAAGTTATCGCTTCGCCTAAGTTGGATGGCTGTTTCCTCCTTCGTCTCATTGCCATGGTCTCTGCCTGTCCTAATTAGCCCAACTGGTGCAGAAATACAGGACATAGAGCCCTAATCACACACACACACACACACACTGATGCTCGACGTCACACAGCACCGCCCAACATTCGTGTTGGCGACACTGTCCTTGTACGCCAGGACAAGAGAAACAAGTTGACCTCTCCATACTCTCCTTATCAATATACTGTCATTGAGGTCAAGGGCAGTAAGGTAATAGCAAAGAATGAGTGTCACACCATCACCCGGAACTCTTCTTTCTTCAAGAAAGTTCCAGATAACATCACCAAACCACACAAGCGGCCGTACTTAGATGATACAGATTCATCTGATGATGAAGATCTGCAAGTACCGGCAGTAATCCAAGGGCCTCCCCCCGTCATGCCTTATCCAGCCCCACAGGCGATTGAAGGCCCCGATCGGCGCGTTACACCACGTAATCGACGCCAACCTACACATCTACAAGACTATGTACTCCATTAGGGGCAAAATAAACCCCGGAGTTAGTGTAAAACATGTGGGCAGTCTACCCCATTTGTTTAGACTGTAGAATTGAAAAGTGTTTAAACATCCATGTCAATCAGTGTAACCAGCATTAAATGCCATCTTGTATGAGAAAAGAACCAACATGAAGTATTTGCAAAGAGAAAAGAAGAGGAGAGAAAATAACTGTCAAAATGAACTGTCAAAAATGAACTGTCAAAACAATCTGTTATATTGAACTGACAGAATGAACTGTCAATAGAATCTAAAATTTCAAAATGCTTAGCATTCTAAGTTTCAAAATTGATCAGAATTATATAATCGTTGCAAGATCCGATATTACTTGAAGTTATTAAATGTCAAAATATGTTCATCAGTAAACAAGTCAAGATTAATGCTGGCACATTGTTAGGAATGGTTTAGATTTAGGATTGAAGTTTTTGTATTGGATTGTCATGTTAGACTTTCAAGTTTTGTTAGATAGATTTTCACAGTATGTTATCCAGACACAATGCTATACGAAATTGTGTGAAACTTTGTCATATTAAGCAGTATTCTATCAGGTTCTCTGATATTGCAAATTAGCAACTTTTAGAGTTTTAACGTTAATGTACAAAAATAATCTGGTTTGATTTGTTTAATGAACCCAGTATTATTCGGAGGTGATGAGGAATGTAGGATCTAAGCGTTGCAACAGTGTCATCTATGTGTAGCGAGCGATGTTTTAAAGGACTTCCGGTCAGATCCAAGGGCGGGGGCCTAGCTCAGAGGTAGCGCTCTGGGCTTCCAACCGCTGGGTCCCGGGTTCGATTCCCGGTCGAGCCTAAGTTGGATGGCTGTTTCATCCTTCGTCTCATTGCCATGGTCTCTGCCTGTCCTAATTAGCCCAAGTGGTGCAGAAATACAGGACGTAAAGCCCTAATCACCCACCCACCCATCCGGTCAGATCCAGAATCAACAACAAGTGTTCGTTATCCATCGATAACTAATCGCACTATTTACCAATAGTAGTCCGATTTCTGGTCGAGTCTAAGTTGGATGGCTGTTTCATCCTTCATCTCATTGCCATGGTCCCTCCCTTTCCTAATTAGCCCATCAGGTGCAGAAATACAGGACTTAAAGCCTAATCACCCACCCACCCACCAATAGTAGGACACTACAGTTACAACGTCATAGATGAAAAAATATGGAATTTCGACTTGTGTGGGAACTAGCCTTTTAATAAACATTTGCCACACGAAATACAACTGCTCTAGATTTAGACATACCTCTTTTCTTTTGTCTCGCTGCTCTTGCACTCAGATAAGGTTGATTTCTTCCAATTTTAATCGATTTTTACATTTGAACTCATGTTTCCTTGATTATCCATGACAACAGCCATTATTGCCGCCTAGTTTGGCTAAAACTCACTAGATCTGGTGACGTCACGGATTGCTAAGTTGTGTTGATGTTATAAATTGGTGTTATTTGCTTTATTTGCACACTAGGACACTGAAAATATTTGGAAATGATATTTTAACTGTCAAATTGAAGAAACTATGGACTGGCCAGAGCTATTTCAAAATTAAATTTTTTATGCACTAGGGGCGTTGAAGTTTGTGCCTCATCTTGTGAGTTTTGGCGGAACTAGGTGGATGGATTATCAATGAAACGTGAACTCGAAAATGGCACGGAAATTGATTAAAATTTGAAGAAATCAACCATATCTGAGTGCGAGACAATAGTAAACAGAGCAGTCCTTGTGTACATAACGACGAAATAGGTATGCTAACGTTTTTGTTGAAAAACTGTTGCAAAAATGTCAAATTCCAAGAATTCTTATGCAAGTCGTTCCGACCCTACATCGCATCTAATGCAATGTAGGTCGGTTCTGGATAATACAAACAGTGCTCTTGTAACACAATATAACAGGAGGCAAAATTTTGATAAAATCAAACTTAATTAGGACCAGTTCCTAAAGTGTTAACAATTAAAAGAGACAATTTTCAGATTTTCAGTATTACAATCCATAGTTACTGTATTAGTAAATCAAAAGTAACAACACCAGGTTACTATGGTTACCTAGTTGCTAGACTCACGGTCATACCACTTTCTTATACCCTTCTCCCAAAAGTTGGCTTCAATTAATTGTCTTTACATCATGTATATCAACAATCACTTTAAAATAGTTAAACTTGGAACTCGTATGACTTGTCAATTCAACTTTCCTGGCGTCAGTCTTCTGGAGGCCATCATCTTTATGGCTCTCTACACGAAAAAGTCACGAATTATTCTTCCTGATTCTTAGTATTAGTGGCACCTACCCATGAGTAGCTGAATCGTTCCTGTGCAAAGCTTTAAGCAGAAGTGTCAGAGTTCTGCTCTGTAAATTGGGGGGGGGGGGGGGGGGGGGGGGGCATGATCCACCCTATGGGTTACTATATATTGTTATACTCGGGTGTACCCCCATTACCAGTCAGTTGTGATATTCATGTAGCTGTGTAGTATGTAACACTAAGTTGTAAAATTGTATTTGCGGAGATTGGTGAAAATAAGTCTTAAACTCTAACTACGTAATTTTCAAATTTATTTCCAACGTTTTTAAGACAAACAAGCATACATGTGTACAAATAGCCCGTTATAATTGATGCTTGGTAGATGGAAATGAAAACTTGAGAAGTGAGCTGTATGACCAGTTTCAGCTGATTTTGCAAAAAAGTCCTTGGTTTTAATGTTTTAGGCATAATTGAAACAACATGGTTCTTCAAGTTGATGCAGCTCATGACCTTGACTTAATATGCTATCACATAAGTCTGGTAGGCCTAGATCTAAGGTCTCTATTTTACGATCATATAGGTTAGTTACTAGTTAGCGTATTTTATATTATGTAACTTTTTGCTGCATTATTTATATAAAAAAAATATTTGCATACACGAAAAGAGCCTGGGAAAGGAATGGAATGACCTTAATTTGCAAGAATGAAAGTGCGAGAGCAGGGCTTCCCACCGGCCTTTTACAAAAAGCGCCCCGCTGGGCATTCCTCAACTCCCCCTAGACGGTTAAAACTGCTCTTTCTGCTAAGCTGCCTCTGCTCAGCTAGAACTGTTTTACCGTCTAACTCCCCCCCACTCACTTGGGCCCACTGAGAGCTGCTGAGGCTGAGCGCCGGTCCCGTGCACAGGCTAGTTGAACATCCCCGGATGCGAGAAGACGATCCCAGCATGCAGCGCCTCTATTTTCATGGTAGGCCGTCTCTTCGCCAGTCACAAAGTTAAAAGTAAGTTATTGCGAGTTACTATCATTTCTTGGCTGAAAAACTTCAAGAATGTGTGAAGAAGAATATTTCCTATATTTTCGTATCTGGCATGGTTATGGGAATTGTCCTGTGTGCACGTAAACAAGTGTTCAAAAATTACCGAGCAGCCCAGCGCGAATGGCGTTGAAGAAAAAAGGGTGAAATGAAATTTTGGGAGGTCGCATCGTGAATTTGGAAGGTGTTTCATGTATTTTATCGGCCCCAGTAGCTCGAAAAGTTTTTATTATGTAAGTGAGTTGGTATTACAGCTCTATCATTTGTATTTTACGGTGTGCAATCGGGCAAGCAGCTGTGGACCGGGGCGTAATGTCGCCCTGCGAAATGAGTAATTTTTAAAGCCCTGCATCTGCGAGTTCAGCGCCAGGCCTGGGGATGCAGTTATCTGCAGAGGCAAACAAAGGGGCGCCCATGTTCTGCAGGCTGCAGGCAGGGGTGCTGGTGCCAATTTTTGTGTTCATATTATAAGGGCGGCCATGTTTTGAATTAAAATTTATGCAAAACCATGATGACGCCTTAATTTTCACAATTTTTACGACGGCCATACGATTATTTGGTATTTAAAATTCTTGTCACTGATTTATTTGATTGATTCTGTATGCTACAAAAAATCGCATGAGTAATGTAGATGGACCTAAACAACTAGTGCATCCTCAAAATTTCTGATGTTGAAGTATAATTTTTGTTGCAAACTCTAGCACAATATGGTCTTTTTGGCAGACATATTTGTGAATATTGGTAATGAAAAGGCTGCACACAGAGTATCCTACATTTAACCATTCAGTGTGGCCTTCTTATTTTCGGTCAAGAGTGTCGAACTGATTAAAAAATTTCCATTAGAGAGACGCCTACTTGTTTTTGACCAGCTCCGGCTCAAATGGTTTACCTATAATAATGTCATGTAGAATAGAATATTTATAATTTCACTAGCCACTAGGCACTACTGCCTATTTTTCAAGGGCAGAGATGCATAACATATTTTAATTGAAAAATGGGCATACCGGAACGGAGGGTATTATCGACAGGGCTGGCATTTTCGACACTTAAATTAGTTTGTTTTGGCAAAATTGTTAACATTCTAATGTGAGTGTCGAAAATACCCGCCCTGTTGATAATACCCTCCATTACGGTAGTTAGTTTTAATTCGAACCTATTTCAGTGATGATACTGCATCATTTGATGACATGCTAGGCTAAAATTTAATTACTTTGATCAGCTAATTGCTTTACTTTTTAAATGCGTTGCCTTAAAAAAAATTCAAAATATAAATTTTTGTAAGAAGATGTATACAACCTTTATGATTTAAAGATATGCCAATTGATCTTTGTATTTCGAATGTAGGAAATGGTATTTGAAAATAACAATTGCGTTTAAACCGGTGCAATTATGATACACATCCTGGACCAATCAAAGATGTGATTTGATATATGCACTGCTGATTAGTATGTCTGTGCCAACTGCTGGACATAAGAAACTGGTAACCAAAAACAAAACCTAAATTTGGGTACCTTGAAAAGGCGAAAAAATGTGTTGCAATTCATAAAAACTTATCGACAATGCAAATAACACTTTTTTTATTTGGTATATATACACATATAATTACCTTTATATAATTTTTTGAGAGATGCAATTGCAGATTAATATACATTTTTTGTATTATTTATTAGGTGCCAAATAACTGACTGGTCAGAATATGGAGGTGGGACGAAGAAATGTGGAGGGTGGGACAAGGCGAAATTTACTGGAGGGTCAAAAGAGAAATAGTAACAATGGGGGACAAAAGAAAAGTAACAATGATGGAGGCCAACCCACACAGAAAAATAACAGTGCTGGGGGAAATCAGAAACATCAGAATGGTAGCGGACAACAGAAAAACAACAATGCTAGTGGACCACAGAAAAATAACGATGATGGTGGACAGAAGAAAAATGCCTGTCCAAAAATTGATGTGGCTCTGCTGCAGCAGCCTCTGCAAGTGAGCATGCGTGGTGTACAGATGATTCTCAAATGCATGGAGAATGGCACAGAGGAGATGAAAAATCTTTTACTTCGAGAATGTGATGTCATCTTTGAGTGCAAAGTTTGTCGGAGTATGTTCCGGGGCTTGCCGAATTTGCTGAGTCACAAGCGAAGCTTCTGCATGAAACAGCATGTAGAACAGCGCACTGAGTTCCCTAGAGAAAATCCATCAGATACGTGCTATGTGAAACCTACTGAACCTGATCCACAATATGCTGAGCCAGAAGATGAGGTCACCGTTGCTGAAGTCAGAGCAAGGAGAGGTCGCATCCGAGATCCCATCCTCCTGTCTCTCTCAAGAAACCTTGTTGAGCCAGAGACCCCTCCAGCTGGTCCATTGCTAATTAATCAGATCACTGACACTCTGCCACATAATGTGAAAATCAGCAGTGATTTGTCGCCACAAAAACTTTATCAGTTAAGTACCAGCACACCGTCTGTGGAGCTAAGTCCTTTGAAAACTCCATTTAACAGCAGTGTTGCAGTTTTGAAGCCACTGACTTGTTCATCATTGGGATCAATTTCAAAAGTTGTCAACAGCTTGACGAGTAACCAGACTCCGTCAGTAAAAAGAGACAACCGTGGAGATGACGCTAGTAGCAGCTCGTCATCTGTGGTCTCCTCTGTGGACAGTCTAGTGAAGAGCCCCAACACTCAGATGGACATGCTTCGTGCCATGAAAAATGTGGATTTGCGCAGAAACAGATGTCTGCAATGCCGAAAGTCCTTTCTGCAGTGGCAATACCTGCTCAGTCACATGCGCACAAAACATGCATCTGAACGCAAGTTGTACAAGTGTGTGTTGTGCGAGACTGTGTTCCAATACACTAGATCTATTGGACGGCATCTTGTACGTCGACACAAAAAGTCACCAAAAGATATTGCAGATTTGGTTCGTCTTATTCGGGAACAGCCCATAACTGTCAAGTCTGAAAATGCTGTCAAGGCAGCTGAGAAGTCGAAGACCAAGAATAGTACTAACAGAAACGCTGGGGTGTTCAAGAGTAACTTCTCACTGATCTCATGTAGGATGTGCAACAAGGTGTTCGGGAAGAAGTACACAAGGGATAACCATGAGAAGAGTTGCTACAAGAGGATTTCCCTTGATAACTCTGGTGAGCCTGCTTTGATGAAGAGGGGTCGTGGAAGACCTCGGAAGTCGCCTATAGCTATTCTTAAGCCAGGAGTCAATGGACCAATTACTGTGACTCCTCAGGGAAAGTCTGGAACTCTTCAGAACAAGCCAGGAAATGCATCTGCTGCTGGGACCAGCAGGAGAAAAGCTGGACGCCCGTGCAAGGTTGTGCAGAACTTTGAAGATTCATCAGACAGTAGTAATGATGATGATGAAGTAGAAATCCCGAAAATGAATGGTAAAGATACACCATCAACTGGTGGTGCTAAACGTCGAGGTAGGCCTAGCATTAACAGGCAGTCA
This sequence comes from Alitta virens, assembly GCA_932294295.1. NCBI lineage: Eukaryota > Metazoa > Annelida > Polychaeta > Phyllodocida > Nereididae > Alitta > Alitta virens. Next base: position 6,217,660 of record OW028574.1, on the reverse strand, counting down.
AGTTCAAAATCTGGAAGCAGTGATGGTGAAAATATTAGAGCAAAGGCATTTGCTGATAATAAGACCAACAAGGGTCGATCACAGGGAAAACCAGAATCGCCTACTCACACTCTCGTGGTCCCCGTAAAGAAGGAGCCATCTTCATCGCCTGGTAAAGTGAAACGAACTGGGTACACTGAACGGTTTGAAGATATTGCCCAACCCTACATGGATACCAAAAATTTGAAATGTCTCGTTTGTAGTCAGCTCTTCTTGCTGAAACCCACCCTTATTACACATGTGTGCTCCATGCACCTGCAAATGAGAAGATTTAAATGCACTTTGTGTGACTGGAAGGCGCTTTTCAAGTCTGAGGTAATCCTTCATTTGCGACACAAGCATCATCAGGAAACTGGAACGAAAGTCAAGGACAAACTGGTTAGCTATGTGGAATCTCTTTAGACATTTAATCTCATTAAAACAATGACCATCTGAGTGATTTGTCATTGATTGGATTCACTGGAAATTATTAATAGGCATTGTAAAAGAATGAAGTCATAGATATTTTGGTACAAACTGATCAACTGCTGTAATTTATAAATGTTTCAGTGTTATGTAAATGCATTCATGTGAACTATACCAAAACATAGAATTATTGTATAGATATAATTCATCAGCTGGGAAGTGCCCTAGATTATTCGGTAATCTAGTCATCTTTAATTGTGAAATGGAAGTTCTATCAGAAAAATGTGGTGATATGTGACTTCATGACAGACTTATGACTGTATATTATATAATATACAGCTCTGTTGGAAAGGATGCTTCAATGATTGAGTATGAACCTACGCAAATATATTTTGAAATACTCTTCTGTTGAATACAAACATAATTGGTTTTCTTTTTTTGGCAAGATTGAGTCATTTTTTAAAATTGAAATCAAGTAAATTTGGTAATCTGAATAATGTTTTGCAAGACAAGGAGTGTCTCTACAACTGGAAAATCTTTGTAAGTGACTGATCTGTGTGCTTGTTTGGAAGATTAAGTAGTCTTATATTGTATCCTGTCTTTTTATTCATGAGATAATGATATTATGGATGAATGGCTTTTAACGGGCCATTAGTTGGTCTGCTACAGACTTCATATCAAACTATATATAGTATTAGAAAGTTTGATATTTTATATTGCATTATCGAATTAATTCTCCTGGTGCAATCTTCTGTGTTCGCACATTGCTAGATCTTTGTATTTATTTCATATATTTATGTCTTTGGTCAAAGTACAGCTTTTACATTAGTACTGTGATTTCTATTTCCTATTTATCCAGTGATCTTCATTTAATGAGTGATATTTTTTAATTTGTTTGCTGAGATTGAACAATTAAAGTGAAGAGGCAATTATCAACTTTTGAAAAATGTAAGGGTAAATATGAGAAGATTATGATTTGATCAAGTGGGGTAAATTACGCAATTGTTAGTTTAGGTCTTGATTATTTAGGTGCTTGATTTAGGGTAAAACAAGCAAATTTTGAGTGTATTCAATTATTTGCATGATGTAAGTGGTTTGAATGAATGAGTTTTTGTGATTTTTCTATTTCACTATTTATTTGAAATATAGCTTGTATTTATCTGGAATTTACATTTATACTGCATTTGCTATGTATTCAGTATTTTATTGTACAACATTTTATTGGTAATGAGAGCTTGTGTGGTATTTTATGCAACTGATTATCCATTTCTGTAAATATTTCACTATTTTCATGTGTGCAAAAGTATGTATTTGCATTTAACCTGGATTGAGGATAACACCAGTGTGGATAACACCAGTGTGTTGTAACTTGTCAGTAATATCAGAATCTCTAGGAGTAATTTACGGATTGTGCCGTCTTGAAAGTGGTGCAAATGACTAAAATTGTACATAACAAAGATAACTGTCATTGAAGTTCTAATTTGGGAATTCCATTCATATGATCATATCCATCTTGTTGACAAGGATGAAATATCAGGAGAGTGCTTCAAATTCAATTCCATTTCGCAGGACATCTGTGAGGCCATTAAAATAATTTATGGACCTGTAAAGGACCAGTGATTGACAATTATAGCTGTTCATAAACCTCAGTCAGTCACTAAACCTAATGCATGTAGAATTCAGTGTTGCCATCCTTGGAGAAGGTATAAATCATAAACGACTAATGAATTTGCACAATCATAAAAATTACACAAATAAATGTTTTCTAAGCAATTTTACTATTTTGCACAAAACTGCCAATATTTTGTAATATTCAGAAAATTCTGTGCTCCGTGAATTCTTTAATTCTGTATTGGAATTTCATGAGACTTAAGCATGGCTGATGAGGTTTATTTTTACAAGTACACTGGTAATTGTGTGATTGTGGACTGATTTCACATAGTCTTAGGTGGCCTTTTCACAGCTGTTTGATATTTGTAATGAGATTGCCTGTAAGAGAATTTGCATAATTTGTTGTTGATTCCTAGCATTCTTCCAATATAAAACATTGAAATGTACACTGCAATGCATGTGGGGATTTAGGGACAGATTTGTATTTATATAATTAGGTCTTTTATTTTGTGACCAAAGTTTAGATGATTGGAAATTTGAAATTTTTAAATTCTTAGTAAAATGTCTCAGAAAATATCCCCTTGTTTTCAGTAATGTCTGAACATGATTATATTTTACTTTTCTCAGTTTGTGCTTATAAAATATGATATGATGTGTTAAACTGTTTGAGTGTATGAACATACTTATTATCGAAAAGAAATCAGTTTGGTTACAACATTGTGATAATGGCGGCTAAATGGTCACGGAATGAATTGTAACTTTTTGGGGCAGCGTGAGTGCAAAAATGTGGTATCTGGAATTTGCTTACAGTATTAGTGCTTTTTTTTTTAAGCGAATGTTTGAGGAATCTCATATCAATGCTCATAGGAATAGTTTTGGCACTCATGAAGGTTAATCATTGACCAATGCATGTATTGACAATTATGAGATACATGACAATATCAATTGTTTTAATAATTTGTTAATGACTATACGTACGGAAAAATGGATGCGTTGAATGCCGGAATGATTATTATGGTTTTGTTTGGCATGGTGCTTTTGATATGTAGCAAGACTTATTTTTGAAGAATGCGTATGTCAATTGTAGCTTTCTATATACTGCAGAATTTACAGTCAACCCACCATTCTGTTTGTATGTAAACAATTTTATTAGTTTATAATATGTATTGTCAAATATCCAAAGCAGTGTTCTATTACTTTTTTTTATTGAAATGCTTGGTCTTAATGACTTTACAAAGAATGATTGGTTGAAGTGTTCAATAACCAATGGCAATAAATGTTTTCTCTCTGTTACTCCGTGTAAAATCTGAATTAGCTGCTGTGCAGCTGGAGTGACTGAATTGTATGATTTCTAATGTAAGAAAAGATTTTAAAGGGCGAGCGCTGCATTTATTATAATTCTCGCACTGCAATGTATTTGTGTCAATTTAATATTATATTGTCATATTAATTAATGCTCTATTGATTATTGTCCATGGTTTTTTCTTTTTCTTAGGTCATTTCAGTTATCCACTCAAAGAAAACTGAACGCTTATTGATGGCAAAAAATAATTTAAATTTATTTAAATTACAATTTTTTTTAAAGATTATGTTAACAATTGCAGTAATCATTCACAATGATTCAAGTATGTTGAATATTATATTTATACATTTTTTTCCAATATAATGATAAACCGATAAAATTATTGATTTTTGCATTTCTGTAGGCCTCATTTTATTGTGCATCATGCAGCTGTATGTTATTAATATATATGTACCAATGATACATTATGCATTTGAATTGTAAAATATAGTCATTCAGTATTAAAGTTATAGCTTCATCAATGTCCCAAGTGTTATTTTTTGGTTGAGTTACGAACTTGTGAGCCTAACTGCAAGCTGCATTTGATTTTATGCACATGGTATATGTGCGTATGCCAGATCATATATTTATATATATATATATATAAACTGTCCAGAAGAATGGATCTGTCAATGATTACCCAACAATTACCCAACAACTTGTTTATTTATAATTAAATCTAAGCAGAAAGTGGACATGAATAATCCCAGAATAAGAGGCCCTGCCCCCTCACAAAATTATAAATTTATACATATATGCTTACCTGAGGGCGGGTAAAAATCAAGCTGGGAACAAGTTATGCACCACGTGATTTCTGTAAATTATAGAAATGAAGGGGCGTTTGTTGCATGGAAATTGCCAGCTATATATTATGTGCAGTATTTTCCCACAGGTGGCGTTGTCAGTAGGTCAAAAGCGCCCTCTGTACTGAATCGGCTCTAGGAAATATTGATTGGTAAACGTAAATTAAGGTAAACATAAACCTATCTGGATTGTAAACATTCATGTGGTTAAGTTTAAAGCCTGTTATGTAGTTTAAGTCTGTTAGATGGTTACCACACAAAGGTATTATGTGTTAAGACAAATCTAAACTCTTGTCGCCGTCATTGGCTTCAATTAGACTGGGTAAGGGCTAAGGCGGTCACATGGATCTGTGACTGTGAGGCTTTAGTTTAGCCTTGGATGAACTAGAAGAATTGGACACTTCGGAAATAATACAATATATTCATTAATATATTCATTATTAGGTGATTTAAGAAGAGTCATTCAGCAGCAGTCCTTGGGCCAGCTCCTGCTTCCCTAAATACATAAATTCTTTGATGTTCACACTGCGCTTCAGCGAGCACACCCCTCATCAGTGATGCCCTGCATCAGCAGCAATTAACTTCCTAAATTTCTAAGTCAAACTTCCTAAATTTCTAAGTCAAAATTCTTTATTTCTTATTGTATATTCTTGACATCACTGCCAGTGAATGCCGCATGATCCAAGGATTCTAAAAGTATTTTCACAAAATTTCTAGCCCTAATATTAAGAAAGTTATGGACTAAAATTAGCCAGATTGGAACTAATATTTTGTGAAACATGTTATCTTAATCATGCGATAACTCAAGAAGCCGTAAAGAGCCATAGATCAGACCACATCCATTGAAAAGATGAAAACCTTGTCTTCATGCTGGTTTTATGCCTTAATCGTCGAAAGTTGTCCAACGGAGATACAGACCTTCAAAGATGCCTAATTTTCAAAAGATGTGCACACATGTGTCCTGAAATTTTGATAAAAACCTGCCCATTTATATATTTTCCAAAATTTTGTTGCTTACAAAAATAAAATTTAAGTCTGAAAAAACAATGAAGGAAAAAATGTCAAGTTTATACTGTGTGCAGAGGAAAGATATGCATGTCAGCCGATATGAATACATATTTAGCACCCCTTCCCATTGTTTCCAGTGGAATCAGTGAGGGGGAGTTGTAAAACTTGGCTCATATAACAGCTTCATTAATTATTCATTAGGAAGGTAGCGAAATGCAGTGTGAACCTTTGAAGTATTGAAGTGTCCAATCCTTCTCTAGTTCATTCAAGGTTTAGGCTACATTATATATATAGCTATACATGATATAATCATAATGCCCCGCCCCCGAATTCCCGGTGTGAGCATGCACATGGTTTGCCATGATAATTACATGGTACAATAAAATAACTCATTCTGATCATAAACTGAAACAAACAGCAATACTGAGCCAATAGACCAATAACAGTAATAGCGCTGAGGGTAGTACTAGTAATTTAATATATGGTAATTTATTAAATTTAATTGGTAATATACTAGTGTGGTATTTATTGAAAAAAAATAACATATTACTGTAATCCTTACAAGATAAATAAATGTCTTGTCACAAATTTATAATCTCACATAAACTTTTGCAGATCATATCACAGAGCAAGAATGAGCAGCATCAACATTGCTGATAAATTGTCTCAGAACTGATATATATTACGTTTGAATCTAAACAAGATGAAGTCAACGCCAGAACAAGAAGAGAGCAAAATCGGCATAACAAAAAATGGGCAAGATCGGAATCAAACTTTGGAGAGAGAAGTCACAGGATTGTCGAATCTCTTCATTTACAGTTTTGCTTACATCATGCTGGAAATGTGGAAGCAAGTTGTCACTTATGGCATGAAGTATTTTAATGATCAAAAATATCCTCTTCCACAAACTCAAATTATTGCAATCACAGAGTTACTGAAACTTGTGATATTTGCTGGGATTGTGATACGCAATGGTGAAATCAACCAAGTCAAATTTTCTCTGTGGTATGTTATACCATCAGTTATTTATGCCATCAACAATAACATTTTCTACTTCGCTCTCTACTATGCTACTCCTCCATTGTGGAGTGTATTGATACAACTGCGGATTCCATTCACTGCACTAGTCTACAGATTTATTTTCCACAAAGTATTAACCCCGCTGCAGTGGTTTGCTCTCCTGTTATTGGTCACTTCAATTGCTCTGTCAAATCTCACGGGAGGTCAAACGCTAAAAGGGGACAACAACCTTACGGTGGCAGTTCTCTTGGCCATTGCTGGATCAATCACATCTGTTATAGGAACTATTGTCATGGAAGTAAAGTACAGTTTCAACCACCTCTAACTAAATACTTTAAATCATTTCCTTTGTTTAACTAAATCTGATGTTATGATCATGATGATGTGTCTAATAGAGAAAAGCTCATTAATATATCATGATTTGCGTTATAGATAAATATATATAATTTTATTGACAACCTCAATATCATGAATTGATAGATGTGTTATAGAAAGATCGGTTTGTTTCAGTGTTTTCTGATGACTTGTATTTATCATTCCAGTATTTGTTCAAGAATGACAAGCGCAGCTTTGGCGAGATGCAGATGCAGCTTTATCTGTTCGGCACAATGATGACATGGCTTCTCTATTTGGCTGAAACGTTTAACACAAACATGAGTCAGTTGCCAAATGTGTCACTTGTCCCAGGTACGTTTAACCAAATTGTTTTTTTTTTTCTTTCACAGATGTAAGTGTTGATTCTGAAATTATATACTTTTGACTATTCTTGAATTATGAGGATGCACTATATAATTGAAAAAAAAAACACAAATTGGTGATTTTAATAAAATATACTTAATAATTAAGTAATTGAGTGTGTTGGTATAAAAATATAAAAAGAAAACACCAAAAAACCCATGAAATGCAATTTAAGTACAATTTATAAAAATTTTTAATTTGTAGTAATGTTTGATATTCCTTCTGTGTTGCAGAATCACGGTCACTTGTCTTTCTCCTGCTAGGGCTTGCCATACTTCTGAGTTGCAGTAGTGGTATTGCTGTTGCATCGATTGTGAAAAAGCTTGATAACATTGTGAAACTATACACACAAGCACTTGCTAATATGGCTACATCAGTGGCTTGTACTCTGTTTTTTCCTGATCACTTTCGTATCAATATGTATTTCATAGCATGTCTTATGATCATGTTTGTAGCAATTTTCCTGTTTGAACGTAAAACTTTGCAGTTGTCGGACCTAACTGAGTGCTTCACAGACTTAAAGAGCAATACACAAAAACTGGTCATGGCAGCTGTACTTATAGTTGTTATTGTTGGGTGTCTTTTCATTAGTGATAAACATTTATTCATGCAGTTTGGTAACAAAACTGCGTATGGGAATGGTGCTATGACATTGTAAAGTACTATAATTTATAATGTGTGAAAAGGCAATATTTTGCCGGCAATTTTAAACCATCCTTGATTTATATTCAATGTTTTTCAGAGCATAGTTGTGACATGGCAAAATGCACTTTTGGATTTATGGGCGTATTTGTGCTTATCAAAATACTGTAGGTATTTCAGAGAAGAATCTCTTTGAAGTTGGGATATTATACTTTAGGGGGGCTTGCTCTGAGTTAGTCTATTAATTGCTGATGTGGAAACTGATGTGTATTGGTAACCTAATTAAACTAGTCCAGTGAATTCAATTCAATTGAATATTCATGTTGAATTGCTCTCAATGAGACATAGTCAGAGGTACTATCAAACTAGCAAATTTATAAACTAGTCTTTATGGAATGTTGTTCGGTGGTATATTTATGATTATAAAGTCATCAAGTCACATTTATTTAATGGTCATACAATCTGGTATTGTGCTGCTATAACATTTATACACTTTATTGTTATTTGTTATACAAAGTTTGGTATTATAATGTATAGTTAGTATTTTAAAAGTATTTTGTTTTAAATGTTTGCCATATATATAATTGTCATACGTCATTGAGGTGTGTTATCCTTGAATTGTAATGTTGTGTTGGTTGATAATGCTGTATATGAGGCAGTGGAATATATGTGAAGAATTGAGAAGTAGAGGGAACAGCACATAATTGACAGTGCATGGATTTATAAGTCAATTCAGAATATATACCTACTCAAATGTTAACACAATGATTTGTTTCATCAAAGGACTTTTTAAGTTGCAAAATGCAGATTTTTAGGGTGTTCAATTGTAACTGAATGGATCTTGGTGCAACAATGTAAGTAAAGCCACTCTTATTTGATCCTTAGCTTCTCGCATCCTCTCAGGGTGATTTTTAGTGGGTCATGCCGACTCTGTCGGACTAAAATACACAAATGAAATAAAATTTCATCATTGCAGAAACGTTTTATTTTCTGTTGACACATTTCTCATCATTTCAGTGGATCCGAGAAGCTAAAAATTGCATGAGTGTCCCCTAATGCACTATTGATATGAAGTAATACATTTACTGTATAAAATTGTGAGGCTTTGAAGAACGGTTTGTTACGGGAAGGAATTTAATTTAACTCGATAGATGTAGGCCTACTGATGAAAAAGATTGATTGACTTCATGCATTAACACGCTGTAGTGGAAGGAATGAATCTGAGTTATTAACTTTTGTTCATCGAAATAAAAAGATTTCATTTATTAAAATAATCTTAATTTATACTTGTGTGATTTAACTAGTGTGTGTCTATAGTCCGGCCTGTAGTAGGTAACCCGGGCCTGACCCTATATATGGGGGATATTAAGTAAGTCAATAATTACTAATAGGCAGTGAACTGAAATATTGTGGTGCCCCTGGTGATAATTGAGACTTTTCAGTATTTTAGATTATTTTTGAGGAGTCCTTTCTTATAAGTTTAATTTATGATTTAATGAGTTTGTAGCCTACATCTGTAATCTGCAGGGCCGTAGCCCTGCAGAGTTAAAAAATAGAGGAGGTGAAATGCTACTTTCATGGCCTTCACTTCAAACTAATTGCAAGCAAGAGATGTACGCTCAATAGTTTTCCTTTTTTTCCTTTAGTTTATGCACAAAAGACAAGTAAAAAATGTTATATAAAAAAAGGCCATCAAACACAAATTTATTGTCAATTTTCCCCAAAGAATTGGTTAATTTAAATTGTTCCAAAATCAGAGGAGGCGACCGCCTCCTCTGCCTCAGCCTGGCTATACGGGCCTGATCTGAGTAGATATTTTAATACACAATACAAATGTAATGATCCATTTACATATATATCTGGGAGCTTTTCTAGGGTAAGAAGTGAGAATATGATGGAATTAAGCTTGAGGGCCGAAACTGACGTGGAAGGTGGCGCCACTGGTATCGCGAAAGTGCTTATCAATGATGTCATTCCTCGCGCAAGGTGCTTGTTATTCGCCAGTCCAATTTTGACCATGGCAGAGGCATGGACTAGGACTGTGACTTGCAGGTATTTTGGGTCGTATATCCTTTATTCTGCTTATAGTCTTGCCTCTCTGGCAAATAAATGTAAAGAAGAGTTTGATGCCGGTAATACAAGGCTGTTAAAGCTGGCTCAAAGGCTTCCCATGTGTTTTTCAAGGCCACGGAGGGTGTTCGTGTATTTGGCCTTGCCACAAACTGTCAAGCAGCCACTGTTGTCATTTTTGTTGTAGACTATTTCTGTGTTATCTGTAAAATATGTGGTTCCGCAATCACTATCTGAGAAAGAGGGAATAGTGTGATGCTCTTGCTGCACGTGGTCTTATTTGTTGATCTATATAAACTCGTAGGTACTAAATAATGCGCAAATTATGATAGAATACGCAAAAAAGCAATCGTTGCCTGTTGATCAGTGACTGTCAGAAAGCGGAATGATAATATTGCATCCTCATGATATAAATGTTATAACTTAATGGCCGAATATCCTGTATGTGCGGCCTTGGTGTGATACTTAATCATCATTGAGTTTACCAAGTACACAACAGACACTATAATATAGATCTTACATAACTTTATTTAATTATTCAGCTTCGTAGAGTGCAAATAATAAGGTAGCACACTCCACAGAAAAGCAAATGTTCCGCTGCCCAGAGTGACCCGACCTTAATTTGTATGGAAAAGCAAATGTCTTGTTGAAGTCTGTACCTGTTGCCTTTTACGTCCGCTACAGTTTCTAGCCAATTAGAGCCCCCAATTCTTCTTGGCCGCTCAGCGTTCCCGAGCCTTCTTCCTTCAGCAAGGCCTCCCCAGCAAAGCTAAGTTGGGGATAATGTTTACAAAATGTATCTGTTTTTAACACAGCAACGTGCGCCTGCAATGATGGTTGAGTCTTTTGAAAAGCTATGTTTTGCTGGCATTGGCTGACCTACTTAGTCATGCACCTATTTGCCGCTAGAGGGCTACGGCGAAATAGTGTGAAATTAGGGAAGGGTTCTCGCAGAGAGTAACCTGCAGCCGTTGGGAAGATGAGTGGTCCCGACTCTTGTGGAGTGCGCTACCTTCATCAGGGATGTGATTTTTCCTGGGTTTTTTTCTGGAAATCAGTTTTGTTTTGGTCATGTTAAATTGACCCTCGTGATTTATGCAAATTAAATATTTTTTGAGGGAGAGGGAGAGGTGGGTCTGACAACAAGTATCGTCAGACTTGTGGAGCTCCAACTTCAACTTGGAGACACATAATTAAGTCTTGCCTTGTAATACCTAGAAGTTGCCCCTCAGATAATTTGAAATGTCATTATTTTGTTATATTTGTTAAAAAATATTTCCCGGACCCCCCTAGAATGGCCTTCGGTACTCGCACTTAACCTGGAATTTTCAGGTTTTTTATACCAATGATCAATCATATCCCTGCTTCATTCTTATTAGTATCAGAATATTTTTATTTTACAATTAATGATATTATTTACCAACGTTAACAATTAACACATAGAATTTACACTGGAGTAGCTTGGAGATGATGTGAAGGGGAGACTACGTAGCTTAAGATGAATATTTACAAGTCCCTGTCAGGGAGCCACCCTAATTTATTATTGCATCTACGTGTAGCTCAATGATTAGATTGACATGGACCTGTATAAGTGACTATAAATTTGAAAAATTGGCTTCTTAAAATGAAACGGAATTTTAATGTTTTGTCTATAGTAGTCTATCATCCTGACAATGAATAATTCCTCGCACTACTGCACAATTCTTTTGATGAATGGTAATTATAAAATTAAATGGAATATTCTGGAGTGTATGAGCCCGCTTGTCATGATATATGATAATTGGTTATAATACTTAAAGTATAAAATATGGCAATTTAATTGTTCATATTACATCAACACAGTGGAATGATGGATTTTCATATTCCCTATTTTTCAAAAGAATGAAAACAACTTAATATATTTTAATATATTCATAAACCTACAGAAAATAAGTTTAAATTTTTTCAGCTTCAGAACGAAGAACTCAGATTTATATTATCTAGTATCGAATAATATCTTTGAGGCAAAATTCCTTGCTACTTGGAGACAACTGTTGGTGCCTTCTTCTAATAATTTTTGTTGCACTTTTCGTCTTTGACAGGTATTTTCTTCATGGAGTCTGCAGGGAGGGAGACCGTTGTAAATTTTCACACTCGTTAGATTCAAGCTCCCCTTCTAATGTCTGCAAATACTATCAAATGGGAAGGTGTCTTTATGGAGACAGATGCAGGTAAGTCATGATAGTTTAATTACTTACATTAGTCTTTAATTACATTAATAAATTGAACAGGATGAGACGATTTTTAATTCAATATTGTAGTGTACACTATGCAATCTATGATAACTACATGTATTTCATTAAGAACTTGAAAAGGGCATGTATTCTTATAATACATGTACCTCTAATTTCTGGTTAACCTGTTGAAATATTTAGCAAAAATATATGCACGTATCTCACTGTCTTTGTTGTCTGCTTTTTGTCAAGATATAACTGTTAATTGCAGATATGACCATGTGAAAGCGAAGCCCGAGGGGAATACTCCCAAAGTCCTGTCTCAAGCTTTGCCAAAGGTGAAGAATGGACCAACGCCCACTGTTATACCATCCACTAGTGGATCATCGAAAAGAGAAAGTCGGATGGTCACCCTGAAACGGCAAGAGGTGTCTGCAGACAGTGGCATAGGCGAACTAGAAGAATTAGGAGACTCGCCGTCACAGAAACCTGAAGAGTGGGCCAAAGCTGCTGAGTTTGTACCAGGCCAGCCGTGGAGAGGAAAGGGTAAGGACGAATTACCTAATTTACTATAAAAACAATTCATATTGAGAAAAAAGTTTGATGTTTATTTTTTAATTTGGAAAGTTTTGTTTCGGTGGATGTAGTGAGAAACCATGTTACTAAATAGTAATTGCAATTACAATTTATACAGGCTTGATCAACCTAAATATTGACTCGAGCATTGATATATGTTAGTGTGATAATTGGCTAGGTGTCCTGTCTGCAGGAGGGGCTGGGGGAACTTGGGTCTCGCCGGACCCTATGTGGACCCGTATCTCCGGGAGGCCCTTCCTTAACTCTCCAAGGCCCTCCCGCGTGAAGGGGCAGGAGACATGTCCATCAGCCTACTGCCAGTATCTCCTCTCCTTGAATGATGCCCCCCTTCATTGGCCAAATGATGGCCTTACCATCTGCACTGCTAATATATATTAGCTAGGTTTCAATAGCATATGTAGTGCTGATAGACACTCCCATAATGTAATTCTAGACCAATAACTGGCTTATAGTTGATGCTTTGTGGTGAAGTGTTGATGTCAACTATAAAAATAAGAGAGATTGCCTGATAGTATTTATATCACTTTTCCCCAACAGGTCCAATATCTTATGTGCATGCTGCCAAGATGGGCCTGCCTGAAACGGACCAAGTTTTGCCAGAAGAGTTGCCAGATGAAGTGAAAGCAGCTCTAGCAGGAGAACTGTGCCCCTATGCAATGATGGGAGAGTGCTGGTACGGCCAGAACTGCATTTATTTGCATGGTGAGATCTGTGATCTCTGTGGACGAGCCATGCTGCATCCAACAGATGACGAGCAAAGAAACAAGCATCTGGAGGTCAGTGTCTTTTAAAAGTGCATACAGTAAAAAATTTATTTATGATGCATGACTTCTTAGTGTCCGCATAAGACGGTTGCCCGGTCGCCCGACTCGACTTTCATGCCGCATGAGAGAGCAGCAGGAGAATGATAGCACTGGTCTGTAGCTAATTAGCTCATTAAATGGGCTTTATTTTGCCTCCAATCTGCCAGTTATGTGAACTGTTTGATTGCAATATTGGTCAAAGGCATAATCCATAGGAGTGGAGCACACAGCTTGCAATTGGCATCTTCAACAGTTTAATGTAAATGTCAAGTCCCTCATGCTTCAGCCTAAGTGCAATTGACTGCCTCAAAGGCTGCTAAATCTTTCAACAATAGCTTTGTAGATCTATTCCACTTTGATTTTGTGATTTTTATGTGAATTACTGCTTTAGTAAATATGAATAATAAGCACACTTTATATTTTTATTCATACATGTACCATACATTATTTTAAAGTAATTGCAGTGTGGGCAGGAAGTGCATTTTACTGGAAAAGTAGAAGTTAATGATAATGTAGTTTATGGTAAAATGGGTACTTTTGATTAAATAATCATTATAAGCATTCCTTCCTGTAGATTCTGATATAAAAATATCATTCCTGCCAATTTTGAAAGTAATATGAGCATGGTTGACATGGACCACTGCTCCAGGCATAAACAAATATGATAAAACTTGTTTACCAGAAGTACTGTACTTGGGTATAACATTATAACAGGTGCAGTTAATGCTTTGGTTGTTAACTTCCCTCAGCCTATTTAATTATTTATTTTTATTCTTGGAATTTTAATTTAAACTTAACTTCTCAGCAGTGGCTATATGCCTTCAAGAAGGACAATTATATATGTACAATATTATTGTGAAATGTATGGCAATAAACCATATCTCTCCCAGTTATTAAGATACCCCATGGTATGGGACATGGGTAAAAAATTGTATTTGTAGTATTACATGTATCAATATTTATTAGTCCCGAGTTAAGTTACGGACCAGTAGAACGTGAAACAGACCAGTACCTCATTAAAGGTGGTGGTCCATTTGGACCAGTATGAAATTTCATGAGTTGCAGACACTGCTTGTTGTATGGAATATGCATAATCTGCAACCAATGGAAAACTCCAGATGGGCAAACTGAATGATTTTCAATTTATTTTTATTTCGGTATACCTAAGTACTGGTTGGAAAAGAAAAAATGCCTATAAGCAGCGTAAAAATGTCTGAAGTGAACCATGTGCTTCAGTCACTTAAATATGTATATTTAATATTATAGTGTACATGTAAATTGTAATTAACAAACTCTAAACACAAGTGCTCTTTACACATTAGATAATAGTCAATTTTAAAGGAATTTGTTTCTGTTTTTACAGGAGTGCACTAACAAACATGAGGAGGACATGGAGCTGTCATTTGCAATTGCAAGAAGTAAAGACCTAGTGTGCGGTATTTGCATGGATATAGTGATGGAGAAGAAACCGAGCTGCGAGGCTCGTTTCGGCATCTTGTCGAATTGCAGCCATGTTTTCTGTCTCCCTTGCATCCGTAAATGGCGCCAGTCTAAACAGTTCGAAAACAAAATTGTTCGGTAAGGATTGGGTACTGAATCTGAAGCAACGTTTCCGTGTGCACATCATGTGTAGCAGATGTTGAATACTCCAAATATAAAATAGCCAAAAATTTAGATTTTGTAATCATGCATGTACTGTGCAGAATATGTAATGATTAATCAGACAGCTAGATTTATAAGCTCAATTTAAAAATGTATATGATTACCATCCACATTAAACTTGTATGCTTTGAGCTTTGACCATGGAAGATTGTTAAAGCATCCCAAAAATGTTTCTTTCTTACTGATGCCTCTGTCGTTGCTAACCTGTATTACCAGTCCAGTGTAATACATCTGAATTAATTTTGTCACTCGTGTACTATAGAGCCTACTAATATGTATAATTGTTTTGTTTTGTTTCAGGGCCTGCCCCGAGTGCAGAGTGAAGAGTGACTTTGTGACTCCGAGCAAGTACTGGGTTGATGATAAAAGTGAAAAGGAACATCTCATTGAAGGTTACAAAAAGGCCTTGAGGTATGTATGCATGTATCACACACTGAAATTTATTAGAGGTGTTTCATATATAATTGATAGATGCATTTGTAGGTGTACTGTTAAATTTTGTTTTGCCTTTCAGTGACAAGCCATGCAAGTACTTTGACCAAGGGAGGGGAGAGTGTCCTTTCAACGAGAACTGTTTCTACCAACACTCTTACCCAGATGGCAGAATTGCCTCTCCAAAACCACTGAGACGTAGGAGGAGGCAGAATGCTGATTGCGAATTTGACCGGGTGCGCCAGATAATCCTACAAGAGTTCATCGAAGAGTACCAGCGCAGCTTAATGCTAGATCTCGAAGATGAGTTGGAGATGTTGTTGTTTCATGCAGGACTCTGGGACTCAGATGATGACTCAGATTCTGACCTAGATTTCCATGGGTTCTCCTGATGGTGGCTTATCTTCTAGCTGAATGGTTGGTTAAGCGGATATGCTACCAGCAAGTGTATAGGCATGACACGGGCTCTGCCCTCCCGTCTATTGGGCTTCTGTGTAACCTCACCAGGTGCTGAGCCATGCACGCTTGTCCTTTCATAATTACCAGAGTAATTGTGTGGCAGTAGCAGGCCCAGTGACTCAGGCTGGATCGCCATTCAGTTAGCTTTGCAGTTTGACTGTCACAGTGTCATATCCAGCTGTTTAGAGCTGTCTGATTCAGGTTGTCCTCAGAAGTTAAACCGTGAAATGTTGACTTAGTGTGATAGTGAATGTGCATTATAACTCTATAGCAGGTGTTTCTTCCTAATAATGAATGGAACTAATATACATCTAGCTATGTGTAGACACTTTTTACACAATCTTTAGCGTAGCTGTTGTCTATGAAGCCTACGTGAAAGATTTTCAAGTGTCCCAAGTTGTAGGGCTTTGCGCTTGCAATGTACGTGAGTAGGAAAGGGTTGCTACCTCCTGTGCCGTTCCCATTTGTGATTGTTATCAGGGATTATTATTATTATAATTATTACGATAATGTATTTACTATTTCTCTGCATGGACCCACAGTTGGGCCTTTACTTGCACTTTACAGACTAGCCACTTGGTGTCTGTCAAGCGTCTCCTTCCATTGCAATATTGTTCAATATCACAGGGTAATCATATCAAGGTGTCAGCTGTAGTTCACTACGATTGTATTTTCATAACTGTGAATACAAATGCGGAGGCAATGTCATGTTAGTAGACAAGAATCAATGGTATGTGTTAGAATTATAGCTAAACTTCTTCTCATGGAAAAAGTATTTCTCGTTTTGCGTTAACTACAGTGATGTTTTACAAGATTAATAATGCGTCAAAAAATTTCCGTTCTTTCGTAGTGGCACATTGAGGGAGTCTGCATAATGTGCAAAATTCTTAGCAATGCCGTTAATTAGCAAAATTGTTCATTGTGTGTAACTGGGTTTATGCTTGAGCTTGACCAATCTCTCTGTGTTTGCGAACTGAGTAGCACCAATACGGCATGGTCATCGGACATCCATGTTGACTTGCAAGCTGGCTGTTTATCCTATAAAATTCTAAAGAGGCTCCATTTCATAGCTTGTTCAAGTTTCGGAGCTTGCGATGCTATTGTGCAAGCCAGGTAGTCTAGAAGAAAAGGGATGTCATGTCCATCCATTTTTTAAAATTTATTTATCATTCAATGATCAATGATTTTCGGGCCTAACAATAAACCCACTTGGTGCTGCTTTACAATTCCATGATGTGATTTAGTTAAATATGCAATTCCTGAATAAGTTCAATTTTTTACATGGTGAACTTTCATTTTGAAGACTTAAAAAATATATATCGGATCTTTTCTTAACAATATAGCTATGCCAAAATAACCTTGGATTGAAGTATGGCTAATTATTTAAGTTAAACCATTGAGCGAAGCCACTTATACTGTAGAAGTTACTCAATGCACTGTGACAAAATAATCAGGATTTTTAGTGGTAGAACCTTCCAAAATGCAATTTTTCTCTTGGTGTCAGTCGCTGTGTTACTGTGAGGAATGTGCTGGTATACCACTGTCCCGTGGACTTTTATAAGCAATACGCAGTGTTATTAATTAAAATTCTCATTTTACAGTAGACGCTAAATTGCCATCTGTTGATTGCGACAGAATATATTTTATTACAGTAACTTCAGTGTGTGAATGCAGTAGCTGTTTGGTTGTCTGTTGTTGTTGTTGAACAAAAAAATTAAAATTTATGGCGCTGACTGTATGTTACTTACAATGAGGTTGTGTGCATTTTATTGCATTTTATCAGCAACTGACATCCAGTTTTTCGAACATTCAGTGTAACCAAACTTGCCAATCAACGCCTGCCTTGATACGTTATATATAAACACTGGTCATGCTGGAAAAATACAGACTTTTTTGAATGTTTGCTTGTTTTATATGACAGAGGATGTAATTGCGTTAAATACATATTGTTATTTGATAATGATTATGCTCATCATTCAGTTTGATGTATTATTTTCACAATTTTAGATATTTTATGCATGTTATTTTTAAAGCCAGAGAATATCCATTAATCAGTAATTGTCAGTATATAGGTTGAAAGCCAGTTGTGGATTTCAACCCAGAGGAAAAAAAACATTGTATTCAAAGTATTCAGGATTAAAATAAAAATTTGTCTTGCATCAATTGCATAAAATGCCCTTTTGTAGGCTGTCAAGATTCTCTATGTGCTATGAATTATTTTCAGGAACTTCCAAGAATTGTGCATCATGGCGTATTTAGTAAAGTCAATAAACCTGTGAAAGTAATTTATATAAACAGGGTTCTGAAGACAACTGCAGTTTCCTCTAGCATTAGATAACAACATAAAAAGCAGTGTCAGGTATAGAACTGTTTTGTGATATAAATTTTGTATTATTATATACTGGCATCTCATTCTCGGCACTAGACAATGACTGATCTCTGAATAGTTTTCTTCTTTTGCCGCATTATATGAAAACAAAAGAAATACTTAGATGCATTATGTGATGTTTAACCATTTGTGATGATTATTCTTATTTTCTCTCATATTGGTCCTATGGGCTGTGTGCACTAATGATCTATCCGCTGCCTTAAAAAAGTAGAAAAATGGGGAAAAGGCACTTCTCCTTCAGGGCAAAAAGACACTGCACAAATATAATAAATTGAAATGGTATTAATCAGATAACCAAATTTTTACCTACTGTGATAATTATAATTTTCATGGACTGAAATACATGGAAAGTCTGTCATAAGTTTCATTGACCAAGTACTTGGAAAGTCCTTTCCATAAGCGGAATAGCAATGGTGCGAAGTCCATTTAAAGTAATTCTACTGTGTTTAATGAGACTTTGTCATCTGTAAGCTTTTATGTTCATATCAGTTTTAGATGCCTGACCAAAGACAACTCCTGATTAAGCAAAATATCTTCTTTTCGCCTGCATATTATCAAATATGGTTGCTTCAGAACGTGTCATTCAATCAGTATTTTTAATTACTGTACAATGCATATAATGTAATTATTCAGCACATAGTTTGCAATTGTGCTGGTGAATCAATGTTGATAATAAAAATGTTTCTATTACTCTTTAATTATGTTGTTTTGATATTTTTACATACTTTGAATGTTGTAACTTTTCTGTACACCGCGAAAGGATCAGTTCCTAACTCTTAGTCTCTGTTTAATTTGGGAATCGAGGAAAAGACTGCAACTTCTAATTTTTCCGGATGTACGTTAGGGAGACCACAGCTTTTGCTGAGGATAGAAACCTGCATTTTAGATATGGGCTGTTGTTCTAGACAGAGTACAAGCTTGAGGCACGAGTTTAACAAAGCACTGCAAGCAGCGTGCTGTAACGCGTGACATATCATGCATGGGGTAATTGCACCAAGGCATCGTGTAAATCCAACTCAATAAAAGATCCGATCACGCGAACAGAAGTTACAGCATTTTACCCTCAACTCGTAAAAGAGCTAAAAGCCACCACCTACAAAGGATAATGATATCGTGAAAAACAAGACTAGCTGAACATGTTGACCGTTAATATGAATGGCTGGCTGTTTCACCATGTCCATAAACAAGTCGCCCATATAGGCCACATTTTAGAATTGCAATGTGCATGTGTTACATGAGCTACATTCCAGCTGGATGTTGATTGCATGAAACAGTTTCTATGCAAGCAAAAGACACCACCCATTGCTAAATATGTAACACGGTGTGGACTCCCAAGCCATGGTCATATAGGCTAAGCTTGAGACCAAGTAACATTGAAACCCGACGAAGCTGTGTCGGCCATGGTCTTTTGACAGGATAACAACCTTCAGTACCAGCTGCTAACGCATACCCTATTATTATACTCTGCCAGACTCTGTAGCCTAATGACCAGGTATCCAGTGTCAATATATATATGAACACAAAAATTTGTTCAAGACAGCTTTATTACATTTTCCCATGATACAGCAAAATGAATTATGTGACTGTTCGAATTCTGTCCACATAACTGCATTCACATAACAAAATAAACCTAATTTTATGCAGGCAATAACTTGCAAAACTTGCCAGTATTGCACAGAAGCAAGGCTGACCAAAAATGCCAATCTTAACACACATTTTTGTTTGTATAATTCATTTAGTGTTAGTATTTCATATCACATTTACAATATTCACATCAGCAATAGAAAAATATCATAAACGTAACCGCCAACATTTTTTTTCGAGATCTAGTACGTTTTGCTCGGATCTCACGCATGCA
Organism: Alitta virens; assembly: GCA_932294295.1. Taxonomy (NCBI): domain Eukaryota; kingdom Metazoa; phylum Annelida; class Polychaeta; order Phyllodocida; family Nereididae; genus Alitta; species Alitta virens. Next base: position 6,197,569 of record OW028574.1, on the reverse strand, counting down.
CCAAACTGCAAAATAAATGCAGTCAGTTCTCCTCGAACCCTTAACAAATTTGATACAAACCTAAAGAGCAAAACACAAATTACTTGCACAAGATGTAGCTATGAGACAGTGAAGTAAGATGGTAAATCATAGTAATTAGTGTATGTACTTTATTCGGCACTTTTTCCAGCCTGCCACAATTGAAAACTAATGTACAAGCAAGAGCATGCTCATTTTTATCAGATATTGACCTTCCCCAGGCAAGCGCCCAGGAGCAAGCGAACATTTATAAATTGACATTACAGCAGACTAAACATCTAGGTTCTTCATCTCATCCAGTCTACACATTATTTGTGCATCATGCATACTACAGACTGCGTGAGTAGTAATGATTGCCACATCGAATGTTATCCTTGATTTTTTTTTCATCATTTCTTTTAAAGGAATGTTCAATCTGAACAAAAAAGTTCACACCGATCAGTTTATATCCACTTTTTGCTTGGTCTGTTACCTATGCTACTTATATACATCATACTCATACTCATGGTACTGCTTACAATACCAGCAATCACAATATAGTTATCATTGAATCAATTACACATTATATTGATCAGTAACATCAAGGATCAACTTCCATGAAATAATTTCTTTTTCTTATTCACTTGAATGACAGAAGAAACTACAATGAATTCCGCATATATATCTAAGTTTGTTGAAGAATTTACTGCAAAAATGAACGCCAAGTACACCAAGGTATTTGACAAGAAATGGGCGTGTACTGAAGGAGAAAACCGGTTAAAATTACTAACGGACACCTGTGATGAATTCATGATCAAGATTACATAATATCATAAGGTGACTAACTGGTGATAAGACTAGGTAGGACCAACTCTATATCATTTTAACCTTTTTAATCCTTCAATTGATACCCAATGCAAGTATATGCAGTCACCAATTACAAATGAATGATTTCAGATTAGCTGAAACGACATCACAATGATTCATATACTTATATTTATGCAATATATATGTATATACAGACGCACAATAACACACAAATAGTAGGCCCAGTGTAGGTCTCCTGCAACCCCCCTTTTTCGAAGTTTACAAAATTGAGTTTTAAATGGCACTGATAGCACACGACCACCACTACTTAGCCATAAATACTGCAACATTTAACACAGAAGTTCAATAAATGCAACATGCCAAAAATAAAAAGTCATTTTGAGTGAAAGTAAAATATACACCTGCAAGAACTGGCAAAGTTGACTGCCATCAAGATTATATTTCTAAGAACAGATTGGACTGCAAACAGCAGAATTAAGAGGATTTGATGTGTGATATTCATGGAGAGAGACTGACGGATCTTTTTAACCAAGCCAGCCTGGTCTTCTATGTGCTACTAATGGGTAGCTGAGGCGCATGTGCCAGTGCCGATGCCAGCATTATGCTGGTTGTCTCAGAGTTGATCTACTGTTCCTCCAGGGTTGTGTGTTTGACTTTGGAGAAATCGAAATCCTCCCCTGTGGCTCTTCTGAAGATGTCAAGCACATCTGTGCAGGTCGTTTCAAAGTGGGTTGTTGCATCGTAAGACTTGGAGATGAATACCTGAAGCAGTCCCAACATAACTCATGTCAAACTTCTTACATTCATGTTTAAAATATTTTCATTTTCTACATCCCTTAGTTTTTACTAATCCTTTATTCAACTGGCTGAGAAAGAAGTGCTTGACGGAAGCGTTATGTGACACGCGGCGCATGCGTGGTGGGAAATCCTGTTGCTTGCGCAAATATTCTAGAATCTCATATATATTTATATCAAAATTTCAAAATGCCTAAGAACTTTATATTTCTCATTAATAATAGCACTGAAGATAGTGAGCCAAAACTAAAAATTCTGCATAGATTTAATGAAGGTAGCTTTCTGTCTACTGTAGGAATTCAGAATCAAGCAACATTCAATCAGTTCATATTTCTCAGTTTCCATTTCATTCATAACTCATTTCATAATGTGTCAACCCACTTATGTCCATTTATAAAAGAATAAAATGCATTATGCATACCTGATTCCCTGTTCCATCATCGGTTGGTTCATAGATATCACTGACGGTGAAAAACCTGGAAGAAGAAACATACAATGAATAAAATAATATGCATACCAAAGTTACCACCCAACACAAAGTCAAAATCTGAACATTTCACATTATTCGGATGTAATGTAATTTACTTACTTCTCCCTAATTGGTCCTAGCAGATCCAAGCCTTGCCTAAGTTCGTATTCAGGCTTGTCAGTCTCGACAGTAGTGCTTACGATTGCAAGGTAGAAATTCTTGGATGCAACCATGTGGGTGTAACTCACACAGCATACATAGATATCTGAAAAGAGAAGCCAGATACATATATTTAGTTATTTCTTATTAAATGGAAATGTACGCAGTTTGAAATTTTTAATTATGTGATGGATTACACTCTTCTTGAGTCAAGCACTCTACACTTTACAATTGCACTCTAAAATTACCATAGCCAATTAACCATTGACACCTGGGTGGAGTGGAGCAAAGAGTTACAGGATCTGCTCAATTCCTCCATGCCATGGTGGGGCTCAAATCACAACTTTGCAGTTGGAAGGCGTACATCTCAACCACTAGGCATGGCACTTCAATTACAGTCAATTGCACCAGTTTTTACCAAGATTTATCCTATTTTACTACGATGTATTGTCATATACTGAAAACAGACATGCCCGATCTGATATGCAACTTCCTAAACCTCAGGACGGCTTGGCTAGGGGAATCATTCCCCTTGGCTGATTTGTTTCTGGTGACATTTGAATGTATTTTCTCTAAAAAAAAGTTTACTTACCACTTTTCCTGTTGACCTGGTTCTGTGGAATGATAATTTGACACGACAAGGAATCTTTCGTGTTGGGAATGGGGTGGTCCAGTATGCAGATGCAACGTGCCACCTGGAATAGCGTAACATATTTCATACACTTAAGAGTGAATTTGGCATGAATAAATTAATCTAGCAGTATGCACTAGGATACTGTTAAAAAAAAAATAATCATCAAGACAAATAAGCCATGCTTGTAGCTCTGAAGTTTGTCTTACCTGTCCAGTTTTCTTTGCAAGGTCAGGTGCGTAGCTAGGATCACATATCACCATTTTGCATTTAGCAGTCTCGCCAGCAGCCTTGACGCCAACCACTTTGCCATTTTCATAAACTAATTCTTCAACAGCTTTGTCTAACATATACGTACCACCATATATGGCACTCAACCTGGGAAAAACAAAAAAGAAATTCACTTAAGACTCTGAAGCTCTACAGGACAATGTCAGCCATGTTCACTTTTTAGCCATTAATAAAGAAACCTATAACTACTAAATGTTACATTGCTTACCTAGCAAATCCTTGTGGTAGTTCTCCTAGACCATATAGTGGGTACAAGTATGGTGATTTGCCGTAACAAGCTAAAGAATCGCTATACAGTTTTATTCTGTTCAAGGTTTCTAGAATTGACTTCCCTTTGTAGCTGCAAGACAAAAATTATATACACAATAAAAAAATAATAAAACTTCACTATAAATATAAATTTAGCATATTAAGAGTTTTGCACATCGATTAAATTTTCAGACACCTAGCAATTATCACCTACAATCACTATCAACTACAAAATCTTCATAACTTAATAGGATCTCCCCCAGTGACCGACTCCTCTCAGTGGAGGCCTTGGTGGACGTCTATCTCAACCACCTTTTTGTTTTGTCTTAAGACCAGCCAGGTGCCAACCTGACTTGTGGTCCTCACATCAAAACAATGGCGTGGGGGATCCCACTACTTCATATATTACACGTAAACTAAAATCCTACAGATAGTATTTTAACCAAAACATCACTTACTCATCGTCTCTGTAGAGTGCCAGAGCATGGCCAGTGAAGTCCATGGTGTTTTCATCAAGTCCAAATTTAGCATAGAGTTCAGTCATAGTTGCAGTTTTTGGGTCGATGCCCTTGTATGTTTTGGGATCATCAAGATCAAATTCCTGCACATACACCAGGAAATTTCTGAATCGTCTCTTCTCAAACATTCCCATCAGGCCTAGAGAAAAACAATTTCAATATCATAATATATACAACTTAATGTTCAAGAACAAACAACACTGAGTCCTTGTAATTAATTTGTGGCCCACTTTAATATTTGCGGTAATACGTAAATTTTGCCAGGAAACGTACACTATAATTCTATAAACAGAGACATCAGATGCTAGAAATCCCCATATAATGCAATTTCAATGCTCTTACAGAAATATACTGCCTCTATACTTCTCTATACTCTACAACAATAGAAATGCTTCCAAAAATGAACAATACAAAATAAGAAAATGAACTCACTTGTAGCCAAAGCCTCTTTCTCATCACAGGGCACTTTGTGGATCTTGCCCCCCTTGTACACGTAACTCCCCTCCACAGACTTGAACTCAAGGTAACGAGTAACTCCAGTGTGGATAAGCAACTTCACCAATTGGCCTGAAAAAAAAATTGAGACAAATTATAGTTTATCTCTTGAAAATGATAAGTCTTTTTACCAATCCTTTAAGGCATCAGTTCAAAATGCAGGGATCTTCGAATCTCCCTTAAAATAGTCCCTCGAGAAGCTGGTCAGTATCAGACAAGACATTGCAATCAAGAGAAATACCAAACTTACATGTATGCATGTAACATTTAAAGAAGTCGATCGAGCCTCTACCAGGAGGCAGATAGCAAGGATCGACCTCAACCCTAATTGCCAATTTTTTATATTTGAAAATGAAGATGGAACATCAAAAAATACGTACCACGTGCCATGAGGAATTTAGGTATAAGATCCACATTCCAGTCTTTTCCTCTGCCATACTCCTCATTCTTTGGGGCATCTTTCTTGAAATAGGCAAAGAGCTGAAACAAAATATATAATAATCTCAGCTTTAACCATACTTCAATCCACATTTAAGTCATTTTGCTGCTTCTTTCGATGAAATATCGATAAAATATCCACCCTATAAGCATCAAATTTCTTTCAAGGAATCCTAGGATTTACAATAAAATATATTCAACACTTGAAAACTTCATAATGATCTGATACACAGTCAATTAACTCAATACATGAGATGGCTGCAAAATTCAAACTCTTCCAATGTTTTGTTACTAATTAATTCTTAAAACTGAAAGTACATTGATCATTAGGTTCATTTGTGTATTGTGAAACTAATATGATTTTGTGTCAAGTACAACTTAAAATTAAGAAAGGGACAAGTATACCAGTGCGATTTTACATGGTCATTGCATTGTTTGAAGGAACTGATCACAAAAAGCCAGGGTACTTTCATTTATAGATATATTTGTTATTTGACTTCAAGTAAGCTTTAACTGTTAAGAAGTGCTAATGTGTTTGCACAATCAATTTACACACAGAAAGTGAGACCTAAACAGCTGTTTTTCCAAGTTTATCAGTGAAGTTCACAAAAATTCTCCATGTAATCATCATCACAAAATGACAGGCCTTCAGATTAAAATATGAAATTATAACAAGGTACTGAATTCAAACATATAAGATGCATGTTACTTACAATGGGTACCTCATTACTGAGGCATTCAAACCATTGTTTATACTCCACTTAGACTGTTTTCTATAGTTCTGGGCGGGATATAACCAACGAAAATGTTAGTTAACTCTCTCCTGAGTGCATACTGAACTTTACTAGTGTAATTAAGGCAGTAAAACAAAGCAAACAATCAAATAAATTAGTAAATATGCCTAATAGAGTAGAAGTTAGTTATATCCCTCATATTAGTCAACTAACATTTTTGTTGGTTATATTCCGATGCCGAACTATTACTTATTCATGTAGGTATTGTAATCATATTATCAGGTCATGGAGTGCAGTTGATGACATCACATTTAGATGATGTGATCAAGCAATGCTTGGACAATCCCATCTGCCTGCATTAGTTACGATAAGTTTGTATTGCCAACAAAGCATTCAAATAAATTTACAAATGTTATTTCCGTAATAGAAAAACTACAAAATCTACCTAAACGAAAATACATCAACCATATGGAGACATTTTTACAAATTTTCAAAAAAAAAGAAGAGGACAAAAACAGATCTATGCATCCAGAAACTCTAGGATTTCAGTCATACAAGAACATATATCATTAAACCAAATATTCCAATAGAGCTCAGCGACCTCATTGGAGGGGGTTAAGCAATTTGTAGTTATTTAATGCTTGGGTTCAAAATGTGGTATTTAACTTGACAGCTGTTGATCAACATTACCTAATTTTAATCTCATATACTCAATGCTGCGCGTTTCATAAATTGTGCATACCACAAACATACTGCTAATGCATGTGCAACAAACAATGTTTAAACAATAATCATTGATCAGCAGCTGGTATATCTCCCAGCCAGTGATGCACTTGTCATTGAAACTGAATAAATTTTCACTTAGTGTAACTTGAAAAGTCTTGTGGCCATCAATCCCTTCATAAAAGGCATATTTGCATAACTAACAGCATAAATGTCCAATATGTGTAAAACAAGTTTATCAAGATTTACAATTTAGCCACTTGTAATGTCATCATTTGCCTAAGTTTCAGGTGTACATTTATATAAGTAAACCAACATGAGATATTCACAACTAAAATTTAAGTGTCAATTTCTGATTTTTCAACAAAATGAATCAATGGATTCATTTTCTGCGGTTAAAGGCCACCAGTTTAGCATATGCTGGAAGTGGCTGTTCACAATCGGTAGAACTCCCTCATTTCCGTGACGTAACAGGAATTTCACCCGTCAACCATTACCATTACCAATGAATTTAAATAAATTATACAAAAAATACTTTCGTATTGAGTCTATTGGCTGAATTCATAGTAAAGGGGTTCGCTTACATCTTCCAGGGGAGTCATGGATGCACTCTCGCCACCGTAGTACTTGTTCCTGTCCATGTGCAAGACTTTCTTGCCGCTGACGGACATCATTCCACTGAGGATGCATTCCTGCAAAAATCAACAGTAATCCATGATAACCAGAACAATTTTGTCAAGTGAAAAATAACAAATGTTCACAACAAAGTAGCTCTTCAGTTTGTCTGCACTGAACTGAAGACCTTTCCCTGGGCTCAAGAGTATTCACATTCATGATAGTGAATTTCTTCCAATTACTCGGGTCAGCCAATCTGACTAAAATCTACCAGGAGTTTAAATAATAACAGAGCGTAAACTAACGTGCTTGACAATTATCACTCAGGCACCTTCTTTCAGCCAAACTTAGTTCACAGAAATAAAAGCCGGTTCAAGTCATGCCCAGATAGTCTCTGCATCCATAATTAATGTTTACTGCCATTACGGCATTAGGCATGATTAGCTGTGCACTCCGGAGTCGAGACTTCATGTCATTTTTCCCCTGAGTTCCCAGTATTACAGTAACATAAAATATCCTATTTGAAATATTCAATCAGCGAATAATTGGTGCTGGGAATTCCATCATATTTCTTAGAATTTGAGGTTTTTTAAATTTTTTCAACAGTTCCATATTTTTACTTAGTTCAACCAAAATCAGACATTTGATTATGTAAATCATATTTTAAGTCCCCTCATTAGTAAAATAATTAATAATTAATCTGATGCAAACCCATGTCGTGGCTAATAACCACAATTACCTAGACCCTGGGAGACAGTGCGTGCATTGTTCAGGGCTGGGATCCACCCCCAAACGATTGGTGATCAGGATTGGCCAGGAAATGACAGATAGCTCGACAGCTAAAGCTGCCAGACCGGCGACCTATTCCCCCGTTTATGCCACAGACAAAGCTATTGACGATTGATATACACGCGACAAAATGCACTCCCTTCCACTGCGTTTGTTTGAAGATGCAATAATTTACGTCCCAATAGGCACATCCACCAAAATAACCCCGTTCTGGTTTGCCACATCCCACAGTTCGACAGCAAAAATTTCCTGATGACATGAGCTAAAATTGACCATTTGGAGAAGTGCTGCGCAGTGAAGTAGCAAACAAAACACAACATTTCCGCGATACAAACCTTCAGGCCGGTTCCAAGAACGATAACATCATACTCTTCATCCATGATGCAGCTTACTTTCGAGCAAAACCGGTAAAATAATAGGAACTTCACAGTCGGCTGTCACACGATGAATCTCTTCTCTCCAAGATGGCCACCCAAGACCAACTCACATCTCACAGTCATGAAAAATAATCCCAGGTTGGATATCATCTATCTCGATTGTATATACTGTTTACCTATTTTTACCAATTTCAGTTATAACACAATTAGAATAAACGAGTTTGAAGGTATAAATTGTTTATTTTATCGAAATTTATATGTAATGTATTCAGCAATGAAGCGTATGAATTTTACTTGAGTTAGTTGCTATAATTTCCACTAGGAGGACTGCAATACGTCATCAATGAATCACTTGCAGAAACTGGAGGTGACAGTTGTTAAATTGGAAAGGATCGTCTCAACCAAAATTTGTGCGTTTTTGCAGGATTGTTTGCAACACATTGTGAATTTAGTGAACTGTACTGTTCTAAGCCCCGTAATTCTATGTAATTGTAATCAAAATCAGCAAGCCTTTTCTATCCATCCCCTTTGCAGATGCTTTCATCAGCTGAACTTAAATGTCCATGTACGTCTTTGTTTTGAATTTACGTAATAGTATGTGCATCCTGATTATTTTGATCCAGGGCAATGACCTTAGGTGGTCGTTTGTGGTAGAGTAGAGATGGCAACTGGAGGTGCAAAATCTTTTGACTCCGGGTCGATCACAAAGAAAGGATCAAAGACTGATGTTATAATTAAGAAAAATGGTAAGTCTATATAGCTGTCAAATCAGAGACAACAGTTACTGTATTGTTTCGACACATTGATGATTAGAATTAACTTCGACAACTGTCCAATAGGCTCTTATTGTCCTGAGAACTGTGATATATTTCTGAAAAGCATGATTTAGTATTGTCATACTTAAACATTGTTAAAAACATATATAAATATTGATTATGTTGAGTTGCATTTAATCGATCAAGTTGATCAATCAAGTTAAAACTGGATTCAAATATTTTAAAGGAAACTTCATTACTATCTTAAATATTATCAAAGTGACACATACAGTACTGATGTTTAAAGGTGCATAGGAGTGAATGAATAATATCTTTGTATAGTTGTTTGTAAACACGATTTGTCTTTATCTGTCAGTGATAATCATTATTTTGTACATTTGCAGGAACGGACCCAGACACTAAATCTTTGCTCAAACACATTTTTCTGGATGGTGAATCAGAATTTCATGATTCACTTGGAGGACACTCATATGGGTAAATGGCTTGGGATTTTTGGTTGTGGTATTAACTTTGTTTTTGTTTTAGAGAATGTCACTGTACACAAATTTGTTTGTAACATTAGAAATTAAAATTCATGAATATGTAATATTTGCTTGACAGGACAGAGAAGGAATTGGATCTGTGCCATCTGGGGTCTCACATTGATTCTGTAATCAGTGGGAAACGTGTTTCTGTAGAGAAAGCAGAAGGTGAAATTGGTTTAATATTCAAAGCTATATATATATCTAGTTGATGAGTGGGAAAAGCAGTACTATATTATTGTTGAAATAAGTTTTGTTTTGCAACATGTGCTATTGGAAATTTAATAAAATGTTATATTTTTGATTATTATAACCGTGTGAAATGTTTAATGCTTAAAGTATATTTAGAAAAGCAGTAAAAGAAATTTTCTAATTTTAACTAAAGTATACAGAGACAGCAGATGTCAATTCTTGTGGCATGCACCTTATGCACACCATTGAGTTATGATTTATCGGTTAATATGTAAATTGGGAGGGCCTAATTCCAGTTTCCTGTGATGTCTGCATTGCATCCGTTTCTCCATTATATCTTGACCTGTGATAATATGTGCTTTTGTGACAGAAGAAAGAAAAAAATCAATTGCTCTTATGTGTATAAATGTGAGCACTGATCCATTGACATTCCAAATGTTCTGTGAATGAATAATCTTTGTATAGTTGTTAGTCATAAATAAAATGTTTTCAGCGATGAATAAAATGCATAATTTGTGCCTCTAAACTTCTCTACACAGCTGCTGAGGAACAGAAATGTGGCAGATTGGGCCCCAAAACAGTCACCTTTGACTATGCTGGAAACTCCGGCACGATTGTTATTGAAGCTGACAGACTTGGTGTAAGCGCACTGGATGTTAAGTTTAAATTTAAGTTGAATTTTTGCTTTGTTGCTGCTAGAGAATATAATTTTGTACTGGATGTTTCAGGTTGCCAGTCACAGTAATTTCAGCACCATTCGAGCTAATGCGGCAGTATATAAAGGTGTGTACATGTATTTGTATAATTTGCTCCTTTTAACCTAAAATTCAGCCATTTTTCTTTGTAAAAAAAAGATAACTAAGGAATTTAAAAAAAAAAAGGAAAAAAAAAAAGAAGATAGTCAGCAACAATCACACATCAGAATCACAAATGTCTTTATTTTGGCTGGGGACCACTTCTAGACAATACCTTGTCATTTAACAATGTTTGGTTTTATGACTTTGTTGAATTTCTGTTATTTTCAATTTTAAGGAAAATGGATTTATGAGCTAATGCTGGGTTCCAAAGGTGTCATGCAAGTTGGCTGGTGTACCTTGCATTGCAAGTTTTCCCAGGAGGTAAGGCACACAAAATCTCTCTTGTGTCATGCAAGAAACTAAAGTTACCATTCTTTTTAGATATTTTAATTGGTTTGCCTGTCTATATCAAGTTCTTTCCTTCATAGGAAGGAGTAGGGGACACTGAAAACTCCTATGCATATGACGGTAACAGGATACGAAAATGGAACATCAAAACTGTGAAATATGGAGAGGTGAGTTTTTCATTTATTATTAAATTAGGCTATTCTTAAAAATATTCTTGTTGCGGGTTACGTGACCATATAGAACATATCATTGCGTATGAAAAATTTTTAAACCCTTTTTTATTCTTTCATATTTTTTTTCCCCCCTTCTTTTTTTTTAATTTAATTTTTTTTTTATTCCTCAAATTGTTTCTGAGTCTATTCTTGTGGTAACGAGGGCCCTGCCGGTTAGTTGAATATTGTGGTAAAATATTCTTCTGAGGTAAATAAAAAAAATCCATAACTACCTGATGGGTTTTTCAAGTGTCATGTAACCCGCAACAGAAATATTTTTTAAGATGACCTTAGTTTATCCTAAATAGCTGCTAAAGCAATCGCTTTACATGTCTTTACAAAGAGCTGATTTCTTTTTTCAAGCATGTCATGTCATTGTCAGATATGGGTTTAACTCTCGATGTGTGACATGATTGAAATTAACATGCTGATGAAAGTTGTCTCCAATCCCTGAAACTTGACTCTTTCAGCCATGGTTGACTGGAGATGTGATAACATGTGCAATTGATTGTGACGAGGGAACCATAACTTTTGCAAGGTAAATTTTACGTTGCTTGTTTGATGGAAATACAGGGATACATTTGTATATTCGCTGCATGCTTAATTGGAATATTTCTCCTTTGTGCCAAACATATTAATTCAAATTGAATTATTATGTATCTTAAGATACATAAATTGAAAAAAAATCTATTTGGGTCTTATTTCAAGGCAGGAAAGTTTGGTTGACTGAATAGTATTGAAGTTATGCTGCCACATTGATTGCACAAATTAGGTTTTAACTTTTTCGTTTTATCTTTCTTATTTCAGGAATGGAATATGTTTGGGGACTGCATTTGAAAAAGTACAGCTTGGTCCCACATTTGGTTACTTTCCAGCTGTGAGCTTGTCACTAAGTGAGAATCTTCGGGCTAATTTCGGAGCCACACCACTCCGTTATCCCCTGGAAGGGTATCGTCCTTTGCAAGACCCACCCATGATGGACTTGGTTGCAGCTCAGCAACTTTTTGGCTACTTGGAGAGGCTCCTACCCAGCTTTGCACAGGTATAGAACATTTTTGATCATGAAGAGTTTATTTTCCTGAGAAAGTTTCTACTTACATCAGACACAGACAAAGTCATTCCAACCTATGAATACGGACAGAAAAAAAAATCTGGTTTTGATGGTACAGGAGTGTAAAGGAAATTACTATAAGAAATTGTATTTCCGCTATCAAGGAGCCACCTTTTCAACATTAATGTGTGGTATTAGTCACTAAAGACAGAAGAACGTCATAGCAAACATCCAGAAACAACCAATCTCACAAAACAAACCCACAAAAAAAGAGATTGAGAACAACAAATTATGAAATATCATACTACTTTAAACACATTATGATATCAATATAATATTATGTATTAAATGTTCTAGGTTTCGGAGCAAGAGCCGCCAACTTTACATGCAGATCCATTACAAGCTACTGTCAGTGAACATCGTAGTCCTGCAGGAACTCTGATGCTAGCAGCAAATCGTATTTTAGAAAGATTAGCACCATTATTGGTAAGAAATTAAAAAAACTTTATATACTCATCTTTTCCTTTGCAATGAATACTACGATGCGTGATTGTTGCTTTGTTATGTGAAGGTCAGTTACGATTCCTTGTGTCTTTTATGCAGAAGAATGCCTACATAGTGGAGATAGGACTTTTCAGATTGCTTCTAAAGTACAGTAACTACAAGGACCCACTGAGTGACCATGTGCTTGTCACCAAAACCCTGGACCTTTTGTGGGCCCTCTTGCAGGTATGTGGACAGACAGCTGGTCAGAGACAGATGTATCAGAGCACAGGCATCAGCGGGCGATTGTGAAATCAATGAACGCTGCAGAATACAACAATACAAGAGCTAGTGCACTCCCTCGGCAAATGCTCAGCACACGGTGACCTGACCTCAATTTGCATGAAGAAGCAACTCATTTCACATCCGCTGTTATTTCCTGTAAATTCTGCGACAATCTCTAGCCAATGAGAGTCCATCTCTTGGGTAGCTGAACATTCCCCGTCCTAGTTGAGTGCTCTACCTTCTTAATATTGTATTCTGCACATAGCTCATTGATTAAATTTGCTGGCTAATGCCTGTGACCAGAGTTGCCTGATTGGCATATTGGGTCAATCCATATGAATTCACCGAATGCTCCCCAGGTCACCATCTCCAAAAAAATAAAAATAAATACCATTTGTAGGTCTATATAATTAATGGAAAAATCCAAGATTTCAGGTCTCCAGTGTCAATGGTTTAGAAGATACAGCAATTTGAAATTTTAATATTTTTTTGTGGAAAAGCACAACCGCATGAATTTCCAAGTTAAGACGTCCTCTCTCTTATTTTTCATAATGTAGGCATGAAATGTTGTACCTAGAGTAAAGAAGTTGTATTGAAACCATGTATGCTGTTACATTAGGGCTATTGGGGATATTTTTTCAAACTTTAATGCTCTAAACAAAAGGTGAAAACGGAAAATGTTGCAAAACGGGACTTTATTTTTTGCAGGGCTGTGCGGAATCTATGCAAGAATAAGAGCTCATATTTATTTTCTTGCTTCTTATGGTCCACCTGTACATATATGAATGGCCAAAACCACCCTTATTTGCAAAAAGATGGAAGCCAGAGTAGTTTTAAAAAGACAAATAATATACGATTGTGAAAAAAGCCCTTTATTCGCATGTAATTTTGACCAACAAGAGAGTTCACCATCACTTCCATATTTTTTTCCCAATATCACACATATCTAGTGGTCTTCTGGAAAAAATATCATTGTGGTGGTCAGATTCCTTCATTTTTTTTATGAATTAAAAAAAAAATCAACTTTATATATTAAACAAATAATAGTCTTTTTGATTTCTTAATAATTGCATAAAGTTTTGAACAGTTAAATTTATCTATGAAAATGCTTTAACATTTATGATGCTATATTGATTACATAATCATCAAATGTTATAAAATAAAGGTAAAGGTTTCAGAGCATTAAAGTTTGACAAATATTACCAAAAGCCCTGATGTAACAGAATACATGGTTTCAATACAACTTCTTTACTCTAGGTACAAAGTTTCATGCCTACATTATGAAAAATAAGAGAGATATGGACCTCTGAACTGGGAAACTCATGCCGTTGTGCTTTTCCACAAAAAATTAATAAAATTTCAAATTGCTGTATCTTCTAAACCATTGACACTGGAGACCTAAAAGTTTTTATTTTTCCATTAATTATACAGTCCTACAAATGGTATTTTTTGCAGAATTTTTTGAGATGGTGACCTGGGAAGTTTGTCTGAATTTCGGTGAATTCATATGGATTGACCCTATTGCATAAAGGCAAAAACAGGTTGTGGGTAATTTTCTCACTGATATTTTACAAAAAACTACTTGATTGTGCCTTAGGTGAACAGAAAGTTATTATTTGAGCAGATTGAATAAACAAAATATTAGACCATTAGCAGCTGAACAATAGAAATTATTAAGTAGACAGGCACTGTGTGATTTTGAGTGACAAAATCTGTTAATGCCACTCCAGGTTCAATGGACAGATCTATGTAAGGCTGACTGTAAGGCTGACTGAAAAGCCAGTTTGGAAACCGGCAAATCTTAAGGAAATGGGCAAATTTTAAGAGCAGATTGTTGAATATGGACCCAACAAATTTTTATCTTGTTGCAGGATCATGAGCTGAAGCATTGCATGGAACATCTCGTCATTTCATTGCTGTCTTCTTATCGTTTCTCGCCTGTCGACCTCGATTTCACAGAACAGGTATTTATCATTCACTTCTAAAATGTGGAGTTTGTTGCTTCCAGTTGACCACTTGCATTTCTCACTCACTGTACTTATTTTCAGCAAATCTATCTTACTTTGACACTGGCAGTTTTGAGACATGAGAGAACAAGGAAATACCTGCTTAAAAACATTCTGTATCCTTTTTATTATGTAGATTTCTGAATTATTGTCTACCATTCTTGTTTAAAGCACTGTGAAGCATGCACAATTAACACATATCATGATATGAAAATTGCGCTGTATTTTAAAAGTTTGTCTGTTCCTTAACTGCATAATAACAGGTTTGACAAGGTGAAGTTTCCTATATTCATGCATGTGAAGCCACCAGATGATGCAGGGTTGATTGATTTTGTCCCCACAGTTTGGTGGGAATTTTCAAAACATGTGAGTTCGGTTTTGTCTAATATATTAACCAAAGTATACCAACAAAAATTAATGCATTCACTTGGAGGTTTTTCAAAAGTGTTAATTTTGGTGATTTCCATTGACTGGCTGGCAATAAATTGATTTTGCTCAAAATTTTGGTGCAAAGTTGTGTGAGGTTGTTTATGCTCCAAGGACGTCCATGAATGGAATATTACTTTAGAATTTCCATCATGTTGGTTTGATGGTGTTTCTGACTGTCAACAATCATGTGGAAGCTTAACAGTTAAATTGTAGTGTGAAAACTTTATTCATTATTGTTGTAGGGCAATTCCTAAATTTTGCAATCTCCAAAAACCATTTAAATTATACCAACACTTCATATGTCTAGATAGAGAATAAGCTAGAATAGGCTGACCTGCTGAGAGCTTTTATTAACTGAGACAAATATCAATTTGATTGTTCTCACAAACTTTATGTTATGTACATGTATTTATAGGATGGTGATGAGGATCTGGAAGTGATGCTCGATGCAGAGGAAGTCTGGAAGAGAGAGAAGTACATGGCAGCCTGTGAAGCATTAAGGAAGAAAGTTGGTGGTCAGTGAATCTTCAAAAGCTAATTTAGGAATGGTTTTCGACCTGTTTTGAAATTATGTGTACAAGGTCTATTTATTGATATTTGTGTGTTATTTTATAATTGCTTATATTATGCTTCTCAGTAATTTTGAACTTGAAAAAAAAAAATGCAGTTTTGCTCATCTTTTGACAGTATTGGAAACTATTCAAATTGAAATCATCAAAACTCTTTTGAACAATAAGGACAACAAGAAGGTGTGTATTTAATGTATATATTTACCTGTCTTTTTTGTTAATGATATATGTGTAAAATATGTCAGGATAAACGAATAATGCATGTGCTTGTTTTTTAATATTAGGGAGCCACTACTAGATTTGTCTTCCTCCACAAATTTAGGGAATTTTTGAAAGACAATTTGCCACATCTGTCTCGGGTAAGTGTTAAAAAGAGCTGAGAAAAATTAATCATATTGACCACATTATATGTCAAGGCATAGCCAGAAGTGAGGTACTAAGGTATATGGTGGGGTGAGGGGGGGATTGCCCTCTGAAAATTATTAAAAGGTTTATGAATACTGTATTTGTTCCCGGAGGTAATACTGGGTATGAGGATATGGAAATAACTGTGGTTCAAGATTTTTAGTATAAATAATATTTAATTTAGTATTTATATTGTTATGACTAGCCTACACCTTTGATAATTATCTGAACAATTCAATTAATTTTCGCTACCATGCTATAATGACTCGGCGGGCTGATGCAAAACTGCGATTGGGATTCATTGATAATTATTCGCTTAAGGTGAGACTGTATTCTGTGCTTTTCAGAGCAATGTAAACCAGTGTCCATTGCCTGTCTCTCTGTGCTTCCTGCATCGGTTAATTAGGGCAGTTCAATTTTGTTGGGACGAATACGCAATGGAGAATCCTGATAAAGCATTACCAAGTTCAAGTATGTTCGCAACGCTTAGCATTTATGCAATTTTACCTCAGATTTCTTAATCAGTAAAACCATAGTAACTGTTGTTATATATGTCTACTGTATTTTTTTGCAGAAGCCTATGTACCTTGCAGAAGGTTCTTTGATGACAGTATTAACTACTTTGATATTCACAGAGTAGGTGGACTTGTGTCTCATTTGAAAAAAACTTACAAAGGTAAGATATGGCCGGACCAGTGGTTGCTGCGCTAAGATTGTATAAGAACTAAATTGCAGTTTTTGCTGGTTGTACTGCTTGGCAAGATGGTTTGTTAGAGCTGAGAATTGCATTTTTCCAGATCAACTTCAGAGTGTTTTCGGAGCATGGCAAGACAGCACTGGTGGACAAAATAACCGGTCAGGTATGAAAGACTTGTGATGAATTTACTTGTGTTAAGAAGAAAAATAAGCCTCGCTTTCCTTATATTTGAAGATGACTCTATTATTTGTGTATATATTGCTATATTTGACTGACTTTCATTAAATTTACAGTATATTTATTTCTTTAACATTTTCAATTGTATTGCATAACAGTGCCAAATTAACATTACACCTGTATATCATCAATAGTGAATGGTGAGGAGTTTAACAAATAGCTTTGACTGGTTTTCAGCGGCTGATCCACAAAAATTTAATTAATACTGATAAATTCCCCTTAAAGAATGATATTTGTGGCAGCCTATGAACAAGATGCAGCATCATTGATTGTAAATGAAGAGGTTATTTCTTGACTAATTGCAGACTCACCCTCGGAAACTTTGAGTGGTTTACATGTAGTTGGAGTGCGTGACAGTCCTCCCAAGATGACATCATCGGTGTTTGAATGTCATGGTCTTCCCGCTTCCAGTTCTCTTGTTGAATTGCTGGATGGACTGATACTGCTGTACCTTGTAGCACATAAACAACTTGGAAAGGTATGTATGTGATATATTGGCCATCTCTACTGAAGGTCCCAGGTTCGATCCCTTGCCTGGTACACTTCATGAGCCGTCTGGATGTCAATCTCATGAGACATTAAATTGGAGGTGCTTTGTACTTGGTGTCTATGCTAAGCCACTAAAAGGATGAATTTGTAGCATTGTGTTGACTCCAAGCCTTATCATCTCATCATTACATCTGCCTCTGGCAGCTGGTCATATTTATAAGATGATTGAGTTTCAGACCAAGAAGCATTGAGACATTGAAACAGGTCAAGATTCAATATTCAATTGTTTTACTCCCTTAAGGACTCTGTGGCACTCCTTTGCATAAAGATGTGATATTTTTGTATTTTCTGAATTTTCTTTATCTTACAGATGTGCACCCTACGGGAAAATCTCAGCGAGTATGTAAATGCCTTGGTTGACACACAGCAAAAAAGCAGCAAATGTCCTCAACAGGTCTGACTTAATTCCTTCCATCTGGTTTTATGATTTTGTTTGTGCAAATGGATTTTGAAGTATACTTTTACAGAGAAGATTGTCTCACATGATGGATTGTCTGACTTAGAGTTTGATTTTTTTTAAACAGTTGCCTGAAGTCCACACTGAATTGAAGAATGCTGATTCTGTGTTGAGAGAAAAGGTATCTGAGCAGTCTCGACAAATGGCCTGGATAATTTCTGTGATATACACTAAGGTAATAATATCTTATGGCCTTTGTTTGGTTTAGTTTGTTCCCTGCAATTTATCAGGCTTATTTATTGTCAACATCAATCTGAATTCTGTAATCATCCGATATGACAGACGGACCAAAACAATGAGAATTTTATAAATGAACGCTAGTGAATGATATGAAATTATAGTTTTATCAGTTAGATATAATTCGTGAATGCTACGCCATCAAGTTTGAAGAAACCTACAAAACCAAAACCGGCTACCTTCCACTGACGTCATAACCACATGATCAGGTATTTTTTATTTGTGTTTTGCAGGACAAGCAAGATGACATAGTGTGGCTACTTCAATCCACTCTGAGGAGTATAGAATGGGCATCTCAGCAGGACAAGCTGTTCACTTTCTTGCCAGACTTTTATATTGAGACAGCAATCAATTCTTATCATGCACTGCGAGCTTACTTTCATCCCACTCAGGACCTTACAGTTCGGACTGGTATGTATCCTCATTAATGTTGGACATCACATATCAGTCATGATCAGATCATAACATGACATCTGTCTCTGGCTGGGACCCTTGAACCTTCAGGCGGTTTTGTATTCCTTGATCGATATTGCGCAACATTGAATCAAAGACCATAGGTCAAAAGTGGCTGGGTTAGTTGTGCAAATATTTTGGTGAGTTGCTCAAATAAGAATCTGTACACACTCGCGGTGCTCGTCCGCTAATTAAAGTCACTATAGATGGCCCGAGCGGTAGACTTGTACACAGATATGAAATTGTGGTAAACGTAAGCAATGATCTTTGTTTGTTACAGGATTTGAAGATACTCTGGTTCAGTTTGCTCTGTTTCTCAGTGATCACTTTTCTGATCCCAGGATAGTGCAAGCAGGTAAAACTATATTAAAAGTTGGCTGTATCAACAATATTATTTTATATGAATTATGCCACTAGTGCAAACTGACCGATGTTTCTTATGTCTTGTAACGCAGATGTGAAGGACAGTCTCATTCAAGCTCTCGCTTGCTTTGTGTGCTATAGGATGTCACTTCAGGCTTTGGAATCTATTCCAAAATCCTGGTAAACGTTTGCTCCTTAAAATATGAAAGTTGTCCAACTTTAAAAAAAGTTTTGTAGCAACCAGTAATATAATCATATGTTATTTTCAGTCGAATGAGAACAATCAAGTCGCTACTTGCACCGTATGAAAATAGATCGTGGGCTCAGACTAACTGGATTCTTGTTCGGTTATGGAAGGTAAGAAAGGAACTATTTTGGAGCAACTTGATCTCGTCCTCTTTAGAAAGTGTTCAGTGGGTAGAATATCTGTATTTTTTTTTGGTGAATGCATGCTTTAACATGTATCTCAAAGGACCCAGATGTAAGCTTTTAAAATTTGCTTCCTCAGGGCTGTGGCTTTGGATTCCGATACAAACACCTGCCTCATCTGATGCCAGCCAAAAATCAACAGCAAGAAATTGGCAATGCCAGTTTGCAGAGTAAGTGAAAGACTAATTTTAAAACCTGTCTCTTAAAGTTAAATCAATAGTTAGCCACATGTGATTGGGTGTTTAACCGTTAGGCCTGTAATAGGTCTAAAATTTAATGGCGATGTCCTGCAATATTGAGCATTACTCAAGCAAGTTCTTGTATCCATCAGCAGTATTGTAGGCTGGCAATACCTGTGTTTCATCAGAAATCAGTTGCAATTAATATTATACTATTGTTGAAAAACATTTTTGGCAAGTGTCTTAATTAGAGTGTGCCTCCAGTTGACTTTAGTCTATTTTATTTTGAAACTTAAAATCAGGTGGCAAAACCATCTTAAGACTTAGTTTCTGACTTTCTGTGTATTCAAATTATGTTTTCTCCCAACAGAGCCGTGTCCTTCTCTGGTATACCAGGAACACATCAAGGAATTCTTGAGCCAAGATCCCGAGGGTGCTACAAAATTACTGGACAGTCTGCTCAACCAGCTGAACTGGGCATTTTCTGAATTTGTTGGCATGTTGCAAGAGGTAAACGTTCTATTAAGTAATTGGTTAAAAGCTGATGTCTGTCTTGATGCAAGACCCTCTATCACGCCTCTACGCAGGAGAGGGTCTTGTGGAATTCAGGGGGAGCAAGGATGCCAGTGGGGGAGCAAGCAATTTGACAGTGTAGAAAGGTTGATATTATCATAAGATAATAGGTCGAGTCCCTGTACTAAATAAGACGAAACAACGTCGTACCGGACTAATTTTAAAGAACTATTTTGTTCGCCACTTAGTTAAATTTAACATGTGTTGTGATTGACGTACTTCGTTGCGTATCTCACTGTGCTTTAATATCCACTAGACCCTCGTTTACGCCACGGCCTGAGAGTCTGGACCTAGACTGAGCGGATGTATTGTGTTTTCTTCTTACAAATTAATTTGAAATGCCAGCAAGACTCAGACCCTTTTCTTTCAGCTTCAGCAGATTACAAGCAGACGTCCAGCATTGGCCATAGTCGATAATCGTCAGTTGAAGATATGTGCTACCTGTTTTGACATATCTGTTGGACTGCTCAGAGTAGTGGAAATGATTGTGAATTTGGTGCCAGAAATTCTTACTGACTGGAAAAGACCTTCTGCTGAATTGCTGTTATGCAGGCTCTTTCAGGTTGGTGAATTAGATGAATAGTATTTTGTATACTTATAATTATATTCCTAGCTGAAATTGTTGGTGTTTTTGCATTTTGTTGAATTTTGCCCTTTCATGGAAATGTTATGCTCATATTTTCAGCTCTTGATGCAAGTGCTAAGCAGGGTAACATCCAAGTCCAATATGTTTGACACAGTAGTCTCTATTAGTATTCCAGGTAATAAGAACTAATATTAAAAGAGTTGACAATTAAAGCGATTTAATTGTCTCAGTATTTATTAGTTTTTAATCTCTCTTCTCCATTTCTATGCAGGTTTAGAAACAGTGGATCATTTTCCAATACTGACTGCAGTGGCTGGAATTCTGGTGCAGTTGGTGTCAAATGGCCCAGACAAGAGGTACAGTTATAACAGATAATATGAATACATTTAAATTATATAACGGGAATCATCCCGGAATGGTATCAAAGATATGAGACGGAAGTTCTCAAAAGAAATTTTGTATTCCTATAAACCCAAATGAAACATGGTTCTTTTTATTTATAATGTAAGGGGTGTGCACAATTTTACAGCTTTTTAGTAAGCTAGTGCACATCCCCCACAGTATGCTAATGTCTTTTATTGTTTATGTAATGTACTAACCGTATTGAAATACTACATACTGTGTACAAATATAACATCATCATCTACTTTTTGACTCATCAAATCATTATGAAATCTTTTTATCTTCAGCAAAGAACGTGCTTTGGAAACCCTCCTTTCTGAACCCGGTCTGCAGATAAGCAGTTTGGAATTTCTGCTAGGGGGCACTGAAGGAATTGCTACAGCAACTTCTTTCGATGCAGTGGCTGTTTCTGCAACTGATTCTCAGGGCAACAAAATATTTTCTCTCAGAAATTGTAAGTATATAAGGTGGAAAACAGCCCGATCTAATGCCATCTGTAATTGATGTATTGTGGTAGTGTACTTATTCTCGAAACATATTAATTCACGGAACACCAATATAAACAGCTGCTCAGGTTAGTCTACTTCTACATTTTAGACAAAGAAGTAGATGGTGAAGAAATATCAGCTCTGGAAGAATTGATCGAATGCCTTCGGACTAGATTGATGACTGCAGAATCAGTGCCCGTAAGTAATGAAATGAGAGCTCTGTCAATATCGCAGTTCAGTTAAAAATCCTAAAGAAGGAGTGTGTACATTTTTTTTATCTTAATACAGTGGAACCCCACAACTAAGATGTCCTTTGAAATTCACGAACTGAAAATGAATTTAGTTGCATAAATCTGAAAATTTCTACATTGCAACCAGTTTGGGATCCATCAAAGTGGTTTTCAAATTGTGTTCAAGTTTGGTCTTAACCTTGGGTGGTCTTAATCGTGGATTCCACTGTATATTTAAGAAGAACTGTTATATGTATTGCTTGCTTTTTCTAGGAAATTAACGAAGACATTTTATGCGAAATCTGCTATGCAAGGCCTAAAGGAGTGAAGTTCACCCCATGTGGTCACCAATCGTGCAGGTAATGTTTCTTTTGAATATCTTGGCACATTTTCCGCGAATGTAAATACAGCTCAAGGATGTCACATGTCCATTCATGTAATTCGTCTGATAATAATACATGCATGTACATGTGATTTTTGTGTTAGCATTAGGTGTAATTTGTTACAGTGTTAATGTATGTATAAATTTGTTTATTTAAAGTCACATGAGGTAAAACATATTCAATAAATAAATAAAATTAAAGCAACTAGAAAAACCTCCCAGCCCACACAGGCTTATGTGTGACCTTTGTCATATAAATTTGTTTTGGTGAGTGTAGAGCCACTTCTCAGCAATAATTGATATTATATTTAATTTGTCAAGATCTTGTATTCTGTAATTGAATACAAAAACTGTTATTATATTGATTCATCTTAAAAATTACAGCCATGGCTGTAATATCAGCTCAATCAGTAAGCATGAAAAGCATTCTTGATTTAATTTCAGTTGACTTCATAAAATATTTTTACAATGTTTATGTTTTAGATCCTGCATCATGCAGCAGTTGATGAGCCGAAAGGAGTGTTTCTTTTGCAAGGCGGAGGTGAAGGGAGTCACAGACTTTCCCAGTAATAAGTGATTGGTTAGATCTGTATCTAGCTGAAGTATGCCTCAAATAGTTTATGTACCCCTCAATGAATTGTTTAGGCTAAATAATCCCTTGCGATGACAATCTAATTTGCATCAAAATTGACGTTTTACAATATTTGTTAATCCCAAATTAACCACACATGTACAAGTTTCAGAAGAACCAGAGCTAACTATACATATTTTCAATCACAGCTCTGTTTAGTTTGTAGTGTCGCATATATGCTTGATTTGCATAATGTTAAAACATAATCCACTTTGCTACAATGTGTTATTTATCAAATTGTACAGCGTTAATGGTGCACATGTAGAATCAGTTATGATCTCTTAATTGTGACGAAAGACTTTTTGTGGCAAACCTGTATGACAGCAACCCGGTGTAAAACTAATCACAATACGTGTATTAATCGTTTTTACTGTTTAGTAATGGTAATCATGAAGCAAGAAATAATAGCTGCATGTCAAATTGAGAGACCACCAAAATTTGTAGTGTACAAGACATAATCCCACTTTTATGTCACAAAATTCTTGAAATATTGCACGGATAATTTAATATGATTTTTTGTAAATATATATACTTTTCCTGGTGTGTTGAACATGTATGGCATTGTTTATTACAGTTTATGGTTTTAAATAATTATTGGCATTACTATTTATTGATATGTAACTTATTATTCATTATGTATAATGACTATCTAGCAGTGTGTATTACTAGTTTATCAGGTATGTTTTAGTTATTGTAACTACAACACAATATTTTAGTCTTTGCAATACAGGTTATATTTGTCTATGCAAAGTGTTCCAGCATGTTTGAACTTTCTGTCCCACTTCTATTTTCACAAGCTTTGTGAAACTTTACACTGGAAATAATTATTTATTGTACTACCTCTTTGCAACACATCAACACCACTTTCTGGTCAGGTTTTTTCTTGTGTGCTAATTATGAGCTTTGGTCGATAAAACTCTTGCAACACTTTAATACATCAAAGAAAGGGACATGATTTATAACATTTTAAAATGCCGTAATATTAATTATTGAGCTCATGTGAAGTTAAGAACTGACAGATGACATCACATTGACTTAAACTTACTTTGCTGAAATTATATGCTCACACTTGCATCGGCAAATTTGAAGTCGAGTGGTTCTATTGTATCGTGCAGGCCTAGCCTTAATCTTTTACCAATTATTGAATCATGAATTCTCAATAGTTTAGTTAATAATTTCACTTCTCATTTATCTGTCGATACTTACCCTATACTCTGTGGTGATTTTCACTAAAATTGAAATTTTATAGGGTAGCCTTAAATCTGTATTTACATCTACATGAAAATGTCTTTCTGGTATTTGCATGACTGTGATCCTTAACAAGTATTTTTACACACTACTAAATATGCATGTGAAAACTATTGTAGACCAGCTAGGAATGTTTCTGTTTAGTGTTGCAGGTCAATAAATTTGTCGAGCACATGCACCTGCATCATTTAGTCTTTATTTTCAAAGTTCCACAAGAAATTCATAATTATGCTGCTATCAAGAGCTATAGACGGAGTAACTTCAGCAGCCAACACCTGCCTTATAGTAAAGGTCAATACAAGTTACCCACACATTGGACTAGATTTCCGCTTTGGCAAAATCATTTTCAACATAGTTATGGACTGCTTAATTTAGATGAAAGTTATTTCATCCGAGACATCATCGGTTAAAGAGTCTTGATCTGAAGTTCATCAATGCCAGGCCGTTCCATATCTGGTCAGAGGGTGATGGCAGAGCCACTTCTCGGCAGACTGCAGCCTATCGCACTTTTATTTTATGTGAAGGCATCATCATTAATAGTACCCAAATGGTACTTCTAAAGTAGGTGAAAATATCCTTATGCAAGCCAGCCTGAAATGGATTACAAAAATCCATTTGGTCAATAATATTGTTCAGTGATGTTCGCTGGTAGTAAAATGACAATTTTGTGCTGCACAGTGGAAGAAAAAGGCTTTCGTTCGACTTAACCCATAATATTGGGTAAGCAACCTTAACACTGAGTCAGTATATAGATCAACCATTGCACGGAATTCATAACTAACAAACAAGAAACTTCTGGTGTCATGATTTATTGGGTTAGAATCAAACAATAACATTTAAAAAATGTTGCAATATCACGATGTGTGGGGGTTGACAATATTCTTAAAATGCCAAATTACTCCTGATCCGAGTGAAACCCCTGAACGCCTGCCCGATTCATATGGTTAAATGCTCAGATTTTCTCACTTCATCTTTCATCTAACATATTAATAGAAACTAACAAGGGTCAAAAATAACAATAAACTTGTTTATCAATAAAAAAATGACTACTAATATAATGACAAGAAAAGAGTACTACTGTTTCATTACAGTAATTGTTTCAGTTGATAATATTTATTAATAAATATAAGCCATGTTAAAACAAATATTTCAATTCCAGTAAATGTAACCAATTGCCATAAGGGATAAAATATTAGACTGAAATTCATATTAACTTGGCACATGAAAAATACCCATATAGGGAATTTCACTACATGAAATTGCTTGCAAACTAATTTATGGGGTAAAATATAATAATAATGAATACTTGTACGACTACCTTAACCACAGAAATATGATTATGTTGATATAATGCATGTCATTGTGATTACCGTGAAAATGAAACAAAGACAAATTCTTATAAACTGCTGTACAATATACTTTCTACATCATCATGATCATTTTGCACACTCGGCCAAAGATTGAGCTAGTGCTGAATTCAGTGTGGCATTTTACAGTCACTTGGCCAGTTAATTCAAATTCTTTCACATTGCAAAATTTCCTACATCAAACAAATTATTCTCCTAGCACTAACCCACATAGTTTATTATTAACTGGAGCCACGCTACAAATTATAGATCATATCATTGTGCACAGTAAACAAACAGTTTTTACTAATTGTACAAAAAAAAAAAAAGTAGTAGCTTAGACACAAGGACTAGCTGACCAAGACTAGGGCTTGTTTATAAATATTATCGGATCAATAAAATGTAAATAAATTGCATTTGTTCAGGACATGGGCCCTTGTTGAAAAGTTCACAACTATCCTTATTCATATACTGTACATGAAGTTTAGTAAGATGCAGGAAATAATATCTTTAACCACAATATAATATCACAATGTTAAAATATTTCAATTTCTTAACTACGGTAATATGTAGTTATATTTGACTTATTTCTTTAATCAAATGACAATAAAACATCAACAGAAAAACCATAAGATAATAGCATAATACCCAATAAATTAATGTAATATATATAAAAGTATTGTAGTTAACATATTTGCTACATAAGATGCATACATTCATATCATATAGATCTAACTGAAGGGCTAAGGTGTCATCAGTTACCCTACATAAATACTGTGAACAGCTGAATATGATTTACGTCAATAACGTGGGATAATCCCCTTTCACAAAGGGATTACAAAGGTTCCAGTAAATGTCATATTACAAAGTAAACAAGCGAATAGTCTATTTAGATTTTTTCAATCACTCCCACTAGATATATTAATAGGCTTTACACACATTGATAGCCACTCTAGTTTATGGTTAGCCCTGAATGCTCGACGATGCGTCCTTGCTATGTGACGAGTGATCTCTGAGAAGTACATGCCTTCGACACTGCAAAGACTGCAACGATACCGTTTCATGTTCATGTGGGTTTTAGAAATATGCGAGATCAATTCAGAAATGCTGGTGAAGTTCTTGTTGCATATGTTGCACACTTTATCTTCATAATTGACGTGTTGTGCTATGTGACTTGGCAGCAAGGCACCCTTTCTTCGACCTTTAGGGGCAGTGTCTGCATCCATCAGCATACAACGCAACACTCCAGCTTCATCAGAGTCCACTTCACTGCTTGCACTTTCATTACTCTTCTCTCCTGTTTTATTCGCAGACTTTTTCGGAGACGGCTTCTCACCTTCACCTCGTTTCACAACTCTAGCAGTAGGACTAGCAGCAGGACTTTTCGCAATCCCAGATACACTAGCTGCAATAATTTCTGTCTGATCATTAGACTGCTCTTTGCTGGGCTCGCTGTTCCTACGCTCACGATTTGTAGTTTTTGATTTTTGATCTGACTCTTCCCCAACACCTGACAAAATGTCTTCTAACATAGATTGTCTCCTTCTAGTTGTAAAATTGCTTGCATATCTAGGTGCTCTCCTGTTCACCTTAGCAGGCAGAAATAGATCAGTCCGTTCTTCACTGCGTTCTCTTTTACGTGCGGCTCTTTCTGGTCGGTTTTTGTTTTCCAGATCAATAACTTCAAATTCAGGTTCCTGATATTCTTTATTTTCTTTGACAGTGGTTTTTGGTGTAGACTTAAATTCAACTTTTGAAGATTCAGTCTCCCTAGTATCTGGAGCCATGTCGTCAGACTTCATAACAGCTCTTGGTGAAACTTTCTTGTCTCCTGTAACTGAATCAAACAATCTTAAGCTGGTAGTCCTTGTGGTTCTACTCTCAGAGGCACTCCAACTACGTTGAATTATCAAAGGCAATGCTGTTTTGCTTGTCTTCACTACATGAGATTCTTTTTTTGAAACACCAGCTAATTTTGCTCTGTCGCCAGTCATAGAATCTTGTTCATCTGAATGGCTATCATGCTGCAATTTGTTCACTTTCATTTCCACATTCTGAAGTTCAGTTTCTTGCTCTATAGACACATCTTCTCTCTCCAGAGTCGGAGGTAGCATATCCTTTTCTTTGCTGGCAACAGAGTCATCCTCGCTCCCTACAATTGTCATAAGACTTTGTTTCTTCGGATTTTTTAAGAACTGCAAAACAGTCTCTATGTTACTCAGCTTTGTTTGCTTTGCCAAGCTACCATCGGCATTGTCAGATTTTTGACCACTGGGTCGTGAGATTGTGTCAAGCCGTTCTGTGGTCAAAGGAGATACAGGCTGTAGCTTTGGCATAGCATCAGATCCATCGCATCTTGAAGATTTATCACTCATAACTGATTCAACATCAGAATCAACTATATTACTTGGCAAACGACAGGGTGCAGCTTTGCGGCGATTCTTTTTACCAGGAGAAGTTTTGGTGTCTTCACTGTCACTAGCACTAGACTTGTCTTGCCCGAGACTACTGTAATTGGTTGCCAAATGTTGCATACCTTTCACCAGCGACATATCAAAAGTTACTGCAATTTTTGCATAATCAGCACATACTTTCATGTGTCTGTCAAGAATGGATCTCTTTTCAAATTCCTTTCCGCAGTCTGGACATGTCAGTCGTTCTTTCGCAGCACTGAAATCTTCAGTCTCCTTCACTGGTGCATCAGCAGGATTTGTGACAACTGGTGCAGTTAATGCAGCACTTTCCACAGGATTGGAGTTGCTTTTGGCCTCGGTACCTGCCACTTCTACCACACCAGTGTTGGTAAATTTGGTTTTGCTTACAGGTTTCTCTTCTTTCTGTGGTGGTGAACCGCTCGCATCAATTTTACGTGTAATTTTAGTTGCTTTGCGAAGAATCATTTTCATGAGCTTGGCAATTTCAGCAGGAACCTTCTTATGTTTACGCTCTAAATGTCGTCTGCAAGACCTTTGGTAAGTGAAGACACTGGGGCAGAGACAGCACTTGTACAATGTTTGCTCACCAAGATGCAAGTGGTTGTAGTGTTTCAAAAGTGCTTTCATGGTGGTGAACTTTTTGTTGCAAGTTGA
Source organism: Alitta virens (assembly GCA_932294295.1). Lineage (NCBI taxonomy): Eukaryota > Metazoa > Annelida > Polychaeta > Phyllodocida > Nereididae > Alitta > Alitta virens. Next base: position 6,168,811 of record OW028574.1, on the reverse strand, counting down.
GCAAGCCAGCAATTCTCGGTCACGAGCAGGAACCATCTTCATGACACTCGCATAATTTTCATCCACTTCATTTTCACCTTCACACTTTTCTTTGCCTGCATCTGAAGCTTTAGTCTGCTCCTCACTTGGTTGCACATCGTTGTTTTTAGGTTTGAGCCATGTCGATTTACCAGTTGGGGAGAGCATTGGAACTAAATTGGTTTTAGAGATGCTCTTCCCCGTCTTCTGATTCACAGAAACTGTAGGAACAGGCTCGACCAACAGGCGACTAAGCTCACTCCCACTCTTGTTTGATGGAGCATCTGGCATGACAGTCACCACATCACTGCTGTAGAAATTAGGGAATTCTTTGCGTTGTTCAACATATTCATTTATACAATAAGCTCTTTTGTGAGCGATGAGATTTGGCAACCCTCGGAAAAGACTTCTGCAGACTTTGCACTCAAAGATTACCTCACATTCCTGTGTGAGGAGTTGGCGGATCTCTTCTGTGCCAGCTTGGTACACCTTCAGGATCTGTGCAATTCCACGAGTGCCAATTTGTATCGCTGGTCGCAGCACAGAGGCATCGTGAGGAGTGCCTCCTTCGGCCATGTTGAAGGGGGCTGGATCTGAAAGGAGAAGAACCAACAGCGTGTAAAATATTTTGTTAGATTCACAGTTAGAACAACATCGAACAGCTCACAGGTGTCAGCAAGTGAATTAATCATTGAGAGCTTGATGCAGAATACACATATCCTCTTATTATTCATACAACACACATTTCAATGATTGCCTGTGATTAGCAAAAAAAACAGGCTTCACAAGATCAAAGTTCCAAACGCGATACACAAATATACCACAGGATTAAATAGTAGTTCCAAGACAATGTAAATTAACAAGATCAAAGTTCCAAACGCGATACACAAATATACCACAGGATTAAATAGTAGTTCCAAGACAATGTAAATTAACAGTGCATGCAGCAAAAATTTGAACCGGACACTGCCAAATAGATCAGCACAACAACGTCAACAAGGCAATATCTTGTTCCTACTGTACTACTGTAACTGCACTTTCTGTCATGAAAATTCTAAGAGGAGCTCGATATCAGTTATCAGTGGTGCTGCATCACATCTGACAAGATCTGTCTTCCTTGTGCAGATGGTGCTGCCATTCAATGAAGACATCAAGGAAGGCCCACCCATATTAGCGACATTTAAGCATTGGTAAGTTCGGTCCATAGCACTGCTTTGCCTTAAAAGTATGCAGCATACTTCAGTTGACTTTTTAAGAGCGTCACATAGAGCTGTTTTAACTTATCGTCACCAGTCAAGACATTTCCGCGGCAGTTTTTCCCGGTCCTCCCACCACGGAACCACAAAGACTGGTTGGGGGTCATTAAGCATCACATTTGAACAAGGATTTCGTGCACCCCACAACACAAACCTCTCCAAAACTGTGCTTAAATATTTCATGGCAACTCAATCTTTAGTCCCAACACGATTTTATCGATGTTCGTCGCCTTTTCAATACAAAACTTACAATTAATTCAGTCTTCAAAATTTCCAAGGCGCACCAGCTTCGGTCTCTCTTCTCACGGGAGATTCTGTTCATCCGGGCAATTCAAAGTTTCTGTCATGGCGCTCATCTAGCCTGGCCAGGACCCTTGGCATGATTGTCGTCACAAAATTAGAAATATCATGTTATTTGGACTAATCAACACTTTTACTTAGTTTCAAAGTTTTAGAAATAACAAAAGTATTAAAACACCCTGCATGGATCACTGTCATTGCCGGCTAGGCAACATCAATGTAATATTTTTAGGCATTTTTGTACTGTGTCGTCTGCTAGAGCGGCCTGTTTTGTTTACAGTGAGTAAGCGTAAAACCACACAAGTGAAAATGAAAGTACCGATTTGCTGACACAACCACGTCGTGATCACTGACGAAAGAGACGGAGGTGGCTTCTTCTTATTCATTTCGACTGTTCATATCTGCATCAGCGCTGTCAGCTGTCGTGGCCTGTATTTTTGGGATTCAAGGTTTGTTATACAATGTCAATGAACTTCACTGTCACCTGGTCACGTGCTATGAGATATTGTTGCTAATCATGTAAATGTAGGCCTAGATACCCAGTATAAATGTCTGTTAGCATGCCTTTTCACATTGTTACAAATATTATTGTGGAATGGTCCCCCCCCCCCCCCAGGTCTGGATCTATACCCCCCCCCCCTCCACCCCCCCCCCCCCCCCTTAGCTGCTTAGCAGTCTCTTAATTGCCACTTTTCAGCGAACAAGGCCCCATGCTCAGTCAGTATTGCATTTCTCGGAATTATGAGGAAATAACCCTTGTCCTTGAACAGAGTGTATTTTCTGTATGTCTGAGGTTAATTATATAGCCATTTATTGTCCTACAGGCTACAGTGTATACTTCTGACCACAAAACCTTTCGGTTGTTCATCAGAAACGATTTTAAAGTTTCAAGAGCCAAGCCATGGAAAGAAGCACTGTAAATCTGAACTAGTCTTTTTAGTACTTAATTATCTATATTTATCTTTTATGGTACACGTATGTCTAGTTTGTATACCTGAAAAATTTACACAAATATTCTTTGTCTTGGGTCATTAAGTGTTCTCTGGATCTGCGCCTGAATATATATCACTTAATTGGGATTCAATGCAGGTATTGTTATCTTGAATAAAAATTATTTTGACCAACATTTGGCCACCAATCTATGATTGATTCATTAGCCACTTCCTTCACAATTTCACTAAGCAATGATTATTGTATCAAAACCTGGAGACACGTACTACTTGTCACACAAGCCCATTGAAACCTCATTCCCGGGCACTGGCGGATCCAGAGGGATGAGGGGACTATGCCCCCCCCCCCCCCCCCCCGTACCAGTCTTTATGTCTAATCGTGACCTAAAATAACTGACAGGGACATCTTTCCAGTCATGATTTTGGCCCCCTCATCTCTTAGTGCGGCGAGTGATTAGTATTCTTCAGGTTTTAGTGCAGTATAGCATCAAAACATTTGTGATGGATAGCGGGGTTTGCCGCCCCCAAGAAACAACAAATTAATTTGAAAAAAAATGAAGCCGCCATCGTTTGTTTGTGACGTCATTCATTGAAATCAAGCATTTGACGTCATAAGCATAGCAACGAGGCTTGCTAAATATGGTCACCATATCAATGTCAATAAAAGCCATTTATATATATACATATCTGAGTCCGCCATACTGCACGTTTTCCTAATTTTCTCAAAAATATGTGATATATATATAGCTCTAATTTTCATGTCATGATGTATCCTGGGGAATGTACACAATATAAAAGGACCTAAAGGAATGTGTTCACTATAATAATATGATTATATGATACAAATAACTGGAAGATTACACACATATATAGGAAGTAGACTGTGCAACAAACAGCGATGAATATGGACTTGAATAAATATTATTTGAAATTATTCATGATCAGTAGAATTTGGACTGGAGTGTTTTGTATACTGAGTGCTAAGGAAAAATAGAACTCGGATGTATTTTATTTTTGACAGTAAGACGGCAAATTTTATTTCCTTTTTTTTTTTACATTAATTAATTACCTAAGCATTCACAATTTAATATTTCAATAATATTATAGAAGATGTCAGCATAATGTATTCACTAAACAAAATATGTATATAGAAACAAAAGGCATATTAATGGTATCATTAATTTGTTGTTAAACATTGCAGTACTTAGTAGCATAACTATTGGAACATTAAACTTTAGTTTTTTTAGTAGTTGAATAATTTATCTTATTTTGAAAGTAACAGAACATGTTTCTTTCCAGGAAGAAATCTAAGACACAAAATAAAATGGCGGAAGGAGGATTTAGTGAAGAGGAACTGTCAGAACATAAACAGATTGTAGAACATGGAAAGTTCAAGAACCCGTGGGAGACTTGGAAAGACCCTTCTACAAAAAATGCCTTAAAATGGTCACTCACAGAACCAAACAACACAAATCTGCCTCAATCAAAAGTAGGTATATGACTCATGATTGTTTGGAATGAAAGACTCGTATCAATTTTGGTATCCATTACATGAGCTTCCATGCAATGTACCATTAACCAAAGAACTTTTAGAAGTTTTGCCTTAAACTTGCTCATATATTCTTCTTGATCATACCATCAGTCTTTTTTGTTAGTTTTGCTCACTGCTCATCTAAGTCACACAGCTAAACTTAATGAGGATTGGTCAAGTGGGCTAATAATGTAGGGATATTTGTTTAAATGACATAGTAGCTCTGCAGCTCAGTCTGTGCTATGAGAGCTGTTTGCATCTTCTACCAGGTGGCATTGGGTGTGTGTACTGTGGTGGCCTCTGGTGTTTTTTGTTTGTAGCAGATACCTATGGCTTTCCACTTCTGTCAGATGGTAGAAGTCTGTGTAATATACAACGATAAAAAGAAAAACATTGTTGGGTAACTTGGGTTCATGTGATGTCTTCAAGAAAATACCTCATTTGTGACCTTCTGTACAAATTTCCAGTGCATGCATGGCCTACTAGATGGTCCACTTTACATATTAATGGCATTTTGAAGTACTAATTAATTGCATTTTGAAGTACAGCTGCAATAAAACCAAAAATAATACAAATAATCATGTAATTTGCATTTGTATTTCTAGGAGGAACTAGATGAAAAACTCCCTGTAGAGAAGTGGGACAAAGAAAAGATATCAAAACATCCGAAAGAAGGGACAATGAGGGTGGCGTGGATTGGACATGCCACAGTTTTGGTTCAGATGGAGGGTTTTACTTTTCTTACCGATCCTGTGTTTTCAAAACGATGTTCTCCAGTTCAACTAGTCGGAACTACTAGATTTCGAGGGCCACCGTGCACCGTGGCTGACCTTCCTGAAATTGATGCGGTCTTCATCAGTCATAATCACTATGACCATTTAGATTACTGCTCAGTTGTTGATCTTAACAAACGTTTTGGGGCTAAGCTTCGCTGGTTTGTGCCTCAAAGACTGGGTTCCTGGTTCACCTCAACTGGATGTGAAACAGTTCATGAACTCGACTGGTGGCAAGAATATGAAATTGACGGAAAAACTGACTTAAAAGTTGTGTTCACACCAGCGCAGCATTGGAGCACCAGGAACCTAATGGACAAAAATAAAGTGAGTAGTAAAATATACATTCTAATCTGTGTTTTTCTTTTTTACTTCCGTATCCATTTTGCAGAAGTGTTAGATACCTAGTGGCAGTATACTACAGTTGTATAAGATATATGATATATAAAATATATAAGATATATATAAGATATATGTAAGATATATAATATATATAAAAGATATATATGATATATGATATAAGATATACAATGTATACGATTTTTTCTTTATAAAAGATATATTATAATGTAATAAAAATAAAAGATAAGACGTTAACGGATCTATAGTCCTATAAATGTATAGTTCAATTATTTTATTATTTTCTCAACCAGCCTCTAAAATGCAAAGGTTCCACAACTAGTTAAGTAGCACAGTTCAACTTTATGGAGTCAAATGCCTTTCTAATATTATTACTGATGTTCCTGAAAGTGTTGGATTTATGGTTTTGAGTTTTTATAGATTGGTTTTATTCAGGTTGATTCACTTAATTATAAGTTGTGTAATATGTCCCCCCCCCCCTTCAATTTTGTATGACGTGGACCTGCCATCTGTATAATTTGTTTGGATTGTTACTTTAAATTAGTCCTTATACCATTTGCATCTCAAAACTTCCCATTCCTATTGCACTAAGCATGTCATCATCAGGGGAGCCACACCACTCAAAGAATGTAGCATTTTGTAGCAATTCTATGATTGGAATGATTCCATCTCTGCTTCATGTGACAGTATTTCCTGCTCTCAATTTTATTCCATTCGATTCTGTTGTACATAAATTGTTATTTACAGCAGTTTTAACTGTTCATGTGATGAATATTGGAGTTCATTTCGTTCATGTGTAATAGTACCCTCCAATTCTGCGGAGTCAACTTGGAGCACCGAAAATATTAGGTTGAGATCGAATAATAAAGACATTGATTAAGTAAGACAGGATATTTTTCCAAGCAAATTTGTTAAAACAGTACAACAGACAGCTATACAGAATGAAAGAAATACATCTTTAGAAAGAAGATGAAGAAATCAAATTAAGCATCATTTTAATAGCACGATTCACATCTAGTCTCATGTCATCTCATGTATTGCCAGAGGGATGTACATGCAACTTTCTCATAGTAGTTAATGCATGGAAGGAAAATCAATCAATCAAATAATCAATCAACCAATCAATCAGGACAAATCAATAGTACTTTAAAAAAAACCTAAACCATGTAATTGTCTTACCAAGAAATTTATAATTTAAAATTTCTTGTACATTATTATATTTATTACATATTAGGCCTATGCAATATATATGTTCAACTTCAAATCACTTGCAATCAACACCAAATTATTCGGAACTACTTACTGAATGTTTACTACAGTACTCAATTTTGACAAAACGTTTTTGCTGTATTTATTTATTTAACTTAAATGTGACAAACCATGATTACAGGGGCATCGATTTCTTTTGACGGGTGGGGGGAATGCAGGCCTATGTACTTCAGTCTGTCGCACTTGTCAAGTCAAGAGATAAAACAATGCTGTACATTGATGCCAAACTATTTTTAGATGCACTTAATTTTACTGGTATGTGATATGAAGTGTAAAACTACCTAATACAAATATTCCAAAGTAAAGTGTGCAGAAAAAAGTATTTTCATTGTGGATTTCAGGGGGTGGGGATGATTGCATTGATAATCCCCCCCCCCCTTCCCAGAAAGTGGGGGGGGGGGGGGTATATATCCCCCACATCCCCCCGTATCGACGCCCCTGCATGATTAAAATAATAAATTTGTCCAAAACTCCGTCATTTTCTATCTATAGTAATATTGTCTTCTTAGTGTGTTATTAGTGTGACTTTAAGCCTACAATTATTACCTATAATCATTTGATAATGAGCGGCCATAATTTGTTGGCCGGTATATTTCCTGAGCACATCAAAATTGGAGGGTTTGGTGCATGCTTTATGCTGATTAATATTTTCTTCCATTTTTGTCTCTTTGTGGGGTATTTATGACATAGCGAGCGATGGCAAAGATAATGGCTTTTGTAATGTCTTGTTTACATGATGAGAGGCAGGTCTTCTGTTTGATCTCATGATCTGGTATTGTCATCCCATTCTAACTTCTGAACTGCGTGCTTCGCAATTCTCTGTCATCTCTCATACTGCAATTGATGGGGCTTGATACAACCACCCTGTCAGCAAAATTGACAATCAAGTGATTTTACCCAAACAAGGGTCTCATTCTCTTTTCAAAGAAGTATATCTTGTGGTGGGCTGAATTTCTGTAAGTTTAGAACTTTGGATGCCCCGTGCTTCTACATTGTTCTATGCTGTGGGGCCATCCTTAATGCAATTCTATGATTTTCTATCATGTTGAAGAGAGTTTCGCATAGACAGATGAATCACTGATACTTTAATTTCTGCAGAACCATTAATACCTGCTTATGTTTAGCTGACTTGCGATCTTAATATTGAATCTGATTAAGGTCCGATTTGTGCAGCCCCTTTGTTTAATCTCTTTTTAATTTGTGTAGTTTTTCTTTTCTTCCTTAATGAATCAAAAGGCCTAATCCAGCCTGAGAAGTCTAAATCCAGGCCTTGCTTTAAGACTTACAATGACATTTCCAGATAACAAGACAGGGGCAGGCTTTAAAAAAAAGTCATATAATGATTTCTAGTTTTTCAAGTAAAACTAGATATTCTTTGGTTTTCAATGTTGTTTTAATGACTTGACATTAAAATTGAGTGCAAATATTCTCAAAGCATTAGCTATTATATTAGTAATAGCCAAAATTAGATAACTTCTCTATTTCTGCTGTGGGTAGCAGGCAATTAGTTGTTATTGTTGCAACGTTGAATTTCTTAATTGGCTCATAACCTTTCGGCACACAAATTACATTGTCAGTTTATTTTATTTTCATTTCACTTTTATTATTGGCACGCAGTGCCAATACTTACGTTGCTTGTAGGAGGCGTTTTCACGTAATGCGTCCGGTTTGCCATTTTGCGAGCGGCAAATTCGAACTTACATGTTAATCCAATGGGGCCAGTTCGGCGGAAGGCTCAAGCGTGTATAAAGCACATATGCACTCAAAGTACGGACCTGTCGGCATTACCAAACGGTTGTGTAGAGCTTCATAGTCTTCAGCACTGATTCCTGGGCTTATCTATCCAGTATATTTCTCAAAATCTTCATTTTGTGTGCATGCTGGCCGCTCGTTCATCTTCGGGTATCTCCGCCAAAGCCACCACTAAAGGCCAGGTGTCGCCACTGTGTTATGCTGAAGTATACAGTGTCGCCCTCTCGTGTTTGAATGTTATGGTGACAGGTGAATTCGGCGCATATCAATTTCGGCGCCGCCGAAACACTAGAATCGACTGGTGGAGTTTAGTGAATTCGGCTTTTGGTGAATTCGATGCGTAAATTTGGTGAATTCGGCGCATACTTTCATGTGGAATAACTCTATGTAGACAATGAAGTGCATGTTGACTCAGCAAAACTTTGGTGAAATGATAAAGTGTAATAGATTGGAATAGTTCTTCATGAAGAAATAAAATTATTTTACATCACAATAAAACTTTCAAATATTTTATGGCCCATTACTTGCTGAATTGTAGGATGACAAGCAATTGTGAAAGAAAAAAAAAAATATATATAATTAAAGTTTGTTACTTTCTGATTAATAAGCTGATCATTTTCAATAATAAAAGTTAATCGTATTTCACAAATTCTCTTTTTTCTCTTTATGAAAATTGTCATATACATATATATGACCTTTTTTTATGGTGGGCTATAAATGGGCGGACATAATAAGCCTATATATCTATGGTGCCGAATTTACCATTCGCCAAATTCACTTAGCCGAGTTCACTATTTTTTGCGCCCGAATTCACCGTTCTAGATGCGCCGAATGCGCATTTGCGCCGAATTCACTCGAATTCGAATCTTATCATGATTGCTATCGAATTGCGCTCAGCTTGTTCGTCGCACAGAAATTTGGTACACACAGATGGCAACTAAAAGTGCTACATTTTAAGGCCCAGTTCCAGTTAGCTCCAATATTTACTCTACAAACGTCGTCGGCATTGCATCATACACACCTGCATAATTTGGCGAGCATAGTCACACTTTAGAGTGTAGAGATCAACGTGCATGACTTCACCCACGAAAATGAGAGGAGGCCAAATACTATCTACTACAGTAGTTTAAACGAAAAACTTAGATCATTCTGTTCCGCTCTATGCACCATTTGCGCATTTCCATGCGCTCTAATTTAATGTATACTTTGAGAAATTTGATCAACTTTTCATGAAGTTATGCGCTCCGTTCGTCGTGGTCAGCGAACGATCGCCTTGATAAGGTCAACTGTCAAATGGTACCTACGGCAAATTTTGCAGTTTCGCGAGCAAATGGATACCGTTTCTCTTCAGAAATGACTTCTATGACGTTCTGCCTTTTATTTAATGTATAACTGCGTGCCAATTTGCACATTTCTATGTGCTCTAGTTTTTACTTGCGGTTAAACTAACGACAAGTTTCATGCCTGCACCTAGTTTTATCAAAATCAGTGTGAAATTTGACCTGATTGATTGGTGGGGGGGGGGGGGGGCAACCTCTTGGAAACCATAATGATTATGAGCTATTATGGTGGAAAGTGTGTGAAAAACCAAGTTAATGCATTAATGCATTCTGCTATTTTTTTTAAACCAACATCGTACTGATTACTAGCTCACTTTTACACTATGCAAATGGATGACATTATATCTTATCACGTATTTATGATGAACGTGTTGCAATGGACGTGGACCCCATTAATAAGATAACTATTCATTAATTCATGGAGAAAGGAAAAGTAAAAAAAAAAAAGAGCCATTCATTAAGAGTTTGGAGTGAAGATGACAAAGCTTCTGCTTTTGGCAGACCATTAGTGTTTCTTTTTGTCGACAGGGCAAGGTCAGACTCCTAGTCAAAACTCATGATTGTGGATTGCAGAAGAAGTCTGCTTCTGACAGGCAATTCGAGGCACTCAAAGAACCCACGAATGGCGGATTGCATAACTCACTCTCAACTGCTCCTCAACTCTTTGTCTCTTTCTTCTTTCCTTTTGTTTGTGAAAAATGCAAAGAGCCACTTGACAGGAGTGCTCACAGTTGCTGTGCATTTAAACTTTAAAGGTGTGTTAAACTCAGCAAGTGGTCTTGTCTCTCTTGAGCTTAATTTGCATCATCTGAAGAATGGGTTATTTCAAAACAACCTATAGCTCTATTTAGACATTAGATAAGATGTGAAGCCTGTTATAGCTGCATGCAATGAAGTGCGGTCCAGTTCACTTTGCAAGTGTGCAGTTATTTCCATAAAATATGGTCGACTCTAGACAGCTGTAGCGACCTATTGCTGGCTGTAGCTATAACTGGCTAAAGTTTATACACCTTGGTTAATGTAAGAAATGTATATTATATATCATAAATATGCATGTACAATCGACATGCAACAAAAGATTACAAATATACATAACTCTCAACTTACGCACCGAATGGTGCCGTATGTACTTTTAGATCTGGCTTTGAGGAGCCAGCTATAGTCAGACAGTTCCGTTTGGTGGCAGGTAGCATCGTATGGCAGAAGTTGTCTAGTTTTGTCTATGTTTAATTTGACAGAGTTTTTAATGAAACTGACTGTACTTGCAACTCACCTCGTCTTCAACTCTTGGTCACCCATGTGCAGATGCTGTTTTGTTCAAGGCCAAATGCGATCATTGGTCTGTTCTGATTGTTTGCAAACAAAGTAGTTTACTTTCTTGTCCTTAAATTGACTTTAAAAATCACTCCAGCAAGTAAGGTAAACTTTGATGTCACCAGATGTTTGAACTGAATTTGGCAGCACTTCATTACAATTGGCAGTAATGACAACATAAGTCTAAGCAGCTAAGTAGAATCAAAATAGACTGTATACACTGTGTGCTGTCACCCAACAGCCCATAGACCTAATTATGGACATTCTTTCCAAGTTTACCTAGATAAACGAAATCATTGGTTAAACTATGTAGCTGATAGGCTGAGTATAGACTTAAAGAGATTTTATCTTAAAAATACAAAAGAAATGGATTCGTATTTTTTCAGGTAATTTTTCTGAATTGCCTGCTAGTCAGAACAAGAATTGTGTAAACTCAGCACGTGAACATCTAATTATTCTGTAATTTCATTATTAGACCTTAAGTACCATAAGCCAGCATATATATAGACTATAAGAGAAATTGACTAATTTACTTTAGATGAGTAAACGGACAAAAACTTCACATAATGACGACACACAGTGTATATGGCAATCACGGAAAAGTTGATGTTTGGCAATATAATGTTTTAGTGAGAAGATGCTAAATTCACGAGTTACATTCTCAGCTCATAAATAGCAGCGGGCGGTTTTTTTTTGGGGGGGGGGGGGAATAAAGAATTGGTGGACTGAAATTTGTGTTTCCGGATTACTTGGCATAGTTGGAGTGTCTTCCGCTCATTTCGAAGGACACGACAGCGAGCGGAGGCATTTTTGTGTCTGAAGCATCTTAATATGCTTTTAATTAAAATCCGCCCTGAGAAATAATCCTGGCAAAGTAAATGAGCAATTCGAGACACTTTAGCAGTAAACCAAGAGCTCGCGAATGAAGCGACAAGAAAAAGGTCTCCGAGGAGAGCGGTAATAGGGAAAGCGGAGAGATTTACTGATTGGCTGCAGAAGACAAGTGTTTTTGGTGACACTGATGGTGCTGCCAATGACACTCAAGTGCCATCTGGCGGATGTCTGTTGCCCTGGTGACCAGGTAGATCACCCCTAATGCGGAAGTAGATCACCCCACCCCAGTCATCTCACCCTCGTAACCATAACACCCTTCAAAAGCTCACATCCCAACTCACACCCTGCCCCTCATTTGAATAATTTCACCTTTACCGTTTTGTTCCTCAAGGTCAGAAGGTCAAAGAGCTGGTGGCCTCGGTTGCTGTACAAGTTGTCTGCAAGTTTGAAAGATGGGTTCTCTGGCCTGGCTTGGTTTGCACTGAGACTGCTGCTGAAACAAGTAGAAGAAGATAGAGTGGCGAAGTGTTAGGCCACCACTCCTTACTTACAGTGGTCAAATACATCTTGTATTTTGTCAGACTGAAACAAACACCTTTGGTTAACATTTTTTAAATATCTGACCAGACTGACCTACTGGTCAGCACCTTGACCTAATGGTGAAGAATCCAGGATCGAATTGATTTCTCCAGTATATGCTTTTTCTGCACTCAAATTTCTCATTACTCTCAGGAGAGTCTTTCTGAAAAATATAGGTGTTGTTTCAACTTATAAATTAGTATTTTCACTCTTTACCATGCAAGGTATGTTCAATTTCATGCAGCTGTTTAATATTTAAAGGTGTATCGAAAGTGCTAAAACTCCCAATTTGGCATTTTTAATTAGGATAAACTGCTTTCCAAATGTGTTTGGCCAACAACTGGGACCTGATATAATTGTTTTATGTTACTGTGCGAGCTTTTTTATAGTTGTGAGATGCATTCTCAAATGATAGGAACCAGTATTACCTTTGGCACATGTTTTTCTTTGAACTACCTGTGGCATTGTGTAACTGCATTGTTATACTCAGTTACATTGCTCCACCCATGGGCTATTTCTGGAGAAAACACACGCCTGTGACCTTGGTTACCTTCATCAAATTGATGTGAAATCAATGTTTATCACCCTCATAAGCACTCTAAGGCTTCTTATGATTATTATATATATTCAATCATACATGGCCAATTGTGCCACGTGCGTTTTCCATGGTTTTTGCCTCATTATAATTATCTAAAAACTATGCGTTTTCCATGCCTTTATCCTGCTCATGGAAAACTCACTTGGCACATTTGGCCATGTATATTGGTCTGTCTTTAAAGTAACTGTCTAGCTCTCTTTTTGACAAGCATAAGTTATCACTAAACCTTGTTGAAATGGCATGTATGTTGCCAGTTGTTGGACACATTGTCCATACTGTAGTCGGCAGCCTCTTGCAGGAAAACGTTAATACAATGTACCTGTCTTCCTTTGTTGATATCGGTTTGTATCTATAGGTTATTGATCAATAGCAATCGGGTCATTTCATGCCAAATCACCTGGCCCTCCCCCGGGTCAAAATCTCAGATTTTCGTGAATATTTTTTTTCTAGGTACCTATGTATGAATGACCACAAGCACAATTTTATGACCAAAATTGTATGATTTATCTCTCAATAGTTTTAGATATGAACTTTTAAAAAGCAGGAGTTTTGCTCCTATTTTGAAGATGCAGAGAACAAGGCAATTTGAAATTAAACTTCAAGTTCAAAAGTTCTCTTAAATCTCACAAGCAAAAATCAGCTGCACATGAGGAGGTCAGCACGTTAGCCACTTGGACACTAAAGTTTAGCATCAGACATGGCCAAATGTGCCATGTGTGTTTTCCATGAGAAGGATAAACGCATGGAAAATGCATGGATTTTAGGTAATTATAATGAGGCAAAAACCATGTGTTTTCCATGCGTTTATCCAAGCTTTTAGCCTTTTAAGGAGAGATTGTTCATTTAAATTGTAAACAGGTGGTAAATGGATACAACAAAAACAGTCAGATAAGAATAAATGTTTGGGTTTTCCTTGGAGAAATTAGACCTCTAATTCCTCCAAGGTTTTCCTAAGTTTGAACAAACACGGTGATGACGCACTTGGGTATAGTCCTTTATTATTTCCAATTAAGTGACCTCTTATTTCGTTCCTTTCACTGACTTGCAGAAACATTTCTTATGAATTTTTTTTAAATAGTTTAATGTCCGTAAATAATCTCCACTGGATTGGGCATTGGGACATTGGAAATTTGAGATAATATTCTGATTTCTGCGTAATGGTTTGTGATATAACAAAATTTTAAATAACATGATTATTTATACAATTATGATTTTTTTAAAAAGCAGCAGATACAAACATTAAAATACATTTTAGAGACCTCCACTAAATTGACACGCGTTGAAATGCTTGGTATTTTTTATTGTAACAGAGTCTCAAAATGTTCTGAGATTCCAATGCAAAAAAAAGTTACACTTTAACCTAATGAATTAAATTATTGTCTGAAGTTGGAAAGTTGTCTAGTCCAATGCTGATTGTGTATTACGTAACACATTGGCATGCTTGGCTGACCATGCAGCCAGTATTTAAACTGTGTGTTTCAGGTCAATTTCTCACAGAATTAGGTCTCCTGTAAGCAAGTGTCACATTTAGTAGGGTGGCAGATGCATTGGCACACTTGTTCGCATCAGACAAAAACGCTTAAGCTTAATTAAGTGTAGGCGTGACTGAGGAGTTCTGTTGTGTGGTTACATTTTCAGACGATTTATTCGATTAGTTGAATATGTACTATATGTTACTCTGTCATGCATCAGTAGTAACCAGCAGTGGACATCGCATGCATGTCAGAGAGAGGAAAGAGAGTTGGAGTGTGGTCTTTAATGTGGCAGCTGCAATTATAGCACTCGCCTATTGACAGATAGCATGTTGTGCAAAATGAGAAAAGTCAAGATATGCAGGCAGGAGAACAGACAGCCTTGAAACTCCATGCAACTCCTGATGCCTCTTGGAAGCAGCAGCAGCAGCAGCATCAGCAGCAGATGCATCACCTACCTTTTTTTTCGTCTCCTTTCTTCATCCTTCCTTTTTCTTTTACTGCATCTTTTTTGCAGCATCTGTCAAATCAAAGACGCTACTCTTGCTGTTCTTGCTGTTATTTATCAATCTCTCCCAACGACATCTTGGCCTCTGTTGATGTTTTTCGTTTCGCACAGCACTCTGACTTGCCTCTGTCTTGTCTGTGGCTTGTCTCTGACTTCAGGGGACAAGAAATGATCACTTCTTTCACTCTCCTCAGTAGAGTCCTCCCCTCTTCCACTTTCCTCTCAGACTGCTCTGTCTCTTCTCTTCCTGACTTGAAGTGGCTCCTCGTGATGCAAATCACTCTCAAGATGTATATCACCGTCTGATATATTGACTGCATTATGCTTAAAGACCTCATATGAGTATGAGTGTGATGCATCCTGTGCATATCAACTTGATGTACAACCACCCAAACATCAGGGTTCTTGCATCTTTGGAAGAAACATACTAAGTGTTTCTTCCAACAGGGTATCCACTGGACAGGGAAAATAGGGAAATTAGGAAAAACACAGGGAATTTCGTCATTAAATGTATAATGATATGTAAAATGCTAACAGAATTTTGATCGGAAATGAATAACGTTGGATGGCAGTGTGGATTGTTGTAGATGTTAATTTTCATAGGTTAAAATGGACTCTGTTGATTTAATAATTACACTAAACTTAGTGGTATTTTGGTGGTGATGGTACAGCTCTTGGGTACCAGGAGGCCGTATAATCACCTGGGAAAATATCTAGTGAAGCAGGGAAAAATTTGGGAAAATACAGGGAATTTGTTATCAAAATTGAGTGGATACCCTGTTCTAAGCATACACGTATAGGTTCCTATGGGTTTCTTCAACTTCCTTGTGGTTTATTTGCCTTTGAATCTCACTGCTCATAGACTTTAAGTATTGATAAACTGAAAATATTTTTGACTACCCTTAGCCATTTATCATCGTCTATAATGACTACCATAATTTATCTTTTTTACTGAAGTAGAATTCATAGAATTTATTTTATGAAAAGCTTGGAGCAGCACAAAATGGACAGAAATGTCACCAACAAGTCAAACTTTCTAACCCATAAAAACCCCTCTCAGTACCAACTGACTTCAAATTTCCCATCTTTCCAATAATATGTATATACATTTATTATGGTCACAGAGAAGCAGCGGAAATTACAATGGCATTCCCAGAACTGCGTATTTCAGTCAGAAAGTTGGGCTTTTACTTGTTGCTAACATTTCTGTCCATTTTGTGCTGTTCTGTGCCATTTATGGTAGAAAATATGCCCAAAGAAAAAAATGGGGATACTTATTATGGTTCCCAGTACAAGTTAGTCAGTTTAGTCAAACAAGTTAGTCAGCCTAAGTCAATGACATGTGAAATGGCAAGGTTTTGACTTAGAAGTTAGTCATAATGACTAATTGCATTCATGTATGGTACCATAATGACTAATTGCATTCATGTATGGTACTGACTATCACTGACTAACACAGAAAAAAGTCAATCAAAACGTCTATAAAAAAAAGTTTGTCAGAACGTCAATAGCAGTCAGTGAAATCGTCTACAAAGTTAGCTGTTTTGACTAACATGCTGCTCAAGCAGATTTAATGTGTACTCAAAGCTGCACCCAACGGTAATAAAACAGGTTGGTCCAAAAAGGTGATACGAATTGCAATTTTAAGTTGTAAATTAGGTTGTCTGGTGGTGTGATTAACAGTATTATTTTAGTGTTGCAAACTTGTACGAAAAAAAAGACCATTTAACCATATTGCAAGAGCATGGCCAAATTTGCCACGTGCGTATTCACCACATCATAATTCAGCAAAAACCATGCGTTTTCCATGCGTTTATCCTTCTCATGGAAAACGCACGTGGCACATTTGGCCATGATCTAAGTGCAGGACTGAGCAACAAACACAACTGGTAACGCACTGAGATACTTTACACGACAAAAATAATGGCATAACTCCTGCACTTGAATTGAAGGAAAACATACAAACCGAATCGATAGGAAATTATACTCGTGTTGTCAGCCATAATGTCATTATTTTGGGATAACAGAGAGAGAGAGATACCATTAAGTTCATGCACGAGATAGTGTCTCCTTGAACCGTTGTTATATGTATGCCTGGTTGTCAGCGAACTGTGTTTTTGCCTTGTCACTTTTGCCAGCAGCACTTTCTTTTTCTTTCTAGCTGCCACGATACCAATGCATTCATCTCCCACAGCTTGTTTGTCACATTGTCATTAATTCGCAATCCTGTTATTTGTACAATAACATGACATACGATCTGCCTAATAACTGGGATCAGGTGACAAAGGCTCTCCCTTCATCCCCCATGATTGCTGCTCAACTGAGCTGTGGGTTAAGGGGGTTTCACACATAGCCGGATCAGACGCAGGAGCGTCCCGGAATGAAATTTCGTCAAGTCCGGGGCGGTCCGGGCGAAAAAGTTAGAAATGTAAACAAAAACAAATAATTGGGCGGTGTGGACACGAAGGCAAGACGGAGACAACAAGGAGCAACACGGTCATGACACGGATGTGTACGGGTGCTACAAGGATATGTACGGAGGAGCACGGTTAAACAAGGCATGAGCCACGGTTGTAGCCGGAGGTAACACGACTGTGCCGGAGTGAACCGGATGTTACACGGGGCCTTCACGGATATACCCGATCGTTACACGACCTTACTACGATATCACTACGGAGTTAAGCGGTTTTCACCCGGATCGCTCTGAAATTGGTATTTAAACTGGCTGCGTTCCACTGTCCATCATTCCACTTCGGACTACCATACTGCAAAGGTGTTGCTGCTACTACAGAAAAAATTGGATATGTCTTTATCACACTACGACAGGGTGGAATTGGATTTAAAGTGCATGGACATGCAAGTCCAGCTATTGACTGCTGCTAATGATATAATTCTGCAAGAAGAACACAAACTGCAAGATGATGCAGTGAGGGCCACAACATCAACTGATGAAGATGACCTATTAGAAAATGCTCCTGCTGCACCAAGACGAAGAAGAAGAAGGCAAATGTGGGTGCGACCTTGGCTGCTAAGAAGACCTCTTTATGGGCAGTATGAAAAACTGATGGCTGAATTGACTGCAGAAGATGTGGGTGGCTTCAAGAATTTCATGAGGATGGAGCCTGACTTATTCCATGAAGTTCTTGCCAGAGTGGGACCTAGGATTACAAAGCAGGATACCTTTTGGAGGAGGGCCCTTGAACCTGGATTGAAACTGGCTATTACCTTGCGCTACCTGGGTACGGGCAACAGCTACAAGTCTCTGCAGTATGGATTTAGGGTAGCCTTCAATACCATTTCTATCCTGGTCATCGAAGTCTGCCAGGCCATCATAGACGAGTACTCAGCAGAAGTCATGCAGTGTCCTGTAACTCCAGAAGCCTGGAAAGCAGTTGCCAATGGATTCTACAACAGATGGAACTTCCCCCACTGTGTCGGCGCCATTGATGGGAAGCACGTTGCCATCAGATGTCCTGCCAAGTCTGGATCCCTGTTCTACAACTACAAGGGATTTTTCTCTATTGTCCTACTGGCTGTAGTTGATGCTGAATACAAGTTCCTCTACGTTGACATTGGTGCCAGTGGATCAGGCTCAGATGCTGGAGTGTTTAGCCAGACAGAATTGAAGGAAGCGCTAGAAAGTGGGAACATTGGATTACCTGAACCAGATAACCTGCCTAATGATGACCAACCAGTGCCTTACTTCATAGTTGGGGATGATGCCTTTGGACTGCAGACTTGGATGATGAAGCCTCTGCCTCACAGGAACATGAGCATGGAAGACAGAATCTTCAACTACAGACTTTCTAGAGCTAGACGGGTGGTAGAGAATGCATTTGGACTTTTGGCTGCCAGGTTCAGGTGTCTCCTCACAACAATGCCTCAAAGTCCTGACAGAGTGTGTACCATAACTCTTGCTTGCTGTGTGTTGCACAACCTACTGAGGGTGAGATATCCAACTGCTCAAGTGAATGCTGTGGACCAGGAAAATGCAGACATCCATGAGATCATCCCAGGTGCATGGAGGGAGAATGCTGTCAATCTACCAGACATGGGACATGTGTTCAGAGGCAACACCAACAGAGCAGCCAAGGAAATGCGGCAATACTTGGTCAGCTACGTGAACTCAGCAGCTGGGAGTGTACCATGGCAGCAAGACAAGATTTGAAAACAACACGAATGATGTAAGTTTCAACATTTAATTAATAGCAAACTTCAGACTTCTGCAGCACACAAGTGCAAAAAATACACATCATTTAATTATTGTCATGTAATACAGTTTACAGTGTTCATTACATTTAACTTCATCGGTATACAGTTCACATGCAAACATAAGTAATAACAGTTCATTGTTCATTTCAATAAAGTTCATTGTTCATTTTCAGCTCAACATTACTCGGTTGTGGTAGTTGGAGGCGTGGGCACCGAAAAGGAGGAGTTATGGTCATCACCACCAACCATTCCCCCCACACTAGTGTTCAACAAGTAGCTGGTGAGCGAAACATCCTGAGGCGTGCTGCAATCCTGTGGTGACATGGAAGGACGACCATGAGAAGGACCTGAAGTCAACCAGGCCTGACTGATAATGGTAGAAGATGGCGCAGGAGGGGGGGTCGGTGCAGGCACAGACGAAGAAGAAGGGGCAGCCGACACGAGAGGCTGGGGCGAAGGGCCGGATGGAGTAGCGAACATCCGGGCAGCAGGGCTGGATGAATGCTGTGCGAACATCTGGGCAGCAGGGCTGGATGAATGCTGTGCGAACATCTGGGCAGCAGGGCTGGATGAATGCTGATGATGAGGGAACATCTGCACAGGAGGACCGGATGAACTGGCTGTAGGAGCAGGGAGGACGAACTGCTGCTGATGCTGCTGAGGGACAGGAGGCAGAAACTGATGATACTGCTGTTGCTGTTGCAGTTGCTGTTGCTGCTGCTGTTGCTGTTGCTGCTGGCGCTTGCGACGATACGCCTGCTTAAACTGCATCAGGCTGTTTAAGGTTTGGGCCTGGTAATCCCACCAAGTCTCGGTGTCCATCTGCATCACCTCGTGGTAGATCATGTCCGTGAAGACCCTCTTGGACAAGCTGCCTGAGTCTGTCGGCTGACTCAACTTGCTGTGCATGTCCCTCTGCAGATGGGTGGCTTTTTCAATCAGCTGGAAATAGGAAAAAACACAACATTAGAGTAAGTCACATGGCAACTGCAATAGCATGTGCATTATTGACAATGTACTGAAAAGACACATCACCATACAGTGAACACTGGAAGTGCCAAGAAACAAAGCTACCACTTTCTACTATGGAAAAGCTACAACTTTAAAATGCAAGATTACAATTACAACTTTAAACTGCAACATTACAATACGATTATCTTGATTATCATGGCAACTGAAGCAGTATACTTACTTGAGTGACAGCTTGTGTAGCAATTCCATCTCCACTAGCTGCAAGGCTGGATGCATCACAGTCATGATGATGACGAGGCTGACGTCTGGACGTCTTCTTGCTTGGAGGAGGGGCCCCCATCTTCCTCGTGCTGCTGCTGCTGTCGCCCTTGTAAGGCCCACCCTTGGACCTGCTTGTATCGGAATCCCTGCCACCATCATCCGAACTATCGACAATGACCTCCTCAGCTTCAGACGTGTCATCCTCAGTGGTAGGTCTGTTGCTGCTGGTTGGAGTTTTGGCTGATAAGCTCTGGGAAAGCTGCCCACCTTTCTTTCTCTTCCCAGCATCAACCCTCTTGATGTGGCGTTCGAGGTAGCCGAAATTCTCCATTATCCAGTTGTCCCGGTCTGTCAGGATTCTAGCTGCCCCACCAGAAGGCTTCTTGGTTGGATCCGTGAGCTTCCCAACTGCAGTGCGCATTGAGTCTATCCAAGTTTTCAGCTGCTGCGCAGTACAATCCAGCTCCTTCGCCTTCTGGTCTAGCATTCGCGATTTTATGTCTATCCGCTTGTATTGAGCAAGCCGCCGGTTATACAAGATCTCCTGGGACCGGTACCAGTCGGCCACATCTTGTTCCTGGTCTTCTGTGAGGTTCAGGGCTTCCTTTTTCTGCCTCTTCGCTCTTGCTGCAGGTGGGGGTGGAGCTGCAGTAGGAGGTACTGCAGGTGCAGCAGGTACAACTGGCCCAGGTAAATCTGGCATGCCTTGTGGACTTTGCGGTCTTGAAGAGGTATTACTGGCTACATCTTCTTCAACAGCAGCAGGTGGTGCAGGTTCCTCTTGGACAACAGTCTTCTTGCCAGGCCTCCCCTTTCGTGTCCTAGGTGGCATGGTGGTTAATTCAAGAAACGGCAGTAGCAGCAGCAGCAATCCAGAAGGTAATATCCAGAAGAAATGGTGGATGATAAATGAATTACTTCGATGATCAACGATGAACGGCGGGCGGTGGAATGATGCTTCTCCAAAGACGGCGGTTGTATATATACTCAGGCATCCGTACTCACTCCGTGTCAGTTTAATTAACTCCGTCTTGACACCCAGTTCACTCCTGTATGTCCGCATTGATCTCGTGTGACACCGTGTACATAACGGAGTTAACCGGGTCAAGCAAATGACATGTAAACCCGCTCTCCCTGTTCACTCCGTTTAGACTCCGTGTTGGTCCTAGTTCACTCGTGTGGAACCGAGTTGCTCCTTGTGCTCTCCGGAGCGTACTTTTCACGCCCGGTTGACGCCGGACTTAGCCGGAGATCACACGAAGTCTTTCGGTGTCAATACGGAGGTCCCCGGAGATCGACGGAGTCTACTGGGAGTCTACACGGATCTACACGGCCCAACACGGATTTCACTATTCCGGGATCTCCGGCATGAAAAATTAAACATGTTTAATTTTTTTGCCGGAGTCCCCCGGAGATACCGGACCATGCCGGACAATGCCGGACACTCCCGGACATGAACAAGATGTCTATACGCCTTTCCCCGGAGTATGCGGGAGTATTACGGAGTTGACCTCCGGGACGCTCCTGCGTCTGATCCGGCTATGTGTGAAACCCCCTTTACTCAGTGCTCCTATGCACATTTCCATCATTGCCATTAGCCTAAGATCCCCCTGCACCCTCCATTTCTTTTGCTTCGACCAATGTTTATGCTCCCTCCCATTATTTCACATCCCGAAGGACGAATGAATGGCAAAGAAAGATGTTGCATTTTATGGACAGCTCACTGTCCTGTGGTGTGAGAACATTGTAAATCTCTATGTTGAAATGCATGCACAGTTTGCAGTGCCACTTTGCACACTTGAGTCACTCAGTCAAGCCGCTAGTGCTTACCAACCGATGGTCCAGGCCAAAGTAGTCTTGTCACCGAGGCGCTTACTAGCACTGTTTAAATATGGTATAATATATGGATGTTTGTGCTCTTGATGTAGCGCTGTTTAGATATATAATATATGGACGGACCAGGATGGTTGTGCTCTTGATGGTCAAATTAGTAAAGTTACCAAAAAGGCAGATTCTAATGTATACAATGTATTTTGCAGAAATGTCTGCTGTAACTTGTAGAAAATGACGTTGATTAGCAACCTCACCTGAAGGTTGTGTGTAAAATGCCTCTCAAATGTCTTGCATCACCCTGATTTCTACTTCACTAAAGCTGGACATGTCATGTATGCCTACTGTTTTTTTTTTAACACTTACTATTTACTTTCTTATATATACGTACTTGCTCACTCACTTACTTATTTACTTACTTACTTACTCCCTTACTTATTGATAACTTTTCTCTTACTATTTACTTATATACTTACTTGCTCACTTACTTACTTACTCACTTACTTATTTACTTACTTACTTAGTCCCTTACTTATTGATAACGTTTCTCTTCGTTCTTTCCAGACGCTTTGGGGCAGTTGGTGCGTCATAGGGAAGCACCAGAGATTCTACTTTGCTGGAGACACGGGTTACTGTACAGTGTTCAAAGTGATAGGACGGAAATATGGACCTTTTGACCTGGCAGCAATTCCCATTGGAGCCTATGAACCACGGTCAGTAATAAGATATATTACAAGTCATATTTACCTACTTCTGACATATATTTGTTAGTGAAGTTTAATATCTTTGTAGTGTCTACCACATTGTATTAGGATACACATGAGTATGGTTCTATTTCTTTAAAATAAAGAATTTCTTTTTTCTTACAAAAATGAAGAGGTATACTTTACATATGTTTTGTAAGGATGTGTTGTGTTACTATAAATCGACTAATGTGTTACTTTAAATCGACACACTAATTAGTCTGCCTGCCCAGATGAGATATTTTACTTTCTGCACTCTTCGTCTTGTTCAGTTTGTCATTTATGATATTTGACCTTGCGTTGACCTTGACTTTTCAGCTGGTTCATGAAATGCCAACACGTGGACCCTGAAGAGGCTGTGGAGATCCACAAGGACATCAGGGCCAAGAAGTCTGTGGGAGTTCACTGGGGCACCTTTGCCTTGGCCAACGAGGTAAACTTGCACTGCGCATTTATAGTTCCAGTTTATGTTCAAATTATGATGAATATCCATTAGAAAGGCCATTTAGTGTATTCTGTCATGGTTACTGGGGAAGAGTCATACAGGATCATTTTGGTTTTTCCAGCACCCATCTTGAGTCAGTGCAGTGAGTGAATCATTGCAGATGTTTCATATCATCCTGTGTCCCTAGGGGAGATGCCCACCCCAGTCTTTATGTTCAATGATTTGCCCATACTCCAAATGCTAAGGTTAAAGCATTAGTGCAAATGCTATGAAAAGCTATGAAACATGCCATATAAAAAGATTTGATTATCCCCACAATAAGGCAGTGAGGAATGGCCAACCTTAATCCAGTGTGATTATTCTGCGATATCTCTTTTGTCCTCGGTGACTTGCCATAATTTATTCCTTGGAGGGTGGTAGCAGAAAAAGGCAGAATGGCATGAAATATTGCACAAAGAATCATGTGTGCTGGGGCCTAATTAATGTTCCAGATAAGGACAACACACTGCCAAAGGACCCACAGTTTATTTTAGCACTGCCTGAGATGTCAGTAGCCAGTTGCTTGCTGTGGTTTCTTTATTGCTGACAGGTTTAATGCTCTTTATTAGGTTGTTGCTTCTTAACTTGGAGGTCATGCTTGCAGGCTACTTTGTCAGTTTGCTTCATTGAGGATGGAGTCATCTCCTCGTGAAATTTAAATCGTAGATAGGACCATCTTCTGAGGGAACATCATTCCCTTCTCCTGCTACAAGTTGAAATTACCAATTTGTCAATTTGCAAGAATGCCGAGCAGATCTCAAGGGCAAATGGCTGCCTGGCTGGCTGGAAAAATGCTGGCTTGAAATGCCTCTGGAAATGTTTGTCATTTTTGTGGCTGTGAAAATTTGCCAGAAAGCAAAGCCTTACTTTAATTTACATCACGAAACGTCAGCGTGTCAAAGGTTAGGTTGAAGTGCAGCTATATCGAATCTTTGCGTGATGGATTCTATGTAAGTTGCAGTCATTGGTTTGTTTCAAATAAAATAAAATTGGAAAGTGTATATACCTCTTGTGAGATGCAACAATGCTCAAATGGCTACAGTGCTACTTATTAGGCTGACAGACTTTAGTACAAGCCAAAACTTCATTTTTAACTAACAACAAACTTCTAAAATTTGATCAACAGGTGGCCAGGGGCAGCTAATGTTCAACTATAGTGGCTTATAAATGGAATTATGGCTCATTGGCTCGTATTTATGCTTACCCACATGACGTATGAGTGAATGTGAGTGGTATATATGACATTGTATTCATGGCAACCTGCCTCCCACTCATGCTTAATCCTGACTGACTTGTTTTCCACTTAGGCACCTGTTGACAGTGTCCGTGTCTGCGGCTAAAGATAGCCGGCCTTGCCTGTCACCACATTTCGTTGACCGATTTATTTTCTGTCACTAGCCTTGCTATAATCATCGAGCAAAATGTCCCCAAGGTTTCCACTGTCTGCCATTTGTCTCACACAAGAACAAGTTGAAGAACCCACCATTTTACGGACTTAACGAGGATTTTCAGCCATCAGGCTAAATAAAGCCCTGGCTCAGTGCCGCTCTAAATTTATTGGTAGGTGGGTGGGTGGAACCAGGTGTTGAAGAAACAGAAAATTGTCAACCATCATTATCTAGTTGATAATAATTGTTTTTAACCAATTGATAATATATGTGCAGAATAAATCTGAAAAGTTGCAATAACAACTAGACTCCACTCTGGAACAGATAGAAATGATTCACCGTAGCGTAGTCATCTTTGTAGACTAGTAGAATTAGATGAGACGTGAGATGGAGAGAGATAAATGAAAATACTATGTGTAATCAACACCGATACCTTTGAATAATGAGGACCGGAATATACAAAAAAGATGAGAAATTAAATATCCGCAGTCGAGTAAAACTAGATATCTGTAACTGTAAGACAGTTACTACTAGTCTTCACCTATTGCAAGGACAGTGAAAACGTGATATTTTAGGGTCAGTTTGAGGGCTGCTTTTTATGCTCTAACCCTAACCGTAACCCTAAGTGTAACCCTAACCCTACAATAGCTATATTAATTGAAAAAACAAAAAAACAGTAATGTGAAAACGTTAAATGGAAAATTTATTTGGAGGAATTCTGGTCATGTGGTACCGTTTTTGGAGACACCCCCATCAGAAAGTTACTATGGGGCTCGTTCTGCGACACTAGTGTAAAAGGGCTGTTATCACAGAGAGTACTGCAGCCTGAGGGCTGAAATTTGGCAGATCAGCTGTTTCAAGATATTTCTTGAAGTGGCTAAGACGGCAATTGTGTCAAGCCAAGCAGCTCTGAGATATGGTGGCTCAAAGTTGAGCAGATCTGTGGGACATAAAAAAAAAAAAAAAAAAAAAAAAGCGATATTTGAGGGTAATTTTGGGAGCTGGTTGTTGCTTGACGTCTGGGCTGGGTTACCTGGGTTACCTGACTACCTACCTACCGAGATAAACCATAGACATCTTCGTTATAGCTGCCTGTAGCTTTTTAAGCAAGTACTGACAGTAATAAACTATACATCAATAGAAAGACCTTTCTATTAGCTTTCGGAATATTCATGTCTCATTTCTGTAAGTTGGTTAGGGCTAGACCTAGAGCGGATTGAAGGTAAACGCGTTATTAAGCACTGACCTTGACCGTTTGACCTTTCTACCTAATTTTTTGCAGGAATTTTCTAATACATGTGTACTGACTGCAAAATGTATTTGGGTCAAATCCAAGCATTCCTTCTTAGAAAACAAAATTACAACTTGAATTTTCAGCTAAATCTTATTGGATTTTTTTAAACTCGGAAATTTCAGGGTCCGGCGATCGTTTAACCGATCAGTCTACAGTGCCTTTTAAAGAGGGGAAAATGAGCTTTCTAAATATCTCTATGCTAATTCTATAGCTCAATTAGAACCGGAGCTAGAGCCCATGGAAGTGCAGACACTGGTTTGGCTCAGCTAGATGACAATGCCAAAGTAGCGACACTAATTCTGCTCTGTGACCTTGACCGGTCGACCTGGAGACCTCATGTTGCTCACATTGTGTGTAGGGTATTAGGGCAACATCATATCCAAAGATCAGCCAAATCCAAACATAAACTGGATTTGGGTAATATACGGTAGTCCCATGTTGAGCTATAGTACTTACCCCATTCGGGAGTAATTACCCCATTTATGTGTGGTAACTATGCTGAGGTATCTGAGATGTCATGGAGATGTGACCTTGAAAAATAGGTCAAGGTCATTTTGGTTCTACAGAATTGTAGTACTACCTACCACCTACCTACCAAATTTCTTCCCGGTACGATCAAAATTTGGTGGCGAAGAATAATAATAATTTTAACAAAAACAATATGATTCACCATAGTGATGGTGAATCATAATTACTAACTTCATGATTATAATGACTGTAACAGGTAACACTATTCTAATGTCTTACATATTCCGTCAATTTTCCAACTTCTTTTTAAATTTATCATAGATACAATAATATGGCTAACATATACAATAAGAAGGGATGGCATGAGAGATGTGAAATGAAATAACTGGAAAACCCAACTTTGCCTGGATAGACTTATACCCAGAAAGCATTCCAAATCGAGCCAGCGTCGTTTCTATATAGGCCACCGTTGGTACAACATCGCACCGACATTGATTCTATTTGGAATGTTATCTGGGATACAGATCTATGGTTCCATCCAATAACAAAAACATGGTAAAATTGATCTAACAGGTGCAGAAACTGAAACACCTTTGTTTTATGTAATCGAATAAGCTCTTGTACCCTGCTGTTATACCTTATTCGAATCACGCAATATACATTAGCAGTTTTTATGTTTCCTTAGTGGAAGCGCAAACAAACCTATAAGGCTGTGTTCTCCTGAAGGTCAAGGGCATGGTTAGCGATCACCAAAATGTGACCGAAATGCTCCAATATGCCATATATGTATATGTTTATACTGTATAGATATTGCAATCATGGGGCATATGCTATAGCGCTCCTGCTATACCTTTTTCTGCTACATTACTCATTCCATATTTCTTGATGTGACCACTAGCCCAGGCTGGTCCTTCAGCCGCTGGAGACACCATTCCCATAAGCTCCATGGATCCTTATTTGTAAGACAGAGCGACCCACCACCAAGATGTCTCTCGGCTTGTCAATAACACTCTTACTCGGATGGAATGGACCATCTTTCTTTTCTGTCTTTCTAGCTTTTTTTCTTTCTCTGTCTGACTTCTTTTTTTTTTCTGCTCCAACTGTGATTTATGAATTTCCGCCAGAGAGAAAACATGTGATGATGTGGGCAGAATGCGAACTGTTTCATTAATTGGAAAAACATCATCACCACAGTAGCAATAAATAAATAGCCTTTTGACTGAGTTTCTTTTTATTAACCGAATGAATCTTGCAAGACCTTGACCTAAGATTGATCCACACTCACAATGCTTCTGATATTTTGTGGTGCCCGGGAAAGATTTTGAACTATACAGTTTCCAACTGTTTTTATTCAGTGGGTATGTCTTAATAAACCTGTTATCATATTGTTCTATTTTCCCCATTTGATTTACCATGTTCCTGGATATTCATACATTAGGGTAAAAATGTACCCAATCGCCTGTGGAAACAATCGTTCTACATGCTATTAATATCTCAGAAGAATTCATTCTCTGATGTAAAAGATATCTAACCTTATTCTTCTACTGACTTAGACTATACACTTGGATGCCAGTAACATCCCTTCAAACCATAAAATGTTATTATTATTGTTTGCAGTTTTATCTGGAGCCACCAAAGAAGTTAGCTGAAGCTATGGAAGCCCAAAATCTTGCACAAGATGACTTTTTTGTGCTGAATCATGGTGGAATTCGAGATATAACAAGTTAGACGCAGGGGTGTACTTTCAAACATCTAGGTCAGCATTTAAACTTGCTTCGATAATCAAACATCGGATTTGCTCTTGTTTTCCGAGATGGATTTTTTAATTGGGTGAAAAAATACGAGTTAACTCTATCAAAAGAACTTTAAATAATATATAATAAAATTGCCAGGAGGCCCCGAAGGACCTCACAAATTCTTGTTTGGGGCACTCTTGAGTGAACATAAGTTACATCACATTAGGGTTATGGATATTGTAAAATGATTGACATTGTTGTTTGGGCATGTACTGCACAATTTTATCTAGTGTGACTGTCAGTCCACTGACTGTGTGTGGAAATCTTTACAAACTCTTATCTTGTATGTTTATATTCACTAGTATGTATCCAACAATGCGTTTTATGAAATTATCATGACATTTATGCAGATTTTTTTATTTTTGAATATGATTTTAATATAAGATTTTTTTCGTGTGTTACTTCTTTCACAATAAATTTCTTTATTTTAGCTATGTTGACTTTTTAACTATTTTCATTGGGAAGATATACTTGTCATCTTAATGGTAAAGAGCAGAACAGGGGTTAGGTTGTTTAATGGTGTAAATTGTGCAATGGTCTTTGGATGATTGTATGGTGAAGTAAGTGTGGAAAGAAATGTTTACAATATTGAGAATGTTTATTGGGTTTAGTGCAGTATAGGGGACCCAAATTTATGCCCATATTTGGCGGCCATTAATAATTAAATTTTATCAAATATTTCACAAGTTTTAAGTTCTAGCACAATTAAAATAACATTTAGTGTAGATAAGCAGGGGTTTGGGGGCAGTAGCCCCCAAGAAAAAGCAAAAATAAACGCTGTCTTTACCGTGAAGATGAAACCGCCGTCATAACTACATTAGTTTGTGACGTCATAATTACATTTCAAGCATTTTACGTCATAGGCCTGGCAATGAGGCTCGTTAAATATGGTCATAAATCTGGGTCCGCTATACTGCACTTTTTCCTGTTTATTTATTTATTTTTGTCTTCAAAGAACCCCACAGTATCATCAGACTATGAATTTCTAGATATTTTACAATGAGAAATGAGTGGGGTGGTTTTATGTGTAACATATTGCCATCCAGATTGTAAACAAAACAGATAATTACCTAATTAACTTTCGTCAAACTTTTACGCATGATATGGAGCTAATCTGGCCATTATTAAGTGTGTCACATACTGCATTGGTTTATAACAATTTCAACACATGCATAAACCTGTCTCTGGAAACTAATTTTGAGCAACTGCCCAGGGAAATAAAACACAACTAGCACCCACTTTTGACCTATGATACAAGGAATACAAATCGGCCGAAATTAGGATATTATACGCTGTTTCTATGTCATTATGCAAGTGTGAAATAAGAACTATTTTGTGCGGTTCGCCGTAAATTTTCGATGTAAAAGTAAGTCACAAATTAATTGCTTTTCATTTTCTGTAGACTGCTCACAGTTGCTTGCAAGTTAATAAGCAGTCTCACACCTCTTCTTGTCTGTCTTGGAGTATTCATTCACCGTGATACCATCCATTATCCCGACAAACTGATTTAAATCATAGATTCAGCAATGATTAACAGTATGCATAATGTGCAAATTTTGATTTAGAAGCATTATCTTAATGATGTGTGCATTTTAATTCAGTGACCCGCTAGTTAATATGATTAAACGGGCTGCATCTTATTGGTGAATTGGTGGATATTGCAGAAAATATGCCTTGTGCTCACATTCTACTTGCAAAAAAGCTGATGGAAGATGGTGGGGGGATTAGCAGATCCCGATTGCATTAGATTACATTAGTAGTTCATTTATCAAATGGGAATGAGCCGACAAGTCTATTGTCTGTCTTGGTATTTACAGAGATTCAGTCCATCGCCCAAGGTACATGATAACTCTGCAGAGTGGATGCTGTTAATTTGAAGAAATGCCTCTAGTAAATAGCATTTAATAACGAGCTGGTTATGTAGAATTAGACGTTTGCCTAAAAGTCATCTGATTACTGAATATTGATATAATAGTAATTATGCAATGGTTTGGTCTAGCTCCTTCAAAAAATGTTGAATGAAGAACTGACTTAGTTCATAATATATGTATCTGACTGGCTACATTAGGTTCAAGCATCTCATCGCTCTGGGTGGAGAGAGGGTATTAACAGGCCATGTGAAACTGGTGGATATTACCTTCTGGTTCACACTTAGTTTTTAAGACCCTTCCTGTCAAGATAGATAGATATAGATATATATAGATATGTGCAGCCCTCTAAGGCAAGTTCTTGCCGCTCTCGAGGGTTCATTGACAAGGTGATTGGGATTGGCCTAAATTAACTTCTTTTGACAGCATGACATCACGTGGAGACGTCATAAATCTCACGTGAAATTGTGAACGCATGGTGTGATAGTCAAGTTATTTAAATTCTTAACCTATTAGGTCTAATGGAAACGACCTGAAATGTAAGCCATTTGCCCGTCATCATCTATCAGTGACCATCCATTCTCACCGAGTTGAAAAGTTTTGAGTTAATCTGAGGCTCTGAAACTAGTTTGTGACAGGTGTTCCAGGATTGGGCAGGTGCTAATTGAACAAGCGCGGACTTGTCCCTGGTCGTCCTTGATACTTCTCTCAGACGCATCCTGAGCTGCTGTTTTCATCAATACGATTCTGTGTGTGTGTGAAAAAATAGCATGGCTGAGAGAAAAGCCAAGGCAGGTCGTTATGAAGGTGTAAATGGTGACCCCCAAGTCTGTTGCTTATAATATTACTGTCAAGGTGTTATATTATTATCTAATTTATCTAGTATTATAATATTATTGTTGTATTAATTTAAGGTGGCCCCTAACACAACCCACTGAGGTCTCCTGGCAAGTTAAACAGTATATAAGTAATAATTTTAAATTTATCATGGCAAAAAAATAACAAAATATCATGCTGTATTCTTGT
Source organism: Alitta virens (assembly GCA_932294295.1). NCBI lineage: Eukaryota > Metazoa > Annelida > Polychaeta > Phyllodocida > Nereididae > Alitta > Alitta virens. The sequence continues at coordinate 6,137,615 of OW028574.1, read as the reverse complement.
TTAATTGATAAAAATAAATAAATTATTTTCAATTCAAACCTGGCGAAGTCGATGTTCAATGAATTGGCAGCGTCCTAATTGTATTCAGTGTCTGTGCTATGGCAAGTATTAGACACCACTCTGGTATATACTCAAGCAGGCACATCATCGCATACAGTGGGTTGCAGAAGTATTCATCCCTCCTGGAGTTTGCATGTAAATATTTCAACTATAATTCTACACAGGAGAAAGATTGCATAAACAAGCATCACAGTTTCATTTCATTTATATTTTTTCAAATATGTAAAGCCACTTTGCACTATAGTTACATAATGTTACATAACCTTTGCATGTGCAAAATCATATTCATCCAGCTTTCTTTTTCTCCGAAGGTCCTTTCCTAGTCATCAGCTGGTTATAGTTCCTGAGAAAAATTGCAATATAAGTGGCATTTTTAAAATTAAAGTGGGCTTACCAAGTGATGTAATTTCGTGAAAATGCTATATTTTCCATTTCTTTTGAAAAAAAATAGTAATATTTGCTTTTCTGTTTGGAAACTTTCACCTTTGGTTGTTCATGGACTGATCATTAGACAACATAATTTTCTAAGTACAAGAACCAAAGCTGGGTTTTTGAAGAATAAGATGCAATTTTGATGCATTTTTTACCAATTCATTGCTTTACTAAAGTCCCTCATATTTCCAGCCAGCCAGCCAGCCAGCCAGCCAGCCAGCCAGCCAGCCGATATTGCATTATATTTTGTATAAAATGTTTTCCTGGGTGAATTTCAGCTAATTCTCCTCTCAGGAACATTACATTGGTAAAATGAACGGTGTATGTGTTGCTTTTTGTTTTTCAAAACATTTATTAGAACATTTTTAAATCACACTGTTTAATTAATCAGCGGTGTTAGGTAACTTTTGGTTTCTTTATTACATGAACATTTACTTTATATAATCATTGATTAACGACAGAGTTGGTTGTGGACCTCAACAGGTAACAAACAAAGACAGGTGAAAATGTCTCGGGCTCCTCCTTGTTCACAATTTAAAAAAACCTGGAAGGAATGAGGTAAAAATGGAGATTGCATTGCGAATCGTTTCTTCCATTGCATTGGCTTGCCTGTCCATTTGAGACGCAAATCCTGATTGGAAGTTAAAGTAGATTAAAAAATGTTATGGCCTTAAGGTGGGTTGGGATGAGGGGAGGCAAGAATGCACGGCTTAATAAGGAAAGCAACATTGCCCTGAAAATTCGGATAATTTGCAATTGCGCCGAGTCTGTGCATTGTGACCAAGAGTATGAAGAGATTCTGCATTCATTTCCCCTAATTGCAAGTTTTCCTTTCGTCGCTCGAGTAGAAATAATTAGGGAGCTTAAGTTTCTTGAAAATCGGCATCTTCATTAAAGCAACACTGATGATACAGCTGCCTGCAATGGAGATGGCTGCTGCCTGCTTCAGTCAACCTCTTAATTAGCAATTACCAAATGATCAGCATGATAGCACTTATCATTTTGCTGAACACTCCTGTTGCTGCTGCTGGGAGTGATGCTACAAATGGGCTGAGAGGATGCATATCATTCTCTGCGTCTCAGCAGCCGCATCTTTTAGCCTCATCACCATCCCATCACCCCTGCCTCAGCAGCAGGAAGTCCATTGAGCCCACTTCACTTGTTTCACACATGCTTTGTTGCGCCCCCCCCCCCCCACTGCGCCCCCCCCCCCCCCACTCCAACCCCTTTTTGTATGTTTTTCTTTGAACATGTCCCTCATTTGCGACCGAGGTTTCGCAGAATGAGGTAGTGGCCTATATAGTGGTTATTAGGGAATTAGCCTATGTACAGTTAGTTCCATAAATACGGTTGACTCTAGAAAGCTATTTCTGGCTGTAGCTATAACTTGCTAAGGCCAGCCACGTCTGTCTACTCCTAGCTTATGTTAGAATTTTATATAATATATCATAAATATGTGTTTTACATAAAAAATTACAAATATAGCATATGCGTAACCCTCAACTTAAATATATGCACCAGATGATGCTGCATGTACTTTCAGATCCGGCTTTGAGAAGCCAGCTATAGATGGTTCCGTAAGTGGCAGGTACGTAGTATCATCTTATAGCAGGAGTTATCTAGCTTTGTCTAGGTTTAATTTGACAGTCCGTTTTTAGTTGTCTTTACTTGTCTAGTTAATGGAACTAACTGTACTTATTATACGAGCTAATTCACCATCAATTTAAAGATTAGGTTCTTAACAAGTACCGTGACTGGTAATCGGACTCGACATTCGAGACAGAGTGGTGGGTTACAGACTTATCTTTTGAGGTTATAATAACCACTGGGTCCCAGGTTCGATTCCCGGTCGAGCCTAAGTTGGATAGCTGTTTCATATTTCATCTCATGGCTATGGTCCCTGCCTGTCCTAATTATCCCATCAGGTGCAGGAATACAGGACGTAAAGCCCTATCCTACCAGCATTCATGAGGTTATTTTTAATTTTTTTATTTAACATATTTTATAAGGTTGAATCGCTCAGTAAATGTACTGTTTTCCATTAATGCCCTTAGTTAAAAACAGATAAAACATGTATTCAAAACTAGACAGTATATGTACAGAACAGATATAAAATATACACGTAAAATAGTTCATGATCTAACAGTTCCTTGAAACTCAGTACTGGTTGAATTCAAATGATTGCAGCTTCAGTGTTGAGGCCATCTGCGTATCTCCCCACTCCGTTACCCGGCTTTCCATTCTAGTTGAACAACTAGGGCGGGTGCCTAGCTCAGAGGTAGTGCTCTGGGCTTCCAACCGCTGGGTCCCGGGTTCAATTCCCGATCGAGCCTAAGTTGGATGGCTGTTTCATTCATCATCTCATTGCCATGGTCTCTGCCTTTCCTAATTAGCCCAACTGGTGCAGAAATACAGGACGTAAAGCCCTCATCACACACACACAGCTCAGAGGTAGCGCTCTGGGCTTCCATCTGCTGGGTCCCGGTTTCAATTCCGAGCCTAAGTTGGATGGCTGTTTCATCCATCATCTCATTGCCATGTTCTCTGCCTTTCCTAATTAGCCCAACTGGTGCGATGCAGAAATACAGGACGTAAGGAGAAAATAACTCTCAAGCACTATAAGCACTTTAATTTAATTTCTAATTTCATACGTACGATGTTGCCTGTAGTTTTCTCCTGGTTCAATTCTCTTTGTCCTGTCAGGATTCTGCACTGAACTCAGTAACTGTTCTTGGTTTTTGCAGTTTCAAATTTTAAGAAAGAAACAGGATTGAAAAAAAAGAACTTTCACACTCAATGTGGCAACCTGATCCGCCTTGTCTCAAGGTAAATTTCTAGCTGCACCACGTTTACCTGGGATGCAAAGAGACACTCGAGATAGGCTCTTAATTGTTCCTCGGTAGCTGGGAAGCGTATCTCAACTTCTGCAAACTTTTATGGTGAAGTGCTGGGCATTTGTCATTAAGAACATCATTGAGTTACATGCCATTGTTTCTTGTGTCTCTCAATCAGGATTCTTCCCTGAAGCTTCTTGGAAATGACACCCTGACAAAGCAACCCAACTCCACAAGCACCGGGAGATGCTTGTTTTCTCGGTTGCAGGGTGACGTGCAGATCCTCTGTCTGTCTTTCATATTTCCTTTAACAGGCTTCATAGGGTGTCTCCATTCACAAGCTTAGTTTAACTAAATTATATTCCATTAGGCATATTTACTAATTTGTTTGTTTTGTTACAATGCCTTTATTATGCAGAACGTAAAACAAATTCAGTTTGCACTCAGGAGGGAGTTAACTAACATTATCGTTGGTTATTGCCCACTCAGAACAATAGGAAAACAGTCTAAGTGAAGTATAACAAGATGTTATCAGAATGGCTAAAATTATACGTGGCTACATGTCAAAGAATTGTATGTAATGCTTAACTAAAACAACCCTCCATTGCGTTGTGTTCACTTCGTTTCCAATGTGTTATCTTAATGATTATTCGAATATTTTTGCTCCTACATCATTAATTCACTAAAGCACTGCTCATGCATTAGTCCTTCCGTTTACTCTTCATATCAAATTAAGTAGCTAATAGCCTATATATTGCATTTGAGGTGCAAATTTACATAATCATATAAAAGTAGTGTTATTAGACTAGGCAGAGCTGAGAGGCTCCCAAGATTTAGTCACTGCTGCTTGCCCAACCCCCCCCCCCCCCCCCCTTCCGCATTAGGAGCAGTAGAACAGATACTTCATGGCAGGTATAGATTCTTATATTTCTCGGATGTAAAGCTCCTGCTGAACCCAACTTCGTGGTGGAACGATGGAACGATTATTCATTCCAGAATATATACAGTTTGTTTTGCATCGATTAAGACAGCACTTGAGAGGAGAGTCTTGTCATTAATGGAACTTAGTGCTCTGCCAATTCTGCAATACACAGAGCACGGCAGTAAAAGCATAGAGGCAGATGCTGGGTGGCCCTCCATCAAGACAGCATGCATATAAAGTATTTCATTAGCATTATTCTTAGCAGGCATTAACATGTCCGGAAGCGCTTGCCTAATGTCAGGATGTGATTCATATTCAGACATGAAATCGATTAATTGTGGAAACGCCAATCTGGGCCCACTTAATGGTCACTTTATGGCACACTTGGCATTATTGAGTGCTTCACTATTGAGCCTTTTTTCCGGTCAAATTTGACAAGAATGACAAATAAAGTAACAATTGTGTCAATTTTCCAGAATACTGTGTTGAAGATTAACTCGGTGCATTACTTGGTACACCATCGTAGATTACTCGAAATTTTTCATAAAATTTTGGAAATTTGGGATTTAGGTTCTCATTGTTTTTCTGCTATTAGGGAGTTTTTCTTTGATTTTTTTCATCTCCCACATTTTTAAATTTTTTAAAATTTTATTAGGCTGTGATAGAAAACCAACTTAAAATCAGCTGCCTAACTTAAGCGAGTGCAACACACGAAGTGTCTGAACGATTCCAGTGTGCCAGGTATATAATAGGCGCGGAAAGTATTTCATCCACTTGGCTGTTAATTGTACTGCCATTTCACTACGTACACAAGACTTTTATGAGCCAAGTTGTACTTAAATCTAGGTTGCTACATAAGCAAATTGGCTGGTGACGTCCTACATCTTGATATAATAGCTATAGGCAAAAACAACGTACCGAGCCAACTTAATTAAATAAATTAACTTGTGCCCAGTAAGTCAAATAGCAGTAACTGCAGCAAACACAGTAGTTACTTGAAACTCCGCTGAAGACTTATTTAAACTTTCAAGCTGCTTGCGTGCTCCATCATAAATACCACCCTCCTCCCCTCCACGCTGAATTCTGCCAGACCCTTCACCTTGTTGTGGGTTTGGCCTGAGATAAGAGTATCATGAGTAAAGGAGAACAAAACCATTCGAATATATTTAAGTACCACTTTATTCAGCACGTACACTTCCATAACTATTTGCCTCTAAGTCACTGAAAATAAACAAGAATTACAAACTGTACAACGATATCTCCACTGCTACATCACAGATCTACTGACTGCAGCACATACAAGCTTCTGTGATAAATCGATAATGGCATATGGTATTGTAAAAACAAAAGTAACAATGTTGAGATTATATAAACAATGCGTTATCTGTAGTGTTTCTTTTTACCCTTCAAAATATTCACAACAAATGTTTGTATATATGCAAGATTGGCAATACCTTCAAAGTATACAAAAAGTACCCTTGGCGTCATTGGAAAAAACAATACTGAATTTCTGAGAAGTATCAGATACTTAGCAACATCTAGGATAACACAGATTCATGGAACATAAACATTTCAGGTAATTACAGCACCCAACAAAAGTGAGTACATTCCTTGTCAATATATCGCCAAAATGTTATGTAAGTCCAAATTCGCCTTATCTTGGCTCTTTTCTGTCTTAGATCATGGTATAAGTTAACTTCAGACAAGTTCACCTCAGCTGGCCATACAGTTAGTTTCATTAAAAACGGCCTTTCAAATTGAAACTAGACAAAGCTGTCAAAGCTGGCTACTCAAAACCGGATCTAAAAGTACATATTTATGATATATTAGATACATTTCTTACATTTACCAAGGTTTATATTTACCTGGTGATAGATGTAAGTCGATTATTGGCTACAGAAGTGGACAGAAGCAGCTGGCTTCAGCATGTTTAGACCACAGCCAGGTACAGGTCACTACAGACAGCTAGAGTTGACCGTATTTTATGAAACTAACTGTACACACACAAAAATATTATACCCCTTTTCGTGGAATTTGAAACTATACTCAAGAAGACGTCATGTGAATCCAGGACTCCAATTGGCTAAGAACTTCCCCCGGCCAATGGGAATCCTGGATTCACTTGATGTCCCATGGGGTATAGTTTCATAATAAGTATAATAAGTTATTACTGAACATTTTGAAAAATGTGGATGGGTATGTGCTCACTTTCATTGGATTGTACAAATTCATATTATATCACACGTTCTCAGAATTGCCACACACAAAAATGTCAATTTTGAAATGTATATTGTGTTTTAAACAATATGGACACTTTTGATAAAGTGCTTACAATGGCATGGACACTGCCGAAGCCTTTTTAAGGCCAAGTACATACAACATTTTTACGTATTGTTTTTCGTACACGAACAAACGTACAACGCTAAAAAAACGCTATTTTGTTTCCAAAAGTACTGGAAAATATCAGTATATATATAATGCAGTATGTCACGTTATACATGTTACAAAATGCTTATATCACTGAAAATCACTCTCAAGTGTTTTAAAAAAAAATGTGTAGAATCCTGCGGACAATGTTCGTTGAGATGTGTTTATCACATCTTGAGTATTATGGACAAGACAAGAACAACACGGACAATAATAGTTTGGCGTAATATTACAAATGGCAAGCAGCTGTTAGAAGCAACACAGAAACTGTGTAGACACACAACTTTGTATATTTCTCTGTTCTTCTTGGGATTTATCACCTTAGGAGGCAATGTATCATTGTATCAACTATCTTTTTCACCCACATATCACTTGCACTTCAAAAGGTATTCACAAACTTCAATATTCACATCACACACTGCACCATAAGTCACCATCTACTTTGTACTTCTAATCAGCCACATCAAGCCATGTCAAAAGCCTTCAGAAAATCTATGAATGCAACGAGCACAAGTAAAATATAATCTACACTGTACAGTGTACAACATGCTGTTATTTCATGGGCATAAATACATTTAAAATGTCATCATATGTTGGTCCCAGAGCTGTTTGGCAACTAATGCCTATGTCATGTGAATATAAACACGAGTCAAACATAACATCCTTATCTACCATTACACCATTAGAGACAAAAAATGCTGGGACGAGTTCTACGCAAACACACATTTCATGTAAATCCAGAAACCCTGTGATAATGAGCTTCACCTGCTAACAAAAATCACATCCATCCTTACTTGCCATATTATTCCGAGTTTATGTTTGGATATAATACACCAACTGGGCAAGAGAAGGACAATTACTTAATGTACTGACCGCAACTGTCCTGAGGTGTTATTTTAAGGCGTCTTTCATATTACAGTGATTTCCAAAACCTCTAAATCTGCACATTAAACCGCAATCCTATCCCGAACTTATGCCAATTTGAAAATACCAAAACGTCCCAGGGGGCTCTTCATCATGTTTTACGTATATATCCAAGCTACGAAACAAATGAAAACGTACAGCCAGCTAGCTGTATATTTGTGAACTTCTTATTTTAAATATTAGCTATGTTAAGGCATGGTAAGTTACACTTATGAGAGCACAGTGGTGTCGATCGTCAGTGAGCATTTCTTGCAGACCACCCTTTCATGCCCTCCCCCCCCCCCCTCCAATTCGGCCATTTTCTTGCAATCAATTCATTTTCGGGGGCCATCGCTCATGTCGACAGCTGCAGGAGTGGCTCAGCTCAGATCTGCAGGTGTGTACGATCTTGTGTTATCAAGAAGGGATGAGATGAGGCAGAGATGGATGGCAGGAGGATGCTAATGATCCCCAAAGGTTGTTGCTGCTGCTGCTGCTGCTGCTGGTGTTGGTTGATGCTGATTGCCAATAGTTCTACCCCTCCCACAAGAAGCCTTTTTTTTCTTTTACGAAACCAATGGCAATACTCTGCATTCCAACTTGATAATTGCATACTTTGGTAACTGACATGTATTTTTAAATAATCTGAATATATAAATGTAACGTAAGTAATTAGGTATACCCTATACAAGATTCTTGATGTTATCTACTTTCTAACGAAGTTCACTGTTGTAAACTATCTTGACAATATCTTGCAGGGTTTTTGTGACAGTTTACCTTGTTTCTCTTGAATAATGAATTCTGAACATCACTGACAACTATATTCGAATGATATATTTCATTCGTTGGGAAATATAATCTAAATACCAGCGGTATATATAATAAAGATGAAAACTTTGATCAGGATGCTGTGACTTTAGATGATAACTGCATTCCGCTGAGGGGCCTTGCCTTCAGCTATGTGTGTGCCCTTGGTCCCTCAAAGGCCACAAAAACAGAAACAGAAAGCAGTCAGTGCAGAGTTATGCAGAAGTCAAGAGAATCTTTCATTCAGCAATGAACAAGGAAGAAACCGCTGACAATTCCATGTACATCGTTGCAGTATATTACCATCTATTTACTGACACTGAACGCTCACTGGAAATATACCTACATTTCTAACCCCTTGAAATTATTGGTTCTTTTCACCAAATGTTCTCAGACTGGGTTGAAATGCTGACATTTGGTTGTAACTGCACAAAAAAATATTGCAAGCTTACAGACAGTTGTAGTCAGTGTAATAAGCATACATTGTCAGCACATGGAGATGAGGCAGCTTAGATTCCATCTTTTAATTAGAAGACGCATTGGGACAAGATATAGGATGGCTGTTCCACAAGACCAAACAGGATGAATTGAAATTTGATATTATTATGTGATTTTACTGCTGGCCTACACAACTAGCTTGGACGTGGATGCCTGTCTTCAAAAAAGTTTTTATAAATCACCATGGTGTGCCAAACCGCTGCATGTTCGTATACACCAAACACATCCTTGAAAAAACTACCCATTCCAAGCAACACGAGTTAGTTATCTAGTCTAATGAGGCACACCACCCAAAAATACTACCATGGCATCTACTAGCCATCTAGAACATAGCGAAGGACCAGGACAGAGACAAGAAAAATATGGTTAATGAACAACTATCATAACAAATAAGGCACAGTATATAAAAATGTAGTTACATCAGGCAGATTGAGCATAAAACTACCATATATACAAAGTTGAAGACCGAATTTCACAAACAAAACCCTGTTGGAATGTACACTGTACAAGAAATCTATAGACCAAAAAAACAAAAAAAAACAACAACAACAAAAAAACATTATAAAATATCAGTAATACAGTACGGCTTATCATATGCCTGTCTTTAAAAAGATTTTAAAATCACCATGATGATCATAATTATACGTCATTTCCTATTGCAAATTGTCAGTAAGCCTTTAATACTGTTGTTTGAATTTTGTTAATCTGGATCTCACACAGCTCCTAAACTTCCTTTTTTACACACTCTCTTTGGCAGATCATACATTTGGTCTCATCAGCGTGGTAAGAATACATTTCATATACAACTGTTGCTGTGGCACTTACTGTTCGATCAATGAAGAAATGTTTTTTTGGTTTACTGTATATCAGGCTGTCAAGGATTACAAGCTTACGTTTTGTGAGAATTTCTATCGTTTCCATTGTAATATACATAAATATTTTATGGATTCCATACTTCTTATTTCAATTCTCTTTGTAAACTGGCAATATATATACATATGTATAACAGGCGTGGCATTCTCTGTACTATATGTAATACATCTGATTTTAAAATTAAAAAGTTATGTTTAAAAAATATATGGCCACAAACTATAGTTCAACTAACAGTCAAATGAAGAAACAATGAATAATCAATTTTACAACAACATGAAAGAATGAATAGTACCTAGATAGCATTCCAAATCCTATCAGCGTCGGCGCGATATCAGCGATGTTGAAACGATGTTGTACCAACAGCGGCCGATATAGAAACGACGCAGGCCCGATTTGGAATGCTATCTGGGTATTAAAAATTACACTTGTTCATTCCATGTGTACTTCGTGATGCCCTTATGGATATATATCCATGTGATATTGCACACTGTGTAGGTAACATATCCATGTGATATTGCACACTGTGTAAGTAACATGAACAAATATATAAGAATACGTCGCAGTGGTTGTAATTGGCCTTCACAGAGAATACTCGCACCATGCCAAAATGAAGATCTACATCTTGTAAACATTTTCACGTAGCACTGTCATTACAGCATCATGCCAACATGGTCGTTCTATTATATACTACTGCAAGGCCCTTTGGGCACAATGATTAACATACAAACTTCAACATCACATTTCCCCTGATTGTTCCTAACATATCACGACGGCCCTCAATCACATTGAGTTCCACATGGATTAGGTAAACATGTAGTACGATGCACAGAAATTATATTTGACAGAGGTATATAATGATATAAATGCAAATGTCAATAAATCAAACCTGCATTATGTGTAATAACGTTATTATAGAAAATTAAAGTATTTTGTGTCTCCACAAATAAAGACTGCTTACATTGACTTATCAGACTTTTAACCTCCCAAGGAAGTCTTATGGTGCCTTTAATAAATAAGAAAACCATATCATCACCAACGGAGCAAGAGATGCTTAATCATTTAGACTTATAGAAAACTGAAATTATCTGTTATTTTAATTTAAAAGTTAACTAGTTTGTGTAACCAGGCGTTGAAAGCGAGATTGATGGAGTTTAATAGGCTTATAACAATCTATTGACCTTGCAGGAGACAGACAATTAACATTTCATAAAATGCTATTTACAAGAGTTGAAGCCATTGAAGTGACTCTAGCAACCTGATTAGGCAGACAATTCGAATTAATTTTTAACAACAAAAATGATGATTATCTCCAGCGGTTCCCAACCAGGCGAGTTGGAAGCAGAGTTTCACTGTGAGCCACTATGTGGAGCCACTGACGATATTGCAATTAAAGTGCCAAAGGCCTGTTACTACAGAATGCTATTCTTACTATGGTGTCTATTACAAAATGGAATACAGGTAACATAGCGAGATCAGTACTAACATGTGATTAGTTCAGTGATGGAAAGAAAACTATTACAAACAAAAATAATTACAGGTCAATGATGTACTTGGGTCACTATACCCAGAGGTACCTGTGGTCAATCATTAATTTTACCAGTGCAACGAACTATCAACAATAATCATAACTGATCAACCTTTTAGAGTGTTATACACTTGGAGCTATTTTATTTTACGTCCTATTAACATTATGCATTTTTCGATATGGTTACATTTCAATTTAAACAATATTACAACATGTACATCTACTGTTTGTCACATTTAATGTCACATGTTTATCACACTCCAACACACACATTCACTACACAATCTATACACAAATCATATATTAAAAACAGTCATCCATTCTCTCTTTCAAGCTCTTCAGGATTTTGTTTTTATTTCAAGTGCTCTGTGCTGTTATTGTGCACTGTGCACAACTATTGAGTAAAAAAGCAACATTTTACAAAAATTTAAACCTCGTTACCATTAAATCAAGCGTGGAGGGTAAACCTATCGTTTATATGTATTATATGTATACGTTATGGTGCAAATGCACTGCCATTAACATGAGTGTTTATGTAACTTTAAAATGTGGTTATTCATTATTCTACAAATTCCCAACACAGCCTTTACATGTTCGAGTATCAAAATAAAAAAGAAGAAGTTCATTAGCCTCTTAATTTTACCATTAATTGAAAAAAGTGAAGGATGGTGGATCCAAATTTATGACCATATTTAGCGAGCCTCGTTGCCATACATATGACATAAAATACCTGACTTTATTTTTCCTTTTTCTCAGGGGCTGCTGCCCCCCAAACCTTCGCTACCCTTCAGAAATGTTATTCTTCAAAACTTTGAAAGTGTTGGTTAAAATAATGATATTTATTTTATTTTATGGACGCCAAATATGGTCATACATCTGGGTCTAGTATACTGCACTATACCTCATCAATTACTTCATACAGTGTCGGCCACAACATGTGTTTAATTGCAACTGAATTGTCGATATTAGGTTTACTGTAAATCAACACAAACTTGCATGACAACAGACGTCCGGGAAGACGTCAATAAAGTTACAAATGAACTTGTTTAACATCGGTGTAATAATTACGTAGAATCATCTGTTAACGTTTCGTCTTCATCCGTGACATCATGCGAGTTTTACAGCAGCCACTGATTGGTCAATTCTGTAATCTGCAACACTGCAACACTGTTGCAATCAGAACAGCACTTTATGCTGGATTTGGTCAAACAGACTGTTAACTGCTAAAACTGTTTTGATTATGCTTCATTATATCAGATAAGCATTTACAATGCTCTCTTGTTTGGCTTGAGTATTGTAATGTTTCTTTAGGAAATGAAGCATGAAATTTATGCGAACAAAATTGTGACATCATGTTCTCAGAATCATATCAGAATCATATCGTGTTATATTTTGAAATATCATCGAAAAGTGATTCTACGTAATTATTACAATGATAGTAACATCATTTCGTGGTTTACATCACACCATGATTCAAAAGTGACGAATCACCATGGCCCAAAATTGCAACCATCTACCTAAAGTTGTACATCTGCTGTCAAGGTGCAGGGTATGATCACAATCCGCTACTTCTACTGACAATATCTCTTTAAAATCACAAGACACCATATCTCCTCACATTGTAATTATAAATAAAACCATCTCTAAAAGTTAAAACCATGGCTTGTGGCGGAATAAATATTCAAGGTTCAAAATAATAACAAGTATTACTGGCAAGTGTGCTTTCCAAGTTCATGGGGGGATAAACAGTTGAGATACATTGTGTATATATATATGGCATTAATTTCAAGTGTAATGATCTTATTAGTGTGGTATAAATCACCATCCCTGCTACAAATGTTTTGGGTTTTTTTTGCCTTTATTATGTCTTTGGTAGCAATGTTCATATTGACAAAACTGCAGTCAAGTGGTGAGACTAAATTTAACCCACTCCTCTTCAACTTTTTATTATTTATTAATTATAAAGAATGGCCTGCATAATATAGTGATGTACATAACTGCATTTAGACTTTCTACCTTACAGTTAGTTTCATTAAAAACAGCTCGTCTAAATGAATCTAGACAAAGCTGTCATAGCTGGCTACTAAAAACCGGATCTAAAAGTACATATTTATGATATATTAGACAAATTTATTACATTTACCAAGGTTTATATTTATCTGGTGATAGATGTAAGTCAATTATTGGCTATAGAAGTGGACAGAAGCAGCTGGCTTTAACATTTTTAGACCACAGCCAGGTTGCTACAGGCAGCTGGAGTGATCATATTTTATGAAACTAACTGTATATCAAGAGTGCACCAGATGTTCAAGCATGGTCTTAGGTAGCTTTTGCAATGATATCATTGGCATATTCTCATCACATTTTAGTCTTTGCTTGGTAAGCTTCAAGTATAGATGTTTTTAAACTGCAAAATTCGTTTATGGTATTTTATGTTTTTGTTCAGGTTTTTATATATTGAAAATTGTGTACACGAAACTCTTCTGAAAATGTATTTATGGAAAAAAGCGTGTTATACTATTAGTTAATTAATAGCCTATGTACCGAAATGAATGCATCGTTCATCGAGCTAACTAAATTGACTACGATCCTATACAACCAGTGGTATCCAAGGCAACGCATCAATACTACCAACTAGCAACTGACGTATCCTGAAGTATTCACCTCGACAACTATAAATAAGCCACAAAACACCATTCTATTTTGTCATACTGGGTGCAATTTGTACAAATGTGTAGTGGGACATTGAGTTTTAATATAGCATTTAACGGGCAGTTAATACCTGAATCTCATATTATTATGACTTACTCGAATCACTTTCTCACTTTTTCACACTCAAACGCTTAAAAAATATATTAATAATTAATGTGCGAAAAGTATTATGACAGGTTTACTTCAAATGACATTGACAATGGCCATATTTACAGAGTGCAAACATGTAAGTGTACTACTTGACACCAAATGAATACTGAATTGCGGACGATGTATGTGAGGCAGGTAATGATGATTCAAGGTCATGGGTGGGAGAGGGGGGACCCAAGGGTCATATGAGGAACACCCAAGGTCATTTCAAGGTCACGGGGGTAGCCCTTTCTCAGCTAGGTGAATGAACGTGTCTTCGGGATCATAGTTGTTGCGTATTGAACTGAGATTAAGGTGACTGTTGTCGAATGTAATGTGTTGGGAGCCAATAATGCCATTTCCTTGCAAGCCATGGGCATTCTGGGCGAATTTCTTCATTTCGTTGGCTCCCTGGATGGGTGAAAAGACGGTTGGTTTGTCCAAATCAAATATTTGGGGGGATGTCAAAATATGGTTGGTGACAGTTCCACAGTTACAATTTCGCGTGTACGTGAGCACCATGATAGCCAACAAGAGCATAGCAAACCCAACTAGAGCGGCGAAACAGCAGAAGAAGGCCCGGTGGCTGTTCTGCCAAGCAGCCGTGTACTCCCCCAGGCGGCAGGAGCGTCGAGCCTTCAGAGCCCAGATGAGGGCGGGCAAGGCACATGGCAGGGCAGGCAGCAGAAGGATCACCGCGATCTTCACGTAATCTGGAGGCCTGAAAAAGACAAGCAGTTATTTGAATTTGACTAACAATCACACTATCATACTTGAATCCTGAAAATATAACATTATCAAAACGATGAGAACAGAAACCCAACAGTTTTAGCCATATAAAAAATTATCCGCACCTTTGTGATTAGATATACTGTTAGTTTCATTAAAAACGGCCTGTCAAATTGAACCTAGACAAAGCTAGACAACCTCTGCTATATGGTGCTACCTGCCACTAAACAGAACTGTCTGGCTATAGCTGGCTACTTTAAAGCCAGATCTAAAAGTACATATTATATATTAGATACATTTGTTACATTTACCAAGGTTTATATTTTTTCAGTAAGCCGACTATTAGCTAGGAGTAGACAGAAGCAGCCGGCTTTAGCCAGTTATAGCTACAGCCAGGGATAGGTCGCTACAGCTGTCTATAGTCAACCGTATTTTATGAAACTAACTGCATGTATACCCACAAATAAAACATTGAACTATGGATATAAAATACATGAAATAAATATTTGATTGACTTTGAATCATACCAGGGAATCTGTAGTGCTGTCTTGTAAACACTATACCTCAACACAACCGCCAGACTATCAAAGGGTGTCAAATATGAAGTACTCACTACCCTTTTATTTGCTACCTGGACATTTCAATGTGTTTTTGCTGAATTTGATCATATGACGTCTAGTCCTGACATGTGGTATTCAGCTAATTCTTACACAGCGTTTAACAGCCATGGCAATTGAAAGACAACCGCCATTTATCTGGTGTTATGTGCCTCAAACCATTTCATGATGAAAGGAAATCTAATTGGAGGGCACTTTTACAGCAATTACCCATCCAAACCAACAACTGTTCTTCGGCAGTAATCAGGACAACACAACAATCCCATCACACAGCTCAGCTCCAGCTCCAATCACATACATTGATCAGCGACAAGCAGAAAGGAATGCAACAGACGCCATCAGACGTAGCTTGCAATTCAGCTTCAACTTCCACTATACAACTGAGAGGTAGAGAGTATTAAAAAAAAATCTGTTGTTATAAACCGGGTCTTTGTATTTTGTTAATTTGTAATTAAATGGCTAACCCCTGAACAGACAAGCTCAGACTGAGACATACTACGTGCCTTTTAAAACATGTGAAATTCTTCCTGACACATTATACAAAGGTTTTCGGCATTATCCTAAACATAGTGATCTAGAATATATAGTTTTAAAGACATTATGGTATTCTGGGATAGTGCAGCTGTTTATGGATAAATGTATATACTATACTTTTAGCCATACTAACGACATACTGCCTGGTCAATCTACACTTGGATGAACATCAGAGGTCTACTGGTGCTGTATATCACTGTTCTTACAGTCATTTTGACCATGTCTACTCTTATCTCCATGTCTTGAGCAACAGCCTATCTTACCGACCAAGCATTTTTCAACTTTTTGACCACGACACCCTACCCACCCCACCCACCACACACATTTTATATAATCTGAGATTCTCCCCATGCATACTCACCCCCCCCCCCCCTCCCCTTTGCCTGGCACAAGCCCTGTGGCTTTGTTCCCGAGAAGACTCACCCCTGGAGAAAATCCCAGGACCTAGTTCAGCCCCAGGTCTGTCTGTCTGTCTGCAAATGGATCCCAGTTAATGAGACCAGCCGAGCCATAGATAGACAACTTGCTTATTAATAGCTCTTTTTATAATGTCAAAACTTATCCAAAAAAAATCTAGTTACATTTCACAAAAATTTTATCAATCAATCAATCAATCTCAAGATACTTTTGTGAATTTCAGATTGATCTGAACATAGGCACATGCCCCTGGGCACATGCATAACATTGCATATATATATATACATCACTTGATTCTGGCACTTTGTGGCACTTACACATAATGGCTTACACTAAATATCGCATTGTCATGAGTACCAAGAAGGTCAGGCAAAAAATAAAATTTAAAAATTTTTCAAAACCTTTTCCCCACCTTTACAATAAGTTGCCACACACTGTGATTTGTCACACACTGCCTTGGTCAACGTGTCACAAATGTCGTTAAGTCATATCATAACTTAATAATTAATTAGTAAAAAAACAAACCTAAAACACGTCAATTAACGTTACCCTGACTAAGGCACGATTGCCAGCCAGGGCAGCACGTTCAGTCAAAATATCTACGATCTTATATACAAAACATTTTCACTGATCATTGTTCCTGTCAGTGAACATTACTTTTTCTGGACAATTAAGATATGAAGGATAATCCAAGACCCTACTTTTTTTGACAAAGGATAGCAGCTATCAAGAGCTGTGAACAAATATCTGAAGCCACAACAAGCCGCACCTAGCCATATCTAGCTGGAAATACTCAACATATGGCTCAATTAAACCCCCCCCCCCCCCCAAAAAAAAAAACAAGCTCAATCAAATATATGATTTGTATAATAACTTGTACAAATAGTATCCTTCAATTAAATACCAGGCATTATAGGTGGCTTCAAAATTTTCAAGTATTTACATAAACCGCTCTACAAAATATATACAAGACCACGTGAGCATCTTACCCTTTTTTCATCTTTAGTTTCAGCTTCAAGTGTACTCTACAATATGTATATACAGCAATAGCTAGATTCCATCATGCGCCACTTGCAACACGCAAGCAGTTTGCTTGGATTCCAAACTGTCCACAGAGTATGGCACCCTTTTTAGAAGAACTGCTTTGGGGCATTGAATTGCATAATGAACTGTCCTTGAGCTATTTTGATTGAATAATTCTAACCACATTTATCATTAAAATAAAGGGGAAATTATGACAAACAGGTTAATGGTCTCATTTTGTTAATATTTGGCTGCTAACCAGGGCAACTCAATCCATGACCCCAGTTGAACACAGGTGATTACCTTTTGTTCTCTATCTGAGCTGTGAGTGACAGTGAAAGAAAGACTTTAAAGAGAGAGTGAAAGAGAGAGTGTGTGTGTGTGCTCTCATCTGCGTGCGTCTAGACGTCCAAGGCCAACAGGAGTGCGCTTTCCAACTCCACAAGTTACCTGAGCTTTATGAAATACATCCCCTTACATGCTCCGAGCATGTCATTTCATGTTTTGACACATACCGTTCACGAACATGCCCACATGCCAAGATCTATGGAACTTCAAAAGCTATTCAGCTCATTACATAATGAGCTTGACGTGTTTAGCAGCAATTTGTCAACCTCGTGATTTGCTTCAATCTCGAAGTAACATCCGAGTGTTTTTTCTCTGCGCCATTTTTTCTTTCTTTCCCTTTCTCATCCACTGTAGTCAATTGGCGTTAGATCGCCATCTAATTGGTGCAACTTCTTTCACCATCTGCATAGCACCGTTAGCACGTGCCAACGTAACTTTGTTAGGAATAACCCGAAACTCCAGCGTAAAGATTATCACATACCACCTTATTGTGCATATCTACTAACTTTGTATACTATATATTGTTTTATATAACATATTGTTTTTATGGGCCATCTGCAAAACGGCTGTGCTGATGACGCAACCCATGTCAAATATATTGGAATAAATAAATAAATCTACCCCTCAACTGCAGGGGCGGATGCAGAAAATGTTCAAAGGGGGGGGGGGGGGGTTGACGAATTAAAATTAATTGCGGGCAGCTGATTTAAATTTTTTTTATCAAAATGTACTAGGTCAAGGGGAGGATGTTGCAATCCCCAACTCCCCCCCCCCCTCCCTCCTAAATCCGCCACTGGACTGCAGACCAATTACATCGAACAGCTCTGAAACAAGATCGCCGTCATTTAATCTGACTATTGGGGAGAATAAAACTTCAAATGAGTCCAGAAGAGTGAATTAAAATCATCATACATAACAGATCTTTGGTTGATATGCCATCTGCTCCCGTACTCGTGTTTGGAGGCAGTTTATCTATTATATCTACAGTTTGCAGTTCTGTGACTTTTTCAAATTGGAAATTACCAACCAATGATCAGATTGAAATTTAAACCACTTGCTGTGAAAACCACCCCACAATTACGAACACTAGTACTATATAGATAGTAAAACTGCAGTCTTGCCATTATATATTACCTCACTATGGAGACCTATTCATTATTAAATCTTCGGACCAATAAAAGGGTGGTCAGAATGGGGAGGTTCACTGTTATATATTATAGAAATATATGTGGCCATTTACAGTTAGTTTCATTAAAAACGGCCCGTCAAATTGAACCTAAACAGAGCCAGACAACTTCTGCTACCTGCCACTAAACACAACTGTCTGGCTATAGCTGGCTACTATAAGTCGGATCTAAAAAGTACATATATTAGTTAATTGCCAAGGTTTATATTTTTTTCAGTAAGCCGACTATAAGCTAGCAGTGGACAAAAGAGGCTGGCTTTAGCCAGTTATAGCTACAGCCAGGAATAGGTTGCTACAGCTGTCTATAGTCGACCGTATTTTATGAAACTAACTGTAGCCTTTGAATTAGATTGGTGCTCATGGTCATAGGTTCATATTCAGCCACGGCATGGAGGAACTGAGCAGATCCTCCTTGACTGTGACTGCAGAGATCTTGACCACAGTAGCGTTGTGTTGGCTACACACTGGGTGTATAATCCCAAGGGTATTGAGAAAGACTTAAGTTAGAACAGGCCTGCCGAGGGTGTAAATTGTAATGTTGGCTGTGCTCGTTAAGGATAGCAGACACAAAACCAAATTACATTTACATTGGACAGTAGTACAATCAATGTAAAATATAGATACGTTTTACAAGTATCGTTTTTTTTTTAACTGGAAAAACGTCCTATGGACCTCTTTTTTATCTCTCTTACGTCCTTTTTTATTCCCAGGTAATCATAGCCGTCTGCATTCTTTTGGAGCAGACAAACGAGATCCAGGGAGACAGGTTTATTGTAAGTCAGATGGACAATCAGCACAAATAAGCAATACTGGGCATTATTGGCTGCATTTATAGGATCTGCAGAGCACCCACTGACTCTGAGCTAGCTGAACCTGTCAAGGCAAAGACTTCCAAAGCCCATACACAAAATATATCGTGGATTTCCTTCATGCTCTGCATGATCCGCATAGTTGTCCCGCTTTTTAGGTGTGTTGTATAGGTGCGCTTCCTTTGACAGAACGATATTGTTATATTTCATACTCCGAAACATCCTCAAAATTTATGAATTGCCGTTTTCTTTTTTTTAATAAGCTCAGTGATTGGAGAAAACCCCAGAGACATAAAGTGATCTTGTGGTTGGTCAAGCGGTTAAAGCTGCACTGTCTGTCAAATTTGCGATTTTGTAGTACTCAATCAAATAGTTCATAAATGACCTTTATTAATAAAGGCACACTAAATTTATGTGATCTAATGATTTTATCAGACATTAATTACTAAAAAATAAATTATACATTGAGAGAAAATCCAGCATTGGCTGAGGGATTGCTTTAACCAATGGGAGTCCTGGATTCACATGACATCATCTGGAGATTAGCTTTTAAGTCCAAGAGATTGGTTCCAACTCTATGAATTTGGCTGTAGCACTGCATTTTTTAAACCATCCTTTGCACACGAGATATCCATGTTTACACATTGGTCTGGCACTAGACACATTGGTCTGGCCCTACATATAGACATAAAAAGTCATGAATAAGATCCGAATTTTAGTTGGTAACAGTAGAGACACTATCCATTAACCTTACAGGAGGTGCGTGGCTGCAGTGACATATTCCCTCCTTGACAAAATTGATATTTGCATTGTCACCTCACTGACCTGAACACCAAAAATAAGTTTGTCTTACTAGTTACTGAGCATATGGATTCAAGTTGTAGTAAATAAATTATATCATATGAATCTATTCAGTGTACACAGGTAGGCCTATGGATTTTAGTTACAGAATCTATAAAAAAAAAAAGAAGACAAACAACAATCGAAATATTTTCCAGTTAACTATGAGGTTGCCTGGTAGAATAACTTGCTTATTTTAATTAAACAGTCATGCACAATATCCAATGTTATGGGGATAGTGGTTTGAGTTTCGTTCAAGAATTATAGGATGAAAAGAAAGTAAGAAAAATAATAAACACTGAAGGAAAGGGAGATTGGTTACAAATGAAGGGGCAGCTATATGCATGGTCTAGGGGTAAAGGCGCCGATTACAGCTCATACCATGATCCTGGATTCCTTCCGTGACCCCATAGGCTTGGGTCTTGTTGAGATAATTGGCAATGTAAAGTACTGAAGCATGAAATTTATCCCATCCAGGAAGTAGGTCTATTAAGGGTGGGGGCCTAGCTCAGTGGTAGAGTGCTGGGCTTCCAACCACTGGGTCCCGGGTTAAATTCCCAGTCGAGCCTATGTTGGATGGCTGTTTCATCCTTCGTCTCATTGCCATGGTCCCTGCCTGTCCTAATTAGGTGCAGAAATACAGGACGTAAAACCCTAATCCGCCACTACCAAGTAGGTCTATTAAGTGTAATCATAGTAATTAGAACCCGTCTCATCCAACATCAGTGCTGTAACATTCTGGATTTTAAATCTTAGTTCATCACCTCCAGCATGCAGTTGGCCACATGGAAAATCATCGTGATCTGAAGGCATTTCTAGCCACTAAGTCTTACACGAAGTGCAAGAAACAGAATGAAGAGATGACGATTCCACATGGAATGGAAGAAGAAGAAAAATGGAAGAGGAAATGAAGAGCAAGGAGTGGCAAAACATGCGTTAATGAAAAGACAAAATTGGGATAAACAAAAGAGTGCGAGAGATGCAGAGAGACTGATGTTTATTTCGAGAGGTGCCATTTCGTCCCATGCATTCCCCGGCCCCAGGTGGGTTTTGCTGATTGCGCCGAGCAAATCATTCCTGACAACAGGTGTGAAAATCTTGCTCCTTCCTGACGCGCCGGAGATTCCATGTGTCAAATCATAATTACCTTCAAAAACCTCATTACAAACTCCCAACTATTTCAATATAACGCATCTTGCCAAATTAATTAGAATCCGCACAAAAGTCAAGCGCATCTGACATCACCAATTTGATTTTCTGCCTTCTATGTCACCTGATACTGCGTCTAATGAAAATTGCATTCATTTAGAGAACAACCAAGCAAATCCCATCTGACTTGCTGGCCCGTTTTAATTATAACTTGCCATATTGCGTTTTAAAATCATACCAAGAAGAAATTGAACGCAAGAAATGAAGAATGGGGGAAGAAAACGAGTGGGTGAAAGTTTCTTTTCAAGATTTTCAACAAAAGAATGTTGAAACAAAACAGTTTTATTGTTGCTTAAAAGGGACGACATTAAACCAATTAAATCACAATTGTTATAGTTTAAAGAACTTCAGCCCAACCACATTTAGCGAGTGGGGAAAAACCATAAAAACAGTTACCGCAAATCTATATATATATATAATATTAGACATGCGTGGAAAATCGCACGTGAAAATTACAGTAAACAATGTGTTATTCCTTTTTTTCAAATAAAGATTTTAAGAATATTAGGCCAATTTTAACCTGTATGACATGTCCGTAAGAAAACTTAGGGGAGAGTGGGGTATGTTGAACCACTTTTGGCTTCATGGGGCTTGGCCAAAGGATGATGAAAGTTAAGAGTACTTTCAGCTTGGAGCAGAAGAGCGGCATGGCATATTTGTATAATGAAAAATATCGCAGTCAATTTTGTTTAATGCTCAACTTAGCCAGTGAGGTAAGTTGAGCCAGTTACAGGGATAAGTGGAGTCACTTTTATAGATTTTCTTGACAATAATCTCAACTGAATGGATTGGAAGGGGAACCTCTGAAATCATGGGTGGCACCTCAGTAGCGATATATATTTATCTCGGAGGTGTCACCCTTATTACATATATATGTCATGTTCATGCACCATGTGTGTCGTAATGATATGTGTACAACTATATGTATATATATGTAATATGAATAAAACGACTCTTGAGGTCTGAGTTCATATTACAATAGTACCCTCAAACGTACATCAAGAATCATTAAAAGTCATTGATAGCAATTCAAAAAAGTTCACTGCCCCATTTCAGTCTGTTGGCACTGCAGCTAAATGTCCTTGCAGTAATGTAAAGGCATTATAGCTGTTGTCAGTCAGTCTGACTAATTGTTTGTAAACTCATTGTTGTCCATGACTACTACTACTACATGTACTACTATTGGGCAGTCTAAGAACTCTGTTTAAAAACACCAAAGTTCATCTCTCACACAGAATGAACTTGCACATGAATTCAATTTTTCTTAACCCCAGGTGCGAATCCCTGCGTGTTATTTCAGTAGATTGAACGGTGTCCTTGGCAGGTATTTATCACCCAGACGAGATAATAAAATTCTTTTGGAACAAGACTACCTCAACAAGAACAACAAATTAAGAAGAAGTAGTATCCCAAGTGCATAATCTGCCACTAACAGGTGCAAAAAAAAAACCTCTGCAAATAATAATACATCACTAAGATTAGGAAGCAGAGATGTACGCTTAACCCTGACCTGTATGTCTGTAAGTCTTCTCTACATTCGCTGTAACTGTAATTCAGCATCCCCTAGTGCTGCTGCTGCTGCTGCTGCTGCTGCTGCATGCTCTATTTGTGACTAGCACTTGTCTAACACTGTAATCAGAATTTCTACAGCACTGTCATCAAGCCATCCAGATGATCACAGTGCTCAGCCAAAGGCTGTCATAACCCATCAACTACAGCATAACAACCAATTAGCCTGAAGGGACAACCTCCCTCCTTGCTTGACTCCATTAACCGCTTCTCTAGTTGACCACTTGACCTCTTAATGTGCAATTTTTACATGAATGTTACCTGCAACAAATTTAAAGGCCTGCAATATAATTATTTATTTAACTTTACAAGGAAATTATTCTTATGAATCTTCATTTCTTAAGAACCCTGATCATCTCATGTCTAATGCAGCTAGTTCAAGCTGCAGTTAACAGGATTTCCCACAGAAATCCTGAAAAATAAATTCCATGACTTTTCCATAACTTTTCCATGACCATTCACAGAATTTGAATGGCAGAACAATACTTATTTTGTCTTACTAAAATTCCATGACTTTTCCATGACTTTTTAAAAATTTCTGTAATTCCATGACTTTTCCATGACTTTCCATGACAACCAATTTTCCAAAGATTTTCCAGGATTTTCCATGACTGTGGGAGTTAAGTCTATACAATGGTCGAGACTTCTTGTATGGTTTAGTATACAAGGAGAACAAAGCCACATGACATGTTTCAAAACGAATTAATTGTATATGGAAGCCTATGAGAGGAGCACAGAAAATATAGTCTAAAAATACCTGTCAACTAAGCAGCTTTACTTGTTTATTTACAAAAAGGATTTTTCTTTTTAGAAAACCATAATAGAAAATGTCTGGCTCGACCAAATACAAGCTTTAGACTGCATGAAAACATTTCCTCGCAGTAAATACAGCATACAACAAAACAGATGCCACAGGCATACTATTTCTATACGAGCAGCAGAAGTAATTTGGATGATAAATAAAAGCAGCTTAGGTAAGCACCATTTAAGGATGAGACGAATAAGCCACAATAGCAAAACATGATGTGCATAACAAAACACGATGTCTAAACCACCAGGTAAAGATGTATGGCGAGAGGTTTTAATGGATAGGAGATGGAAGGTGGTTAGGGAGTGAGTAGATGAAGGATGAAACCAACTTAGGCTCGACTGGGAATGGAATCCGGGACACAGTGGTTTGAAGCCCAGCACGCTACCACTGAGCTAGGCCTGCAAATGGGAGGGAGAGGTGAGGAAATTAGAGGCAAGAAGTGAGGTTAAAACTAATGGGAAATGAGGGAAGAGGTGAGAGATGGCGAGACCCAGATAGCGTTCCAAATCGTTTCAATGTTGGCGCGATGTAGGCGAAGTTAATACGTGGTTGTATCGACAGTATGGAAATGATGCTGGGCCGATTTGGATGCTATCTGGGGAGATTATAAATGAAATGGCAGAATACAATAAAAAGATGGGATATGGTAAAGGTCCTTGGTTTGATTCCCGGCCCAAGCACTCTGTGTCATTGTATGAGCTGTACAGTTAGTTTCGTAAAATATGGTCGACCCTAGACAGCCGAAGCAACCTATTCCTAGCTGTAGCTATAACTGGCTAAAGCCAGCCGCTTCTGTCTACTCCTAGCTTATAGTCGGCTTACACCTACCACCACTGAGAAAATATAAACCTTGGTAAATGTAAGTAATTTATCTAATATATCATAAAAACATGACACTCTACTAACTAAACTGCAAATATATGGTATCAGGAACCACCCTAAACTGGCTAAAGAGTTATTTAAAAGATAGAACAATAGAGGTGAAATTCAAAAATACATTACCCACAGACTTTCTATGAGTTTTGGTACCCCCCAAGGTTCAGTTTTGGGACCATTATTGTACATATTGCTTGCTAATGACTTACCTAACTGTTTGAAATTTTGCAATAGTGTTTCATTTGCTGATGACACTACAATATTTGTTTCTGTTAAAATGTACATAAGAAAATAAATGAAGATCTAAAATGATTAAATAAATGGTTTATAAGTAATTCACTGTCTCTTAATATTGAAAAGTCAAATTACATTTTATTTAGAACTAAACATAAACGGACAAATCATATTCCATTTGGTGGTAAAATTGAAGTTTGGGGTGAAGAAATAAAGAAAGTAACTAGCATAAAATTTTTAGGTGTATTCATTGATGAATATCTTGAATGGAATATTCATGTCAAATATCTTCTATCTAAATTGATGGCTGGAATATATAGTATTAATATGGTAAAAAATGTACTTCCTATATTTACAAAACGTCTTGTATATTTTGCGAATGTCCAGAGTCATTTGAATTATGCCCTGAGTGCCTGGGGTCCTATGTTAAAAGCCAGTAATCTAAAGAAATTGAAGGTTAAACAAAACCAAGCTGTCAGAGTAATGTTTAAATTAAAAAGAAGAACCAGACTAAGCCCATTTTATAAGAAAGCTTAGATTCTTGAGTTAGAAGATTTAGTAGATTTGTCTCTGTTAGGTATTTCATATAGGTATGTGAATGATACTCTGCCAAAAAGTATTGCCAATTTATTTGAAATTCCATCGCATAACCTAGCAACTAGAAATAGAAACATTTTGCAAACCCCTATTCATACCCTTCAGATTTATAATAAAAGTTTTTTAGGAAGAGGTCCGCACCTTTGGCTGCATTTACCACAGCAATTAAGAAATGTAAATACTAAAATATCTTTTGTAAAGACCTATTCAAAATCACGTTTCAATTATTATTAGCATTATATATATATATATGTATTTATTTTTTTTCATTGAAAAATGGTGTTGTTTAAAGGAAAATTAAGTCCAGTGTTTATTTTTCATTTTTCTTGTTCTATTTATTCTGTATTTTTTTTTCTTTTACTGGGGGGCATCCACCCTATGGGTTACTGTATACTGTTATACTCGGGTGTACCCCCATTATCAGTCTGTTTTGTATTCATGTATTACGTAATATTAAGTTGTAAAATTGTATTTGTGGAGATTGGTAAAAATAAATAAACTCTAAACACTAACTCTAAATATGTACAATAGTACATGCATCTTTTCAACAAAAATGACAAATATGCATGAATCTCAACTTATGCACAAAATGGTGATACATGTACTTTTAGATCTGGCTTTGAGTAGCCAGGTACAGCCAGACAGTTCTGTTTAGTGGCAGGTAGCCTCGTCTGGCAATAGTTGTCTAGCTTTGTCTAGGTGCAATTTGACAGGCCGGTTTTTAAAGAAACTAACGGTATATCAACTGCAATTAGTTCGCATGAGCTGCGTTACAGCCAATTTTATAGACTTTGAACTTTTAAGAAATATATGTATATTTCTTCCAAGCTTTGAGACACAACTCCAGAGGACGTCATGTGGATCCAGGACTCACAGTGGTCAAGGGACTGTCTTAGCCAATGGGAGTCCAGGATTCACATGACGTCCTCTATAGTTTAGCTTCCAAGTCTATGAAATTGACTGTAATTGGCGGTGCTTCATACTCGGTGACTGTGCCTGGACGACTAAAGGACCCAACACACAGTTAAGGAGCTAACATGGTGTGACACAAAGATAAAACGATAGCAGAGAAAGAAGATAAGAAGAAAAGTAAAGATGGAAAGAAGGAATTAGGATGACTGAAGATAAATTAAGCAATTATAGGAAACGGGAAGAGATTTCTAGGATTATCTTTAAATGACGGTTTATTTCTCATTTAATTATAGGATACCTTTGCCTCGTACACAAATTAAGCAAACAAATTGTTTTTTTTTATGGGGGTTTTTTTTTTTGCGCAGAAAATGCAACATAGTTAGTGCTTAATAAGACAGATACATACAGTTGAGGCTCACATGGCAAAAACTGCAGCGAAAGTTAATTTGATTCTTATCAGAAAACTATAAGAACAACTCTTGATTGCCTATTACAGACGTAGGACAGAAAGCTTTTGTTTGCTACAAGAGAACAAGACAGGATAAATAGTTTTTATATTTATGTACCTCGAGCATATAAGACCGCGGCCATTGTACGGAAAGAGCAGGGATGCCATGCCATCTGGCTTCACAATCAATACTTAAGTTTCTCGTATTTCCCCGAGGAAAACTGAGCACTGCCATGGAATTATAAGTCTGCAAGTCACTGCAGTTTTTATTTGGGTTGTTTTTCTGCATAGAAATAATGCAAAACAAGCCGTGAAAGAGACCACCTGTTAGGGCATTCTTGGAACTTGTTTTTTTATGAGTTGAGGTATTGAATTCAACCTGCATGTTGTAGGTACTGCATTAATGGGTCTTCGCTGTTACGTCTTATCCAAAAAACCGTATTTACTTGAATAAAAGCCCTCCCTTCTATATTTTAGATGGCAAAAACTGCAGCGAAAGTTAATTTGATTGTTATCAGAAAACCATTAGAATACCTCTTGATTGGCAAGCTTTTGATGCTAGGAGGTGGGGGGGGGGGGGGGCTTCTGATTTAGGCAGCCACACTGGGCTACTGATCGAGGTGGGCTTTCATTTGAAGGGGGCCCAGATAGAATTCCAAATCGGCCCAGCATCGTTTCCATATAGGCCACTGTCGTTGCAACATCGTATCAACATCGCCGACATCGCGCCGACGTTGAAACGATTTGGAATGCTATCAGGGGGGGGGGGGGCGTTTATTCAAGTGAATACGGTTCTTCTAATGCATTGGGCGCATGAAGATACTCAAAATAAATTTAGGAGACAAAAGCCTTGACAGGTGGGCAGCGAGGAATACAATGTCGAGGGAAAGACACACAATCTTTATATTTTAAAAGGGTCACAAAATCGTAGACCTACCTGTTGGTAAAACGAATATTGAAAAAATATATATCTCTCTTCATTGAGACACCTTTTGGTGTACATATACATAATAAATACTGGAGACTGACCAATAGAAAGTGAGAATAACAGACAGTCAGAAAGAGACAAAGATCAGCTTCACAATGACACACAGGAAATTTTCATTTCCCAGATAGCACTCCAAATCGGCCCAGCATCATTTCCATATAGGCCACTGTCTTTACAACATCGTATTAACACCGCCGACATCTCGCCAATGTTGAAACAATTTCGCATGCTATCAGGGGTTAGAGTCAGGTGACAAAGCAAGAATCGGAAAGCAGGGAGGACAGGCAGACAGACAGACATTACATAGAATCTAGCGGACGAACATATGAGATCTTAGTTCTGGGGATACGAAAAAAATATTATATATATAATTTTATTGACATGATATTATCATAATTGATACATGGGTCAAACATACAAATAACATACAATAATAACATACAATAATACAGTACTTTTACAGTAATAAGAAAATAATACTAAAAGTGTTAAGCTAACAGTCTATATTAAATGTTGTAACTATGTATTTTACAGCAAGTTGGTCCCGGTTGTGACTATTAAAAATACTAATAATACAAATAAAAAAACAGACAAATATATACTGCTTGTCCCAGTGGTTTAACCAATCTGGCTATCCATGTATGGTTTATAAATAATAGTATGCGGAGCCAAGGGAAAGAAAAAAAAACTAAAATAAATAAATTTATAGGACATGGTTTAGAAATATGCCAAGAGCATTAATTACACCTGACTCTTTGCTGGACATTATTGCTTGACACTGTTCAGTTGGGGTTAGATTATTGAAGTCAGAAATATATTTACTAAGTTCTTTATTAAGCTCTATTCTTGGAAAATTATTGGCAATACATATTAAGAGGCAGTGAAATTCATCTTCTACCTTGTTGTTATTACAATTCTCACAGATTCTTTCTTCGAGTCGTACCTTAGGGGTTTCATGTCTACCTTTTTCTATCTTGAGGTTATGCGAACTTATTCTAAACCTAGCTATGGTACTGTAAGTCTTTTTTGGGAGGTTGAGGTTTAAGTAGGTTTCAAAACTATAGTTGGTTTTAAAGATCTTATAAGTCCTTAGTTTGGGGTTTACTTCGGAGTCATGTATTGCATTTATGATTCTGTTTTGCTCTTTTTTGTACAATTTTAACGTCATCTCATTTACCAATTTTTCTGGATCTTTCGTTGACCAGTCTGTGATTTCAGAGTAGTCAATTATGTGTTTTACTTTGCTAATATAATTATCTTGGCCATGTGTGTGTAATATTTCTTGTATCTTTAGGCATTTATTTAGAATGTCATAATCTGGCAATTTTGCTAGCCTTGCCCAGTAGTTTAATGTACTTATTTGCTGTCTAATTAGAAGAGGGAATCTACCAGTTTCAGCAAATACTCCTATTGTTGGGGTCTGTTTTCTTACTCCTAGTATATGTTTAAGCTTAATTGGATTTTTTCTAATATTTGGATTTCTTTATTTGTGGCCCATAACATGTTATTGTATTCAAGTATAGGGAGGATGTAAGTGTCAAACATTTTTAATGCTAGTGCTGGTGGAATGTATCCTAAGGCTGATTTAGTTTTACCTTGTAGTGCAAAGATTGCTTTATTGGCCTGGGTAGATAAATATTCTGGCATTTTATTGTGGGTAGACTTATGTACATTCAAGATGTGGCCAAGGTATTTATTATTCATACAGGCAGTAAAGCAAGAGAAAGGTGATAAGAAGCCTGGTGTTTCCTACTTGGGGCCTCTCCCCTTTAAATAAATCTAATGCTAGGTCCGTGAGCCACCTGGCCTTGAAGAAACGGGTTCCACAATCCCTTCAGTCTGCTCAGATTGCCAATCAAGACTTTTGAAGATAAGCTTAATTTCGCCTCTTTCCCTGCCGCTGGGCAAAAAGTAAATCTCTTGGCAAGCGAGTGCAAAGACATCAGCAGATTCATACAATCACCTTCAGGAGCTTCAACACGATAAGGTGAGAGGTCCTCCAAAAAACACAACTTTCTTCTCCCTGAGGTCACAGCCACATGGGGCCGACCAATGGGTCTTTGTGCTCCTGCAAAATACTTCTGCCTCAGTGCAACAACAGGTTGTGTCAGGCCAAGTCTTTCCGTGTTGTTTTGTATCGTGTGTAAGACAGCAATGAAAATAGATGTGGCTAATACCTCATGTTATGGGGCACTGGTGTCGCACATACAGAGGCAGTCATGCACTGCCACTATAGGGAGAGGGACAGACCAACAGATAGACTCATACTGTCGCACAATTAGACACAGAGAGACAGAGATGTACAAGGATATAGTTTTGGACCAAGTTTTCAAACGAATAAAATAGAGACAGGCTAGGAGACGTAGGAAGTCAGAGACAGAGAAAGATTGAGATAATTTGAGAAAGATGTCCTCATGAAGAATGGCTCACTAAAATGGTTGTATTGGCAAGTAAAAGATCCCACCCATGGGGGTAAATGTGTAACATGGGCGGACTGACTTTACACATCTATCTATCTATTTATCTATCTATTTATCTATCTATCTATCGACTTATCAACCTATCTACCTATCAATCTATCTATCTATCTATCGACCGATCTATATCAACCTATCTATCTATCAATCGACTTATCAACCTATCTTTCTATGTATTTATCTATCTATCGACCTATCTATCTATCTATCGACCTATCTATCTATCTATCTATCGACCGATCAATCTATCTATCTATCTATCTATCTATCCATCTATCTATCTATCTTACGACCTATCTATCTATCGACCTACCTATCGACATATCTATCTATCTATCTATCTATCTGTCTATCTATCCAGTTGCAGAGTCAGTAACTTGTCACATACCGCTCTTCGAAAATATAAGATCACTGTGACCACTAGAACACTGAGTGCAAGTTTTTGGAGGGCAGAGTACAACACCATGACCTGTATTTAGGACAAACATTTCAGTAAAATCCTGCTTCAAAAATTTATGTTTAGACTGTCTCTGCACCCACGTACAATTCACTGTTGTTTTAGTATCATCACTCAGAAAAAGTCTCAAAACATTCTACATGTACAATTACACACTCATCTCAAGTGAAACTAATTTTCCAATTATGGTAGTGAGTACAGAGTACCAGATTCTCTTTTCGCTCTGGGGACGATTCGTATCCCGAGCACCTACTTGAGCTCACACTCCGAGTCATCGGAAAGTTGTTCTGTGGTAGGCGAAAGTCCCCACCCACCGGGTAAACCCTGTCTCTGTTTGGGACCCTCAAATCTTCAGGGTCCCTGGAAACTGAAGTGACTTACTTTCACGAGATCGCTACGCACGTACAACGTATTGCTGACCAAACAAATTAGTTCAATGTTCACCGCTCTAGATTGTTTTGTATTCCTTGTATGATATTGAGCAATTTTGAATCGAAGACCATAGGTCAAAACTGCCTGGGTTAGTTGTGTTAGAACCGGTACAGGCTCGCACTGCTCGCCTAGTAATTAAAGGTAATATAGATGGGGCGGGCAGAGAGGCAAACCTATACATGTATACCTAAACGTTTCATCAAGCCTTTCTTTGGCAGCTGATCACATGAGGTCACAAAGACAAAACAATAGTTTCACAAATATTATCATATTACCTGGTACAACTTTCTTATTAATGTCTCTTCTATATTTCTTTTACATAAAAAGAGCTGTCAACAACAGGACTGAAGGCTTATTGCTCAACACTTGGTTGTTTTAGCAGCAGGTGCATCAGATCGAAGCAGCTAAGAAACAGCACAAGTTGACAGCAGCTATTCTTGAGATGCACTCATACAATCATATTATACACTCTATATAAGGACTGTGGATCATTTGCCATTCTTAACAAGCAGAACAAATATGGAAAGTACCATTTATGTTCTATGTCTGTTGCAAAATATCATTTAAGAGGTTTGTAATGGGTACAAAAAAAAAAAAACCCCAAAAAAACACCCACACGACAGATTATGAAGAGTAAATTAATGCATAAATGAATTGAACTTATTTTAAAAAGAAAAGACACTCGTATTTTATGCTTATATCAATAATAACCCAGGGTTACATGAATAAATCAAAGCCCAACATTAGCAAAAAGATTATTACTTGGAACCAAGACACTTGTGTTGTGTGTCAGTCCACAGAAATCCCAGGCCTCTTTGTTGCTTGCTTCGTGTGGAGACATTTTCTTGGTTTAAAGCAATATATTTCCCTGTTAGAACGCACCTTTTCACCTTTCCCTTAGTTCTCTGGCACCAACAGTTTTCTCTGTAGCCATTTGCCTCAATGTAACAAGTGCTAAAGATATTTTTGCCCCCTGTTAAGAACCACTATGTGGATGGCTTTCATCAGGTCGTCTGCACAATTTGAATCTTTAATTTACACTCTCAACAAAAGAATTACTAAAAGGTTGTACGGTACATGAGAGATTGCAGAAAATTCGGATTTCCATAGACTTAGAAACAACTCTAGAGGACCTCATGTGAATCTAGGACTCACATTGTTTTTTTATATACAGTTCAAATAAACTTGTTCTGAGTTTTGAGTTCATTGGCTAATAAGGCAGTCGCTGCAGTCCCTCAACCAGTGGGGAGTCCTGAATTCACATGACGTCCTCTGGAATTAAGCCTCCAACTTCATTAGACTTGTTTCCAAGTCTATGAATTTGGCTGTAAGATACAACTCACAGAGAGTTCCCATGACAGGAATCAAACCCAGAAACATTCAGCAGAGATGCCCATGGCCCTAACCACTAGATGACAAGCATTGAGCTGCTGGTCATTTTTAGAACTCTTAGTTTCGTTGTATGAAAAGATTCAAAATACTAAATGTAGCTGACAACCTGCATCTCAAATATAAGACGTGTTTTTACGATCTAACAACACCAGAGTACAGTTACTTTCATTAAAATTAAACCTAGACAAAGCTATACAACTATTGGCAAACGATGCTACCTGCCACTAAAGAGAACTGTCTGGCTATAGCTGGCTACTCAAAGCCGGATCTAAAAGTACATATTTATGAAATATTAGATTCATTTTTTACATTTACCAAAACTAATATTTTTTCAGTGGTGGCAGGTATACGGTGACGAATACAGGTCGAAACGTCCGAAAACCGAAACGTCCGAGTCCGAAATCTCCGAAAATTTTCCGAAACGTCCGAAAACCGAAACGCCCCATTCCCGAAACGTCCGAAATCTCCGAAAAATGTCCGAAACGTCCGATATTTTATTTTTATTTTGCTAATTTTCTTTGGGTGAAAGCACACAATGTTAGTGTGACAGACGAATAAATTATGCATGTAAATATTTCACCTTGTTAATTTTATCTTATCTTATCTTATCTTATCTTAACAATAACAATGAAGTACTATAATGTACAGATTTTGTGTATAAGATGCACAACCCAAAAAAGGAACAATATATTTATATATAAATAAATAATTCATCTCCAGCAGGATACTTTGGTTAATTTGGTGTCTGTACTTGGGACATTCTTCTGAGCAGTTGGTTAATTGTCAACACTTCCTGCTTATAGTCATCCCACAACTACATCAAAACGAGTCCACAACTATATATGTTTTTATTATTAAAAATATTCACTGTTATAGTTTTATTACTTATTATGAATTTTAATTTTATAAACTATATAAATATTAGAGGTCACATTTTGCATCCCAACTTTCTGCACTTTATTTCACAGTTTCACCTTCTCTGTCATGCAATCTTTGTGTAGTCCAAAGTGGAATATGGATGTGACATCATTGTCTCTTTATACTTAGAAATATTAACTAAATTGCAATAAAATTCCAGAGAGTGATCATGTTGCACATTTATTTAAACACAAAACCGTTATATTAATTGCAATCAGGAGGTTTTTTAAATATTTATTCCCTTATTCCCTAATCCACCACAATTGGATATTTCCACCCCCTGTTATGTTCAATTGATGGGGATTATATTTCATTAATTAGCAGTTGATTATAGTCAATATTTTCTACAGAGAGAACTTGTATGTAAAAGAAATTAAATGAATTTATAACAAACTATTGCTTAAAAGTACATAAAAAAACCAAAAAATAATAATTTCGGACATTTCGGACACTTTTCGTACGTTTAGTTAATCGGCGTTTAGGGAAGCGGAGATTTCGGACTCGGACGTTTCGGTTTTCGGACGTTTCGACCTGATACCACGGTGACCATAAGCTAGGAGTAGAAAGAAGCGGCAGGCTTTAGCCAGTTATAGCTACAGCCAGGAGTAGGTCGCTACAGCTGTCTAGAGTCGACCATATTTTATGAAACTAACTGTAGTGTATCATAGCAGAAATGTAACAACAAATGCTGACATGCATACTCACATTCCCTGTGGCTCTGGGTCATGGGTTCGATCAGAGCAAAGATGCTTTAGTGAGAAGATATGGGCAGGTATCCTTCTGGTCCCTCGTCGGCTCAGGTGGTCGTCGTTGTCCTCCAAACCATTGGGCATCTGCAGACTGACCTCTGGTGGCCTCTCCTCATCTTCGAAACGTCTGGAACTGCCCGATCTTCTGCTGGACACAGTATCTTGTGAAGTCTGGCTGCCTTCACCTTTACTTGGATGAGGTTGGTACAACTGGCCTGGTCGAGGAATGCTACTGAGTTCCATGCTGCTCGATCGACGATGCATGTGAGATCGAGACGGGAGGAGAGGGCTACGATGCTTGCTGTCGGACATCGATAAGTCCTTGGGACTGAGCAAAGGCATGTCTGAAGCACAGGTGCCATGGCTAGTACTGGAAAAGCCCTCCCTGCTAGGACAATCGAGATACATCGAAGATGGAGGAAGAAATACAGTATAGGCTGGGCTCCGGATGACATGCGCAGACATTGCGACTTCATGGTCCTCTGGCGGACTGTCACCAAATACTGGAGGGCCAACTGCTCCATTAATGCTACCAACCAAAGCCGACAAATTGTCCACACGGTCTGCAACTTCAGTTGCACATTTCACCTGGACACTTTCGTTGTTCGGAGGAGCAGTTATGCAGTCTGAGATCAGTTCATATTTCCCTGTGGTCTTAACGCCACTTACTGTAGGTTTATCCTTTGTTTGGCTGCTCTGTAAAGTTACATTTTCCTCTAACAATGCATCATTGACATCGGATGGTCCACTGCTTGACTTGGCACTCTTATTTTTGGTTTTCTTGGCATCACACCATTCGCCTGAGTGTCCGTTATTCACAGAACCTCCACTGAAGCCGGAGTCAGCCGAGAGTTCGTCTTCTTTTTGCACCTCAGTGTTCTTCCTCCAGAAGCCAAAGACCCAGGGATTGGAAAACTGCACCCTTAATCCGGAGCTCTTTTTTCCCTTACTTTCCATTTGACCCTTGGCATTGGAGGTCTGCTCATTTGAAGTGGGGTCATCAGACTTCTTGGACTTGCCTTTCCGGCTGCCACTACCTTTGCTTAGGCAATTCTTGCTGTTAACTTTCCTGCTACGAAAACCTTCACCCACGTTATCTTGACCTTGGTGTCGCTCACTCTGCTCTCCCCTGGAGTGGCCCTCTAAGGTGTCAGGGCAGTCCCTATCCTGGCAGGCGGACCCATTAGGAGCAGAACACAAGAGCTCCGGTGTCCTTGTTCCACCACTGCCATCACTATCCTCTTCTTGACCAATTAGGCCGGCCTGGTTGCTGTCTAATCCATTATTAGCCAAACTAGGATGTCTGTTGCCGGATTTCTCATTAGGAGAGGCAGTGCCAGGAGCGGACTCGGAATCATGGCAATCTACTTTTGCACTGCTGCCATTAAAGGAACAATCTGGCCTGCCGTTAAGACACGAGAGGAGGCCAGCAGCAGTTGCGTAGCTCAGTCCCACATACCCCTCTGCCTTCGCGAACTTCTTGCTCACATCTTGGTTGCAGCTGCTGGACAAAAACTTCTCCCTGACATCAGAGTCCAAGTCCAGTGGCATTGTTAACGAGTGTCCCTTGACGACCACCATGTAGCAGCTGGGCTGGCCAGGACCACATAGCCACAGTAGCGTTGATGCTGCTGTCTGGTCTTTATCAAAGTCTCCCCGCAAGATTCTGCTGCTCCGTCGCACGCTGCCAACCTCATAACTTACGTCAGCGCCCTGTAAGCAGTTGCCAACGACACCGTTCTACATGGCAGCGGCCTTGCTAAACTGTGTCACCTACGGAGATGGCCAATGCTGCCTCAGTGCGCCTCTCACCATAGTGGCCTCTGCAAAACAAAACGGAAGAACCATGTAGCGATTGTATGTACATGAAATTAGGTCATTTCCTCATAAATGTAACACAGGTGTGGCAGCAATTAGTGTTCTTCATAATTCGTGAGTTATAAATGCTGTTCTTTTTCTCCAAAACAGCAACGCAAAATTAATCTAATAATGTCGGTCATAATGAAATGATTTCATTATTATCGTGGCAATTCCCTTTCAGTACTTTGTAATAATCAAAAGGTTGTATTGATTAGAAATATCATGAGGCCAAATCAAGAGCTTCAACAAGAAAATCCTTGACGAATTTAAAGGCCTCTAAATAAAGCAATATCTCTCAGCACAGTTGCAGAAAGTAACAAGTAGCACTGCTTTACAGCAGATTTCATAGACATTGAACTAAACTTCAGAGGACGTCACATGGAGTCCTCTGGAGCTTTGTTAAAACGTTTTGTAAGGTGGTCATGTACAATATCTATATTTAACAAGGAAATTAATTTCCATTTCGGTGACCATGCAACAAACACGGATGTTGGACCAAAATAGAAATGTTACATAACTTCAATACCTACTATGCCTCGTCATACCCAATTACCTTACAGCCAATTTCATAGACTTGGAAACTAAACTCAAGAGGACGTCATGTGCATCTAGGATTTCTATTGGTCAAGTCAGTCCTTCAGCCAATGAGTCATGCATTCACATGACGTCCTCTGGAGTTTAGTTTGCAAGTCTATGCCTGTAAGTCCAAGTGCTGAAGTACATATGATACATGTACTTTAACATCTGTAATATATACAGTTAGTTAAAGACTGCCTGTCAAAATGAACCTAATCTAAACAACTTCTGCTACACGATGCAACCTGCCACTAACCAAGCTGTCTGGTTATAGCTGGCTACTCAAATCTGGATCTAAAAATACATGCAGCACCATGAGCAGTGCCGGATTTACATATGGGCAGTTGGGGCAATTGCCCAGGGCCCGGAGGTTCAGGGGGCCCGGGCCACAAAGATGAAGTGCGAGTAAAGCTTTCTTGCCAAGGCCTCTAAGAATGAAATGTTTATGAAAAGTAAGGGCCCATCAGTATGATCAGGTCTAGGGGCCTCGCACAAAGTTAAAGAAATATGAGCCATATTGTAATATTTGAACACATTGTTTGAAAGGGACCCATTAGATCAGGGCCCTCACTGACCCTGCACATTGTGAGCAGCTCCAGAAGCATGGGTCCCCAAAGATAGTAATAAAAACCAAAATTATTTATTTTTTACAGTTAGGGGCCCCACCAAGACACCATTGACACCAATTCACAGAAACACCTAGCTTATACCAAGTTAAGGAAAGCAAAGATTAAAACATCTTAAAACAAAGGGGCCCATACTGTGGTACAGTTATTGTCCTTTTACCACAATTCAATGCTATAAAGAGCAGAGAGAATGTTCAGTAATTAAATTTTTAAAGATTCATCCATTCATAACAAATGACTAGGCATGTATGTCTCTGTGCTCTAATATTCAACCAAAATGTTTGTCTGATATGTGTTTTATTTTGTAAGTAAATTCTGAAATTTGGAAATAGATACAATATTAGAGAAAATTGTAATAGGAAGGAGAGGTTAAAAAAATTGGAGAGGGAGAAAGACGAGCTTAAGAATGTTTTTGTTTTAAGATGTTTTAATCAGAATAATCAGTTAAGCATGAGTAGCATCTTAGGTAAGAGTCTGCCCTCAGTGACCTCGTCATCAGCCTAATCTCCTGCACAAGCTTCTGAACAATATACAAGATCTAGTCATGTTCATGGCTCTAACCAAGTCTGAGAGTGTGAAAACATGTGTAACTGCAACAGCCCAATTGAATGCCAAAAAATACTAATTCAAGAGTTAAGTGCAATTTTTGGCTTCAGTAGCATGGGTTCCAGTGAATTAGTTTCAGCTGCAAAGAAGGTGGTATCTGCATATCCAGAAGACTTTGAGTTACAGCTTGAGGACGAGTTTGTTCAGTTTTCTAGCCATTTGAAAATTGTTGTAAAGACCTAAATGTGTCTATGAATATGGAGTCATAAGCATAATATTATACTTTTGACTCCATATGCTATGACTGAAAGAGGAGATGGAGGGGAGATTAGCGTCTTCAAAGAGCTTCCTTTGGTTGGCAGTACCTTTACTTATGCCTGATGTGCACCAACGGTTCCGGGGAATGATCTTTTATTAAATCATGGACGTATTATACGTCCATGATTAAATTGACACGAATGAAAGAAGTCCTAAGGTCATAAATTAATTAGAGTTAAAAATTACATGGCTCATCCATGGACGTATAATATGTCCATGGCTCATCGAAAGACAAAATGTTCTAGCTGGGACATTGGTGTCGGTGGGGGGCCCGAAGACAATGAAGTGCCCAGGGCCCATGGGACCCTAAATCCGGCCCTGACCATGAGTCATTTTTCTTGAAAAGATAAATATCTATCGCGCATGCATATTCATGATAAATTTCTTTCATTTACCAAAGTTTTACGACTATAAGCTAGAAGTGGACAGAAGCTGCTGTTAAAACTACAGCCAGGGATAGGTCGCTAGCCTCGCTACACTTCACTTTGATTATCCTGCAATCTGAGTGTCTTTTTCCAAGGGACAGTTCAGATTTCGAAACAATTCCATTCTTTTTTTGTATTTTATTATTTATTTATTAAATATATTTTAAAAGGGTTTAATTGCTCGGTGCAAACAGTTTTTTTCAGCAATGCCCTTTACATAAGTACAAATTAAAAGATTTTACAAAAATGCATTTGCGAAAAAAAAAAACAACCTCAGGAATCAATTTAAATTTATAACAGTGTTAAAACATTCATAAGGATAAAATATTACATGTGCACATTCCTTTTTAGTCGTTTCTTAAATCCATCTATATTTGTAATTTCTTTGATGTTGCCTGGTAACCTCCTGAATAATAAAGACTTTTCTTTGCGGTTCTTAGGTGTATCTGCCCTTTTTACAAGGTATTTACACCATCAGTGCAATAGCATGCAAAGCACCAGTGAAGTGCACAGACAAAAGTATGTGTTGCTTGGGTCTGAAGCACGGCATCTTTGAAGGTAATCCCACTCCCTCAGCTTGCTGCTGTAACTTAGCGTCTGTGGCAAATTCAACATCTTGACAGAATCGGATATGATACTAATGGAAAATTTGCATGCGAGGGCTTATGGTATTTTAGCAGCAGAAAATGAAAAAGTCGAGCTAATTGCTCATTAGGAAGGCTTTGTTTGTGAGCAGGTAAAACTGTAAGCTCCCTTAATGATCAATATACTTGGAACAGGCTCCCGGGGCGAGAGATGCCAGATGGTTGGTGTCAAGTCCCAATGCAGATTCCTATCATGATGGACAATAATGGAACTTTTTAAAAGGTTGAAAATGAACACAGACTTGAATAAAATATGGCTCCATTTGGCTAACAACTTTGAATCGTGTGATTTGTGTACATGTGCCCCTGTCGAATGACAGATTAAGACAAATGTTGAACTTCAAACCAATATTGAAACCAACGATTATCAACAGATATTAATATCAATGTTGTTTCACTGAAAAATTGATTGATTGATTGATTTTTTATTTTCAACATACAATGTTGGGGGAAGCAAATTAACTTCAGAAACTACCTGTTATCAACTACTACAGTCAGGCATTGAAGCATTATTCCTTCTTGTTTAACGCATTTAACATAAGAATGAAAGCAATTTTAAATACACTGCTTACACGACACTTAACACCTCTCTTTCCATTCATCCTCAGCACTGGTGTCAACCTGTTAAGACAAGAGTGACCTTGGGGAGTCCAGGTGCCTCCCGGGTTGACCTTTGAACTATTTTCCAGCCAATCAGGGACGAGGCGCTCTTCAGGGCTGGAGGAGCGTAATAACACTCCAGCACGTCAGAGGGCGCGCGTCATAGCAGACGACAAGGAACGTTTTGACGCCAAAAGATGCGTGCATAGCCCCGTTATCGACGGTTTTTGTTGCGTCTTTTTATTAAAACATTGTTGAGTTTAACTTAAAAAGTTTTACCCAACATGATAAATGAGTGAAAGCGCACAATGCCTGAGAAACATGCTAGATCAACCATGTAAGAGAAGCTACAGCTGTCAGCAAACCCCCAATTTTTATCTTCGTCACTTTAGACACAAATCTGACATTTTTAACAGTATACATCATCCTGACATCATCCTGACATTTTCCAATTTCTTGGCAAAAACAACGATAACTCAATTTCATTTCATCCTACCTCATTCTCCCATCTGATCTCATGCTGCTTGCTGTTTAGCTCATTTCCTCTGGTTGATTATGAATTTATACCTATATATATATATTTATTTCATACTCAGGCAAGCTACTAAAGCAAGCTACTAAAATCTGTCAAAGACTTCTTGTAGACATTCTCAATATAATTGATATATATACATGTACATAACGACTTGAATAGAATCCAACCATCACTGGAAACCGGACAAGTCTGAATCGCCAGGTCATCATATGACTTAACATTTAAACAATGAGGATTTTAAAGTTTAATAAGATAGAAAATAATCAGTTGGACACGTCTGATCTGCCACGGGGGATTTTCCCTTTTTACCCCTCTCTGACGGGGAATTATGAGAGACTAAAGTCAATTAAAACCGAGCAGGGTCCCATTATCCCTGTTCAACAAGTCGAGATTCCTGCGTGTCTTTGTTATCAGGAGAATCCCAAAGAGGATTTCGCTGTTCCCCAGGATTCTGTATTGAAAAATACCTGCATGCCCGGCCACATGCCTCAGTAACATTGGTGTTTTTGTGGGAGCATCATCAAGACAAAGGAATCAATTGCCGCCATGTCATTTGCCGCGGGCCTGCTGTCGCCCAAGGAATGCTGCCCAGGGTGATTTACTCTGATTCGTTCGCAAGAAAACGGATCAAATGTAATTCCACAATGATTTTTTTTACCCCATAAAATACTTTCTTGGGACTTCTTCGAGCGGTTTTTTTCGTCGTTGGTCGATATGTATCGATATGGGAGTCTTGCGGGTCTTAGCACAGAATTCACTTTAAATTTGAAGAAATACCTTAAAATCTCTCCACGATTCTAAGCATATTTCCATATAATTTGCCGTCCATTCATCATCCCTCAAAGAACTGTTGCAAGGTCAGGGTTTTAATTTGTGATTCGATATGGCTTTAAAGTTTGTTTCATTAAGAATTTGAATTTAAGCCACGACAATGCTACTAATTAGTTGTCTGCCGTTCCTTTTGATTCATTTTGACTTTAAAAAAACTTTCCTACAAGGGGCGGTCCATGAGATTGGCGACTTAACATTTTCATAAATCATGATTATTTTCTCATTAGAATTTATCAGTAGCCGCAGACGAAACTGAATGATGAATACCTTTCGATTGTAGGAAACGAGACGAAGTTCTAAGATCTTATCAACAGTGTTGTTCTGCCTGGTGTCAGTTTCACTTTAGACTTGTGTTGAGGCTTGGACAAAGATTGAGGCAACGATAATCATGTTTTTGTTTCTGGTGTTTTTTGCATGGGAACAGTAGTAGAACATTCAAAGTCATTTAACTTTACTGGAGAACAGTTACTGGTTTCAGTGATTTATGCGCTTATTGTTATTTCTGGCTGCGTTGCTTGGCAGGTCAGGAGAAAAAGAAATAAAAGACTAAATAAAAAACGCCGGAAGATGTGGCTAATTGCAAAGATAACATGGCAGTTTGAGAAAATTTAGACTTGTGGAAGGAACAAAAGACGAGAAAGATGGAGAATAGAAGGTCGTCAGTCTTATGGGATTATTAATGATGATAGTTGAAGTGCATTTCTATGTAGGGAATGACAAGAGATGTCTGCAGTTGGGTGGCCCCAGGCCATGCAGGGATGAAAGGCTGATCGCTGTCTCCATGCGGCTTGTCAACAAATCTGAGATTTGAGATGCAGGAGCTTATCAGGATAGGATATGATGGTAGATCACTTAAATCTGCTGCTCTGACCAGACGGGTCATCCAGTGCTTGTCCTTGGTCCTCTTGCTTTGACCTTGGGTTTGTCCTTCAGGCGTCCTTGGTCCTCTGACCAATGACCTTCACCTGACCTTCGGTGTCACTACAAATGTCTTCAGGGAGAGGAACATTTACAGGATGCCATCACTATAGCACTAGTACTACATGGACTTTCTCCATAGCAGTTTTGTAATATAACAAGTTTGTTTACCTCTGTTGTATGTCATTGGTCATGATGACTAACGTTTTAAAGAATACATGTCACCTATGTCTTGATACTGACTAAGAGCTGCTAAGGATGACACGCCAATAAGTCAAATCTGTGATAGTCATTCATAGTCAGAAATATTTGCAGTGACATTCAGTGAGTTGTTGATGAAAGGCCAACGTTAGCCAGCTGTATCAATTGTATTGAACACAACACAGGAGAAGTAAAACAAAAAATAAAGTCCTGTGTCACCATGTGTGGCAGTTGCTATAGGCCTATATTACATTAATGGGTTCCATATGAGAAAGCATAATAAGCTAACTTCTAATCCAGTACCTTAGGGCAACTACCAGCATTCCTCCCATATAATATTACATCAATGAAGTAACTTTTCACAGATAGCAATCACGCACTTAGCAGATTCCAGCCTTGCTAATCTCCCAGGTCTCTAGCAGGATAGTTGCTCAGTTCAGCATTGGAGATCTGAGGGTTTTCTTGGAGTTGTAATTGACCTTGATCTTGGATTCAACCAGAGAGGTTCCTCTCAGAAGAGGTCATAAAGACAAACTGGGAGTCTCTCCCAGGACCTAATGGGATACTTCACTTCAGAGACTTTCACAGATAATTCTGGTGCACCTCACCCAATCTGGTTTCAATCTAGATGTACATGGCAGACTTTCCTATTTTCAATGAGAAATTGCCTTCATCTATGGTGTAATATTCCGGACAAAATCCTAAAGTACTATTATTATATTAAAAAGGTGGTTTAGGGGGCAGGGGTAGGGGAGGGGGGTGGTCTTGGTGGGGGTGGCATTGATTCCTGTATTTGGTCATTTTTTCATTCAGTCTTTCATTTCAGTTTACATTCATTCTTCCATTCATTCATTCCTGTTTACGTTCATTCTTCCATCCATTAATTTCTTTATTCATTTCTTCCTGAATGTAT
This sequence comes from Alitta virens, assembly GCA_932294295.1. NCBI lineage: Eukaryota > Metazoa > Annelida > Polychaeta > Phyllodocida > Nereididae > Alitta > Alitta virens. Next base: position 6,093,928 of record OW028574.1, on the reverse strand, counting down.
TCATTTTAAATTTCATTCCTTTGTTCAATAATTCACAAGTTTGATTCATTCATTCTTTTGTTCGATCATTACCAATTTCATTCCTTGATCAATCATTCAAAACCATTGTTCATTCCTTTGGTCAATCTCTTCCATTCCTGCATTTATTCTTTCATTCTTATGTTCATTCTTATATTATATGATCAATGTACCAGACTTATTAAGTCCCTTTCACACTTGTAAGACCAACCTAGACTTGAATTGTCATGACTGATGTCTTGGCAATAAGGCCGTCCAAGATCACTGCTACAACCCTCCTGCCACCTCGTATGCTTCAATCATATTTTGATATTTGAAGATAAGGACTATGCAAAAACTAAACTCAATAGCTGGCAGAGGCAGAAATCATGATGAAATGACATTTAACCACATGTGTTGAATATTTCCTTACTTTCTGATAGCATGAGCGAGAGCCTTGGATGACACTGAGAATACATACAGAGCCGACTTTGGGCATATGTAACTTGGGCAACAATGGCAGATGTGATGATCAGCTGCTGTGGCCATAAGTCTTTGTTCTGTTTCATGGAATTCTTCCTTTAAAAAGTATATGGATTTGGTGTTTCAATTTCTATCTCTATGATCATGATCATGTGAACTTATTTGACCAGCTGTCAGAGGCAGATGTAATGATGAGATGATAAGGCTTGGCATCCAAACCGTGTTACACATTTACCTCATCGGTGGCCCTGGGCTTTTTGCTCACCCCAGCATAGACACTGAGGACAAGGCACCTCCAATTTAAATCAGTTGCCAGAGGCAGAAGTCATGGTGAGATGACAAGAATAGTTCTTTTTATCAGCATATGAGCATGAAACAAATACCCCTAGTTAATTAATTCTGACAGCCAAATCATGTCATTGGAAGGCTGACATGCCAATGTTCAGCCAATGTCCCTTGTTACGTAGATAGATAGGTACCTAGATAGATAGATATTTAGGTAGATATGGGATGTGCAGCCCTCTAAGGCAAGTGCTTGCTGTATTGAGGGTTGATTGATGAGGTGAGAGAGAGAGGAGGAGTCCACCCATGTTACACATTTACTTTTACTTGCCTCAGCATAGACACTGAGTACAAGGGTCCGCCAATTTAATGTCTCATCCGAACAACATCCTACTGGGATGATGCTCATGAAAGGTTGCCTGGGCCTGGGATTTAACCTGGGATCTTCAGAGGAGCAGGCAAGCATCTTACCACTAGACCACCCAGTTGCAGATGTAATGATGAGCTGCCATCTAAGTTATTTTTCACATTTTGCTGTTTACATGTGTGGAGATATTCAGGAATCTTGGCATACCTGTAAATCCTTATCTGCATCACATGAAAGTCCACTCAAAAGATTGGTGAAGGCAGGTAAAGGTGGTCCTTGGGCATGAAAATGAGTGACCACTGACTGAAGACAACCGTGGCCGTTTAATAGAGGCTCAGTACAATGAAAATTCAGTCTGTGGGAATTGAAAGTGGTTGTTTACAGCAGGCAACCATTCTATACAGATGTTGTTATAGCGGGTTTGATATTACAGCCAATGTTAGTTTATTGGTCCAGGCAGCTCTGGCCGACATCAGGCCGATGCTGTGCTGACATGTTGACCAGGGGTCAGCATTGAGCCTATATAGCATGTTAACTGGGTACCATCCATTTCACACAAGCACTCAGTAAATGCCTGACCATTTGATGGTCAGCGGTTAGATGATGAAATGTAGGGGGATAATGCATTAATTATGAGTTTCTGCTATAACATGGCAATTTCCAATGTTGTGCATTTTGTGCTGTGAGATTTTACTTTATTTACCACAGCATTGCCCATAATTAAATTTGCCAGCGGACATAATGCAATGTAGGGCTGATAATTGTGCAAATGCAGGCTAGCTGTGTTACATTTTTCTGAGACAAGGCATATCCAGCTCATGAGTTCAGATGTAATGATGAACTAAAAAGGATCTTCTGTTTGTTGTACACTTGCTTAATTTCTCTGCATAATGTCCCAGATGCACTTGGGAAAATGCTGCGACTGTAACTGGAGTTACCTGATCCCTGTCAAGATCAAGTAACTCATTTTAAAGCACTTTCAGAATGCAGAATCCCCAAAAATTAGTCATTCGATCTGCTTTTTGTAAATTTTTCTCTTGAATCTATCTTAAATAGACAACTGTACCATTCATCTAGGAAAGGAGTCGACTGAAGCATAGTCCACCATGTAGAGATTGGGTAACTGCAGTTATCCATACAGCTTTGTCCCAGTGCAGCCAGTTGGTTTACAACCCAACTTCACTAATGCAAACACCTAGGTTGTAGTTGCCATATGGGGGCAGGGTTTGACAAGGCAAAAGGTTCTTGTGCTTGGAAACTCCAATGCCAAAGGAGTTACCCAAGGCCTTACCGACAGGGGTCTGGATGCTTGCGGTTTCATCCTGCCTGGTAAAACCATTTGGCACATCACCTCTATAGAATCCGACACGTCAAGCCCACACAGGATCCAAACTGCTTGCTTCTCATGGCTGGGGACATTGAGGCAGCTGACGGTCTCCCTGTTGAAACCATATGACATCAAAATTTCGGAGAAAAAAGTGTTATAGAATTTGGTAACTTCATTGGTCATAGTCTTTGAAGGTTGGTCATTCTATTTATGAAAATATACCTAAATATAGTTAGCAAAAAAAATGTATGATAATTCCCTTTTGCATCATTGTATAACATTTCTCATTTTGGACCCCAATATATAGGTTCACCGGTTATATATATATAGTCATATTTCTAAACCTAGGGCAATATACATTGTTCAGTATTATCAAATTTGCTGAGGGTATGCTGCTGCAGCAGCCTATGTTTTTATTCTATCAAAGTTTTGGAATTTGCCAGGTGAAGAAAGTTACACAGCATAGAATCAAAACAGACTCTTGCTTAACATTTTCATATATATATATATATATATATATATAATTTTGGCCAAAGTAAACAATATGGTAATTTCTCTTGGGAAACAACAGGTGAACTGTGAGGCTAGGCTGCAGCATCCTTGCATCTTGGTCACACCTCAGTGATTCCCAGGCACTTAACCCCTGGACCCTGGTCAGGGCAGTTAGCTGATGTGATGCATATGCATATATATGAGCTACTTCAACTTCAGTAATTATGACCTGAGATTTAGGCTGGGAATGTCAACTTTAAGGTCCTAAGGGTTCACTTTCACCAATCAACCTGGATCTGGGACATCAGTATTCATATTCTTTCATATAAATGACTCAAAAATTTTCAGTTTGAAGCTAAATTATTAAGAGAGAAATCACACTTTAAAAAAAAAAAGAAAGACCACCTCACTATAAGGACCAAGGTACCTCACTATTTAGCAATATATTGATAATTAAGAAAATATTCTCTGCTTTAAAACTCCCTCAATATTAAGACCACTTCATCATTAAGACTACAGTATATATAATTAAGAGAAACCCCTCTATAAGACCACCTCATGATTAAGACCTCATGAGCAGTAAATTATCTCAATATTAAGATCACTCCACCATTAAGACTACAGTCTAGATAATGATTAAGAGAGAACCTTTTTAACCACATCACTATTAAAACCACAGTTTAGAAAAATATAAGCAAAGCCCAAATTAAGACCACCTCACTATTAAGACCATCTTACTATTAAGACCACCTCACCAATAAGACCAAATTTACAATTTAGACAAGTATGTTAAACCCCACTTAAAGACCACCTCAATATTAAGACCAATCAATTAATACTAAAAGAAACCCCACTTTAGAGACCACCCCAGTATTAAGACCATGATGTTTAAATATGGATACATCAATGTCTAGGGAAATCATTGGTATAATATCACTCAGTGATGTATAATATCATCCGGTTATGTAACAGCACCCCTGACCTTTGGGAAACTTCAAAGGGATGCTGTCACCCCCTGCCCTCAATTGAACCCCTGATAACAATCTGACCTAATAAACTTTTGGAGGGATTTATTTCTTCATTCTGCAGTTGGAAGAGCTATGGGAAGGACATGCTTCTACTTGAGGTAAGTGATTTTGTTTCTTGATCAGGTTTTTCTCTTGTGATCAATAAGAATGTTAAGAAAGTTCCATGTTTTGTCTTGTAGTAGGTAACTGAATATATGTTTTTATTATAACATTGTTTACATTTTTTGATAAATTGTGGTTTAAAAAGGTTGTGTACACATGGTTCACTGCTACCATATATATCTATCATTTAGTCATAATTAATGTGTATTAATTATTTTTTATTGTTTGTATGATTATTCAATCAACAATTACTGAAATAGTTATATTTACACTTTGTAGATATGTAAGATGCAGTTTTCTGCTAACACTGTCCATTAAGTCTAGTGACTCCATGCTCTGTCACTTTGAAATTACGTATATTGTGTATTTGTCCCAATGCTAACTTGAAGCTTACTCAGTTTATATGGCCAGCTGCCAGTGGCAGACATAATGATGAGATGATAAGACTTGTGGAATCCACTAAATTTTATGCTATTTTAGCAAAACTAAATATTTCAATTTTGCACTTGCTGTTGCTACATTCTGTAGTAGTACTATCATTCCCACTGCTTACTCTGCTTTCATTTACTAGACCAATCCTCCCCTTTGTTTCCATTGTACACTAGTTGTCATCATAATGAAAGTGATGAATGGGACAAATTTTTATTATTTGTGATAAGAAAACACAAAATTACGGGAAGACAAACCATTTTCCTTATACTATATATATATAGAAAGTTGGTTACCACGGTAATCATTTTTGGCTAACAATGCCTTATAAAGGACCAACATGAGTTTCATTTTCGAAAATTTCCGAAAATTTTGCATGAGTTATCATTATTTGTTATTGTTATATAACTTATAAAGCACTGATTCAAAAGAATACTGCTCACAGTGCATGAAATAAGAAATCGAGTAAACAGTGGTAAATGATGTTTAAAAGTAATAACAATTAACAAATTTATATAAAATCAACAATAAAATAAAAACATAGGCTGCGCTGCAACAAAACCCTCTGCGCATCCCACATGGCATACAGGCATCATTATAACTGTTCAGCATGTTCAGTGTTTGTCTGACCATGGAGACAAGAGTACTACTACTACTCTTGTCTCTTTGGTCCGACAAGCAGGAGGGTGGGTGTTACACTTTCATTTCCAAAGCAGAACTCTTAACACAAACTTTAGTTTCCAGAGCTGAACTCCTAATACTAATGCACTAATGTATTTATAACTATGCATCTTCTTTACACTGTTTCAATGTCCCAATGCTACTGAACCTGAAGCTTACTCAGTTTATATGGCCAGCTGCCAGAGGCAGACATAATGATGAGATAATAAGACTTGTGCATTCCACTATATTTTATGAATTTTATACTTATTAATTTTGCTTAATCTAGACAATGTGGGTTCTTGAATTCGACATTAGAAGCAGTATGAGTAGTATGTACTACTACAGAAATGTAGCAACAGCAAGTGCATAATTGAAATATTTAGTTTTGCTAAAATAGCAGAAAAATGGAGCAACAGGATTTGAATAAAATGAAATTTTATACAGTAACACACCATATGGCCTAGTGGTGCCTTTTGATAGTCACACGGACATATCTCAGCTATGTGTGCAATGAACCAAAATAATTGCTACTTGGCCTATATAGCCTGTTACGCAATGCTAATTAGAGTCCAAGATGTTCTATTTTTTTAACTTTTAAGTTTTTCATTATGTTCTCAGTATGAAAATATTTAATTAATAGCAATCCATTCTATTCAGAGTGAAGCCAAGTGTGTATCAAAAGTACTGTATAGCCATTTAATTTTTCTGTTTCAAAGATTGTATGCACAATACGGAGTACTCAGTTTGCCAGAATTATCAACATGTTCCCTAACTCATCTACAACTTAGATATGAAATTCAGCAGCAATGTTATGCCATATAAAGATGTTGGGTATAATGACATACTAAATAAACATTTAAGGTTTCTATTTACTTGTATAAAGACTATATACAACTAAATAGAAATCTAAAAGGTTTATTTTGTAAGGAAACTTACTCAACACACCCATTTTCATGCTTTCATTAGTCAAAATATTTTCCACACGCTGATTACTTTAGCTGGCTACTGAAGGAACAAATACATTATAAATTGCCATATTCCCTTCAACAGTTACTGAATTGTTGGGTTGCTTATTTGCATTAAATCTATGGCATTTAATTTATTAGAATATGGCAATACTATGATTAATTATTTAGTGTAAGCACATGAATTCTGCAAAATGTATGGTTTTCATTGTAAAGTATGTGATGCCATAGAATATGAAGGAAGCAACACCATTTGTAGCATTTTTATCCAGTGAGTGATTCCAGTCTGGAAATGGAAATATTAATTTTTTTTTTTCAAAATTATTAAAACACAGATAAGATATGTAAATGTGACCGTCAAGAGCCACAACTAAGTAATACCATATGAAATTTTGTTGGGTAAGCGCTTTAATGCCAGAGTTTAACTCCAGAAACACAATTAAACACAACTTATAGCATTTTTTCAGATTTTTCATTAGCAATAAAAACATGTCAAAACGAAGTTTGAAAAGTGGAAAAACTGTAATTTAGATACCATACTTTCATGCCGTCCACAATACAAGTTGATATCTAGCCTATTTCTCTCTGACCTTGACTTTTTGTTGCACAATGGACCATTTGGGAGCTACTTTCGAACAGAAATTGCATAAAAAAAGTACATAGTTCTAATAAAAATTGGTTACTCTTGCAGGATGTGATACATGAAGCTGAAAGAAACCTTAACCATGATTGATAGACCAAAGCTGCATAAGCAGAGGATGTCACGAAACACGAAAATGGAAGTATCCTATCACTATGGAGACACTGGAAAAAAACTCCATGAAAGACAACAGAAAATAACTTTTGATGACTATGGAGCACCTGATATCATTAACATCAAACTTCGCAGAGATTTGGTGCAAGGTTAGAGTTACCCTTTTCAGTACAATCACTAAATATTGCATATTATGACTACCACATCAATCATTTTAATGCAAATTTGCAAGAGTTTTATGTTTAATGTTGCAAATTGTGAATATCACCTGTAATCATGTGATAATATACATAGTTAATATTTTAATATCTGTCTCAACAAAGTGATTTTTACAAATAGATCCAGTACAGACTTTGCTAATAAAATAAGATTACCTACCTTTTGAAACAAAGTTAAACCTTCTAATTGATTATGTATTTTCAGGGTAAATACCAAACTGTACAACAAGAACTTCTAGACATCAGCAGAGTAGGTATGTAACCAGCAACTTTAATGGGTTGCATTTCTTTTGGTTGGGAGATAGGTGCATACTAATTATGAGTTCAAAAACACATAATTGAAATAAGCAGCAGTTGACAGGGTGTATCACTTTATCATAAATCAGTTGCAGTGTACCATATGGCTCATTAGTTGCATTAGTTGCTTTATTAAGGAAGTAAAATTCCCCTTCCAGTGAATGGTTGCCCTTCTGATGATGTAATTATACAATCAGGTCATTGAGTGAAATAGTGATGTCACAAAGGGATAGAAGACCAGCATGCAGCTCCCCCTGATGCATTGGTGATTCTTTAGGGACCGGATACTACTAAAAAACCAGAATCAATCAAAAATTATCTATAAAATAAAAGGTACATCCCATGCTGCTTCCTCTGGTATTGAAGTACTCAGCAGGCTATTGGTTGCCTTATTAAGGAAGTACAATGCCCATTATTGGTTGCCCTTATGGGAAGTAACAGATGGGCATACTGTTGACTTTATGAGGAAGTAACTAGCTTGTGGTTGCTACTATCCGAGGGGTGTGCTTAATGATTTGTAATGATACATTGATCATACTGATGCACTGGTTTTTCTTCTAACACACAAACAGGGTACCCTTCGATTAATGTGGACTTGCAACAGATATTGTGTCTAAACACATACTATCTGGCGAGGTCATTCACATTTGTACTAGGTAGGGAAAGCTAGGCAGAGAAGTTTGTAAGAGAAGGTTATTTATGGAGAGCTAGACATGCAGATCTGGATTGCTAGGTTACAGGACAGCAAGACGGGCATAAGGGCATCGCTAGGCACCACTGCAGTGCTAGGTATAGGTAGAGCTAAAGAAATACAACTTAGGTATATCATATGTATATGGAGAGCTAGACAGGAAAAATCAAAAAAATCTGGAGTCCTAGCCATAGAGACTGGTGCAGGGCACAGCGTTGGCCAATAGGGTTCAAGGTTTTCATCCTGAGTGTCAGCCCCTTTGCCATGAGGAGGTCTGTGACTTTTAAGATTCCATCATTATGACAACCAGAAATTTTTCTTATTTATTTTGTAAAAGTCTAGACAGTCAATGCTGCATGCTCTGGTAGTGGAAGTGCTTGGCTAGCTATTGGTTGCCTTATAAAGGAAGTACAATGCCCATTATTGGTTGCCCTTATGGGAAGTAACAGATGGGCATACTGTTGCCTTTTTGAGGAAGTAACAGGCTAGTTTGTGGTTGCCACTATTAGAGGGGTGTGCTTGATGATTTATAATTGCAAATTGTTTAAACTGAAACATTGGAAATTATCAAAACATCAGAATTAATCAAAAATGTACTTGTAAAATTTCTGGACATGCCATGTTCAATGCTGCTTGCTTTGGTAGAGGAAGTACTCGGCTAGCTATTGGTTGCCTTATTAAGGAAGTACAATGCCCATTATTGGTTGCCCTTATGGGAAGTAACAGATGGGCATACTGTTGCCTTTTTGAGGAAGTAACAGGCTAGTTTGTGGTTGCCACTATTAGAGGGGTGTGCTTGATGATTTATAATTGCAAATTGTTTAAACTGAAACATTGGAAATTATCAAAACATCAGAATTAATCAAAAATGTACTTGTAAAATTTCTGGACATGCCATGTTCAATGCTGCTTGCTTTGGTAGAGGAAGTACTCGGCTAGCTATTGGTTGCCTTATTAAGGAAGTACAATGCCCATTATTGGTTGCCCTTATGGGAAGTAACAGATGGGCATACTGTTGCCTTTTTGAGGAAGTAACAGGCTAGTTTGTGGTTGCCACTATTAGAGGGGTGTGCTTGATGATTTATAATTGCAAATTGTTTAAACTGAAACATTGGAAATTATCAAAACATCAGAATTAATCAAAAATGTACTTGTAAAATTTCTGGACATGCCATGTTCAATGCTGCTTGCTTTGGTAGAGGAAGTACTCGGCTAGCTATTGGTTGCCTTATTAAGGAAGTACAATGCCCATTATTGGTTGCCCTTATGGGAAGTAACAGATGGGCATACTGTTGCCTTTTTGAGGAAGTAACAGGCTAGTTTGTGGTTGCCACTATTAGAGGGGTGTGCTTGATGATTTATAATTGCAAATTGTTTAAACTGAAACATTGGAAATTATCAAAACATCAGAATTAATCAAAAATGTACTTGTAAAATTTCTGGACATGCCATGTTCAATGCTGCTTGCTTTGGTAGAGGAAGTACTCGGCTAGCTATTGGTTGCCTTATTAAGGAAGTACAATGCCCATTATTGGTTGCCCTTATGGGAAGTAACAGATGGGCATACTGTTGCCTTTTTGAGGAAGTAACAGGCTAGTTTGTGGTTGCCACTATTAGAGGGGTTTGCTTAATGATTTATAATTGAAAATTGTTAAAACTGAAACAATGTTCCATCTTTAAACACAAAGTAACACTGGAAGTTATCATAACAGCAGAATCAATCAAAAATGTACTTGTAAAATTTCCGGACATGCCACATTCAATGCTGCTTGCTCTGGTAGTGGAAGTACTCGGCTAGCTATTGGTTGCCTTATTAAGGAAGTACAATGCCCATTATTGGTTGCCATTATGGGAAGTAACAGATGGGCATACTGTTGCCTTTTTGAGGAAGTAACAGGCTAGTTTGTGGTTGCCACTATTAGAGGGGTGTGCTTGATGATTTATAATTGCAAATTGTTTAAACTGAAACTAATCAAAAATGTACTTGTAAAATTTCTGGACATGCCATGTTCAATGCTGCTTGCTCTGGTAGAGGAAGTACTCGGCTAGCTATTGGTTGCCTTATTAAGGAAGTACAATGCCCATTATTGGTTGCCCTTATGGGAAGTAACAGGTGGGCATACTGATGCCTTTTTGAGAAAGTAACAGGCTAGTTTGTGGTTGCCACTATTAGAGGGGTTTGCTTAATGATTTATAATTGAAAATTGTTAAAACTGAAACAATGTTCTATCTTTAAACACAAAGTAACACTGGAAGTTATCATAACAGCAGAATCAATCAAAAATGTACTTGTAAAATTTCCGGACATGCCATGTTCAATGCTGCTTGCTCTGGTAGAGGAAGTACTCGGCTAGCTATTGGTTGCCTTATTAAGGAAGTACAATGCCCATTATTGGTTACCCTTATGGGAAGTAACAGATGGGCATACTGTTGCCTTTTTGAGGAAGTAACAGGCTAGTTTGTGGTTGCCACTATTAGCTGATTAGAGGGGTGTGCTTAATGATTTATAATTGAAAATTGTTTAAACTGATTCATTGGTCTATCTTTAAACACTAGGTATCACTGGAAATTACCACATTCAAATTTATCTATAGAAAGTCCATACATGCCATACTCAATACTGCTTGCCCTGGTAGTGGAAGTACTTGGCAAGCTAATGGTTGCCTTATTAACAGATTAAGTAACAGGAGAATTTGTGGCTGCCACTGTCCAAGGAGTATGTCTGATTATTAATAATTGCACTTTTTTTTTAGATGCATTGGTCTTTCTCCAGACACATGGTAAACCTGGACATTGTCAAAGACTAGAAACCAATCAAAACTCTTTGTATACTGGAAGCAGTTGTATAAGTGTGGCACTCGCAAAATATAACATCATACAGGGTTTCAGTAATTTTTCTCCCTTAAGGAAGCAAAATGCTATTTTTATTCTTTCGATTATCAGAGGAGTAGACAAAAGATACAATGATGTACTCATAGAAATGCTCAACATCTAGTTAATTCTGTAGTTATGGCAGGTGACATGCATGAAATTAATACTCGTCTGGCAAATTCATTAATTGTTGTATTACTAGAATATCAAACTCAAATATACAAAAGGTCTTTCATATATAGAGCATCAGTTGCTTGGAATCTACTGCCAGAGAGCTTAAAAAACTGTGATACTAATGATAGCTTCAAAACTGGAGCAAAGTTGTACTTTCATTATTTTATGTTATTGTTTATTTTAATCCTTGTTTTTAATGGGCCGCTTGCAAAAACGGTTTTTTACCGAAGTGTTTTACCCATGTAAAATATTTTCAAAATAAAAAATGTAACAGAACACAACAGTCAACATTTTATGTCTGAATGTCTCAGGAATAGCCAACTTGTGTAACTATTTAATGGAAATCCAGCTTAATTTATGTTATACATAGTGGTAGATGACAGTGATTAAGTAGTGATCTAGGTCAGTCTGGTTGCTGCAGACTAGAAATAAGTGTACTATATTGTATTGTTACAACTATGGTGAACATAGATATATCATGGACCTCTATCATATCAGAGTCTATATTTAGTTGCATTTACCATAAACAGCACTCCATTAGTTTCACTGGTAATAAGCAGCTACTTTAACTGTTAAGTGCATTGGCTATGTTTACAATTTTAGGTCAGACAGAATTGGTTACATACTGCAATTGCATGTAGATTTTTTGCTTTTTCAGAATAATGGACCTAGAAAAGATACACTTGCTACGTTAACACCTTGCAAAGAACTTGAATGGAAGAAGAAGGTTATACACACCAGGAAGAAACATCCTCATCATCAGTCTCCCCAATGATGAAAACACAAAAGACAGCGACTGACATGCAAAAAAGTTCATTGCCTCCACAGAGTGCAACGTTGGTCCTGAACAAGCAACATTAGTAAGTCATCCTTAAAAATTGTTTTGGATTTAAAAAACCCCTTATTGTATCCGAGTTGTTTAACTTCTTATTTTGAGCGTGATTATGATAGGAAGCAAATCTAATACAAATGTAAATGTGCTCCTTGCAAACAGGCTGACTGTATGTTGCATTTCGCTCATAGTAAAAGCTCAAGATGAGTGAAGAACAGCTAATGATTTATTCTACCTGGCAGATAAAGTTTGTTCAGTATGAAATTTTTTGTACCTGTTGCATTACTATTTTAGATTTTTACATAATGCTTGTTTTATTCTGTTAACAGTAAGTTACATTGGACAACAAACTTCAACTTACAGTGGATTACCAAGACAAAAACAGGTATTTTGACTAATTTGGTAGTGCTGGTTCCAAATTTGAGGTGTTGTGCATATATGTCAAAATTTTCAAATTTTTTAACAATTTCTCTTCTTATTTTTTATATATTTTAACAAACCCATGAAATAAATATGTTTCGGACAAGTTTGTAACACTCGCTATCACTCTGCAACTGCTGTATGCCTGTGTAACTGCTGTGGTACAATTTTAATCACATATGATATCTTAAATCCATCGAACAGAAATTCTCAACAAATAAAATTTAACGGCCAGTAAAGATATATAATATATAATTATGGTAATTCTCTCTATGTAGTGCAGCTACTTGCATTCATTATTACCCTTGGCAAAAACATTTGTCAAAGGTGTTGTAGTCACTTTGCTGGAAAGTTGTCAGTAAGCCGGAGCAGAACCCTGACACTTCAGCACCTACATGCATTGAACTTTTTCATTGTATGTCTAAAATATTTTTGTCTTTGGAAGAGTGATGGAGAGTGTTACAAGCTCGTCTAAACATAAATCCAGCAAAATTTCCCACTTAAAAACACTTATTGGCATAATAGGGACAATATTTCGGGGTTGGTTAAGTACAGTAAAGTTATTATGCAAATACGTAAATGTATGATTATTGTGGATATCTTTTGAGTGGATTGTCCAAATCATTCAATCGTCAGACATATCAGGCACATGAAAGAGAGAAAACCTTCTGCAAATTTCAGTCATTTTTGTCTTTTCAAAGGAATGTTACAAACAAAACTTTGAAAAATGGCTGTCTGATGTTACTATGCAAGGCAAGTTTTATAGCCTAAAAAGCCAGAATTGTGATACCATGTGCAGGACTTACGACCAGAAACACCATTTTAGAATCATTCACATGATTCAATGTTTTTCCAAGTATAAATAAGTCCCTAGCATAAAACTAGCTCCTTGGAGGGGGCTGATGACTTGGTCTCCATCAACGCCCGGTCTGAACCCCACCAAATATAAAGTCACAAGCAAAAGAAAAAAAAGGATCTGCACATGGCTTCATACTAATGCCATAGTATACTGGACCTGTTGGATGCCCTTTAAATTTGTTTTGAGGTCCAGCCCAAGAAACCACAGTGCCTCTACAAGTTTTATTGTTTAAAAAGATATCATTAAGAATAAAAAAAACCTTAGTCAGGGATTTATTTGTTTTCTAAAATAAAAATAAAATAAAAATCTGAAATGTTTCTGGTTATAATTCTAGCTCATGGTTTCACAATTTTGGCTTTTTAGGCCATAAAAATTGCCTTGCATAATAACATCAGACAGCCATTTTTCACATTCCTTTGAAGAGACAAAAAGGACTGCAAATTTGCAGAAGGCATTCTCTCTTTCGTGTGTCAAAGGAATGTTACAAACAAAACTGAAAAATGGCTGTCTAATGTTACTATGCAAGGCAAGTTTTATAGCCAAAAAGCCAAAATTGTCTGATGATTGAATGATTTGGACAATCTACTCAGAAGATATTCACAATAATCATATTTGTATAATATAACTCCAGATGCCCTGTATACATGCTTTGTTAATATCATTGATTTACAGAAGCGGTGGAGTGATGAATAGTCTTGCAACCTCAAGATCCTGAGGTGATAGAAATTTTGACTTCAGATTTGCAATTGGCACTAAAAATTTTGTCAAAATCATCTATTTTGTTCACTTTACTGTTCAACATTGACCAGTGTATAAGGAACCATCATTTATATGTAGTAGCTTGCATTATCCTGCAAAAGAAAGCACCTTCCCCAATAGTTTCACCAGAATGTTCAGTCAAGTTGACTGTTTTTTTGTTTTTTTTTGCAGTGACTAAACTTGAGACAATACATACCTCAGGTAGCCACACATTTATATCAAAACGAAATGAGTTCTTATAATATCACCAGAGGAGTTGAAAATCACCTTAACACAAGCTTACCCATTAATCAATTATTTGGAAAACGTTACCTAATGCATTTTTATAGGGAATGTAAATCTTCCTTCTACATATAAAATAAATGATGATCTAATTGTTATGTTTCTTGTTGATTAAATTTTTTTTTTTCCAGGGTACCTGTGATCTTAATCATAGAACAAGAAATCAACTGGAGACAAGCAAAACTAGTGCAATAACACTTTCATTGATACACACCTCCCAGACATGGAAAGGATATCTGATTCAGTATTCATCAGAGTTGCATGTAATGTGCTTCACGAAATTTACATATATCTAAAGAAAATATTCATAAACTCTTTTATTCACTGTAATGTCTTGTTTTTATGTATTTGTGTTCAATAATTTTCACCATTCACATAATTATGCATCTTGTATCTGATTAGAAATATTAAACTATAAATATTTACTGAAGATTTCGAGTTTTTGGTTGTAAATTTTTTATGTCAAAGGACAAAATGGGTGAGGCAATAAACATCATTGCCTAATAAAATGAGGCACAAAAAAAGAAATACATTAGCTCAAGTCAAAGGGTCAAAAAATAATAAAAAGAACCATAGACAGGAGTTATATGTCTCCAATTTATAAAACCTTAATCATTGAATTCATTGATATTATTACAGATCATTGGTTACTGTGCCAATTATGTAAAGCAGCTTATATCCAGTACTTTGACATCCTTGAATTATCATACATGATTGGCTAAACAGCTAAATATGAATTATAAATAAAAGCAAACAGGATCATTGCATTTTTTATAGGCGATATCCCCGTTACTTTAAGCCTTTAGCATTATTGAAACATCTGACATATTGATTACATGTCCCCTCAAGCAATAGATGATTGCCAAATAATATAAAAGCCAGCTTGATCAGAAGCCTTTGCAATTTTATGGGAGATCTCCCCACTGATTGAACTATTACACATTTTTATGAGGTACTGCCCAAGTAATGATTGACTAATAATACAATAATATGAAAGTCAGAAGACTATATTTACATGGGAAATAACCCTCTTGCTTTGGCATTAAAACTTATCATCAGACAATACATAATAAAGTTCCCCCTTTAGCTATGTTAGTAATAGTTTGGCCAATGATATTTTAGCCAACATCATATTTTGGTTACCCACTATTTCAATGATTAATTAACTTGATGAAGTGCCGAGCAATGATCAGAGCATAGGTAAAAAAATATCTGGTTATTATGAAGCTTAACTTATCAGAAGCCTTCACATTTCTTGGGAGATGTATTCAAACATACTTGAACAGGATCAGCCTCTGCAATGCTTAATTGTTTCGAATTTCTTGGGAGATATCCCCCCCTCGCTTTTGACTTAATGAGCTAATTAACTAATGATTTAATACAACAATGCCATACCCATGATGATCACTCAATGCCTATCCTCTCATCATTAAGTCTGCTCAGGCAGTTGGTGGCATGAGAGCTCCCTAGCTATCTGTGCACTGTTACTGCTGACTTTTGTTCAGTAATTTCAAGTTTCATTTCTATCTTCATTCATTTCAACTTTCATACATTAAACTTTTTCATTCCCACTTTTATTTATTCCCACAATGCATGGTTCATTCCAACTTTCATTCATTCCTACACTTGTTCATTCTGATTTCATTCATTCACAATCTAGTTCATTCCCACTTTCATTCATTCCTACATTAGTTCATTCCCAATTTCATTCCCAATTTCATTCATTCTAATATTGGTTCATTCCCAATTTCATTCATTCCTATTTTGGTTCATTCCCACTTACATTCATATTTGTATTCATTCATTCTCACTTTCAGTCTTCATATGTTCACTCCCAGTTTCATTCATTCCTTCCCTTTTTCATTCCAACCTTTCATTTATTCCTATAGTTTGTTCAGTCCACAAAACATCCCTAAAACATGACTAAATAGGCTAAGTTTACATTCATAATCACCGTTGGATTTTGTCCGGAATATTATTCCATATTCATCAGTCGGCCAATTGCCATCGAATTGAATAAACGTTGAAGTTTGAATCAGATTTTACCCTTCAAAGGAGATGCTTGCAAATTACCAAAGGCTGTTTCCCCAGGGTGTGTGCTTTCAATAGACAAGTGAAAAACTTTCTGTTCAGTGACCACAATATTATGGAAGCCAAAACTGAGACAAAGAAGAACCCATAAGCCTGTATTTTAAAAACGCGTTGTGACCTTATTACTATTTTTCTTGTTATATTTTGAAGAAAATGTCAGGGTGATTTTTTGGCCTGCACTTCCATGGCATAGATGAGTGTTTTGGGTAATATATGTAGATCTACACTCGGCGACAGTGAAATTCGCCACGACAGTGAGATTCGCCATCCCTCTAAAACTACAATAAACACCTTTCAGATGGCTGTTAGAACACTGACACTGATCTATACAATTAGTTTGGTAATAAATCAAGTCGTTGCAATGTGTTTAATCATGTTTTAGGGGAGTGGCGAATCTCGCTGTCGTGGCGAAATTCACTGTCGCTGAGTGTACATTTCATGACTACAATTTTCAGTAAGAACACATCTTCAAGTGCGCTGTAAATATAATGTAGTAATTTTAAGAAGAAACTGAAAGTTTAATAAAATGTATTTCAAATCTCCTGATGGTCACAGAAGGAGTGGTCACTGAAAATATTTATGTCAAAATCACATGATCAGCTGTTGATAGAAACAAAGAAGATTACCAAGAAGCACAACTCCCTATAGTTCACATTGTAAACGCTGCGCCTACTCCCCCCCAGAATTCCAGGTGGGCTGGGCATTCTGAGAGTAGGAGGCGCAAACTTCAATGCCCTTGTGGATAAAAAATTTAATTTTGATATAGCTCTGGCCAGTCCGTAGTTTCTTCAATATAACAGTTAAAGTAGTTAAAATTAATTTCCAAATGATTTCAGTGTCAGCTAGTGTCCTTGTGTGCGAATAAAGCAAATTATCACAAATTTATAAAGTAAAAAAAAGCTTATCAATCTGAACGTAGGATCGATATCCAATGACGTCATAATATGCCAGTGTGATGTCACTCAATAGTCGCCGATTGTTTTTCTGTTTGTGACGTCATTACATTACTGAACAAATCGCCTCCTTTCCCCAGCATGCATAGCCCATCCTACTTACGAGAGTGCGTGATCTGGTTAATCTGTGTTATAACATTACTTCCATGCGCCACCTGCTGTATTTTCCCATAAATCATAAAAACAACCTCATTATCGCTCTTAAAAAAGAAGCTGCCAGTATCATTTGCGGCAAATACATCACTAAGCACTGCAAAAGTGGCTGCAAACACAATCCAAAACCACCTAATGAAGACCTAGGGCTGGCAAATATTTTATACTGCCCTTACAATTGCATTTAATCTTCTCACCACTTTTTCTACCACATTGTGCCACTTTTTGTGGCAATGACAATTTGCCAAGTGAAACGACAGCTCAGAAAACCAATCTCACTTGATGGCAAGCAGCATGCAAAGCAGTGTTTCTTTCCTCTCAGTCTTTGTGTTTCAATAGACATGTTACTACACACAGGTTTGTGGTTTTCACAATGGGAATGAGTTCAAAGGAGTATACAATATGACCATATTAGGATGTCACATGACGTTTTTACTTTTCTGGTTTACTAATTTCCTGATGGGTGGCTGAATTCATGATCTGAAGTACAGTTACAGTTTCATAAAATACGGTGGACTCAAAGCTGTCTGTAGCGACCTGTACCTGGCTGTGGTCTAAACACGCTAAAGCCAGCTGCTTCTGTCCACTTCTACAGCTAATAATCGCCTTACATCTATCACTCGATAAATATAAACATTATATATATTGGTAAATGTAAGAAATTAATCTAATATATCATAAATATTAACTTTTAGATCCGATTTTGAGTAGCCAGCTTTGACAGCTTTGTCTAGTTTCAATTTGACGGGTCATTACTAATGAAGCTAACTGTATTGACAAAACCAAGGTATCTCCAGTCATTTGCCCAGTGTGTGCACACTGCAATGTTTTGATGGTGGCTGTATACATGACATGTTACAGAATGGCCGTCAACTGGTTCATATGTCTCACAGATACACAGATAAACGTTTTGTGTGTCTGTGAAATGTTGTGTGGACCACCATCCTATACCTACTACAGTGGATGTAACTGTATGACATCATAGCTAACATTTGTGACTTCAGACACATCAAAATAATTGCATACATAAGAAATTGCACAGATGCATAGATTGCATCAGCCTAGTTTGCATTAGCACCCACTGCCACCCAGAGATACAGGAAACACCTACCAGATCTACAATAGTGCTTCAACGTATAATTGTATATGCATGGAAGTAGCATAGCATGTGTACAGCCCAGAATATTGCTAGAATTCTGCCACCAGCCACTGTGCAGCTGGCACCAGACAAAAAATTAATGGCAAAACACAGTTATGTGACAAGCAAAATGGCTAGACCTAGACCGAATTTTTTCCTCCTATTCAGTAACACGAAGCCGTTCAGTAGGACGAAGTGACCAACATAGCTGCTATGCAGGCATAAAAATGGCTATTGTTTTTCACTACAATTTAGTGCAGTCACCACTGAATCTCATTTGCAACTACAATGTTTTTCGTAAACTGAGTATTTTTTTATGGAAAATGGCATATTGGATCAGTTGAATATTCCAAGGAAACTTTAAGAGTCACTCTTGATATTATCTGACTCAATGGGTCAATGATGCATGGAATAATTGGGTTGACAATTAAAAAGGTTTTAACGAGTAAACTCACATGGTACTTAATGGCATTTGCATTGTAAATGACTTGTTCTCAATCTGCCTACAGCACCGTCTGGATAGCAACGTGCCTGGAGCCAGGCAGCAGTTATTAATTAGGACTGTCGCTGCGAGAGAACAGTATATTATAGCAGACAAATTTAACACAGCCAACAGTTATCAAGAGTTGATAACATAACTCAGGTATTCCATAACTCAAGACTACATCACATCTGATGTGATGGGAATTCATAGAGACTTCCTGTGGTCGGCGAGAACCACTTGATGGAACTAGTTTATCAAAGGCCAGAAGAAGAGCACCTGATATACAGATATTGTGCCGAATATGAGATGCTACTGCGAGGTGTCCCACTTTGACCTTGAGTGCCCTATGACCTTGGCAGTTCCATTTTGGTCATTCATTCACATTCTTCATTGCTAAAAAGCTTTGAATGAGCCCTGAGGGCTTTGGAGTCATTAGTTGTACCATGCGAAGGAAGGAGGGAAGGAAGGACGGAAGGAAGGACGGAAGGAAGGACGGAAGGAAGGACGGAAGGAAGGAAGAAAGTTTTGGCTTTGGTTATCAGTTTATCTAGCCCTAGCACTATTTCTTCCACTACAACATGTCAAGTCACAACTAAAATGCATCTGACACAAAGAAGAAGAAGAAGAAGAAGAAGAATAAGAAGAAAGGAAGGACTAACATGACACATCCTCCAGGTCTTATCAAAAAGACTATGAGAAATTAAGAAAGCAAAACTAAATCCAGTTTTATAAAGCAACTTATGAACAAAATAACTCAGATATTGTTCTTGGTGAAATGATGGTGGAATACTTAATTTTGCAGACGATATAAACAATAAATAATTGGGGACCAAATTTTTTAGCTAGAAGAATTGCGTACATCAGTAAATGAAGTGTCGTAAATGACTCACAATAATTTATTGCAAATTATTTATACAGCAACGAAAAGGACAGCCAGACGTAACAATGACACTTACATGGATAACTAGTCACAACAGAAATTTTCAAGTTTATCAATTAAATGATAAAAGTTGTGAAGGATAACTAATCTGTTTATATTTAACATTATAAATTATAAAATGGTCCCTTAAACACCATCAATTTTTTTTTTTTTAAATTTCATATTATCACAGCCAAATTTTGTTAAATTATTTCCAACGCTTAAAAAATGTCATTACAAATCAACATGCAATAACATCGTATTCCAGGTAACTTGGAAACAGCAGGTGTGAGCTTATCATAACAAATCATAATGTTTTGGAGCAAACTTCACTAATTGTGCCCTTTCTCCTTGAGATTTTTTTTAGCTAATGCAGCGAGATGAAACATGCAAAAAAAAAAAATACGAGCAGTCTCCTCGAGTGAAGTTATTTAATCAATTGGGGCTCAGGAATGTGCAGAGGCTCTTTAGAAAGGGGTAACATGTGATGGTTTGTAAAGTGATATATAGTATTGATTTGATTTGAAATTCTTTTATTTTAGTCACATAGAGTTATTAACATTAAACACAAAAACAACAGGTATGACAATTGTAACTCCCCAGCCCATTCCGGCTTACAAGTGACCTAAACTGCATAATTTCATTAAAAATTAGGCGCTAATATGATAATTTAAAAAATTAAAATAAAACACTGTACACTGTAGGTGACGTGGCGAGTGACAGGTGACGTGGCCACAGGCCAGTGACATCTCTCCCCTTACTCACCCGGGCTTAGGGCGATACTGTCCTAAAACAATATTGGATCACTTATGCTTTTTTTAATAACACATTAAAATTCATCTATAGTATCCAGATAGACCGAAGCATTGCTATCATGTGCACCCCGAACGGCGTCGTTGCAAATGACAGCAATGTTGCGTCGAGAGGCAGTTTGTCGGACTAGTCTTCACTTGGGTCAATAGTCTTTTCACTGAACAGTCCTGAATTCAATTCAGCAGGACATAAGTCTTTCCTCTCCTCTTATCACTCATTTTGCTTTTCAGACACGGTAGGTAATAACTTACTGATTCCACAAATATAACTTTCTCAGAAAAATAACAAACATCAACTAAATTATAAAGTGTCAAATATACATTAAAATGCACTAAAAATACTGCTGCTAGGATGCACTTTGCTTCAGCCAATCACAGCAAAGGGCGGGAACTTTTTCAGCCAATAGAATTGCAGTATTCAGTTTTAGCCACCTGGTGGAAATACAGAGAACCTTCCGTGAAAATACACTATTTGGGCATCCATTAGCAAGGAAGAAATTTATTAGAGTGGATGAAGTTTTCGTTTGAATCTACTAAATTTAAAAACCGAAAATCGGTGGAGAATTGACAGCGAGCTCAATTCCATATTGGTCATGGTTGGATGCACTCCACAATTAGTTGCCTGAAGTTGGTTGATGATCCAATTATAATAATCCCAGGCATAAAGCCACATACATGCTCCCAGTTTTTCAATAAATTAGCAGTACAAGACCAAAACGAACTTCTCCACCAGGAAGAATGCAGAAACTTTAGGATTCCAAAATCAGCAGCTTAGATAGATAGATAGATAGATAGATTCGGAAAGTACAGCCCTCCAAGGTAAGTTCTTGCCACTATCAAAGGTTGATTGATGAGGTGAGAGAGAGAAGGAGTTTACCCATGTTACACATTTATCCCATGGGTGGAATCCATTACTTGTCTCAGCATAGAAACTGACTGCAAGGGACCGCCAATTTAACGTCTCATCCGAACGACATCCAGCTGTGGTGATGCTGCCCAGGCCTGGGATTGAACCTGGGTTCTTCAGAGGAGCAGGCGAGCGTCTTACCACTAGACCACCCAGCTGCCTAGAACTTTCCTAGAAAAAGGAATCCTATGACTCTGGCAAAAATCTTCATTAACCATGTTAACTGAAGAAGGTATCACCAGCACTCGACAGACGAGTTGCAAAGGCCATTAAGAAAGAAGTTTCGGCATCAAGTATAGAAGATTGAAGTCACCATACTACAATGGTAACACTGCCTGATGAAACTGCTAATCGCTGCAAAAAGAATCGCAAACTGTCTCAAGAATTTGCCAGATATCTCTACATGTATCAGTCAGTGACAGTCACGTTAAATTTTGATATTTAAAATCCGATCAAGCATGTAAGGTCGTCACGTGTTGAAAATAAGCAGGAACTGGAGGTGGAAGAATGTGATCATTTCAGGGAAAACTTCCGAACTTCAAAAGCGTATGAACGTGTTTGCATGTATACATATTTTATTGGAATAGTTAATCCTTACCCATTTTAGTTTTTTTAGCAATTACATATTGTAGATATGCCAGAGGCATCAGCTCGCCGTGTACCGTTGTACACAATTTAACTGTATAGTTACAATTTACTAAAGAATATTTATTATTTACTATTATTATATTATTACATAATTTTAGTCTTGATTCTATATGCTTAAGGAACTCAATTGGCAGCTATTTCCAGCGAATTGATCAATCAATCTATGACCCAGAAGTCGGTGAGTTGGTGGACAGGACCCACTGTAATTTACAGGCATCTGATCCAGTATTGTTGCTTTCGCTGTGTTGAAAAGAAAAGAAAAGAAGAAGAAAAAAAGTTGCGCAAGACAGAAACAATACCAGAAAGTAATGTCTGAGATTATTATTTTTTGCATTCCAAGAACATTTTTTATGAGCCTTTCCGATTAATACTGGCGCCAGAATATAAGAAACTTGTTATTTTGTGGCCAAATTTACTCAGAAGTAAATATACCATGGAATTCTTTGTCATTCCTACCTGATGATATCAGAGGTTTTTCTGACTGTAATATAATATATCTATTATGGGGTTCCATTTGTTGTTCATATACATCATGTTGCTTTTTAGAGCAAAGTAGACAGGTGTCAGCTCGGGTTACGTAACCTTACTTTTACCACAGGAAACCACTAGGGTAACTTTGAGATGGTATGATGCAACTCGGAATGTCTAGTTCCACTGAGACAGAGACGAAGATATCACATATAAACAGAGCTGTTTTAAACCCATACACTAAGCGAGTCTAAGAACTCAGAATCTCTGCACAACTGCCAAAATGTTGTGCTATGTACAACTTCTAACATACTTTTTGCTTGGTTTCCAGTTGCATACACATAGACGTTAGCAAAGTGTTCAGAAAATGTGCAAAAATGTGTTCAGAAAATGTGCAAAAATGCAAAGTGATGAAAATCAATTTGTTATCCCAGCAGATTTTAAAGAATTGGAAGCTAAACTCCGCATGACATCATGTGAATTTTAGAACTCCCATTGGTATACATGTGAACTTTTTCAGCCAATGAGAGTCCTGCATTTACATGACGTCCTCTGGAAGTTTCCGAATCTATGTGTTCAGCTATAAAACAGTTGAGAGAAC
This sequence comes from Alitta virens, assembly GCA_932294295.1. NCBI lineage: Eukaryota > Metazoa > Annelida > Polychaeta > Phyllodocida > Nereididae > Alitta > Alitta virens. The sequence continues at coordinate 6,070,462 of OW028574.1, read as the reverse complement.
TTGTATCAACATAAATACATAATGGGAAGCACATAATGACACGACTTCATTAGGAAGCGATCCGTGTGCCCCGAAGTCATCATTTGAGTCTTGCTTGATGAATTCAACAATCAAGAGATAGGTTATTGGAGGCTGCTAATGACCTGTCTAGAGGTAATACCCACCTTACATCAAATAGGGCCTACACTGGAAATGTTAAAGCCTCATCAGGAAACTTGAAGAGCAGGTTAAAAACCATCACCACTAAAAGCAGTTGCAAAGGAGTGAGGTAGAAGGGGTGTCCCGGTGAAGCTTCTGGAAATATTATGGAGTGATTATTTTTATGTGGAAAAAGCAGATGCCATTAGTGAGTGCTAGGCAAGCAGGAGGAGTCCCAAGGTCCTGTGTTAATTGCTTGGTGCAATTCAAACGGCTGTCATCACGGACACCTTGAAGGCATGATTAAATCTTGGGATTGTACTGCAGCCTCAGCATCTCTCCGCATCTTCTTGTCCTCCTGATGTTGCTCCATCACATGCATGTCCCAGGCTCTGCCTCCCCATCAGTCTCTTTGAACATGCCTCAATGTTATTGGCAGATGAGTGACAGGATTTGAGACTTGTCAGTGTCAAGTTGGCTTCCTAATCCACATCATTCTGATTCTCTCTCTTTTCCAAAGATGGTGCTCCTCCCCTTCGTGATCTGGCCTAATTTTGTCTTGAATCTTTTTTGTTCCATCTGCTTATACTGCCATTTCACCAACTGCTTACACCAAGCTTTTTAAAGATAACTTTTCCTCATATCCAAGTTGATGTGTCAGTAAATCAGCTGATTTATTTGGTGGGTACGCCAGGTAGTTCGTCTAAATTTTAATGAGCTGCAGACTGAAGTGGAACCATGTAGACATATCAGTGGAGCAATGGATATGTCTCACCTGCAGTTACATGATGATAGCCAATAAGATAAAGTCAAAACTTAATGTACCAAGCCAATTTAACTGAAACAAAATTAACTCATGTGTTCGAAGTTAGTGAAGAGGCAGTTAAGTTAGACCTTCTGCAGACCTGGATTTAACTCCCACCTTAGATGAACTAACTCCCAATTCCCACAAATGTAGATATTATAAATATATTGCACACCCTCTATAGAAAGGACAATTAAAAGTTAACACTGTCAAACACACAAATCTGTGCAGGGGCCATTGGTTTCTTATCATAGGAATGCCTCATGTTATCAAGTTTAAGAAGTTAGATAATCATGTTACTTTACTGTCAGTTGGAATGGCTTATAATTTTTTTCCATTTGACATCAGTTTAACGGCTTAACAGTAACATGGTGTAATCAAACACTTCCTGCACCAGAGAGAAGACTAAACATACACAAGGGGAAAAAAGAAGTGTAAAATACACTTAAGAAGACATTTGTGCCACAGTTATGAACAGATTGAGGTGTAATGTTAGCTGCACGAGACGCTCAGTTTGACAGGCAAGGTAATTGCAAGACGCAGTTCTCTCCCTCCCAGCAACCATGGAGTCTCTTGTGACTTATCACCTATATGGTATGTATAATTTCACATTCTCCTCTTTCAAGTCACTTTTGTATTTTCAATCATTAATAAACACACTCAACGGAACTATTACAAAACATAATGGCAGCCATGAAAAACATGTACAATGAAATACAGTTAGTTTCATCTAAAACGGCCCATCAAATAGAACCAAGACAAAGCTAGACAATTTCTGCCATAAAATTGCTACCTGCCACTAAACGGAACTGTCTGGCTATAGCTGGCTACTCAAAGCCAGATCTAAAAGTACACATTTATGATATATTGGATACATTTCTTACATTTACCAAGGTTTATTTTTCAGTGGTTGTAGGTGGGAGCCGACGATCAGCTAGGAGTAGACAGAAGCGGTTATAGCTACACTGCAGCCAGGAATAGGTTGCTGCAGCTGTCTAGAGTCAACCATAAAAGTAACTGTACTGCACTATTGTTGAGTACTGTTAAGTTTGCTCAGCACTGTGGCATCGTACACACACATTGTGCAACCTGCTACTGAGGCTGACTCTGCTGCAGACAGGGTGACAGCTCATCAAGTCACATGTGCTTCAGACACATAATACAATGTACTCACCCCAGCCAGTTTGCAGCAGGTATGCCATACAACATCTCAGGTCACTGAGTGTAGCTCCATGTAAATAACACCAATACGTGAAGTATACTATTCCATGCAATATTCATGAAGTAAATATCCAAGGATAGTCACATAAGTGTGCATGCAGCCCATTATACCACGGAGACAGGAGTATAGCTTTTGTCTCCATGATTATATTACAGTTAGTTTCATGAAAAACGGCCTGTCAAATTGAATCTAGACAAAGCTAGACAACTTTTGCTGTACGATGCTAACCTGCCACTAAACGGACCTTCTTGGCTATAGCTCGCTACTCAAAGCGGGATCTACAAGTCCATACAGCACCATTCGGTGCGTAAGTCGAGAGTTATGTATATTTGTAATCTTTTGATGAAAAGATGCATGTCGATTGCACATGCATTTTTTTATGATATATTAGATAAATTTCTTACATTCACCAAGGTTTATATATTTTTTCAGTGGTGGTAGTTTAAGCCGACTGTAAGGTAGAAGCAGACAGAAGTGGCTGACTTTTTAGTCAGTTACAGTTACAGCCAGTAATAGGCTGACTAGAGTCGACCATATTTTATGAAACTAATGGTAAGTAACACATGAAAATCGTAGATGTAACTCAACTATAACCTTTCCTGTATGTTACATTAAGTGTTTATTTAATTACAAAGAATTCCAATTGAAATTTTGCACAAAGTCAAACCATGACATCACTTCAGGTCCTGTCTCCCTAGTCCCCTGTTTTGCTGTTACAGATTCCAAGTTTCATAAAAAACTTGACAAACTATAAACAATCAAACAGATAATGACTATATACAATAAAACTACCAAACAAAGCATATGATGCATTCCATGTAATTACTATAGGAATAATAAATAAAATAGTGCATGGTGTCAAAATATAATGACACCTCTCTCCTCTGGTGAATTTCCTCAGACTTCCAATTAATTATAAGCAGTGCTTTTAAGCTACATGATATATTTTTCCATATATTTCATCTGATATCATTATTTTTATTTCAATAACACCGTCCTCGCCATTTATCATAATTTTCTTTGACAGTTTATTTTATCTTATATCATTAAATGTTAGTGATGATAAAAACAAACTCTCTTTCATGAATTGCAATATCATAGTTTTATGGTTTTCCATATCTTTATAAATAACCCGCAAATAATCAATAAATGCCATTCGTTTGTCTAATGGTAACATGTGAGACAGCAAATTACTCTCTCGGGCAAATAATAAGTGAATTTGTGATAATATTGCACAAGTCAGCCATTACACATCCCATAATGTTTATGGCAGCAGCCAAGTTTCGGAGTTGCCAGGTGTAATTCCAGCATTCATCACAGAAAACCACTGAAGGTCGCTCGTCATTTTAAAGAGGATAACTGACAGCCATGATTGATGGCAGCTTCCTGCTTCACTACGCTTTGCACAGAAAAAGTGGTGTCCTTTCCTTGCCACAGCCCAGGAAATCAAATTTGCGGTACTTGAGCAGTGTTGATTTGACTGCGTCGTTAGCACAGGTAATGCGTGGGAAGATAGTTTCGGAATGAGGTAAGTTCAAACTGCTACAAAATACTGACTTAACAAAGAAAAATAAACAAAGATACTATTAAAGGAGCTCCACTTTTCTGTTAAATTTACTTTACTTGACATTTTCTTGTGTGAAGTTTTTCTTATCAGAATTTAAGGTAAGACTTCTACTTCAAACACCCTTATAATGGCACTGGGATTCTGATCAATCAATATTAACCAGATTCATTTCATTTTAATTTCACATTCATAAAACATATGTTATAAATTTAATTTTCGAAACATTTTGTACATAATGTGAGGAGACCCCACTAAGAAGGTATCCCTTCCCTATCGTGGGGCCACCTACAGGGATTAAAGATTCATAAAATATTTTTTATACTATTTCAAATTAACAAAACAAAAATATAAACAGTGCTCTTCATCAATGATGACATATACGAAAGGTATGTTATGAATATAATGACACTAATGAGGGTTTGACCTTGAACAAATATAACAATTAGGAATATCACAACATTCATTATATGTTGCAATCATACTAAATTTAATATACCTCTTAAAACCATCTTGACTATGTGTATGTAGTTTTTCCTTATAGGTGACAGACATGTTATTTAAATTATTTATGTACCTATACTTAATACTTTGCGCTTGGAAAATTCATGATTAACTAATGGCAATCTAAATCTATGTACTTGTCTTGTTTCATAATTATGATGCTCAGTTGATGACAGAAGATCAATAAAATATTTCGGGAGAATGTGATTTAACAGAATTTAAGGTCATGCAGTGCACAAATGTCATGGAATTTAAGTAATTTCAGAGACTTAAAAAGTCCATATGTGTGACTGTTGTAATTGCTATTTGTAAGAATCCTCACAGCTTTCTTTTGTAAGCCAAATACACGTTGACACTTCCAATCCCACAGTAAAACACCATATGTCAAACGTGATAGAATCAAAGAATTATATATGTGAAGTAAAGTATAAAGAGGCACAGTATTTTTCAAACGATTCATAACACCAATAGTTTTAGAACCATGAATAAAGAACAAATTATAATGAAGCTGCACATTTTTATTAGGTCATCAGTTGGTAAATGTTTTTGAGACTCATAAGCCAGTGATATCTGTCTCAGTATTAGTAAAGTGTTATAATATATTGAATTGATAAATAGATAAAACATACAGTAATTTCCCTCGAAGTTTTGTTAGCTGAATTTCATGTAAATCAATTGCTAACTGGAGCCTGTGGTGAGGGAGGTGGACATTGGACAACCCCCAAAGGCACAAATGTTCAACCTGTTGTGAACCCTATAAGTCTCTTCATTTCTGATTCATTTCCTGATGTTTCAGGTGGCTTGATGTTGATGTATGCGTTTAGAGCTGACTATCTGTCTAGCTATTACATCTGCTCAAAGTGAAATAACATGTCATTATCATATGATTATACTCCACTGTTTTTCTATTGTTCTAGGTGGGCAATAACCAATGAAAATGTTCTTTAACTTCCTCCTGAGTGCAAACTGAACTTGTCTTGCATAATAAAGGCATTAAAACAAACAAACAATCAAACAAATCATTAAATTTGCCTAATGGAGTATAAGTTAGGTATATCCCTTATACTCGGGAGTTAACTAACATTTTTGTTGGTTATATCCCTTCGGCGTCAGGATATAACCAACAAAAATGTTAGTTAACTCCCGGGTATGAGGATATTACTTAATCCGGCCTGCATGAGCATTCAGGTTGTGTTGTCTGCAGCTTGGATTGAGGTGGATGGAAAAATGCCAAGTTCAGCAGAAGCCTCTGTTAAAGCCTTGAACTTGCTAGTCTTGCAAACTGGGAGCTAAGTGTCCTGAGGCTAATGTCGAGGTCCACATTTTGCTGTCCAATTTCCCCCTAAACCAACGGCTTAAAGTCTAAAGCTAGTGATTCGGCCCATTAATGCAGTCAGTATGGAAGAAGCCCGGGCTCAGGGCAGACTGTGCTGCTGCAGTCTGGTTGCTGCTCCAAGGAAGACTGTCACATAAAACCTGCTCTGCCCCTTGCTCCTTACGTCAGGCCATCCCTGAGCCATCCACATGCCTGAATGATGTAAGTTCTTATGTAATAGTTCAATGCACCATGAGCGTTTCTGCCTACTAACTCAACTTTAATGTAAGCTCCATGCCAGAGGAGATAGGCCAACACGAAGATCACCTTCCCAAGCACCTCCACTATGGGTGCAGACCTTTCATTTATCTCCAAGCCCCTTGCACTATCAGATATATTGACAACACACTGACATAAACAACAGACTGAGTGCAATAATCAAATATTTGCCAAGTAGCAATGAAATTAAGAGGATAGTGTGTGGTAAACCTGAAGTATTGGTCTTTCGTAGCAGTAAACATTGTCATAAGACAGAGAATATTTCCTCTTTTTCAATTACCAGCGAATTATCACATAGAAGTTTAGCCACACAAATAACAGACTGCACAAGTAAAGCACCATCAGTCCTAAGAAGCTGGGACATAAAATAAGCATCAGAACAAAACTGCAGAAGGTGGTACTTGTCTCTAAATGACACTATTCCATCAGATGAGCTGTGCAGAAAAAAAACCCATAATTCTACTTCGTTCCTTTTTCTTTTCTCCCTTGATACTACATAGCTGGCTTTATTAATTATCACCCTTCATCATAACATCTGTAGGTGAATGCTGGCCAAAACAGAGACAATGCTGTTCATACTTTAATTACATCAGATAGATAGATAGATAGATAGATAGTGCAGCCCTCTAAGGCAAGTTCTCGTTGCTAGCGAGGGTTGATTGAAGAGGTGTGAGAGAGAGAGAGTCCACCGATGTTACACATTTACCCCTAGGGTGATCTTTTACTTGCCTCAGCATAGACACCCAGTACAAATCAGCAGTTTTCATATAGACTTGGAAACTCCAGAGGACGTTATGTGAATACATTGGTTAAGGTAATCACTCAACCAATGGGAGTTCTGGATGCACGTGATGTCATCTGGAGTTATGTTTCCAAGTTTTATGAAAACTGCTGTAATGAGTATAAGAAACATATGAGAAGTATCAGACCCTACTAGTGGCAGAGTTATATAGTATGTATATACTACTGAAATTCTAAAACAATTGTATATTTTTCAAAAGAAGACAAAGTGACAAACTTTGGTCATCCTATAAAAATCATTGCAATATCGGGATTATCTTATGACGGCAAAAAATCTACCTAATAGAAAACAACACAACACTGATTTTTCCCCCTTATACTCATGAACAATAGTTCAGACTGCCCACCTTCTGCATCTGTTTACACATGATGTCAGGACAGCCAGACTGTTTACTGACAAGTGGGCATAGAAAACGCTCCAGGTGACATAACACAAGTGACAGGCGCACTTCACTGGCCTATGGTCATTCTGGCTGGTCAGTCGGGCTAACAAGATGAGGCTGGACACTTTTAGGGACTGTTGCTTTACACCGTGCACCTGTTGTCAGGACAGTGTGAAGCCGAGTCATTTGATGAATCGGTTACATATTCGGTTGTCCTTCCTCATTAAGAGAAAAATATTTACTTGGAACATTGGGTGTATCCCACACACTTTTAAATCTAATTTGTAGACATTGATTTATCATCGATTCTGCACGACAGTCACCCAATACATGGCCAAATGTGCCACGTGCTTTTTCCATGAGAAGGATAAACGCATGGAAAACGCATGGTTTTTAGCTAATTATAATAAGGTGAAAACCGTGCGTTTTTCTTGCGTTTATCCAAACGCATGGAAAACGCACATGGCACATTTGGCCATGTACAGTGCTCCTGAATTGACTTGAGGGTTTAAAAAAAGAATAAGAATTCTGTCAACGCAGCATGAAAGTATATGGTTTAAACTTCATTTCATTTCAAAGCAAAAGTAAACAATTTTGTTCGGGAAATTGTGAGATGTTTGAATTTGAAAAGTTTATCACACCCCAAGAACTTCAATGAATCATGAAAGCTGGTTTCAATAATGATCAGGCACATACGCAACATAATAATATTACAACTTGTTATGCGCTTATGCAGCTTGTACAGTCATTAAGGTCTTACAGCAGTTTTCATAGACTTGGAAAACTTAACTTGAGATGACATCATGTGAATCCTGAACTCTCATTGGCTGAGTGACTGCCTTAACCAGAGGGAGTCCTCCATTCACTTGACGTCCTCTGGAGTTTAGTCTCCAAGTCTATGAAAGCTGATGTTAATATACCCAAGTAGCTCTTTGTTTTCAAATTCAGGCAAACGACATTGTGACAATCAAATGAGCTCCCTTCAAGCAAGTCTTAGGATATGGTCTATACTCAACACTGTGTAACATTTCTATTTTATGCCAGTCATGATGATAAGCCCTAAAGCTGAATGTGTTCACAAAGCTGGTGAGGTATATGCTGGCTGAACAAGCGCATTGGAACTGTGGTGGGCTTAACCCAGCACATTGCATCGTAACATGGTAATCATGACTGATATTAGAGCTTTTTAGCAATCTCATAGAGCCATGCTAAAAACCGTATAAGCTCAAAATGTTGACTGATCTAAAGGTCATGGTCTGTTGTCAGCCTTGCACAGCCTTGCACAGCCTTGCACAGCTACACAGCCTTGCATACACGAGTATACTTTTGTACAATCGAATAAGGGAATGCCATAATGTGGCAAGATTAGGTCCCATGTCATGAGTTGGTAAAATTTCAGTTTCGCCCAACATGTATCTGTACATTGTACATACGTTTTAGTTCATATCTCGATCAGCCCTCTCAGGCAGGAGATGCAAAAACTACACATCACCTGAAAGCTTTTTGATGTCCTATTTTTGGAATAAGTTCAGTATTTTATCAATTTTTTTCCTGGTCAAAGTATTCAAATGTATTTAAAACAGAATTACAACATTCAGCCAGAGCTGTTTTTTTTAATTGGTCCTGTTAAAAAAAAAAAAAACAATGATCATAAGAATATATAAATAATAATATGTACATAAAATGCCTATAAAATTAAATACAAGTTATAAAGACATAAAGTACCAATGCAAGAGAATGGAGACATCAAATGGAAACTAAATAATGCATTTTGTTACTATTTAAATTGGGCTTCCTATGACTCCAGACATGAGGTTCTGACGTTATTCCATGGTTTTTTTACAACATACTTTGAAACTGAATGTTATGCTATCTCCAGCCAGGCTAGAATTGACATAGTGACATTGGTTTTCTGGCACTGTTATTCTATGAGGTATGATGGCTGGAGTCAGACTGAAAAAAGGAACGCTCTAAAATTTGGGAAGAATATAATATGAAACTTCTTCAGTTCAGATGCTTTTTGGTGAACGTTGGGTACTTACTGTATTGGTATAATTATCTTTCTCATGAGCTGAGCTTTGAATTGGTGTATGACAATTACCTATTTCATACATTTTTCCTTGGCATCAGCCCTGTTTCTGAGACTGAACCAAAATGAAATGCATGCCTGCTGCTTTATTGTGTATTCAGGTGCAAGTCATGTTCCTTGGAATTAACATGTAGAAACATAGAATTGAACCTTCTGAAAGCATAAAACCATGCAGATGTTACTTTCAATCCTTCAGCTAGTCTGTTTGCACATAATGCCTATATTTGCCTCATCTATGTAATAACTTGTTGAAAATAGCTGTGTTCAAAGAAATCAATTTTGGCCTTTCATACCTTGTATGCATATCTAGTTTGGTAATTTTGTGGTTTGTAGGAGATTTATCTAATTTCAAGCTTATAAAAATCTATCATTGTGGGTGTAAGAGTGAACCCAAATTGCATGTCTGTTTATTGTCTGGATTGCATAGCATGTTTTGACCCCCTTGCAATAAAGATATTTTAAATTTAAAAGCAAGTCAGATTTGTCTTAACCATATTGAAAATGTCATCTTGATATGATAAAAACTTTTCTGTACAAGTGCACTTGAATGGAACAAGGTTTGTTTAGAGAAAGCATTCAAAGTTAGCATTTTCTCTGTTCTGTTTAAACATCAGGTTATCAACTTTTATAACCTCAGTTCATTGTATTGCCAAATCTACTGGTCTAGCGGAGGTCCTGTAGTAATTATCACTTTTTCGGCCAAATTTTGACATCTTCTGACACGAGACCACAAGCTGGATTTCTATTACCTAGCCAAGGTGTATGCACTGAAATGCAATGACAATGTCAGTTCGTGAACTACATGTATACCAAAATGAAGCATAGTGCAAAGTAATTGCAGTCACTGCAGAATAATACCGATCTTTATATGAAGGCAAACTGCAGGTCTACTCATACAAGGCAATAGCTGCATCACCTTCTTCAGGAGATTGGACCAATATGGGAGGCATTCAACCTTCCACCTCTTGTGAGAAGAGAGAAATTGGCATCATGATTAGTGCTCAAGAACACCGTCACTTACATCATCAGCACTGACAATTACAGCCAATAAAGCTGACGTGCCACAAGATATGACACTCAAAACGGCCAGTTAACACAAGAGCATCCTTCTGCAAACCCGCAGCAGCAGCAGCATCAGCAGCAGCATCAACAGTTGCCATGGTGAAAAGATTTCTCGCAAAATTGTGCGAAATATGTTTTTGAGACAACCAACTCGAAAAGACGCATAACGAACTGGAAGTTGGCGGGACATTCCCCAGAGGTCCGTTGTTGATGAAACTCTCTTCTTCCAATAAAGAATTTTTAATTAAAAATTTTCAAATGCCAAGCTGACAGTTACAGAGATTCCAAGTGGCAGAAAAAGGCAATAATTTGGACACTGGAGTGAGGTGAACGAAGGCTTGCCACGTGCTTCCTATTAAGCCACCACTGCTTTATTATCTTTTTATTTTCCTTCCTTCGCTTTTTATTTCCTAAAGGTTCATACTGTTTTTGTCAAGTGTCACTCAGATGACAAAAAACCATGTAGGCGGTATGCACCAGGTAACATGAAACGGAAATAAAACAAAACACAATAGTCGGCCAGTAAAAATATAATCTGACTTTATAAACTTCCCGTTTTATATGAGAGCTTCTTTTGGAAGTTTCAGAGTCAACAGTTAACCAACAATGTGTTGGGAGTCTAAGGAAGCCCATTAGGGCCATGAGAAAAAAAAGAAGTTACAACATAAGTGCCCTGGTAAGACAATTCGCCCAACTGGTGCAAGTTGTTGCGAAGAGGATCCAGTTTCGTGCTGAGACGACAGCTGTCCCTCTTTCTGAAATTTGGCCTCCGAGCAGAATGATACCTGATGCCAGTGTGGCTTCCCAACTTTTCACCGTCCTCCTTTGTCTCAAACGCTTAACTTTCAAAAGTTGTTTCAGATAGATAGATAGATAGATAGATAGATAGATATATATATAGATATATAGATATATAGATATATAGATATATAGATAGATTGATTGATTGATTGATTGATTGATAGATAGAGAGATAAATAGATAGATAGATAGATTGATTGATTGCTAGATTGATTGCTAGATAGATAGATAGATAGAGAGATAGATTGATAGATAGATATATTGACAGATAGATAGATATGGGAAGTGGTGTGGGTGGATTAGGGCTTTACGTCCTGTATTTCTGCACCTGATGGGCTAATCAGGACAGGCAGGGAGGGACCATGGCAATGAGATGCGGGAAGAAACAGCCATCCAACTTAGGCTCCACTGGGTAGATATGGGAAGTACTGTACAGCCTTCTAAGGCAAGTTCTTGTTGCTATCGAGGGTTGATTGATGAGGTGAGAGAGAGGAGTCCACCGATGTTACACATTCACCATGGGTGGGATCTTTTACTTGCCTCAGAATAGACACTGCGTACAAGCGACCGCAATTTAACGTCTCATCCGAACAACTTCCAGCTGGGATGATGCTCATGAAAGGTCGCCCAGGCAATGGGATTGAACCTGGGTCCTTCAGAGGAGCAGGCGAGAGTCTTACCACTGGACTACCCAGCTGCTTGCCAAAGAGAAAAATACTATGTCAAATGTACCCAAGTGTTATCAAACCAAAGGCGTAATGAATGGGTACGCTCAAGCAATAAATAATAATAAATACGATAAAGAATAAATAAATCTGTACATTTGTATAGCACCTGTTTCAGAAATGATTTCTGCTCACCGGCGCTTGGATTAAAGTAAATGAGTCTTAATTTCTTCTTAAGGCCATCGTTGGTTGAGATTTGTTTGAAATCTTCCGGTAGTCATTTGCTAAAAACGGTCGCGGACGTTAGTGGAGACACTCCCTGCCGGTTCTCTGGGCAGCTGAGCGTCCCATTTGTTGGTGAGGTGCTCAACCTTCAAATTGTACATTAACAATGTAGTGGTAGTTCAGAGGTTAAAATCGCCGGTTATAATAAAAGTTTTATTAATTTAACAGAGCCCTAGTACCTTGTATATATCGATAGTCCCTCAAAAGCCCCATACGTGGCAGCACCTTTCACAACCATAATTCCTTAAAACCCCTGGAGGCATTTATTATTATTAATTATCTTCTTCCAGATGGCATCACCTTTCAGACCCCCCCAGTTCATAGTGATGTTTGACGACCGTATAGCTTACATCCCACTACTCATGTACTTTGCAGGTGTAAATGGATAGTACTTGACTATTAGCCTATGCGCTTACTATGCATGGCTGCTTGGTTGTATACTCCCCAGGAAGTTGAGGAAGACTCATGCTTGAACAGGCATGCCAATGTGTAAATGTATAAAGTCTGTTGAGCTCGTCCTTGAAGATAACATACTCAAAACCCAATATAAATATACATTGAATCACAATTCACCTAGTAACAGCAAAAAGCAAACCGTTTTTTTTAGAGGAAATACTGGGCACTGGGTGTTGCAACAATGGCTGGAAGGTATGGAGGCAAGGAGGCTAACGCAGGAAGGCTCCAGATAGGCTTTGTCCAAAATAGAGCAGCAAAACAGCTGTATGGTGAATAGGTCAGCCTCATTATCATGGCCAACACAATAAAGCTTGTTAGCAGTTTGTCTGGGAGGCCATTGTGACAGTTCCCAGCAATTCCTGTCTCGTCGGCCCCCTCATTGTCTGATCAGTTTAACTCAGTTGAGGAAAGAGGACACAATGTTTTCCCAATGTCATCCTCGGCCAATTACACTACACTATACGGGTCCCTAAACTGAATCTTCCAGCTTTCCAAATGCCATCTACTTTATTATTGCAGACAACCTATCTGAGCCAGTTCTCTGTTTTCTGTGAGAACATATAGAAAACAATACGGTAAAGGGCAACAGCATGATGTAGCATAGAAAAATAGATGCTGCACATAAGTTCGATATAAATGAAAGTACCAAAAGTCGGAGGTGTTTGCTCAGAACTTTGCGAAACTATAATATGTCGGCAGTTTATACAAAGAAAATGACAACAGACCTGAGTAAAGAGTAAATCTCATCTGACTGGGGAGTATGCAGTATGTAAGGCAGCACTACCTGCAGGGATTAGCGTTCTGTGTAAAGTTGCAGGGGATGCGCTCAGTTGAGTCAGTCCCTTCATGACATGCTGGGGCCATGAATACAGTCTGGTATTCAGAAACCATTGAGCTCTGTCATCTAACCAAATACTGCGGTTTCTACCAGTCTATAGCTAGGCCCAGACCCACAGGCCGCGTCGTAGATGAGGGTCTAGCAGATATTAGAGCACAGCGAGATAGGCGACGAAACTAGGTCAATCACTACGCCCGTTGAATTTAACTAAGCGGTGCACAAAGTACTTCTTTTAAAATTCGCTCGATATGTTTGCGTCGTCTTATTTGGTACAGGGACTTGGCCTATTGTTATCTTATGACTAATATCAAACTGTCAAATTGCTTGCTCCCCCACTGGGATCCTTGTTCCCCCCAATTCCACAAGACCCTCGCTTGCCTAGAGGCGTGATCGAGGGTTTTGCGCCAAGACAGGGTTTCTACGAAAAGACCAATTCTTGATCAAACCACAGTATTTTGTATATGGCCAAATGCGCCACGTGCGTTTTCCATTAAAAGGATAAATGCATGGAAAACGCATGGTTTTTAGCTAATTACAATGAGGCAAAAACCATGCGTTTTTTGGCCATGTACCAAACAGTTGTAATATCTGTAATATACCTCACTGTTCAAAGTGTTGCGCCTCACAATTTAAAGACCAATATAATTTGGCCCTATGGAGGTTGCGGTGTGTTCATAGAAGTTTATAAACCAAAAAGAGCATTTCCACCACCGAGTGCAGTGATTGAAATATTTAGGAAATGACTGGAGCAGAAAGCAACCTGGCCTTACAGTGCTTACACAGCTTAGTGTAGTGCTGTTCCAGGCCATAAATGTTCCAGACAGACCTGACCACCCAAGCCCCAACAAGATAAAATTTTGTGTTAGGAAAATAGCATGTAGTGTTTTGGGGTGCATGGTCTGCGAGTTAACAGCTTTATGTGATGGTGATGGGTTATGGCCCACAGGCAAAAAATAAATAAAGCAGGAGTTACGCACTAAAAATGGATAGTTTTAGAACTGACCAATGTTAGTCATTATTACGTGCTATTCTTGTATGGTTAATTTGTTGGTATGATAGCTATACATGTATACAGTTAATTTCCTTAAAAAATGGCCTGTCTAATTAAACCTAGACAAAGCTAGTTCTGCCATAAGATGCTACCTGCCACTAAACAGAACTGTCTAGCTATAAGAGGAGCAGGCGAGCATCTTACCACTAGACCACCCGGCTGGGCCGGATCTAAAAGTACATGCAATACATTTTTATAATATCTTTGATAGATTTCTTGCACTTACCAATACTTTAATGTTTTCAGTGGTGGCAGTTGTAAGCCGACTATAAGCTAGCAGTAGACAGAAGCAGCTGGCTTTAGCCCGTTATAGCTACAGCCAGGAATAGGTTGCTACAGCTGTCCAGAGTCTACCATATTTTATGAAAACTAACTGTATGACTATTGACTATATTTATAGTCATTGACAAAATTATGATAAGAGTCAACGCGGTTATTTTGGGAAGCAACCTGAAACTATATGGGCTTTCAATGAACATATTTGACTAAAATTACATTATATAGGTTCCAAAATATATGATACTACTGAACTTCTACAATACCTGATTTATTCATACAGATGATACAGTACTACATGGCCAAATGTGCCACATGCGTTTTCCATGAAAAGGATAAACGCATGGAAAACGCATGGTTTTCGCCTAATTAAAATGAGGTGAAAAACATGCGTTTATCCAAACGCATGGAAACGCACGTAGCACATTTGGCCATGTATTCTTTGGCACAAGGGAATACCTTGGACTAAACAGGGGAATACCAACCGGACATAGTCAATCAGTGTAAATATGGCAATTGGAAAGCGCAACTTTCTGTTTTTTGGTGGTCATTAGAGAAGAGAATGTACTTATATGAGCCGGTCCACAACTTTGTAGGCACACCCAGTCCTCTCAGCCAATAGACGGCCAATATACGACCACGGAATGACACTAAATATGACAAGTAGACACAATAGGATGCGTTATTAAGCTCATAATCAACGCCAGGGACAGTTCGGCCAATCAAATTGTGGCCAATGCGGACACGCCTATTGCTTATTTCCGTCACCTATTCCCACTAATAATGAGATAATATCTTGGCTGTCTATTCGGCAGCCACCATGCAGTCATATCGCCCAGCCAAGTGCACTTACAGGTCCACAGAAAACAATTGTCTGACGCAGTTCTCTATCTGAGCCTCGTTGCCAAATAATGGAAGAGGATTTCATCGACAGGGGTCGCTCTAGTCTGAGAAGGTCCCATAAAACAGAGCTGCTGACAGAGGGACGCATATAATCAGCCATTTTGGAAGGCCTGGTATCAGCGTTAAGAGGTTGACCAGCCACTGCGGATGACACAGTCTCAAAAGTTTGGAGAGAAGTCGTCAGTCTAACGGCTTCTTCAGGGGGTATGGGACACTGGAGCGCCTACTTCGGCCTTCTATGGGTCACTGCTTTCATTTTGAAAGATCAAACAATCAATAGAAAGTGTGTAGACTGCAGAGATACAGGCAAAGCTGGCTCGTTACCTTTTTGGATGGAATCTGGGAGACCAGACTGGTTCCTCCCCCCTCCTCCATCAGTGCAGTCCATGCATTGCAAGCACACAAGCAAACAAGCACACAAGCCAGCCAAATTCCCAGCCAAATGCCCAACCCTTCACTGCTGGATGAAATCTGCCTAATGACATACAGCCAACGAACTTGCGGAGACTGCATAACGGCCTGAGTGCACGGAACAAGTGAGTTATGAAGGAGACAAGTGGTGATAGGATTTGAGAAGAAAGTCTGGCCAGACTGAGCTGCACTGAGCTGCTCTGAGCTGGACTGGGCAGACACGAACGCGTTTGCCTTTGAGCTTCTCCGGCCTAACCGAATTCGCCCGCTCCCTGCCCTCCTCTGATCTCCCTCCAGCTGCATAATCGAATTCGCCAGCGACCTTACTCCATTTTGCAATTTTACCTTTGTCAATTGCCGCCCTTTTCTTTATTCGACTTGCCCACCATCCATTGCGTGCAGTAAATTTGAAAAGTTGCCTGCGTGGTTAGTGATCGTTTTGCAAGCACCTGACCTTGTCTGGGATCACCTGGTCACCTGCCTGGACACTCCGAGGGAGTCTGCAGGGACTCTGCAGGGACTGAGGGAGCCTTGGCTGTAAACCAGGGCTGCTTGTCAGCTGATGCTCTAAAAACAAGTCTAATTTGGTGCCAATGACTATTTTTGCAGGAGGGCAAGAAGTATAGCCTGGCAGCAGTGCTGTCATTTCTCATGGTATTTTGCAACAGAATCAGAATTGTTCTTTATTTGCAATTGAAATCCACCAGTAGCCAGATTGCAACAGGTTGAATAAATATTGCCTGGACAGTATAAACACATCTGTGCCGACTGTCACCATTTCACATCATTGAAAATGAGTAATTAGGTTTTATCGGCGATGACTAAGTCATTCAGTGATAACATTAAAAAAAAATTAAGAAGCAGAGGTTGAAATTGCCGCTTTACTGCATGGAAATGATGCTTTTTGAAAAATAACAGCATGTCAAGATTAGTAATAGTGTGTGAACTCATTATTTCTCAGTATAAAATAGATTCAGGTAGGCACTACGAGGTAGGAAGGCTATGAAACCGCGTGCACAAAAAATCCCATGAAAAAATATAAGGACAGCTGCATGGCCTTCATTCTCTGAACTCGGACGTGAATGAGGGCCATGCTTGTTTGGCCAGACAAGAAGTAAAAAGTTTCTGGCTACTGGTGGATTTCAACCAAATGTAAAGCAAACGGCTCTATATGAATTTCTTAGACTATGTAATGTTGATTAGTATTAGTCATAACATAGCTCTACTTATTTAATTATTTTAACTGTTGATCCATGCATCTCTATTATCTTTTATATTTGCCATTATATTTATTATTTTGTCAAGCTGACACATGTATCAATTTGATATTTTGCTGTCAATAAAAATCTATATATGATTTTAACCTAGGGCAGGCATACAGCATTTCGAACGTAAATGCAAAACCTTCCAGCTGAGCTACACTCCTTGCAAACCAGTGCCATAATCATCAGATATTGGCAGTATGCACTTTAATTGACTGTGAACGTTAACATGTACCCTCCTGATTCACACAATTTTCCTTTACAATACCTACAGCCACTATATTCAGTATGCTGCACTAATTTTCCAGGAATGGCAACCCTCATAATTTGATCTGCCATGAAGGTTTCACATTAGAACACTCTGTAGAATCAGTCACGAAATACTCTTTTTGGAGGAGTGAGGTTTGCCATTTTTAATATTTTTCCATACTTCACTTCGCATTATGTGTGTGAATTGATTCAAGAAACAGACAGAGATACAGAAAAGAAGGGAGACAGAAAGTGAGACACAAGAAAGCGAAAAATGAGAGAGAGGACAACAAAGAAGAAAGAAAACGTATACCGTAATGTTTCCATACATTTCCCATTAGAGGATTTTCACAGAAAGTTCTCTATATCTCTCAAACTTTAACTGTATGAAAGTGAACAATCAAGGATCCTTAGCGAGATAAATGACTCTGAGAAGCACCCAAAACTAAGTACTGCTTTGAACCTTATCTAAATCTAAACCTCCCCAAGAAAACCTATAACAACATAGCAAGATTTAGACTTAGCTCACATAACCTCAGAATTGAAACCGGGAGACATGAGACCCCTAAAATACCATTAGAAGAAAGAAAATGTAATAAATGTGATAGTAATGAAGTAGAAGATGAACTACATTGTCTCTTAATTTGTAACAATTATGCAGAACCAAGAAATCAATTAATCCTAAAAGCAAATAACCTGATTCCAAATTTCAATAACTTAGATAAAATACATCAATCTAAAGCACTAATGTCAAATAAAGAACCTGAAATGATAGTAATGTAGACTTTAATTTCCACTGGGCTCCTCCGATATGACACTCCCTGACATGACTGTCAGCACAAATTAGATAAGTCAAATGCCAGGGTCAGCGCAATGTTGCCTGGTATTTTTGTATTTTTTATACATCTGAACATTCTTATCTTTTTGTGTAAATTTGAATCTTATTGTGATATTATGATCAGTATTTGTATATATTTTTGTAAAATTTGAATCTTATATTGATATTGTAATCAGTATTTGTGATTTGATCTGTGATTTATCCTCTATCTTTTATGTATATATACTTATATATTATTTCGCTTTAATACTGAATGTCTAAGAGCAGGACTCTGCCCAGAAAACATCAAATTATGGCAACTGGGACCTTGAACGTTAAACTGTATCTTGTGTATAACATAATGAGAACTTGTATATCATATTTCTGTAGATGTATTTTTAGATAGACGTAGTGAGTAGATATGTGACATATGTATCTTTTCTGATATAAAAAAGTGTCAATAAAAGCTATATATATATATATATATATATATATTTCCACCAGGTGGCTATGACAGAATACTGCAATTCTATCGACTGAAGAAGTTCTCGCCCTTGGCTATGATTGGCTGAAGCAAAGTGCATCCTAGCAGCAGTATTTTTAGTGCATGCATGTTAATGTATATTTGACATCTTATCATTTAGTTAATTTTGGTTATTTCCCTGAGAAATATGCTGAATTCAGGGCTGCTCAGTGAAAAGATTCTATTTACAGCTCTCTATAACCATACAAGTACACACACAGACTTGATAATGTAAAAAGTTTGCCACATTTCTACGGAGTTCTAACGGTTTATATACTCGGAAAAGAACAGTTTAAACCGCTACAATTCACAAAGAACAAACTGGTTCGGACGGAACAAGCCCCGTTTAGGCGATTATTTACGCGATGCGATAGTGAATGGCTATGTTTTTATCGGTCCGGAAAAGCCAATATCTTTACAGCGAGCGACACCACTTGATTGACACGTCTTCGGCCTGTTGCGTGAGTTTGTCGAATACAACAAGCAACAGGCTATCTATCGTGTAAAATGCCTGTAATGCAATTAACCCACAGACCTTACCCGGTCTCTGTGCTGTGTGAACACGGGAATCGCATCTGTGTTGCCTTATCTACGGCCGTTTAAAGAGCCCTGCCAATCTCACACCGCCAAGACTGGTTGCTCATGCTACTCCGCCCAGTGATTATGAGCCACTAATGCTACTAGCTCACAGCTAGTGGGTTTTCTACAAAACACTGCATGTTTCGACCCATACTGAATGGACAAGATGGATAGATAGCTTTAGAGTAAATATAATTTCCAATTCTTAACCAAATATTTACAAAACTTCCGTAGATGCCATTATTGCAGATATATATGTTTAACAAACACAAGTCAGCTTGATTACGTTTGGACACATTGCCGTTTATTGGCTAAACAAGAAATGGATGGACACAGATAGACGACAGACAACACAGAGACAGATGAAACACAAAACATATATATACAGCTTGCTTTTGTAGACAGCCCAAAGCAATGGGTGTTATGACATACCATAAATGCATGTTTCTAAAATTATAATAGACATATCTGGCTTCCCAACAATGGGTGGCAATTATTAACTTTTTTTTGAATTCATACATAATGGTATGTTTTTTTTAAATGTTTTGACATTGATTGGAACTTAAGTTTATACATTTTTTAAGTACCAATTGAACAAGCACATAATATTGAATGTGCAATAAAGCAAGGGTAATGATGCAACACAGTATAAATCTAGGAATTTGTAGTCACAATGAATGAAAACACTATATAAGAATTAGTGAAGATAATCCTATAAAAATAGGGATGGGTGGGTGGGAGAACTGAATCTGATGAGACGATTGAATTTGAGCGGGAGAGTCCGCTTATATAAGCTCCCAGGATTAGGGGCAAGGAAGTGCCCCCTGATTGGCTAGCTGATGGTCAAGAGACCAGAACGCTTCCTGGCCATACAGGAAGTGGCTAGCAAGAAGAAACCAATATGGCTGCCCAGTGACTTTAACCAAATTTACATGGTACGTAAATCTCATTAATGTAACAGACAAATAAAATGTGCATACAAATAACAATGGAGTATTGTAATGTACAGATTTTTATTAATAGCTGCACAACCCAAAAAATAAATATATAAATAAATAATTCATCTTCAGCAGAATACTTTGATCAATTTGGTGTCATCTGGACTTGGGACATTCTTCTGAGCAGTTGGCTAATTGTCAACACTTCCTGCTCATAGTCATCTCTCATTCCCTAATTCCCTAATCCACCACAATTGGACATTTCCAGCCGTTACGTTCAATTGATGGGGAATATATTGCGTTAATTAGTAGTTGATTAAAGTCAATATTTTCTTTGAACTTCCTTTGAATATGAGGTGTTATTAAATTGTTATAATACCTTTATGACATCATAAAATATTTGTACACTGGTCTAAAAACGTAATTTATGTATTATTAATGTATTTATTAGTAGTTATGTTATAATTATTTATCAGGTGTTTATTAGTGAAAAAAAACACCAAATGTATATAACTAGGTATTTAACTACTCAGGACCAATTCCTCAGATTCTGAGCATTCAGAATCTGTCTCAATCTGTCATCAATATTTTCATTTCATCGACGGCGGACGCTATTTTATAGCTGCTTGGTGGACACCAATATATATGTGTGCAAGTTGCACATGGATTCAATCAAACAAGATAAATCTGAAATGTAGGATAGTGTACTTACTTCCCCTTAGACACAGTTATGACCTCTAATGAAATTAGGTCCTGTGTCTAGGCAGTGTGTAACAGGCATCTAGCTGCATGGAGGTGAAATCAAACCTTGGATAACAATTATTGACAATAGTTGCGGCTTCCGAAATGTAGCACTTTTAAATCGCAAGCAGGGGATGTTCTCATTGTATTGGTATGTGTATTTTCCCAAGAGGGAGCCACCTCCTAGTCTACTACCATCCATAGAGGGAGTTTTAACAATTCAATCTACCTTCACACCTTAATGTTTTTAACAAGTGCACTTCAAACTGATCTACAGAAGGAGCAACACCTGTTTATACAAGCTCCACATATTTATCCTATAAATTTAATGGCCAAAAAAGTAAGCTAAATTCATTTACTATATATTGCTGTGATTGGTTCTAATATATATAGCAATCATTCAATTATACTATTATGGTAGTACTCATACATTTATAGCCAATATCTCATTTTAAGGTAAATTATTCATATTTCACTGTAAATTAATTTAAAACCTGCAGTCACTGTGGCTGATGTGACAAGTGGCTCTAAAGCAGCCTGCCTGTACAATATTGGTATTGAAGCCCTGAAGGCCTTGGGATTGTGAGTTTATCTTATGTATCAATTATAATTTTTTTGTCTTATATGACTATATTATTTATTTACCATTTTATCTATTGACTATTGTACTGTGCATCTACTGTGTTGTGCATATATATTTACAATGTTTTCCATTTTACAGGAAACTCACACTCATCCTAATAACTGAATATTCATTCATTTCAGTACACTCATTGTGCGACAGCCTGTACATGTACTTGATATATAGTCACTTACAAACCATTTAGATCCAATTAAATCCGAAGTGCTGTATAATGTTGTACAGGGATAAGTAATCTAGTTCGAAGGATATATAACGTTAGGTTAATAGTGTTGTATCTTTTCCTTTCACATTTAATAAAATAAACTATATTTTACAGTCAAGTTAAGCATTCAGTTTGGCAAAACCACCCAACCATACAATGACTCATGCGGATTTGCTTGCTAATGCTTGGACAGATGGCATTTCACAATTTTTTCTTCCTTTTCTTCTTCTTCTTTTTCGCCCCACCCTTGCTTACTCCTGTCTGCATTATTTGCGTGTCAATAGAGCAATGAGTCAAAATCACTCAATAGCGCGTAGTTTTGCAATCTATTTAAAAGGAGTGGGGCAGCAACAGGTGTCCGTTTCTTATAGGGATTGCCAGTCTTTGGAAATGAGACATAAGATGAGATTCGAAGTTTTACGAGAAAAAAAGACGGTACATCCGTCGAAAACCATTAGCATTATACAGCAGATATCATCGACATGGAAACTAAACTCCATAGGATGTCATGTGAGTGGGAGCCCCTCCCATTGGCTGGGCTCCCATTGGCTGAAAGACTGCTTTGGCCTGTTGGGCATGAGAGTACTGAATTCGAAATATGTCCTATTGTGTTTGTTCTGTGTTTGTTTAGTTTGCAAGTGAAATAACACTGTTATACATTGGTTAAGGCCAAATATGCTACAAGGCATCAGGCCACCATGTACAACCATGTGTAACTACTTAAGCAGTTGAAGTCTTAATTTGTAAATTTGCAATACTATCATGCATAGTCAATAAAGCTTTTGAAATTACTTGAATTGAAACATAAAGTTCAAGGTATTTCCCAGCTTGGCTTATCGTTTCATTCTATTCAAATGCTATTGGATATTGTGTAAGTATAAATATAATCATTCCAAGATAAAAACCATACAGGAGATGAAAAGAGAAAATAAAGACCTTACCATACTTCTAACAGTCAAATATGTCCTGTAAATCAATTTCAAATCGCACTCTGTGACCCTTTCTAGAAATTCGAAAATGGTTTACTTGTAATGCCATGCAGCATCACTTGCTCCGCAAGATTCTGACCCCTGCAGCCTCAACCTCTTCAGCAGCTTCAGCAGCTGGCCTCCAGCACATCTCATCAATAAGTCTCATGGTCTGATTGCCAGCACCCCGTCATGGGGAAAATTTAAGTCAAGATCCAAATTGCTATTAAGTCCCTATCTGGCAGCTAAGTGTGGCCAAGGGCTAAATAGACATCCTGAATAGAGCCATTACCACCTGGCCTGGCTAACAACCATGCTGGGATTTGTAGAACCCACAAAATAAAGGCACAATAAAGTAGGAGCAAATTCTACAGTCTTTCACACCTGACCCTCTGGTTAGGCAGTCCCTCCTGTTTTCCATCAATCTGGCCTTGTGACATTGTGTTATAAGCGAGATTATTAACACCAAGAACTATAGGATCAGTATAGGAGTGTAGTGCAGCCATATAAAACAAGTGGTTGCCATTCACAACGATATAATGATGAGATAATACTGAGGGAAAAATTCATTCCATTCCAGCATTACAGCCAATTCACTGAGCTGGAACCTCATCTCTTGAACTTTGATGCTTAACTCCAGAGGACGTCATGTGAATCCAGGACTCTCATTGGTTACAGCAATCCCTCAGCCAATGAGAGTCCTACATTCAGATGATGTCATCTGGAGTTCAGCTTCCAAGTCCATGAGATTGGTTAAAGCAATCCCTCAGCCAATGAGAGTCCTACATTCAGATGATGTCATCTAGAGTTCAGCTTCCAAGTCTATGAGATTGGTTTCCAACTCGATGAATTTGGCCGTAAGGGACCTAAGCCAATAGAGCGGACTCTATGTGTGTAGGGGTCTTCCACTTGTCTCAGCATAGACAACGAATGAAATGTAACACCAGTTTAACATTTCATGCGAGTGACATCCAGCAGCAGAGTCTGTCAATGTTTTACAGATTTCATAAACTTGGAAACTAAGCTCCAGAGGACGTCACGTGAATCCAGGACTCCATTTGGATGACCGACTACTTTAGCCAATGGGAGGCCTGAATTCACATGACCTCTTCTAGAGTATAGTTTCCAAGTCTATAAAATCTGCTGTAAGTGGCAAATTCCACCTATAACACCTGTAGCTACTACGTCGACTTCAAATAATGGTGGTTTTTTGCTACCTTCAGGCCACATTCCAAATTAGCATATGGTAGAAAATCCTCTATTTATGAAACCAGTACACTTGTATTATCATGTAGTCAACAGTAGGTCTCAGAATAGCAAACTGCAGACACCTGCGTACTAGTATTGCAGGGTGACACAGACGTTGATTAGTGTACCAATGAGTCACTGCAAATGCATTCTACAACCTGTGTGAATTTTATAAAAACCACAACGCAGTAGCATCAGAAAGTAGGGAACACTTGCCTTACAGCCAAATTCGTAGAGTTGGAAACAAGTGTCATAGACTTGGAAGCTAAACTCCAGATGACGTCATGTGAATGTGGGACTCTCATTGGCTGAGGGATTGATTACTTTAATCAATAAAAGTCCTGGATTCACATGACGTCCTCTGGATTTAAGCTTTCAAGTCCAAGCGATTGGTTTCCAACTCAGTGAATTTGGCTGTTAGAACACTTTTAAGAACATCAGACGTCCACTTTATTGCAGTGTATGGGCTTGGTTTACATTTGAGTCTTGGTACTCAGGCATGTCATACATTGAGTACAGCCTTAGTAAAACATCCTTCTGAAATTCCCTCCAGGGTCAGTCATCCTTAGCAGTATGGCTGAAAAAATGAAAATGTCCTCAGAGGAAAGGCCCATGAAAAAAGGAAAAAGGGGGGACTTTTTAGGCATTCAAGTAACCCAGAAGCGGTGTATTTGTGGCAGATAAGACGGGTTAAGAACTGCAGTCGACATGGTCCGCACATTGAATGAGACGGCCGCCACTGCCCATGAAGAAGGTCGAAAAAAAATGTCGTAAAGATCCTAAGGTGTGACAGAAAATCGTTGCTGATGCTCTGCCTGTTATGAGCCCTTGAGTAATGTCCATGGAGGGAGTGCGCGGAGTGATAGTACTTAATACTGGCATTCGCATGCACAGATGATGCAGCATGGTGACAAAAACAGCCAAAAGAGACCGGCCAAGCAGATGTTATTCCGTGTGCACCCCAGCGCAGATGAGATAGATACATGTACATGTCAAATGTGCATTGCTGTTATGGCGCTGTATATTGTTATGTCCTGGTCTTTAAAAAACAATGTCATAATCCATGCACTCAGTGCAACTGAAGTATTACACCCATCAGTAGTACACCGCGTGACATAAGTGCATGTCTGCGCATATAGGACCCGGGTTCAATCCCAGGCCTGGGCGCCCTTCATGAGCAACATCTCAGCTGGATGTCGTTCGTATGAGACGTTAAATTGGCAGTCCCTTGTACTCAATGTCTATGCTAGGGCAAGTAAAAGATCCCACCCATGGAGTAAATGTGTAACATGGGTGGACATCTCCTCTTCCTCAGCTCATTAATCAACCCTCGATAGAGCAAGAACTTGCCTTAGAGGGCTGCACTTTCCATATCTATCTATCTATCTATCTATCTATCTATCTATCTATCTATCAATCTACTGAAACCAAAAGGTTGTCAGAATGACAAAAGTTAGTCACATATAGGAATTTCATTTTACCAACTAATCGTACTGAATACCATTAGCCTACACTGAACAGCTCTTTGACCAGACTAAATAAAACAGATGACTAACACTTTTTGTCGAATTTGACTAATTGTACCCAGTTTCTATGATGTCAGATTGTCAGTCATATTTACCAACATAGTTAAAACATGTCCTTCTACACAATGACATTGCCAGTATAGCTAACTACCATATTAGTCAAAACAGTTATGGACCTATGTAAATCAGTCATTCTGTCATTCTAGCCATGGCTAATGGTAAGTCAAAACTATTTTCAATTGTTAAAAACAGCCTGTCAAATTAAGCCTAGATAAAGCTAGAAGTATGCTATACAATGCTACCTGCCACTAAACAGAACTGTCTGGTTATAGCTGGCCACTCAAAGCTGGATCTAAAAGTACATGCAGCACCATAAGTTGAGGCTTACACATATTTATCATTTTTGTTGGAAAGATACATGTCTATTGCGCATAAATACTCGTGATAAATTTCTTTCATTTACCAAGGTTTATATTTTTTCAGTGGTGGCAGGTATCCCCAGGTAAGGCTATTCGCAGATTGTTTAAAACTGCCATCATTGATGCATAATAATCTGCTGCCTCAAATATCACAGATATTACCATATTGTTATATATTTACGTGTCAAGGGGCACATCAATGAGGGTATGACTCATAAGAATTCTTTGGTTGAGTACTTGTTTAATATGAGTCTGTATAATCCCACATCTTGTGATGGGGAAGAATATTAGATGCCTGTGCCATTTGTATGATATTAAGATGAGCGATCTCTATTTGATGGATTATAACTATCTGAGTAGGAATGCAGATCAATGAACTTGTTGTTATTAGAGATAGGTTGGAAATTGATAAATGGAATTTTACTAAGCAAGAGGTAGTGTCCCTTATTGAGTTTCTTTGCACCAATTGATATATGGTACAGAGGCAGTGCTATATTATATGTAGCGTGATTTTATTTCACTTTTATTTTTTTGTAAAATTACACCGTTTTTATTATAAATTTGTTTGTTTATACTGTAACTGTTCTTTTGAACGAATAAAAATGTATAATAAGGTGACTATAAGTTAGAAGTAGACAGAAGCAGCTGGCTTTAGCCAGTTATTGCTACAGCCGGGAATAGGTCGCTACAGCTGTCTAAGGTGGACCATATTTTATGAAACTAACTGTACTTGGCTTAAAGTGTAGGTCTTCTCCCATAGAATAATGAAGCAAAACTGCCAGTGAGCCACAAAATCAACTTAACAGATTCAACTTCCAACTTAAATGCTGTGACAACAATAAGGACCTTATCTTATATTATCTTATCCTGTGCCAGACACTTATGACTGTTTCCCCTTAGCCTTTTTTCGATTGCAGCTCCCTCTGAAGATGCCACCTTATTGAAGATGGCCATTACGTCACAAACGACCGGAAGAGGACAGCAGCAGCGCTACTTTAGGGGAATTCCCAGTGTCCGGGTTTGGTCACGTGATAATCCCACCTGATAACCAATAAAGAGAGCGGACCATTGACTTTATTCCTTTCGCTCGTGCATTTGGGAGCATCCAATCAGACTGGACTGTTTTCAGGGAAGCACTAAAACTAGGTCCATCCCACCTCATAAAGGGGCCCAAGGTGAATTAAGCGGACTTCTGTCTTTGATTGCTTCAGGATGAGCCCATAGAAAAGTACTCTGTCGTGAGAGTTTATTCAGTTTAACAAGTTATCTCATCAGTGAAATTATGATTAAAGAAGGTGGCAAAAGATGGAAACAATATTTCCAGTTTTTATAGGTGAAAAACTGAGCTACTTTTTTCCACGTAGAAGGGGGTAAAACGGTTTCTTTCAGACTCCCAGGATTTTTTTAAACCATTTTTTTTTCTTTTTGAATGACTCTGGCTACAAAGATGATAAATGGTTTTCACCCCTTTCTTTCTTTTCTACCCTCCACCCCTTAATCATTGGGTAGTTCACAGTTCAGTGCAACATTATGTAGAGAGCTCTACAATGCTCTGAAGCCACTGGATGACGCATCATGTACATAGTGACTAATTCACAAAGTAGATGCTCTGTGAGTAACGTTTTTTTTTTTTTTTTTTTTTTTTTTGCAGCAACGTGGCAAACTCTGTGCATGTCATTTTTGTGCAATACATGTAATGTAACCACTAACATGAACCCCAACATAGCTATCCATAATATAAAAATGCTATAAATCGCTTAACAACATAATAAACTGGTAGGCTAAAATATATTCTCCGTGTTTGGCTACAAACAGCATATATAACCTCCTTAATTGTACTTATATCTATCTTTGGCTACGAACAACATATATAATCTCCTTAATTGTACCTATACCTATCTTTGGCTACCAACAGCATATATAACCTCCTTAAATGTACCTATACCTATCTTTGGCCACGAACAGCATATATAACCTCCTTAAATGTACCTATACAATTTTCCCCAAAGTCCATGAAAATCCGATGGTGGCTCATATAAGACAAAATATGGGATCGTCTCAATACTAATTGCTTCATTTGAACAGAAGCACTGGCAAAAAAAAGTATGATGTACACGATTTGTCTGGGATTAGGGCTGATTATGCGGTTGGGTCTGGAGTTAAGCCGTATAATCGAAGCAGGTTGGCTGTCTATGAGGTGAACTGACTAATCAGGGAGCACAGTGCTAATCTGGTCCCTCTATTCTCCATTCATTCCTCACTTCCAAGGCACAAGGAGACTGGAGACACCCTCTTTCTTCCATCGGTGGCTTCCTGTGATTCTATATTACTGCCAATTGCAATCAAGTGAAGCAAAATCAAGTTAAAACATTGGTGTGTGACATCACAGTTTACATTACATTGCACTATTTCCTAACATGTTATTGTTATTCTGTTTTTTTTTTTGTTTTTTTTTTGTTATCAGTAGTTATTGTCAGTTCATGAATGTGTCATATCTGGGTATGGGGTGGCACAGTGCTCTCCAGAGGGCTGGGATAATTTGTATATCAATGCATTGATTTATTAAAGAGCTGTTTGTGATAACTTGTAACAATGCTGACTCAAAAGGTGCTGAACCTAAAATAAAGTGCTATACAGAAATGTGCAATATTTATTATATAATTGTTAGTCCTATTAGATTTATTTATGTATTCTTATTAGTACGTCGTACAGAAGCTTCTGCTTGGTTAGTGTATTTTGTCTTGAACAATGTATGTGATTCCGTGAATTGAAACGACAATAAATAAAATGTTACTACTACTACTACTACTACTACTACTACTACTAATTTATTGTATTTCCATAATGATTGCCACTATAAGCAATAAAATGTCAATACACTGCTTGAGATTTTTAAAGTCAATTTAACAGGTTTGCAAACAGTCTAAATAGGCAAACGATTGCAGTCTAAACAACCAAATAATTGTTGGCTTCAAAGTCCGAACTGAAGACCACGCAGATATCATTTTGGATGACCAGAAATTCAAAACAATTGTGACCTTGTAAGCAGTCTTTTGAAGTGAAGTCAACTGGAGGACGCTTTTACTCACAGGCCGAAATATTGAGATCAATACACTAATTGATTTAATAGGTTATTGTTATTAAGGCTCAATAAATGGATGGGAATATTTGGGCTGCGTTTAACTCGAGATTATACTCCACCACATGACCTTTTCTATTGTTCTTTTGCGGGATATAACCAACGAAAATGTTAGTTAACTCCCTCGTATCCCGCATAGCCGTTATGATTGCTTCATGGCCAAATGTGCCACGTGCGTTTTCCATGAGAAGGATAAACGCATGGTTTTTAGCTAATTATAATGCGGCAGAATCGGCCATTTAGGCCTACAATATATGTACCATGTAGTGGAAGAGGGAAGTCTTGACTTAGGACTGGGGGCAGATATTGAACCCACTCACCCACAGTATTTGTCACAGAAAGTGATCAAGCCCATTCTACCACCTTGTGAACTAACATTGGCAACACTGGGTCACTTTCTAGGTGCCCTTGACCACTGACCACTCAGGGTTAAAAAGTCAAAGAACTAAGAACTACCTGTACACCTTTTCATATGAGATCATTGGTGCCCAAAGCCTCTACATATTAATTTGTTTGCAGAAGTAAGATGTGAAGCTTTTATCGTAAGTAACTCACCAAAATGCAAGGATTTTTTTTACATGAATTCACCAAATACCAGGTCTTTTTTTTTTTTCTTTCTCCCTGCTTTATTTTTCCAATAGCTGTTTCCTTAGCAGCTCCCAGTTTAGTTTCAATTTGCACTGCATTTCTTTTTAGAACCCAACTATGCAATGCATTAGCAAGTACCTGGTGTATGACACACATTGACACCCGATTCTAATGAAATAGACTCAAAATAGTTTTGGCGCGACAAATTTCGTGGAGTTATCTAAATGATAATGAGCAAAGTAATTGACCATTTAGACACGAATGCTTTACAAATTGCTTCCAATTTGCAAAATAAATGGATGCTACCAAATATAGTTAGAAGATTTCTTTAGTTTAATATCATTAGCCATCAGGAACGAGACACAGCCATCAGGCATGAGACACAGCCAGGAATAATAGTTTAAAATAATTACTTACCAGAACTAGAAGTAATTCTTCATCATTGTCAAGATGCGGAGAGCATGGTGAATAGACGGTGATGGTGACAAAGTGCGTCGAGAAGTTGAGTCAGATTGGCTTTAGGGGTGCTAGCATGAGTTCTTCCTGCTATTATACCCCCATTTGGGGGCTGAGAGGGCCTTTTTGTGACCTTCACCCCACAAGGTTTCACATGGGGTTTGCCAGAGCCTAGCAGGAGTGTCCTTTTAGTGTCTTTTTTGTCTGTCAGTGACACTCAGTGTCACTTTTTGTTCTCGCTCTGACCTCTTTTTTGTCTTTTGTTCTTTTTTGTCTCTTTATCGGCCTATTTTTCTTTTCGTCTTTTTTTCACCTCACACGGTGCAGGATCCCCTTGAACTGACTGGCTGCGTCTCATGGTCGCTTGCTAGTTGCTGGCTAGCTGTGTCCTGTTTGCCGTCCCTTGCCTCTGCTGCCTGCTCGACCCTCCCAGCATCTCCTGCAGCTGACGGGTGTTTGAGCAGTTGGAGGGAGGAGCAAAGCACGAGATGCTGCTGCTGCTGCTGTTCCTGCTGGCGTGTGATGACAGAGCGGGCCAGACGCGAGACCTTGGGCGCTAGTTTTGCACCGAGTGACCGGGCGGCTCAGCCTGTCCCGCCAAAACTGCAAGAGCGCCCGTACACTCACCTGTCGATCGCTGTCCCAGATCCTAGGCTACAGCTCTAGACACAGCTAACCAGTGCAGATGGGATAGGTATTGAATTCCTGAAAATTTTAAACCAAATTGGCTGACAGATACAATAACAAAATACAATTATTTCCCGTGTATTTATTTCAATAAAAGTCTGACAAAAATTTACTACAACCCTTCCACGTTTTGATTTATGTAACAGGCATTGACAATCAACCTAGTCAAGTGCAAACCATGCAATTAAGTGTTGGGTAATCATCATAAATTACGAGATTGAGACTCTACAACAGAATATATAGCAGTTAATATTACAGTGTACTCTCAATAATGGGGTGCACCCTGAGAAGTCGAACTGCATGGGAGCTTGGATTAATAGAGATTATCTAAGATGGGAGTATATGATGGGGTGGGAACTCCATGGGTGGCAAAATGGTCAGTTTGTTTATGAGCCACATCTCACTGATCTCAGCCCCTGTGCTCTGTATGGACAAGGACGTCGATTCACGTCCTTGGTATGGGGACGTATCCATTGGCATCCTTCACATTGAAGCTTCAGTGCAAAGAAGATAAATAGCAACAAAAATTTACATGCATCATAGACGATAGACTACCCCTCATTCGGCAACCAGTAAATACAACCACATATTTCTATATGATTCAGATTATTAGGCTTCACCTATTACCATAGGTAAAGACGCTTTTTGATAAGATTATTATTATTCCTGGAAAAATCTCTTCGTAAAATTATCAAAAAATTCATGGGTGGAGCCCTGGAAAGCCTTGTCACATTGACCCAGTTTCAGAGGCCTTGACCTATTTTTCAAGATTACAAAGCTGTTTAAATTTTAAATCTAAAACATTTCAAATTCAAATATCTTTTAAGTATTAATGTCAAATGCTTTCATATGCGAGGTTATACATTAGTTTTGAAGACATTTGACCCAGTTTTTCAAAAGTGGGTCAAGTTTCCAGTCAACCGATTCACGGCTTTAAGCCCCCTTCACAAATAGCCGGATCATCCCAGAGTATCACTCAGGCATACTCCGGGTAATACTATGTAGACCTCGTGTTTATTCCCGGCATTGTCCGGGACCACCGTGGGCCTCCGGGGGAAATATTATACATGTTCAATTTATTCATGCCGGAGGTCTCGGAGTAATTTAATCTGTTTTGATCTGTGTAGACTCCCAGTAGACTCCGCCGATCTCCGGGAATCTCCGTATTGACTCCGGCATACTTTGTGTTATCTCCGGCTAAGTCAACAAGGCATGAAAATTTCACCTCTATGTACGCCGGAGAGTACAAGGACCAACACGGTTTCACACGAATGAACACAGGGGAACACGCAGTCAACACGGAGTCAACAAAGAGAGCGGGTTACATGTCATTTGAATAACCCGGTGAACCCCGTTATGTACCCTGCAAACACAACTCCTGAATAATATTAGCACTCACTCATTGGGACAATATTTGACAAATGTTCCAAAACAGATTGTGTAAATGTTGAGACAACATTGTATAATATAATTTACATGGTTAAGCTATTTTGATAATGTTTCTTGATGATATGATTTACAATATTGCCGCGAGCATTTCTAGGGTCCACACTTTCATATTGTTACATTATGCTCAAATATTATTGTCACAACATAATTTGAATAATAATGTAGATGTTGTAAAAATCTATTTCATATTTTTTTTAATGTTATTAAACACATTGCAAGAAGGGATTTTATTCACCCTATGAAAATGTGTTCTGCCAATATTTCCAAAGTGTTTTGTTATAATATGATTAATGATGTTGCCACAAGTATTTCTAGGTCCACACTATCTTATTTTTACATTATGCTCAAATAATATTTCACAACATTAGGTAAATGATAATATGTTTAAAAAATATCATTAAAAACATTGCTGCAGTGTTTTTTATTCACATTATGAAAATATTAATTTAAATTAAAAAGCACCATCTTGGGATTATATTCATCTGGTAGCCATTTTGATGTGGAGAGAGTTTTCAAGTCTCAGCAACAAAATCCAGGAACTACGAAAAAGGTTGGTATTTTATCATTTTTTGTTGCGATTTCAGTGATAAGTCATTGTAGACAACATATGAAGATTAATTTCCTTTGAAATGTGAATTTTGTTCACCCAGTCAGCCCCTAAAGAATTTGCAACATCATAAATGGATGGTAATACAGTCACTGTTGTCATGTAAATGTAAATAATATATAGTTTATGCTGAGTTTCAATTTATAACCGTTTTTTTTTTAAATTATAATTTTCAGAGGTGTATACTGATGTAGAAGTGGACCTAATGCTCACCCACTATTGCCATTTATATATTCAGTATTAAAAAAAATAATTGCAATTTTGTTGAAGTTGATAACTTCCAGATACTGATCGAATGTTAATTTGAAAATAAAGATTTTCTCTCCTTATTGTCGCTGTTATATTTCATATATTGAACCTGAATCATAATATAAAATATTGTGAAAATCTTTTTTCTGAATATTTAGAAAATATTGCTTCAAAGTGTTCAGGGTCCACACTTCAATCTTGTGACAATATGTTCTGCAAGTAGTCACAGTATTTGTTCAATAGAATAATATCAATATCATGAGTATCTTCTGGCCATGTTTCAGGGAAACATGTGCAATAATGTTTCTATTGGGGAAACTTTATTGTAGTGACAATATGATCTGCAATACTCCCAAAATGTAAGTTAAACATGTCAATGCTGTGAAAATATTCTCACAGTATTATATTGAAAGGATCACTTAAAAAAATAATCAGATTGTTCTAACAATATATTCACAATGTTTTTGGGAATATTATCAGAAACGTTGCCGCACACTTTTCTAGGGTCCACACTTTCATACTGCGACAATATGATCTACAATATTGTGACAATATTATACAATGTTGTGAAAAGATTGTCACAATATGCTTGTGTTTGCAGGGTACACGGTGTCACACGGTGTCACACGGTGTCACACGGTGTCACACGGTGTCACACGGTGTCACACGGTGTCACACGGTGTCACACGGTGTCACACGGTGTCAATAAGGAGAGGCCAGAGTGAACAAGGTGTCAACATGGTGTCAGATAGACTGACACGGAGTGAGTATGGATGCCTGAGTATAAATAGCACCGCCTTGTAGGGAGAGGAGGCATCATTCCGTCTCACATTGTTCATCATCATTGATCATCGTTATTATATTATAACCACCATGCCATCTAGGAGAGGAAAAGGGAGAGCT
Source organism: Alitta virens (assembly GCA_932294295.1). Lineage (NCBI taxonomy): Eukaryota > Metazoa > Annelida > Polychaeta > Phyllodocida > Nereididae > Alitta > Alitta virens. Next base: position 6,036,421 of record OW028574.1, on the reverse strand, counting down.
CCTAAGAAGACTTGTCCAAGTGGAACCTACAACTGCGGTTGAAGATGATTCAGCCAGTACTACCTCTTCGGTTTCAAGACCACAAACTCCGCAAGTCATGCCGGATTTACCTGGGCTCTACCTCCTCCTGCACTGAAATCAAAGAGGCAGAAGAAAGAACCCCTGAACCTGACAGAAGAGCAGGAACAAGATGTTGCTGACTGGTGCCGTTTGCAGGAGATGCTGTACAACCGATGTCTTGCAGAGTACAAGCGCATTGACATCAAATCCAGAATCATAGACGAGAAGGCGAAGGAGCTGTCTTGTACAACCCAGCAGCTGAAGACCTGGATAGACTTCATGCGCACATCAGTGGGGAAGCTGACAGATCCAACAATGGAGCCTTCTGGTGGGGAGGCCTAAGTCCTCCAAGACCGGGACAATTGGATTATGGAGAATTTTGGATATCTTGAGAAGCACATCAAGTGGGTTGATGCTGGGAAAAGTAAGAAAGGTGGTCAGCTTTCCCACAGCTTATCGGTCAATAGCGGGTCCACAAGCAACAGAGGTACCAGTGACAATGCCCCTACTGATGCAGAAGTCCAGCAGGTCCAAGGGCAGCAGTAGGAGCAAGACGGGGGCCCCTCCTCCAAGCAAGAAGACGTCCAGACGTCATCGGGAGCCTCTTCATCATCAGCAGCAGCCTCAGCAGGACTCTTGATGCATCCACTCATGCAGCTAGTGGAGGTGGAGGTGGATTTACAACACAAGCTGTCACACAAGTAAGTATACTGCTTCAGTTGTGATGATAATCAGGATAATGTAATTGTAATCTTGCAATTTAAAGTTGTAGCTTTTCCATAGTAGAAAGTGGTAGCTTTGTTTCTTGGCACTTCCAGTGTTCACTGTATGGTAATGTGTCCTTTTTATTACATTGTCAATAATGCACATGCTGTTGCAGTTGCCATGTGACTTACTCTAATGTTGTGTTCTTTCCTATTTCCAGCTGATTGAAAAAGCCACCACTCTCCAGCGGGATATGCAGGGCAAGATGATGCCACATAACTTAGCCAGCTTGTCGAAGAGGTTTTTTACTGACATGATTTTCCACGAGGTCATGCAGATGGACACAGACGCTTGGTCGGATTACCAAGCCCAAGCATTGCATCAGCACATGCAGTTCAAGCAGGCGTATCGTCGCAAGCGCCAGTTGCAGGAGCAACAGCAACAGCAGTATCATCAGCAGTTCGTCCTCCCTGCTCCTGCTACTACAGTCAGTTCGTCCGGCCCTTCTTCGCAGATGTTCGCTCCTTCATCGGTCCCTTCGCCCCAGGCGCACCTGTCGTCTGCCCCTTCGCCTTTGCCTGCACGGATCCCCACTCCTCCTGTGGCGGCTGCATCAACTTCAAGTATCATTAGTCAGGCATGGTTGACTGCAGGTCCTACACACAGTCGTACTTCCCTTTCACCACTTGATTGCAGCACTCCTCATGATGTGTCTCTGACCAGCTACTTGCTGAACACTAGTTTGGTGGGTGGGTGATTAGGGCTTTACGTCCTGTATTTACGCACCAGTTGGGCTAATTAGGACAGGCAGCGACCACGGCAATGAGACAAAAGGATGAAACAGCCATCCAACTTAGGCTCGACCGGGAATCGAACCCGGGACCCAGCGGTTGGAAGCCCAGAGCGCTACCTCTGAGCTAGGCCCCCGGCCTGAACACTAGTTTGGGGGGGGGGAATGGCTGGTGTTGATGACCAGAACTCCTCCTATTTGGTGCCCACGCCTCCAACTACCATCATGGAGTAATTATAAGCTGCAAGAGAACAATGAACTTTTAAATGATAGTTTTTGTACATTTACATAGGGTACTTGTATTATACACTTGTGAAAGTTTTGTTACATGTTATTAGTAATAATGTCAACTGTATTTTATACTTTTTCATGACAATAATTAAATGCTTTCTATTTTGTGCACTTGTGTGCTGCAGATGTCTGAAGTTTATTAATAATTAAATAATTAAACTTACATCTTTCTTGTTGTTTTCAAATCTTGTCTTGTTGCCATGGTACACTGCCAGCTTCTGAGTTGACGTACTTGACCAAGTATTGCCGCATTTCCTTGGCTGCTCTGTTGCTGTTGCCTCTGTACACATCTCCCATGTCTGGCAGATTGGCATTCTCCCTCCATGCACCTGGGATGATCTCATGGGTGTCTGCATTTTCCTGGTCCACAGCATTAACATCAACAGTTGGATACTTCAGCCTCAGTATGTTGTGCAACACACAGCAAGCAAGAGTTATGGTCCACACCACACTCTTTCAGCACTTTGAGGCATTGTTGTGAGGAGACACCTGAACCTAGCAGCCAAAAGTCCAAAGGCATTCTCTACCACCCGTCTAGCTCTAGAAAATCTGTAGTTGAAGATTCTGTCTTCAATGCTCATGTTCCTGTGAGGCAGAGGCTTCATCATCCAAGTCTGCAGTCCAAATTCATCATCCCCAACTATGAAGTAAGGCACTGGTTGGTCATCATTAGGCAGGTTATCTGGTTCAGGTAATCCAATGTTCCCACTTTCTAGAGCTTCCTTCAAGTCTGTCTGACTAAAAACTCCAGCATCTGAGCCTGATCCACTGGCACCAATGTCAACATAGAGGAACTTGTATTCAGCATCAACTACAGCCAGTAGGACAACAGAGAAAAATCCCTTGTAGTTGTAGAAAAGGGATCCTGACTTCCTTGGACATCTGATAGCAACGTGCTTCCCATTAATGGCGCCGACACAGTGGGGGAAGTTCAATCTGTTGTAGAATCCATTGGCAACTTCTTTCCAGGCTTCTGGGGTTACAGGACAACACATAACTTCTGCTGAGTAATCATCTATGATGGCCGGGCAGACTTCGATGACAAGGATAGAAATGGTATTGAAGGCTACCCTAAATCCATACTGAAGAGACATGTAGCTGTTGCCTGTACCCAGGTAGCATAAGGTGATAGCCAGTTTCAATCCAGGTTCAAGGGCCCTCCTCCAAAATGTATCCTGCTTTGTAATCCTAGGTCCCACTCTGGCAAGAACTTTGTGAAATAAGTCAGGTTCAATCCTCATGAAATTCTTGAAGCCACATCTTTTGCAGTCAATTCAGCCATCAGTTTTTCATACTACCCATAAAGAGGTCTTCTTAGAAGCCAAGGTCGCACCCACATTCGCCTTCGTGCAGCACCAGCATATTCTACTTCATCTTCATCATTTCTTCTGGTCCTCTCTGCATCTTCTTGCAGTTTTTGTTCTTCTTGACGCAGAAGTATATCCTTTGCAGCAGTAAGTAGCTGCACTTGCATGTCCAGGAACTTTAGATCCAATTCGACCCTCTCTTAATGCGATAATAAAGACATATCCAATTCTTCTGTAACTGTAATATTCATACACCTTTGCAGTATGGAAGTCCATTTGGAATGATGGACATTGGGGCGCAGGCTGTTTAAATACCAATTTCAGAGCTATCCGTGTTAAAAACCGGGTAACTCCGTATTAAGATCGTGTAAAGACCGGTTATATCCGTGATGGCACCGTGTAAAATCCGGTTCACTCCGTACTCTTCCAGGACAGTCGTTTTACCTCCGGCAACAACCAGGGACCTAGCCGTGTTGCAGCGGGCACCGCCGTGTTTCAACCGTACACATCCGCGTAGCAACCATATTCATCCGTGTAAGGACCATGCTGCTCCTTGTTGACACCGTATTGCCATCGTGTAAGGACCGTGTTGCTCCTTGTTGACACCGTATTGCCATCGTGTACACACCCCAAACATTTCTTTTGTTGACATTTTCAGCTTTTGTACCCCGGACCACCCCGGAGTGAAAGAAATTTTACTCTGGGACACTCCGGCGTGTGATCCAGCTATGTGTGAAGGGGGCTTAAGTATTAAATTTGTTGGGAGTTATGGTACCAAATGTTGCGCAATAGATATGGAGTTTTCAAAATTTGCCATAATGGGCGACATGTGGTATTTCACCATGAAATATTGGTTTTAGCTTATGACATGCTATAGTAAATTACCCCAAACATGTATCAAAAACCCCCAAATCAACTTTCAAATTTGACCTTGGAGGTAATTTTCAAGGTCAAACTGACTAATGAAGTCTAAAAAACAGTATATTTTCAAACAATCACAAAAATACTCTAGAAATTAATTGACTGGTATAAAACTGATTAAAATGCCCAATATCTAGGGGAAATCTTCACTTTAGGCAAATGCAATGCATTGCTGACACCCCACAAATCACTAATTAGCGTTCAGAATCTGCTGTTATTTTTTACCTATGACCTTTATTTCAGGGTCAAATTCAATGTCAAACATTATATTTCACGAAAACGGGAATTTAGATTTCTTTATTTTTTCTAACATACTAGAAATGTTTGGATTTGGCTGATCTTTGTATATGATATTGCCCTAATACTCTACAAATATCCTGCACAAAATGAGGTCTCAAGGTCAAACGGTTAAGGTCACAGAGCAGAATTAGTGTCAGTACTTTTAAAATTTGGGTCAATAGGTCAAACGGTAAAGGTCACAGGCCTTGAAAAGTACTTTAAACAAAAAATTCTCTAACTCCAGTCCTACTCAAACTTTTTTAATTGGGAAAACATTTGTAAAATGACAAGAAATTGAACAATTTTGTCGGCGATTTCAAAAAAAGATTACTCGGCGATGCCAGAACGTAGAAACGTGGTTCCAGTGTTGAAACAACGGGCAAATTATCCTCTTTAAAACCGTTTAATGATTGTGTTTGTAGGATTTGCGGTTGCCAATTTCCTTCGAGACGTTTGCTCGTCCGTTCAGTGCTAGTGTGCACATGCATGGACAATGAGAGCACATGGCCTTGTTGGTAAACAAATAAAGTTGAGTAGTCTTTAGCCCACTAGAGAAAGGAGGCTGTTATCACATGCATGCATCTATATTTTTGAGCCGTTGTGTTGATGGCCATTTAATTTCACGGTCCTCTTTGATGTCCTATGTTCGTCTTGCTGCTGCAGCAGCCAATTCACACCCCTTTCTGAGGGGTTTTTAAATCTTGCGGTGCTAGCAGAATCTGAGAGCCTCACTTTCAATGTAAGGATTTCCCAAAAGATATTTTAGTTTGGTCTACATTGCGTGCTCATAATAGGAAATACCTAGGTCATCACATGGTGATTAAATAAAAAGTTTTCCAGTGAAAATCCATCCAGAATTAGGCTAATTACAGCATTTTAAGCAAATGACAACTGCAATACGGCAAACGTTACGTATCTTTTACACTTGGCTCTATTCAACTTGCAATTTCTTGAAAGCGTTTTAAATGGCGTCCAAGGGATTAGATGTGCTCGAAAAAGCAACTTTTTGGCTACATGCCAATATTTCTTTTATTGTTGTCGGTCGATGTCGGCCTGAGTTATGTTAATTTAGAAAATCGTTGTCTGTCAATTAAATGCACTTCTATCAGGCTGAACTATGCTTTATAAATTCATGTTTTATATCTTATAATTGTATTAATTTTAATTTAGATGTCAGACAAGACATATTATATTAATATAATGTGACATAACATAAAATGTTTGAACAATACCTTAAAAAACTAAAAGATACATTTGCTTTCAGTCTCCAAATTAAATTATTAACATATTCTGATGTATAATCACATCTATATTTCCCAGGGGGGAAAAAATATAATTTTCCCTTCACCTCACTGTTGAGATATTATTGTAGGATATGAATAGATGACAAATTAGTTTATAACTATTATTGGTTATATTATTGATATATATCCTGATATTTATGATCTACCATGAGTGTGTATCTACTGTTCATCAGCTTCTTTCTTTCTTTGTTTAATACAATATGTAGTTTTATTGAATCATCTTTACAGAATGAGTGGAACAACAATGTTGTGAATACAATCTAGTTATAAACAAGAGAGCACATGGGTGCTATTTATAATAAATTTTGGAAACCCCCAAATTTATTGGCCAATCAGCACACAGTTATTTGGGGTTTAAATCCCAGGAATGTTTATCAGCTGGGGTCATAAAGACAGGCACCAGATTAAATGCCCATCATTAAAAGACCATCGCGACATACATAGAACGCAATAAAACCAGAGCTTTCCCCTCCTTCTCTAGTGACTCCATGCAAGGGGAAAATAGTGCGGTGGGGTTTTGGGGGGCTGGCAGCAGGGTGATGGTTGTGAAAAATGGAAGAAAATTTGTGTCGGGGTTGCCCAGCAGTGAGAGGCTGGCGGTCTAGCTGTGGTTGGTGTTGGTGGGATGCTGCAAGACTGCTCTGGCCTTGCAATGGTGGGCTGTGTCGTGATGAGCTTGGACTTGTTCGGTTGCTTGATTGACAGGTCAAGGTGACATTCGAGATTTCATTGTAGGAAAGGATAAACTATTTTAACTGATTTCTTACATTCGGTTACATGCCAGGAGTGCTCAATGGTAGCGTGCTCGTCCAACCACTGGGTCCAGAGTTCAATTCCCAGTTGACCCTGACAGGTTGGATGGCGGTTTCATCCATCATCTCATTGCCATAGTCCCTGCCTGTCTTAATTAGCCCATCATTAGCCGAGTAATATATTGTTGGCTTTAAAAAAATTAATGCTTCGCAAACAGTGCTTATTTCTTTTGACTTAATTTCTCCTCAAGTTATACTTTTGCAATCAGAATGCACAGTCTTGCCTTGCAGGTGAAGCCTCGAAACTGTTCAGCAGTTTCAGTTTTCTAGTTCATTTTCTAACCGATGAACTGAACCAGAGATAGGGATTGCCCTCTAAGGAAGTTGACTTCGAGGGCAACCCTAAATAATTGTACATAAAAGTATTATTCTACGTATAAAGGTATATATCAAATACCCATATTTGGGTATTTTTTAATGTTAAGACCTCTTTTTGGGATTTATTTGGGTAAAATAATCAGATATGGACAGAAATGACTCTATGTGATTTGAGAAGTTAAATTGAAAAAATAATGAATTGGTTATCATAGCAAATGTTTTGAACATACATGTAAAACATCTTGGCTTTGAATTGGTTAGATTCTGGTTGTAGATAGGAATTTATTCTCTTTTTATTGTTAACAAGCATGTAATAATTGCAAAAAATATTTGATAAAAAATGCTACAAATACAGTTATTTCATATGGTAACCATGATGACACAACTACTCCTAATGACATCCTCATATATATCATTATTAGAGCAGCAGAATGCCAAAAAGTGCAATATTTAGAAGTTACCCTCACCTAAGTACATCAAAGTACATCAGCAAGATTCATATGTCAAAATTTTCTGGAACTGGGCATGACAACTGTAATATCCGAGGATGTTACCAATGACAACTGTATCAATGGCAACCAATTGATAAAATTATGAACGAAATATATTTCCATTTTTATCAATATTGTGCCTCTCTGAACACCTGTAAGTACCAACCAGTCATCAAAAATTGAAGTGCCAATGATGACTTCATTTGTTGTTAGTCAATTTTGATCAGCCATTGCCCTGGTTGCAATGAAAACACAAAATCTTAACAAAAGTTGTTTCCTTTTTTTCAAAGAGATTCATCTTTCTTTCTTATTATGCAAAAATTAAAAAAAATCTCTCTGAATGTTTGACATGGTGTGTTGCCATGGAAACAGACCTGGAAATTTTCCCCAAGATGGCCATGTAAAAAGTTGCCATTTTCTGAAACTATAGTTGATAGAATAAAATGCCTGCTATGAGTTAGTCCAGGGTCATCGTCAATTTATACTGGCCTACTATAACTAAAGCTATGTGCATATATTTTATCAATTTTAGGTGCATCGTTTAATATGGATGGGATCTTATTACGAATATTATTTTTGCAAATGCATGTTTTACAAAAGGAAATTGGAAATTTGTAGAATATCAGTTTTTGCAAATTCATGTTTTACTGAAGGAAATTGGAAATTTTTAGAATTTCTGGTAATTCTGAAAAACTGCCAATTTTGACAATATTCAGATAAAAGAGAATGTTGCAATTTGAAGCAGAATTTAAGTTGATGCAGCATCTTGATGTGAGTGGTCTTCAATAGGTTGTGTTTCTTAAAAAGGGGATCAGTAAGTTCATTAAATTTACTGTAGGATTATAATTCTTAAAGCTTTCTTTTGTAACCTTACCAACCGTTCTGATCTCCACCCCCAGAGCAACACCCCAAAAGTTCAAATGTGGTAATACAAGTTTATTGTGAAGGGTGACTAATACTTATTGGGGAAAACATCTTTTCAATCTATTAAGTATTCGTCTTGTTCTTGCCATTTTTTGTTTCATATAATTTCCAGATGAATATTCCAATTCAAGTGTTTATCTAAATAAGTTCCCAGAAAACTGAAGTGATCAACAAAAATTATTTCACGATTATCAATTATTAGCTTCGGTTTATCAACTTTTCTCTTGAGTGTATGGAACATCATGGCTTTAGTTTTAGCTAAATTCAATTATAATTTGTTGACCTTTAATCAGTTGCTTACTTTGTCTGATTCCATGTTAAATTTTGTATCTAAGTTGCAATACTATTTTCACCATTCATAAAACTAAGGGTTGTATTCAGGGTAGTATCATCAGCATATAATAGTGATGAAACAACCACTGGAATTTATAATGTCATTCATAATATTATGAAAAATAGATCCTTGTGGCACACCTATACTTAGGTTTCTACTTTCAGAATTTACTTCATTAAAAGATATATATATATATATATATATATATATATATATATATATATTGCTTTTTGCATTCTAAATAACTTTTAATTAACTGCAATCAATCCCCCATGTGCCAAAGTAATTTGATTTGAATAACAGTATCTGATGATCTAAGGCCTTGGACAGATCGAGATAGATGTTTATGGGTACCTCATTGTTATCCATTTTTTGCTATCAGATGGTCAAGCAGTTCCAAAGCTCGAAATAACAAATATTTTCAAGAATGATGAATGTTTATTTAAAAACTATAGACCAATATACATCTCATCAAGTATTTCTAAAGTATATGAAAAAGTAATGCTTAAAAAAAAAACTAAATTATTTTCTGCAATTGAAGTTGCTGCACAAAAGTCAATATTTACATTCATTGGTATAGTTAGGGTGGCAGTTAAATTTTGACCTATGGTTGAGAAATACTTGATAATATTAGATGTTACAAATACATTTGCTATTTGCGTAGGGTCAGATAATTATTTGCTCACCATCTATTTTAAAATAATCTTGAAATTCCTTTTTAGAGGTTGTCCTATTTAACAGTTTTTGTGTTGTCCCAGGTTTTCTTTAAATCATCTTTAAATTTATCAAAATATGTTTTATATAATAAAACAATGTTGGCATTATGCATATTTTGTCTTAAGATTCGATTATTTCCAGCTAAATTTGTTTGACATGTTTCATATATACTACTCGATGGATCCATATTTTTAGACTGTATATATAATTATCTCTACGCTTAATTGATCTCATTATTCCAGAAGTGATCCATTTTTTTCTACAGCAGATGTCATCAAGTCATTTAGTTTGTTATAATTTTGATTTGGGTCCCCAGAAACAGCCATCTGAAATCTGTCCAAGATAGGGAGGGGCATGACCTTTTGAAAGTGTTAAGGGAACTCTGCTATTACAATCCACAAATGGCTGTGCAAAAAATTGATGGAAAATATGCATTTCCCAACCTTACTGAACTTCATAAGCAAAGGCAATTTTTTGTCTATTTATACTGATGGACACTTGAACTACAGATCCATTAATATACTTCACTGTCCTTGATTTACCTTTCATTTGTGCAGAATATCATTAAATAACAAAAAGCTGATCGATTTGATGCTTGGAATTATGTTGGGTAAAAGCCAAATCTGGATGTCAGACAGGGTAAATCAATTGTGCAGTGAATGAGAAGTATAGAATAAGTATGCCTGTTTTTTCTAAAATGCTACAAATAATCGTAAAAACGGATAAAAAGGATGTTGGAACATGTTTTGTGCAGTTTGGATGAATATTTTACAAATAATACAAATTTATTTCTTTATCATACCATATGGGGACATTATGTTTAATAAACCAGAGTTACATACATTAGAGTTTCAAATTTGTGTTTGCTCTTCTGATATGTATTTGCAATATTCAATAATATATTCCAAATTTCATCAAACTTTCTGGTCATTTCTGACTACCTACACATACTTGCATAATAATTATGCACACATATATATTTGACCAAATATTCATTTTATATGAACCACTGCTCATATAGCAACAATATTTACAAAAGATGTCTGAACATCTTCAACAAGTAAAAAATGATTTCAAGTCACACTGACATTTTATTGCTAAAATATCCTCAAAATAGCGACTTGTATAATAATTATGCACCCGGTGTACATATATAGCACTTTACCCCATCATGGGGCAACAATAAAAGTGTTATAACATGCTGCAAGAGTATGCAAACTAAATTCGAAGAAATCCGATCACCCAAACAGAAGTTATAGCCCTTTACCCCATTATGGGGTAACTAACCCTCGGCAACCCTAAGAGTGTTCTAAACAGAACATGATGCTAACATCCTGGAGTATACAAACCAAATTCGAAGCAAACCTGATCAACCAAACAGAAGTTATAAGCATTTCACCCCATCATAGGGTAATTATGTTCATCACTCATGGAAGCAACCATGCTTCCATCAAAATATCATACCTCCAGAGTATTTTTTCCATTGCAGAGCTGAATGAAAGACCTTAACCAAAAGGTGACATAGCCAACAATTCCGAGTAGCGACATCACCTCGTCTGTTAAACAGACGAGCTAAATATGTTTTTTTCATGATTATAAAACTTGCATAATATCAAATATCATCAAAGTAGGATGAGAACGACAAAGATGAAACCTACTTGAGAGTTCGATGAAATAGAGAGTTCCAAGCTGAGAGTCACAGTCAGAGTGACCCTGACATCAAGAAGAGAGGGTTTGATGTGGTATTGCAGGGAAAGTCTGTGCATCTGTGTCTCCACAGGTATTTGAAATTGGTACAAAATAAACTAGGCAATGAGTTTAACATTTGACAGTTATCACTGGCTAAATGTATGCATCCAGAAAGTCTATTTTTCATCTGATGTTTCTTACATGGCAAGTTTAACTGGTAAGAAGATTAAAGGAAGATATTATTATTCCAGTAATGATTACGAAGATTTTCAATTGAAATTTTGCACAGAGTCAGAACATGACATCATATCTGGTCTGCTAATCCTATTTTAGTCCCTATTTGCTGTTACAGATTCCAAGTTTCATATATAAAAAATGTGGTAAACAATTCGAAATCCAATCACATTGCTTGAAAAGATCTGTGAAGTTAGCTACTTGGTGCTGGCTACTTGGTATTTGAGACCTTGAAGTTAGCTACTTGGTGCTGGCTGTTTGGCACTTGAACTTATATGTAAAACATATTGTAAAGCATTTAAAGTAAATTTCATTTTGCTAACTGCATTCAGGGGGTGTATTTGAAATATGGTTAAGGGGGAGGCCGATGAAGCCTGACATTAGCATGATTAGTCTAGGTTATGCGAGCACCGAAGGCACTAAACTGAACTAGGGGGGTCTGGAATTTTTTTTTTAATTCTGCAAAAATAAGTATTCCGGGCTGTTTTTTCCTGTGTACAAGTCGACTGTCCGCAACATCTGTATTAACTTTAATTACTGGCGAGCAGCACTAGCTTGTACAGATTTTCATTTAGAGCAACTCACCAAATGCCCCGCACAACTAACCCAGGCATTATTGACCTATGGTCCTCGATTCAATTTTGTTCATTATAATTCAATACAAAACCGACGAAATTGGGATATTATATGCTTAGCAACTAATTTGCTTGGTCAGCAATAAGTTGCGTAGCGATCTCATAAAAGTAGGTCGCTTCAGTTTCCAGGGACCTGAAGATTCAAGGGTCCCGAGCAGAGTGTTTTAATTCACTAGACATTTTCTACATAAACTTGTGTCCAACAGTGATCTATACTGGTCAGAAAATTTAAATCACTAAAATGAGAGTCTGTCCTCACAGACCTTGACATTAGCGCCCGTCCAACTGGTCAAGGTCAGACAACAATTTAACAATGGGCTTTTAAGCAAAAATTAAGGAATGAAACTTATTTCTAATGCTTGATTAGTGTTTCCAGATATATATGTAATCAATTGGGGATTCATATATGTACAGAAAACTTGCTACTAACAGGTTAAGACGAAACCATGGCTGTGTTGGACAATATGGATCCCAGTGGGCCAAGTCGTAAAAATGATGTCTTTTTCTGGTCTCAAACTGGTCATGATGTCGGCGCCCAGTTTGAGACATTATTTTCAAGACGTCAGAATGACCAGGAAATAGACGTATTGATGTCTTATTCTGGTGCGCAAGCAGACGTAATTATTTTACTTAATTTATACGTCTTTATTACGTCAATAAATGACTTAATTGTTTTAGTCTTATCAACATAATCTTGTGGACATTAATATACCAATTCTCTAACCATGAAGGCTCATACAATTAGTTTAAATTTTTAGCAATCAATATATAATGACTAAATTTACATTTAGTTTTTATTTAGGATAGAAAGATATAAAGCGATTCCTTGTCAGAATATATCAATGGGCAGATGTATAGAAAATTTAGTAACATACAACCTCTCTAACCAAGCTGAAGTTTATCAATTGGGGATTTTTTTTTTAACTCCCTTTTATAGGGAAAAGTAATTTTAAAATGTATACAGTAAAATCCAAAATATAGTATCATAAAAACAATGAGTATGAACTGTAGAAATTTTAAAAACACAGAGACTGAACAGTAAATCTAAAACTAAAAAGCTTTTAACATTAAAATGACTAGTAAATGTTCATTGGAGTGCGGCTTTGTATAATTGTTATTAAAAATCGAATATTGTAAACAGTCAGTAACACCATCTCTGACATTTTAAAAAAATCTTTTGCTTGTTAGGTGATGCTCCTTGACTCACAATTTGCTCCAGTAGGGATTTTCTGACCAGCTGATTGGTCTTTAGTCTGAAAGAAGTCTGTATTGCAGTTATTTAGCTGGGCAGTCACATTTATTTATACCATCCGGTTAATGGGCTTATAATATCACCCTGACCCCAGTGCCCCCCATATTATAGCCCTGTGCTTATCATTATCTGAACTGGCTGACCAATCACATCCCTGGAGCAGCTGCAGGACAGGTCACACCTTTTTTTCTGTTCAGAATTTGAAATTCATTCAGCAACTTTGGAGGAATACTAGTGAAGTTGGATTTTAAACTTAATTCATCTATGGAGGGATACCATTACAATTCATCACATCATTGCACGGTAAGTGAAGTTTTTTCAAACCACTGTGAAAATATGTTGCACATGCTGATTCTTATATGATTTGGTGTTTATATAGATTCATTTCAGAGAACTATGGAACTATGGATACAACTTAACTGAAGAATTCTGATATAAATGAATAAAAACATATTTCTTAAAAACATACTTAATTGCAGCAGTCCCATTTATAGATTTATATAATATGTGCATGCATGCATCCAATAAATGTGAAGTATGCTATTTCACACAATATTATAAATATTTTCTTAATTTTAAACTTGTGTGTTTCTCTACATTAAATATGTCCAAATTAAGGTTGTAAATAAAGTTTGTCTGCTTAAATACATCGTCAGATGACATCTGAAGTCATCATTTAAATACGTCAAAAAGACGTCATCTGATTATGTATTTTAGACGTCATATTGGTCAACTAAATACTTCAATAAGACGTCTTTTAGACGTCATTGAAGTTTGCATATGAGACAAAATGACGTCAATGAGACCACTTTTGCCCACTGGGATGTGTAGAATACCGTCGAACATTCCATGCAGATTATCTAATCAATTGCAATTTATGTTGACTGGCAAGTCTGTAGCATTTCTTTGTGCAACAGGGGGGGGGGGGGGGGGGGGTACCCCATTACTACTACTCTTTTATGCAATGACAAAGTTATAATTGTTCTTGGCAACCTAATTTTTCTTTCATAGCAACCAGTGGAACACTGTGATAGTCGACCATCAGCTGAGTAGTGGGTTGCTAGCTCATCATGGTAAGTGGAATTAATGCCTACCCATGCTTGTTGGGATTCATTGTTTGAGTAATATCCATGAGTGTATTGAAAGTTTCAGAAGACACCAGCACAGCTTATTAGCTAACGATGCTGCTCATCTTTGGGAAGCCATTATATCAGCATACTCAAACCCCACCTTGTGACAAATAAGACTAACGATTTCAGACAGCGAGGAATAAGGAATTGAAACAACCTCTCCTTCACGATAGAAATATTACTTTATGAATTTCCAGTTAAACAAATCATAACAACTGAAACTGTCATGTAGAATGCTAGTCAGTGTTCTGTGACATTCTGACCGTCTTACCAGACCCCCAATAGCTATTTTCACATATTTGTCACTTTTCATGCCATATTAGCTACAAGTCCCCTAATGCAATGTAGGTCGGTTCTGGCTAATGCCATATTTGAATAACAGAATAAGACAGATCTGTGAAGTCAGCTACCTGGCGCTGGCTACTTGGCATTTACTTGAAATATCTTGAAGTCAGCTACCTGGCGCTGGCTACTTGCATTTACTTGAAATATCTTGAAGTCAGCTACCTGGCGCTGGCTACTTGGCATTTACTTGAGTGGCCTTGAAGATAGCTATTGGCGCTGGCTACTTGGCGTTTACTTGAACTTGTCATATGTTAAAAAATTATAAAGCAGCCACAGTAAATTTCATTTCACTTCATTAATGCATTAAACCCTATCTACTTGAGAAAAATCGGCTGAAAGTTGGTTTTCGGCCAACAGCCAACCAACCAACCATCCTTCCAAAACTAATTCTAAGGGCCCCAGAAACAATATTCAAGCATTAGAACTAAGTTTCATTGCTTCATTTTTGCATACAAGCCCATTTACTTGAAAAAAAATTCCATTTACTTGACCGAAAGTTGGTTTTCGGCCGACAGCCAACCGACCAATCAAAACTAATTCTAAGGACCCCAGAAACAATATTCAAGCATTAGAACTAAGTCACATTGCTTCATTTTTTCATACAAGCCCATTTACTTGAGAAACATCGTATTTACTTGGCCGAAAGTTGGTTTTCGGCCGACAGCTAACTGACTAACCGACCTACCAAAACCAACTTTCGGTCAAGTAAATGGAATTTTTTTTCAAGTAAATGGGCTTGTATGCAAAAATGAAGCAATGAAACTTAGTTCTAATGCTTGGATATTGTTTCTGGGGTCCTTAGAACTAGTTTTGGTAGGTTGGTTGGTCGGTTGGCTGTTGGCCGAAAACCAACTTTCAGACGATTTTTCTCAAGTAGATAGGATTTAATGCATTAATGAAGTGAAATGAAATTTACTGTGGCTGCTTTATAATTTCTTAACATATGACAAGTTCAAGTAAACGCCAAGTAGCCAGCGCCAAGTAGCTATCCTCAAGGCCACTCAAGTAAATGCCAAGTAGCCAGCGCCAGGTAGCTGACTTCACAGATCTGAATAAGACTGACCTTTCAAAAAACTGACTTGCAAGACTTTTTAGTCTAAAATGGCTATGCATTGCAGTCTCACTTTCACACACTATGTGGTGGAATATGCAACTTCATATATGACTTCAAAACTGCTACCATTCACTGCAACTTAGAATATTGGCATAAGAGATATATGTAAACACATCCCACCAATGCAACTACACTTCTAAATGAGTTTTGATGAAGATATAAGATGCTTCCCAGGAAAAAGGGTTGCCATGGTTTCCGCAACCTTGATGGATGTTCACCGTATCCATCCAGATGTCATCGAGGCTTAGACAGACACCGCGCCCCCAGTATCACTCACACAACTCCATCATTAGTAACAGAAAGTGACAAAAAGGTCTTAATGCTCACGGTCGTTTGTTGCCATGGCACAGACACCCAGAATCCATCACAGTTATGGGAGACCTCAATGCCAGTCACCTTGGCCAATATGTTGCCTGAGCCTAACTTCCTGCAAGATGCCACTTTGATTAACAGCCTGAAGTTGCTCATAGCAGCTCAAAGACAGCGAGACCACACATCAATCTCACCTACCAATCATCTCCGATGCAGTGATCATCAGATGAGAGGGTAAAGATCTGGATTGGTTTATGTGACCTTGTGCTCTTTCTGCTTTTACCACGGGAAACCACAAGGCCATAATTAATTTGTACGTGTATCCAGGCGAAGATTAAAGATTAGGATATAGTTGATTTGATTCGTTAGGACAGTAACTACTGACCTTGAGACCAATATTGCACTTTGCAGGTAACTTGGTATTTGACCCCACGAGACTCATCAAATTTGCACTTTGCAGGTAACTCAGGAAGTCATGCAGTGAAACACCAACTTTTGCAACCTTTCAATTCATTCAAATTATATACGAATTGATCAAACAAAGTTTGTTGCATATTTGTATGTACATCCGTGCAGTTTCTGCTTTAACGAGAAAAACACTAGAATTTGCATCCCTGTGGGAGAAGGAAGAGGTGACGATGTAACTATGTCCTATCAATCAGAGCCCAGGTAACATGCAGGAATTGGGCCATATTAAGTTTGGCAACAATGCAGCTGACTTGGTATAAGTTGGACCAACTAAGGGCTAACCCTTGGAAATCAAATTTTAAGGCTGATGACGCATGGGCCAACCTAGGCCCATCATTAATCAAATAAAATGGAAAACAAAATAAAACAGGGAGAATTATCTGCTGGGGCTTGAGTTACAAGGGCATTTTCTCGAATGTCTTGGAGAGCATAGAAAGCACCCATCACCTAGAGTGAAGTCTCTAAATTATAATAACATTACCAAAATGGGCCTATTATCAATACAGACTCCATCTCGTTACCACAGATTCTACTTCCAAGTACTGAGAAGCCATTCTTTCACATTTTAGCACAAGGTGTCACTCTGCACATATTCCTGCCACCTGCAGGATAATACAACGCTGAGCAATGATGGCAGGACTCCCAGCAACCATGGACATGGATTGGCAGGAACTGTTTTATGGTAAACAGGGTGCGGCATAAAAACTTGCACCAGCAGTTACTGCTACCTCTTCTGTTATTATCTCAAGTGATAATCATCACATGCAGCTGCAGTCATACACACGAAAGTAATTATAGTCCTACATTATCTTTATTAACAAATTTTATTGTTTCCACACAAATTATTGATAATATGGATCTAAATATAGCACATGCACACTTATCACACCTTCGGGTCATTTTCACCTCACCTTTGCTATACAAGCACTAGATTATGTCACTGATCATACAGATGTGTTAGTCACCTTTGTTGACCTTTGCCACCAAAAACAGGACAAATAGATTCATTTTTAATAAGATGGTAGACCATTGACACCTTTGAGGTGAAAAGTGCCATTTTGGATTCTGATCAATTTTCTGTCTTTTCTGTCTTATTAACTGGCCCGTCTTCCTGAAAATCATGTGATTTTTTCCAGATTAGTTGTAGATTCAAAAAGTCTCTCTGGAATACCATTATATATCTGTTTTAACTTTATGACCTTGCTGGATCAAAACTGAAACCAACCTTCTTATCATCTAATACCATATTATACATATGCATGCATAGAAAACACTGAAGGAGGATTCTCTGCAAATATTATATTTTCGATGGCTTCAGAGGTGTATTAACTAGGATATCTCTAATTTGTAAACTTTTCTTCAACTTGAGACACCATGCAAGCAGACAGAAGTCTGACTTCTGTGACATGTGTCTCTCAGAACACGCTCTGCAGCATGCACCCTCTCAATAATTCAGACACTGATATTGTCTGACATTACAAGATCAAAAATATCACAATGACCAATTGCTTATACCCCTGACTAAATGTGGCAAAACTTTAAAAGACCTCATAAGCATTTGAGTAACCTAGAGCTATCCCCAAAGAGGAGAAGCCCAGTGCAAGTTTTTAGGCCGCACCCTGTATATAGGCCTTTAATTACGATGACCTTTGCAGTTACTATATCAGATGAGGCAAGGCAGAAGTGTGCTCAACATGTCACTTTGTTGCTTCAGAACCTTCATCAATGAAATTCACAAGCCGTTTAGCTTAAGTATCGAATACAACTGCACCACGGAATAAGCAGCACAACAGCCAATAAAAGGATAGCATTCACACCTCAGAACCAAATAATAGAGCACATACGTTGGTAGCACTTGTATTCGATACATGGGCCGGCTTTTTCACCTAATGCACTGCCACTTGTTCAAATAAATAAATCTAAGGATACAACTGTGTTCAACATCACTGCTCGTCTTTCGCAATGCAATTACATTTAGACTATATTGTGTTAAATCATGTTTACTTTGTAAAATCTACAAAATATTTGGTTAATTGGTGAAATAATGATTTTGCAAGTTGATAACAATAACGACTTATGACCCTAAGTGATAACAAGGGTTTACAACTTGGGGATATTGTGGTGATCCACTTGGAGTCAAACCTTTGAAGGCACTTGCGTTTTGATAACAATAACGACTTATGACCCTTGCCGTTTGACCAGATATATCGAATAATAAAACAAGTAGCGCACTGTCCTCTTCATAAAACACAATATAAGCACCACTTTGTAGATGATATCGCAAAGATAGTACATAAATATAATGACAGTTATTTCAACTTATTGGAGAGATGCAGATGATACAATGTACATATGATATATGAATACAAAACTTAATGAGCTATAAATTCCAAAGACAGTAATGACAGTTATTTCAACTTCTTCTAGCAAAATGTTTTGTCACTCATGTATAATGTCAACTGTACTTACTTCAGCATTTTGAATTATTACAAATTACGCAACTTTTGGAATCCAGGAAACAATGGCATGGACTGAACAGGGCACACAACAAATTAATAAGAAGGATGTTATAGCAGTTCCCTTAACCGATCAGTTCATCTTTCACTCTTAAACATACATAGAACTGTACATTTCTACCACACACTGTACCACATGTATTACTTAACATTACTTTTTAGGTTTTACTATTTTGCAGTAACATTAAATTATCCGTTCTGCTAATGACTGATCAATGAACTGACTAGTCAGGCCAATAGTACTGAAATATCATCATAAATACTTCGATAATTTTGTGAAACCTTGCTGATTCATAAAGGTATGAGCATCAGGTAGTGGGTGACTCCATTCAAGTTTTCAGATCTCTGTCCATTAATTAAAGGGACATCCATTGGCCCAATGTCCTCTTCGCCCTACAATAATTGAAACAAAATTATACTTACAGAACAACAGGAAATATACTACTTATATCTGTGTTACACGAATACTGGGCTTCACCATATGAAACCAAGTCATCTATATTCACTTTAATTATTGTGCGAGCACCACGGGCGTTTACAGAATCTCATTTTGAGCAACTCACCGTCATGCCCGCACAACTAACCCAGCCACTTTTGAACTATGGTCCACCATTCAAACTTGCTAATTATTATACAAGGAATACAAACCCACCGGAACTAGGATATTCTATGCTCTTTGCAAAGAAATATAGAGCAGTGAACATTGAACAATTTGTGTCTATAGAAAACATTATATAATATTTATTTACAAGTAATTAT